>CM028328.1:44134646-45367146 GCA_016647705.1 Eucommia ulmoides
ATTTTATTTATTTGTATTTTAATTTTAATTTAGGTTATTTATTTGATAATTTGTAAGGCATGATTGCCAAATTAGCCTTTTCCTTTTTAGATTAGGAGTAGGGTTTCCCTGTTTCTCTAAGGTTTCTTTTTTTTTTGTATTGTAGCCGCACTATTCACCAGCACTGTTCACTGCACTATTCATTATCTATTTAAGAAAGTTGTATCCCATGAGGAAGAATACATTACTTTGATTAATAAAATTGTGAGAGTTTTCTCTTTAGTTCTTCAGAGAACTTTTCCTGAACTTATCAAGAGTTTCTTGTGGCATTCAAACTTATATCTTTGGTTCATGATTCATTATAATCATTGGGTCAAGATCATTATACCATTGGTTTGCGTTTCTTTCATAAACATTGGGTCAAAGTAATCTATCTTTCAATTTTTGAATTTTTAGTTAGTTCAAAATCTGATTTAGTTTCGATCTTCACGAAGAAACCCTAAGTTGGTTTCGGGTCTCACAATCCTTGGTGAGGTTCGCATCAGTCTGGGAGGGTTAGATTTTGGAGCCAAAGTTCTCTTTAGCACCCAATTTTTTCTTACCTTAACATTAGCATTTTTTAATTTTCTTTCATTACAAACATCAATAGTATGACCAACTTTGTTACAATAAAAGTATTTTATAAACTTCTTGGTCTTTGAGAAAAAAATCTGAAATTTCTTTTATTTCTTATGTTGATGAAAACCCAAATCGACTTTGCCGAAAACACCATTTTAACTTCCTAAGAGAAGTTTGAAGTTATTTTCACATTTCGTAAAGTTATGGACTATTTTAGTTAAATCATCAACTTGATTTTTCAAAGAAGCATTTTCTTTTTCAAGATCATGTTTCTTTAATGAATCATTTTCTTGTTTTAATGAAATAATTTCAGATTTTAATTTTTCCAAATCTTTTGAAAGAGTAGTTATTGTTTTGTTAAGATTTATCATTTTTGAAAAACAATTTTTAAGTTCTTCTTTCAAATCCTCATATTCATGAAGAAACTCATCATATTCATCAATTGAATAAGTTTCCGAAATAGAAATTACCTTATCTTCTTTCACCATAAGTGTAAGTAGAATGGCTTCTCTAACACTACTTTCACTTTCCGAGCTGCTTGAGTCGGTGTCATCCCAAGTTGTCTTGAAAGCTTTCTTCTTGCTCTTGTGATGATATTTCTTTGGTTTTCTATGATCCTCCTTGAATTAAGGACACTTGGTTTTGTAGTGACCATGCTTGTGACATTTGTAGCATTCGAACTTGCTTGTGTTGGTTTGTTGAATCTCTTCTATTTGAAGAATCTCCCATTGAGTTGATCTATTCGTCTCGCCAAGAAATCCATTTCTCTCTCAACATCGCTTTCGATGCTCTCATCATCACCATCATCATCTTGAATAGCTTTTAAGGCTATTCTCTTCTTTCGGATCATTCTACCTTCATCTTCAAAACTTTTGAGTGAAGGCTCATGTGTGGTCAAGTTACCAATGAGTTCATCAATGGTACATTGGTTTAGATCTTTAGATTCCGAGCTCGCCGTCACCTTTGGTTCCCACGCCTTGGGAAGAGCTCTAAGGATCTTTCGTACTCGGTCAAGCATTGATTATGGCTCTCTGAGTGCATTCAAGCTATTACAAATATATTTAAAGTGAGTACACATCTCCATGATTGATTCTCCATCCTCCATTTTAAAAAGTTTGTATTGGTGGACGAAGATGTCGATCTTGGGTTCCTTGACTTAGTTTGTACCCTCATGAGTAATCATAAGAGCATCCCAAATCTCCTTAGCCGATAAGCATCTAGAAATCCTATTATATTCATGAACATATAAACCACAATAAAAAAGGTTAATAGCTTGGGTATTTATAGAAATTAACTTGACGTCCTTATCATTAAATTCCGATTCTATCTTAAGAGCTGTAGATCCATCAAGATTAGTTTTGGTCGGAATTAGTGGACCATTTTTAATAACTTTCCAAACTTTATAATTTGTAGGTTGTAAAAACACTGTCATTCTAGCCTTCCAAAATACATAAATGTTACCATTAAACAACGGAGGTCTATGCACGGATTGACCTTCAGAAAGGGTAATTGCAACGAAATTTTTCATGATCGATTTGCTAGGATTTTAAGCCTATTAAGTAAGTGTTGCTCTGAGCTAATTGATGGCCCAAGAATTACCCAACAGGGGGGCTGAATTGGGTTTGACGAATTTTCATTAATTAATTCTACTCAATTTAAACTAAGTGTTTATGTGATTGTGTGATGTGAAAAATAGTATTCAATCAAACAAGTGATCACAAACACAAATATAAACAGAAAAGTAAAGAGTACAGTTAGAGAGATTGACATCAGTATTTATAGTAGTTCGGCAAAAACCCTTTACCTAGTCTACTCCCCCGAGTTTATTCAAGGATTTCTGTATCTCTGATCTTTTTTTAGGTGAAGAGCAAACCATCTAAAGTTTCCACTTGAGAAGGTCGTAGCTCATGACTTTATAATCTAGAGTGAATATATTTCACTCACACATCTCTTTTCTTGAGCAAAACCCTTACTCAAGATTTATAATCAAATTTTCACCGTCTCACAAAAATGAGCCTCAACAGTCACAAAATAAAGAACTAAAGAATCTATGTGTGTGAGGCAATAATACAACAATCACTCAATAATATGAATTAAGTAAGAAATAAAGTAATATTGAACATAATTTTTCTTGGAAGCTTTGGTAGTATCTCTTTGATCTTTATAGCTCAATTGAATTACTAATACTTAGTGAGTTAGTTAAATATTCCAGTAATTTTCCCACCTTATATATATATATATAGAAAAGGTAGGGGGGATATCACAATTGAAGAGTTTGAGAGCAATTGACCATTGTGAGCTTCTCCTCAAAATTATCAAGACAAAGGCTCCTTTCCATTTTCAATTCTTTGCAGATTTTTCAAGATTCCAACCATTTTTTCCAATACCATAAATGTTAGACACACTTTATTAATTGCATATAAAACCATTGTTCATTTTGTCATTATGGTAGCGTAAAAATACAGTTTGTTTGCTCATATATTCAAAGTATATAGTTGAGTATGGTTGGCATTAATACATATAGTCAAATCATGATGGAGGTTTTCAAATTTGGTTGTGAATTATTAAAGGTAAGGATCCTCTAATTTGAATTATGATCAAGATAATAAATGAATTTGATTGGCATGGGACAAGATGGTGTAGCCCATTCTTTTGCCAACCCAACCAAAAAGTAGGATAGCATTAAATACTCAACCACTTGCATATTTTGTCAAGATAATATATTTCATGGGTGTAACAATAGAAGCACGAATTTATACATCAAATAAATGATGTATAATCATATTTAAACATGAATACAATCTATTTTATCAATTAGAATCATTTCAAGAGGTTCAACACTTAGAACACATTTCTTATGTAGAAAACATAATTTTCAAAGTCATTGAGCCAATTTGCAATTAATCTTAGATATAATGATGAACATTTAAATTGATCATGCATATATCAAGTATACACCTTAAACTAACAAATCATAACATGATTTGAGCATTCTGAACAAGATTTGATATATAAATCCAACATTCGGTGCATGACAAAAAGTTACAAATAAGTTCTTAAGAGTTTCAAAATGTTTTGATCAATTCTCTTTAATTTAATATTGTTTTGATCACATTGAATGTTGATTAAGATATTAAACATCCAATATAATATTTAGGAACCATATACAATACTTAGAACAAGCAAAGACCACCAAAACGTCAAGTTGAAAACAGAGAAAAAATAGAGCAGGAGAAGAAAAAATTTGATATTTAAATGAAAAGCTACTATTTTATAGGCAAAACATATCCAAATTATTCCTACTATGCACATAAATAACAGTTATTGAGTTAGAGTTCCATATAAAAATAATCATCTCATTTTGATTTCAAATGAGTGAGATATGATCAATTGAGTAAGCAGAGGTCAAGACAGGAGTTTCTGCAAAAAAATAACTTCTGACTACTTCTACCGAAATGTTTAAATTTGACCGCCAAACCAACTTGGATCAACATGAAATTTATATGATTTTAAAGATATTTGAATTAACTTTCCAACCATATACGATTCATCAAATTTGGAGAAGTAATAACACAGAAATGATCAATTTAATACAGAAGGTCAATTATGATTTTTTGGATAGCAATAGTCGATTGCTATAGTTTTTTCAACACAATTCTATTTTTCATCACCCGTTCTTGGTTTTAGTCGATGTCTATGATCATTTTTCATCTAAAAACATTTAAAATTTTGTTTGAAACATATTTGGCTAATTTTCATGATCAAAACATGCAATGTACATTATTATCACATAGAAACCGAGTTTAAGCAATTTGAGCATTTTTGTTATCAAAATGTGAAATTTCTAATTGAGTAAGGTATGAACAATCTTATTACATTAATCATGATATAATAATGATATGTACATGTTTAAAACATTATATCAATGATATTTGAAGTGTTTTCATATTAAGATCATACGATGAACAATTTAATAACATTAAATCTAAGTTTAAGCATATTAAGCACATTTATGATCAAATTGTAAATTTTCTAAATTTTCATGATATGATGAAACATATAATACATATTATGATATTTAGATATATTGGACATGTTAGAAACAAAACATCACAAATGTATGCACCCTCGATATGTGTGAGCAAACTGTAGAGTTCCGAGTTCAATATCTTGCGTAATGTTGTCGAAATGAAAAATTACATTATTTAAATCATACATTTCGACTTCAATGCATCTAGAAGATGTATTTCCATAATGTATGGATGATTTATACTTAAAAACAATGTTAGTTCATTTAAAACGTCAAATGAGGCGTTATCGTCAAAATCACATTTTCTGGAGATCTTATGATTAAAACCGATTAGGCTAACACTAACAATTAACATAATATTCAATAAATGGTTTAAATGAGACTACATCCATCCCTAGATATAAATTTTAACACAACATAGAGGAATCCATAACTAATCTTTTCAAGAAATTCATAAATGCAAACCTGTTCAACACAATATCACAAATAGAAAATTCAATCAAGATTGGGGTAAGAGAAAGGAAGAGAAAACTTTTATTTTGGATAAAAGCTTCAAATATTTAACTCTAAGTGTCTCCAATGGTATTTTTCTCCTCAATTTCGCCTCAAATCGCCACACCATGGGTTGTTTTCTATCCCAAAATCGCCACAAATCCCACACCAATGTGTTTTTTCTCCCAAAATCCACAGCGCAGGTCTTTCCTGTACTTGTGCGAATCTTTTGAAAATTTTCCATAACTTTCTTGTAAGAACTCCGATAGAGGTGATTTAACATGATTTGGAAATCTAAGAAAACGATCTACAAATTTCATATTTTGAGTTTTTCCAAAATCGGATTGCATCGTGGTAAACAATGGATTTGAAGTTCGTCAAGCAGTGCTACAACATGAATGGAACTCGTGCTGTAGTGCCATTTATTTGGCGTTGTAGTGCCAAAAGACGCTGGATTTTGGTGCTGGAGTGCAGGTATTTTGCACTGCAGTACCAACTCTCTAGTTGGTTTGCTTCGGTTTTTCTTCATTCTTCCGCGTTGTAGTCCCATTTTCACATTATAGCCCCAACGTTCTAACCAAAACCATAATTTTCTGATCAAATTGTCATATTTGACCTTTTCTCCCATTTATTTATATTCCTACAAAATAACACAAAAATACATTAAACTAACAAAAATACTTGAAAATACACAAATATTTGAATCTAAAGGTACTTGATTTGTTGGTAAATAAACAACTCATCAAATACCTCCAAACTTAAACATTTGCTTGTCCTCAAGCAAAAGAAACGATGATAAAAGAAAATACAAATCAAAAACTAAGGCGCTAACGATAAAAGTATGAGTTTCATATCAAATCAACAATTGTGCAAGAATCTTCGAAGGCACAAAATACTCCAAGCTCAAAATAAATACAACCATTGAGACTTTCTAGAATTTCAACATCAAGCATCGCTATCATTCACTCAAGACTTTCAATGTGTAAGTGTGTGCACAATCTCTCTCACCCAACCAAACGAGTCTCAAATAAATTTATGTACTAAGGAAACAATAAATGATCTCTAGATTGTGAAGTTAAGAACAACCATAAGTCCATTTTTCGTGTCACTCTCCAGTAATTGTGTAGGTACATATGCCATTGGAGATCAATAGGATTTAAAGGGTTATAATATATGACTAGGGTAGAAGGTAGATGAAAATATCATATTTAGGCTCAAATCACCCTAGGCATGTATCACAACTCATGGATTTTGTAAGATTTCTAAGAAAAAAAAAGTTCACCAACTCCTCCTTTTATCAAATGTCTTCTTTCAGTTGATCCTACAAGGTATCATTAACACAACAAACTAAAAAACACTCATTTTTTTATTTTTTATTTTTTTTTTATTTTTTTTTTTTACAAAAAAGAACAAATAGGTAAGAAACATAAACTACATCCCCAAACTCAAAATCAAGATTGTCCTCAATGTTGCAGGATAATATAAAGAATTGACTCCACTCATCACCCAATTGTATTTTTTATTTTTTATTTTTTTATAGCAACATAAACAATTCAAAAATAAAATAAAACACACAACCCATTCCACAAATAACTTTCCAAACACAGCCCATGCTAGTCCTTACGCTCAATGATCCATGCAAACATGCCAATTAGTGATGGGTTTAGGAAGTGAAAAGACATGTAGTGGGTTAGATGCATAACTGTGGGTAGTGAAAGAATTAGCCAATAAGGCTCAACGGGGGTAACGAAGGATAAACAATTTTCAAGGGTTAACTTTAAAGGCCCAAATGATCCAAAGAATGCCTAAATCATCTCTCCAACAACACATAACTTAGAATTTCACCTCAAGTTTCACTCAAATGGGTTCTAGTGTTCATGAGATATCAAAGCCTACCTAAAGCACATAAATATTCTCCAAGAACTTAAAAGGCCAAGTGATCATGATTCATGTTGCTCAAATGTAAAGAGTCAAGAGTGAATTTCAATCAACACGAGTCAAGCACACAGAAATCGCAATGCAATGCATTTCAAAATACCTAAGAAAACATCAAGTGTTTATACTCATCATTGATATCAAGTCATTTGATTTCAACTAAACTCATAATTTATTCAAACACACTAAAAAAGAAAAACAAACTAAAGACATGGCCAAAAGAACACGAGTTATATGAGGAAAGGTTATAACTAGCATACAAGCATTTTCTAAACCCAACAAACATCGGTCTCACCCCCAAACTCAAAATCAAACATATATTCAAATTAAGTATAAGAGAATAAGAACACGTACCGAGGAGGCAAGACAATCTTGCTCCTAGTGTGGTCGGTGGTGATGCTCCGAACATGGTGACTGGTATAGGGCTTTCTCCCGTAGCTTGCATCCTTAGGCTTAATTATTTGAAAACTTGGGTTTCATCCCAAGAAGCGCTTGGTTTAATGTCCTCGGATTGACAACGAAGAAGGCCTCATGAAAGAGCGGCTTCTTCCCATAGTATGTGTCATACAGCACAATAAATGGGTCTTGGTTTGAATGCCTTCAAGCTTGGCGAGATGTAGAAATGATTGGCACGTACTCTTAATTTGACTCTATTTCGGCATATGTGCTTGGTGGCTGTGAATGAATAGTACTAAAGGTGGAGGAGGACAAGTGAGCCATGTTGGATGCTCATAGATGTAATCGTCTTTGATCGATGGTGGCATCACAATTTGGATCTCAAAAGGTAGAGACTGACAAGTATCGTCTAGTGATTCTTCATCGTCGATCAATTCTTGGGTCTCCTCCTCATTAAAATCATCGTCATTGAACAAACCCAAATTCCTTCTAATTGTATTTAATTCCTTATGGTGGCTTTCACATATAAATGTGTCTTCTGTGTCTCTCAGTGCCACCGTTCCTGACATGGCCTCAATGTAGATAGCAAGTTGACCGATTTACATCCTGAGGGACTTTACAGTTGCATTGATATCAGTGCAGGTCGTCTCAATATTGTCAAGATAATCCTCACGCTTATTAAGATGATCATGAGTTTCTCTCATGATGCTCTGCGTTTTCCCCATAAATGCAGTGAACATATCTTCCAGGGTAAGAAAAAACTCCATAAGTAGGTGTGGGGTGTCAATCTATAGTGCAAAAATGTTGGAACTATCCCCCAAGTTTTGTTGACTTGTTGAATAATTCCAACCCAGATAGTCAAAATCGGCCATGTCTTCTAACAACAAATAGGTTTCGTCCATGGTTAGTTGATAAAAAGAGGTGGTACCACTTCCTCGATCCACCCAAGTTCTTGTTGCGTCTTGTAACCCATCAAGGAAGTTTATTGGTTGATATTTCTTCAGGATACCATGATTGGGGAATGATAGGTGTGAATTACCTATATATTTCCAAACCGAAATTGTTAATTTTCGAGTACGTTTAGTACGTTTTTATTAAGTTTTAATATGTTTTTATTCTTTTTGTATTAAAATAGGTGTATGGGTGAAAAGGTAAGAAATCGGAGCACAAATGATCAATTCGGACCAAAAACAGTAGGAGAACGATGGAAAAACAAGGAGTCAAGATTCTGAAAACAGTAGCCCACCGCCTAGGCAGTGAAAATGCAGAGTGCACTAATTCTTACTGAACGTCCACCGCTGTGGCGGTGACAATGCAGGATGTCACCAAGTCCACTGCCTAGGCGAACATTAAACCGACATACTCACCACCGTGGAGGTCAGCTCTGCACCAGAATAGATATTTTTAGGATATTTTGCTTATTTAATCCCCTCTCTTTTCCTCTCCTCTTCCTCTACCCAGCCATAGGAGACCCCTTAGGGTTCCTATGATTTTTAGAGTGTTTCAGGGTGTGCTCAACCAATTTCGAAGGAGAAGAACGCATTTCAATAAAGGATTAGCGATCATTGGATGGTTTTAGCACCGAATCTTTGGACTACGACTAAGTTCTTCCGTTTCTCTCTTTATTTTCTTAACTTAGGTAGGACGTTGAGCATGTTTAGCTTGGTTTTTAATGTATAACCAGTTATGACCATGAGTTAAACATGGATTGTAACAGGGATTAACGTATTATTTGTAAAAATGTAGTTTTGGTTGAATTTGTGTTTCGTCTATGGTTGTTCCTTATAATTTCGATTGTGTTTCCGTGTTTTCTATGATTATATACTAGTTTAGATATATTGAGAATATGGGGTTTGACACTCGGGAAAGGTAACCCCGGATTCGAACTAGGGTAAACACAACATGACAATCTAACGATCCGAGACGACATTAGAAAGTGTGCAATCGATGACATTGGGGTGAGACTCACATAACCTAGAGTCGTTAAGACGTTGAGGGGGACTCCTTCATTAACACGAAGTCACGTATTCCCACGTCTTACACTCGGAAGAGGTGGTGAAAGAGTTTACAAACCGAGAATATTAGATACGCCAAACGCCGTTAATGTTAACTAAAACAAAATCAAACGCATTTAACTAAATAAAGTTAATCCCTAGGCAATCTACTCCCCAAAAAAATCTCAATATAGTATTTATAGTATAGTTAATTTAATTAGTATATTAGTTTAGTATTAGTAATAATTAATCAAATACCATTTTTAGTCGTCTGGACAAAATTAGGTTATGACAATCGCGGTACTCGATAGTAATCTCAACCAATCCCTATGGATACGATACCCGACTGAATGGTCCATATACTAAAACTTGATCCGTACGCTTGCGGTGAAAGTGACAACGCTTAAATTGCGGCCACCAAGTTTTTTACGCCGTTGCCGGGGATTGGTTGTTGACATAGTCCATTTTCGGCAATCGCCATCAAGTTTTTGGTGCCGTTGTCGGGGATTGTGTTTTAGATTATTGTTGATATTGTGAGTAAATAACTTGATTTTAATTTAGGCATTTTTTAGTGTATATAATTTTTGTTTGTAGTTTTGTTTTTGTATTTCTTATGCAGGGTACTGGGCGATGTTAGATCGACAGGTATTGATGCATCTCTTTCAACGGGATTCCAAACTGTTTATAGTGCGTGGCCACGCACATAAGCCAGTGAGCCATGTCGTTGAAAGATTAAGCCGAACAAAGCAATATGCCGCCAAGCTTGAGGGCGTTCAGAATATGTCATGCTATATTCTGTTTATTGGGATCGCTGACGGATCATTTTGGGCCATGCCTATGTTAAGTTGGTGGTGATGTGTAGTATGTGTTAGTATGTTTTAGTTATAGTTTATGTGTTTACTGTTTTTACGTATGCATGCTTATTTCGGATTAGTTGTTTAGATTAGTTGTTGTTTTGTACTAAGTTTTGACGTCATCTGGGGCTTTACCCAATGATGAGTCTATCCCCTGATTGTTTATTGAGGTCGAGCGTAAAGCTCATTCATGTATGTTCTGTGTGCTTAACGTATCGTTTTAGTAAAAGTTATTGTAGATCCTAAATGCACGAGCACGTAAACTCAATATAGCACTATCTAATTGATTTGAAACTGATTATCCTTCACTCAATTTCATGACAATAGGGATTCTAGAACTTGATTTGGGATAAATTCTAGGTGAAATCCTAGGCGAGGTTGTTTAGGAGATATGATTTAGGTATTCATTTGATCGCTTGAACCTTTTGAAGCCTACCATGTAATATCATTCTCCCTCGTTACATTGTCGAAGCCTAAATGCCAATTCAATTCTGAACATATGAACAAATACCCTGGCCAATTGATTTTTGTCTAAACCTATATCGCCGAATTAAAGGCACATTAGAGTGAATCAAGTTTGCATTCATATAGGCTACTTGATGTGAGCAGTTGGGTTTAGGGAGAACTTCGGATTGGTTCTGTATTAGTGTATTCCCTTGTCATTGTCTTAATCATTTTTGCACACTCCTAAAACTGTAAAAATTCGAATACGTTTAGGGGGGTGTTACTTAATCCTTTTTGCACACTCCTAAAATTGTAGAAATTTGAATGAGTTTGGGGGTATGTTATTCGGAAAAAAAAAAAAAAAAAACTATATAAATATAGTTTTATTTCTGTTTCTTTTGACAAGTGAGTATGTTGGTCTTAGTTGTATTGTTCAGGGTTGTTAAATCTTAACTTTGGGGTTTCGAGTGTGAGAGTGCCAAGCGATGTGCCTTGGGTAACGTCAAGTTAATGACGTTAACCCATTTTCTATTCAAATTTATCCTTGGCCATTTTCCCAAAACCGATCCAAGCCCTATTGATCGTTTTGAACCTCCGAGCCTACATTAGTGGAGAAGAGAACCCGGGTCCGGCGTATGGATTCCTTTTACCTTAAAGATTTTAGTCATGAACTATATTGAGGGATAATCCCATCTAATCAATGGATAGTTATATATTTGAGTTTAATCACACACACACTTAAACATGTTCTAGAATGGCACTTACTATTTTTGAACGTTGAAATTCTAGAACACCACATGGTGTGATTTATACTTGAACTTGATAGGATTGGGGGCCGATGAGGGAAAATCTTTCGGCCGGTAAATGATAATCAAAACTTCCACATTTTTGTTTTTAGTATTTTTCGTTTTTAGTTATCAATTTCATAATTAGTATTTATATTTTCTCGTATTGTGTGGGTGTTTTGCTCGAGTACTAGCAAAATTTCGAGTTTGGGGGTATTTGATAGGTGTGAATTACCTATATATTTCCAAATTGAAATTGTTAGTTTTCGAGTAAGTTTAGTACGTTTTTATTAAGTTTTAATAAGTTTTTATTCTTTTTGTATTAAAACAGGTGTATGGGTGAAAAATTATGAAATTGGAGCGCAAATGATCAATTCGGACCAAAAACGGTCGGAGAACAGTGGAAAAACAAGCAAGGAGGCAAGATTCTGAAAACAGCAGCCCATCGCCTAGGTAGTGAAAATGCGGAGTGCACTAATTCTTGTTGAATGTCCACTACCATGGCGCTGAGATCCACTGCCGTGGCGGCGATAACGCAGGATGTCACCAAGTCCACAGCATTAGCGAACATTAAACTGACATACTCACCGCCGCGGCGGTGAATCCCACCGCCGCGGCGATCAGCTCTACACTAGAATAGATATTTTTTTAGGATATTTTGCTTATTTAATCCCCTCTCTTTTCCTCTCCTCTTCCTCCACCCGTCCATAGGAGACCCCTTAGGGTTCCTATGATTTTAAGAAAATTTCGGGGTGTGCTCAACCAATTCCGAAGGATAAGATGGCGTTGCAATAAAGGAGAAGCGATCGTTGGATGGTTTTAGCACCGAATATTCGGACTACGGCTAAGTTCTTCCGTTTCTCTCTTTATTTTCTCTTTATTTTCTTAACTTACTTATTGATCCCGGTTCTACTCATTCATTTGTTTCGGCCACTTTTATGGTGCATATAGGCAAATTTCCTACTTCTCTGTCATAGAGTATCATTAGCTCTACTCCGGTAGATGAGTCATTGTTGATAGATAGTGCGTATAAAGACAGTCCGCTTCAGATTGGTAATAGAGAATTATTAGTAGATCTACTACCCCTGAGTATTCATGATTTTGATATGATACTGGGTATGGATTCGCTATCCGATTATCAGTCCACGGTGGATTGGTTTAAAAAAAAGTTATCTTTTGGGTCTCAGGCGAGCCAAAGTTGGTATTTTTGGGGGATAGAATCATTACCCCTATCAATTTGACTTCAGTCCTAGAGGACAGGAAATTACAAAAGAAGGGATATCAAGGATACCTAACGCATGTGATTGATACCAGTGAGAATAAAGTTCAGGTGACGGATATTCCAGTGTTCAGGGATTTTCCCAATGTGTTTCTAGAAGAATTTTCAAGGTTGCCAGTGGACAGGGAAATGGAATTCACTATCGAGTTACTTTCAGGAACTGCTCCAATATCAATTCCACCCTATCGTATGGCGCCTACCGAGCTGAAGGAAATGAAACTTCAGTTGCAAGATCTGTTAGACTGCGGGTTTATCAGACCTAGCATTTCTCTGTGGGGAGCCCCAATGTTATTCGTAAAGAAGAATGATGGCACGCTGAAGATGTGTATTGATTACCAATAATTAAATAAGGTGACGGTTCGTAATAAATACCCGTTGTCTAGAATTGATGATCTGTTCGACCAGCTGCAGAAGGCTAGGGTGTTTTCCAAAGTAGATCTTCGATCAGGATATCACCAGTTGAAAGTCAGAGACAGTGACGTGGCAAAAATGGCATTCTATACGAGGTATGGGCATTATGAATTCTTAGTTACGCCATTTGAATTGACGAATGCCCCTACTACTTTTATGGATTTGATGAATCGGATCTTCCAACCCTATCTAGATCAGTTTATTATCGTGTTCATTGATGATATATTGATTTATTTCCAAAATAAAGAAGAGCATGCAGAGTATCTCAAGATTGTGTTGCAGACTTTGCGAGAGAAGCAGTTGTATGCAAAATTCAGTAAATGTGAGTTTTGGCTAGATAGGGTCGTGTTCTTGGGGCATGTTATCTCGGGGGATGGTATTCAAGTGGATCCAAAGAAAGTCAAAGCCGTTGTTCAATGGGAGAGGCCGAAAAGTGTGACCGAATTTCAGAGCTTTTTGAGATTGGCAAGTTATTATCGTCGATTTGTGTAGGAATTTTCTATTATCATTGACTTGATTGACCCACAATGAATCTAAATTCGAGTGGACTGACAAATGTGAGTGGAGTTTTCAAGAGCTGAAAAATAGACTAATATTTGCGCCAATACTTTCCCTTCCGACTGAAGGTGGTGGCTTTGTGATCTACAATGATGCGTCACACCAAGGGTTAGAGTGTGTACTGATGTAACATGGTCACATGATTGCATATGCCTCCCGACAATTAAAGAATCGTGAGTGTAATTACCCGACGCATGATTTGGAGTTGGCAGCGATTGTGTTTGCATTGAAGATTTGGAGGCATTACCTGTATGACGAGACGTGTGAGATATACACCGACCACCAGAGTTTGAAATACTTGTTTACTCAGAAGAAACTAAATCTGAGGCAGAGACGCTGGATAGAATTGATCAAGGACTATGATTCTACTATCCACTATCATCCTGGAAAGGCCAATGTTGTGGCAGATGCGCTGACTAAAAAATCGGCAGGTTCGGTTGTACACATTCAAGTTGTTCATACTAAACTATACACCGAGTTGAGATCTTTGCAAGTTTAGTTTCCAGTTGGTCAGATGGCAGCATTACTTGCGACGTTGACCTTGAGACCGAGATTGATCGACCGTATTATAGAAGCACAGAAGTCGAATGCCTTATTGGAGAAAATCCGAGATGAAGTGAAAAATGGTTACAGAGCCGACTATCGTATCAAGGATAATGATGAGGCCTTGATGGTTGGGAATCGACTGTATGCCTAATGATGCCAATTTGAAGAAAGATATCTTGGTGGAAGCACATAGCTCAGCATACGCAATGCACCCAGGTAGTACCAAGATGTATCGAGATCTGCGAGAACTCTATTGGTGGAATGAAATGAAATGGAAAATTGCTAAATTTGTTACCAGGTGTCTCATTTGTCAGCAAATTAAGATCGAGCACCAATGTCCAGGTGGATTATTGCAGCTTCAACCTATCCCAGAGTGGAAATGGGAGCATATCACGATAAGTTTTATTTCGGGATTACCCCGTACCCAAAAGGGACATAATTCAATCTGGGTGATTGTTGATAAGTTTACAAAATTTGCTCATTTTCTGGCCGTAAAGACGACGTACTCTCTGGATAAGTATACCCAATTGTATATTGATGAGATTGTTAGACTACATGGTGCACCAGTTTTCATAGTGTCGGACAAAGATCCGAGATTTACTTCGAAGTTCTAGCCGAGTCTCCAAACTGCTTTAGGTACCAAGCTGAAATTCAGTACTGTTTTCCATCCTCAGACTGATGGCCAATTAGAACGTACAATTCAGACATTGGAGGATATGTTGAGGGGTTATGTTCTAGAATTTCCTGGAAGCTGGAATGATCATTTGATGTTGATGGAATTTGCCTACAATAACAGCTACCATTCGGTAATCGAGATGGCATCGTACGAAGAGTTGTATGGTAAGAGATACAGAACTCCAGTCTGTTGGACTGAAGTAGGAGAAAAAAAATTACTAATGCCGGATATAGCCCAAATGACGGCAAACAAAGTGAAAGTGATTTAGAAAAAATTAAAGATTGCTCAGAGTCGGCAAAAGAATTATGCTGACAAGCGTAGGCGGGAGTCAAAATTTGAAGTGGGCGATCATGTACTTTTGCGTATATCCCCGTGGAAAGGCATAATGAGATTTAGGAAGAAAGGAAAATTAAGTCCGAGATATATCGGGCCATACGAGATTTTGGAATGGGTTGGCACAATAGCTTATCGACTTGCCTTACCACCAGAATTGTCTAGATTACACGACGTTTTCCACGTATCGATGCTAAGGAAATATCTATCAGATCCTTCACATGTGTTGACTTCTCAACCAATCGAATTAGAAGAGGATTTGACATACGTTGAGGAGTTAGTCCAGATTTTGAATCGTAAAGATCAAGTGTTGTGGACGAAAATGATTCTACTAGTGAAGGTGTTATGGTGCATTCATTCCATAGAGGAAGCGACGTGAGAGTGAGAAGACGAGATGAGAGATAAATATCCGCACTTGTTCGATCAAGGTAACTAAAATTTCAGGATAAAATTTCTTTTAGGAGAGAAGGGTTGTAAGACCCTAATTTTCGCGCATGCATAATCAATTGCTGCATTTTAGAACATTTTGAAAATAACGGGATAAATTGTGTTAAATAATATTTATTTTAAAAAATTTAGGGGTAAATTTATAATTTTAAGAATATTAAATTTTGAATTGGGCTTAAATAATAACCTAAAGAAAATTTAGGGGAGATTTATGTAATTTAAGACAAACAACAACAACAACAACAACAACGATAATAACAACAACAACAACAACAACAACAATAACAGTATATGTATACATACATCTACTCATGCATCACATTGGAGTCTCAAAAGAAAAAGAAAAAAAACAGGGATTGAGATAAGTGGGTCGGCGGTGGTTCAGACGGTCGGCGTGGTGGGTGTGCTCGATCGACGATGAGCAGTCGGTTGGTGTAGTGATCGTTCGGTGATTGTTCTCCAGTGGTGCCTGATCGTCGCTGTTCGGTATGTGTATGTGTCGTCAGTGCTATTTTGTTGATCACCGATGGTGTGGCTACGTTTGTCTGGCGAATTGCATGTGTGTGTGGAGTTATCGGTGGAGTGGGTGTCGTCGACTGGTAGGTGTGTGGGCTTTGTTGGCAGTGGGTGTGTGTAGTCGTGTGCATGTGTGTATTTTGTCGTGTATGTTCTGTCTTGTTTCGTCCGTCGTGTGTGTGTGTATGTGGTCGTTGCTTGTTGTGTGTGTGTGTGTGTGTATATCTGATTAGACGTTCATGTGTGGGTGATCGTGGACTGAGTGTGTGTGTGTCGTCGGTGTTGTTTTGTCGTTGTCTGGCGTGGGAGTACTGTTGAGTTGTCGGTTGGCGTGGCGGTTTGTGTTCGACCATCGATTGTGGGGATGGGTGTGTCGTTCAGTTGTTAGGTTCGCCGGTGAGTATGTATGTGTTATCGTCGGTCAGTTTGGCCGGTGAGTGGGTGCGTGATCGGTGTGTGTTTCGCCGGCGGGTGAAGGTCGGCAATGGTGTTGTCGGCCGTCGGCTGAGCCAGGAGCAAAAAACAGAACAAAAAAAGAAAAAGAATAAAGAAGAAAAGAAAAGAAAAGAAAAAAGAAAGACAAAAAAAAAAAAAACAAGTAAAAACAAAATCCAAAAATCCAACCTCTCGGCAGGCGAAAAGATTCGAAACAGGTAACGATTCTGTCGATTATTATTTTCGTCAATTTAAATTATTAACATTAAATTTTCGTAATCGTGACGATAATTTTTGCAACCATTAATTTTAATAATGTTGTACAATGAATATTAACATAGTGAAATGAGATAAATAATAATTTTGCATAATTAAATTTGGGGAATGGGAAATAGTGTATTTTAGGGTCACGCATTGCATATTAGGTTTATTTTAAATAAAATATTAATTTAGGCCCCATCGCTTTTAGGTTCACAGGTGCCAGCATCCTGGTAGTTGTTGACGACGGTATTTTTACAGTGCGAAAATCGAGGTAGGTGTACTATCTTCTATGTAAATTTACAAATTTTATTTTCGTATAAATTGTGGGAAACAAAGTGTTTATTAAAATTGGATGATTTTATGACTTATGTGGATCAAGTGGATTTTAAATGTAGAAATTGATTTTTGTCCGACTATGTTATAGTTTTGATCCCGCCAAAAGGGTATGTCCTGTGGGATGGTTTTGACCTGTTAGGAGGGCATATCCTGCAGGTGGTTAATTATTGTTATTGACCTGTTAGGACTGTCGGTACTGTAGGTAGTTGATTATTATGACCTATCAAGAGGATTAGTCATATAGATAGTTGTTGATATTATGACCTGTCAAGAGGATTAGTCCTGCAGGTGGTTGTTGATATTATGACCTGTTAGGAGAATTAGTCCTGCAGGTGGTTGATGGACCAGTCAAGAGTGCAAATCCTGCGGGTGGTACCCCTACCATTGGGGATAATAAATAACCCTAACACTGATAGTCATGTTAGATGACACAGTTATATAGGTTACGGTACCGCTGTAACTCCCGATTGTGAGGTAAAAATGATCCTATGGCTAGTAGGAGAGTGGTGTGTGGTATTTTATTATATGATGAGATGTTTGAGTTAGTCGATTTAAAATATTTGGATTGGGTATTTTAAATATATTAGTTTATTTTATTAGTGACAGGAAAACTGGATTTTCGTATAGTACGTGGTTATATTATATTATATTTTGAAACGTGGTGTTTAGTACTTATGCTTGATTCATAAAAATATTTTTATATTATGAAGACAGTACACCGATAAAATATTTGGTTTCAGGTACCGCAACTAGGAATGGGTCCACTACTGGCAGTAGGTAGAGTTCAGAGGTAGTGTCATTTTGGGAGTGGGCTGGTCAGAGGAGAACCGTGGAAGGTTCAACATTTTGTGATTTTTTGTTGTATATATTTGGGACGGGTATGTTCCCATATTTTTGGAAGTGAGTAAATAGGTATTATTTTCGGGAAACAAAAATATTGATAGCGATGCGCGTGCGTCTGAATATGTATATATATGTATGTATGTATGTATTTGGTTGATTGGTCAGGAAGTGTCATGCAGATGTCACGCCCGGCCTCGAATGGTGGGGGGGGGGGGGTGCGACATTCGCAACCCTCTTCATCATAATGCTACATGCCTATTGTTGGGATCGCTGATGGGTCATTATGGACACTAACCAGTCTAAGTTTGGGGGGGATGTTTATGTTGTTTTGTATACAGGATGCCTATGTTTTGTTTAGGGATATTTATGTTTTTCGTTTTGTATGCTTTAAGTATTGTATGTTTTTCTGGTTTGAAGACATTTTGTTGGTAGTATAGTTAATAGGTGTAATTTATCTATTTATTCCCAAGCCAGTTTTGGTAGGTTTTGAGTATTTTTATAGCGTTTTAATACTTTTTATTTATTTTGTTATAAATCAGGTGTTTGGGGTGAAAATGGATTAAAACAGTACATAAAAGAGTAAGTCGGTGGAAGAACGTTGGAGAAAAAGGACAAAAATATCAATATCCTAAACCTGCATCAACCACTATAGCGGTGAAAATACAGAGAGTTGTTGAAAGCTCCACCGCTGCAGCGGCCAAAATACAGAGAGCTTCACCGCTGTAGCGGTCACCCCCCAAAAACCTACTGACCTCTCCATCGTTGCCCACCGCTGCAGCGGTCATCAAGCAGACAGTTTAGTTATTTTTAGAATATTTTGAGATATTTTGAATCCTATAAATATCGTCTTTTCGCCCCCAAACACATGGTAGACATTTTTGGAAGTCTTGAGAGCTCCAAGGCCATTCAACCAAGAGAAGATCATCAAGGACAAAAGGAGGAAGCATTATCGGAGCAATTTTAGCCTCGGATATTTGGATAACGGCTAATCTCCTCGTTTCTCTCTTTCTCTCTTAGTTCGTTGAATGTTTTGTATATGTTTAGCTTGTTTCTAGTTGTATATAGGGTTTTGGCTATGAGTAGCTAAACATATATTGTCTAGGGATCGATTTACTTCACGAAAACGTTGTTTATATAAAATCGATGTTTTGTTAATTGTTGTTCATGTTTATCCGATTGTGTTTGTTGTTATTCCACGTTTATATACTTGTTATGATATACTGAAAATACGGGGTTTGACACTCGGGAGAGGTAACCCTGAATTCGAACTAGGGTTTAAACACAGCGCGACGATCTAATAACCCTGGAGGGAGTTAGAAAGTATGCATTTCGTGACGTTGGGGCGAGACTCATGTGACCAAGTGTTGTATAGACGCTCGAGGGGGACTTTGACGTTGACGCGAAGTCATATATTCATTCACTTTACACTTGGGAGAGGTAGTGAATGAGATTTCGATACTAAGATTATCGGATAAGATGAATGTCGTTAATGTAAACTAGATTGAAACGAACACGTTTAAGTGGACAAAGTTAATTCCTAGACAATAATTTCTCATAAACGTCATACTAGTATATTAGTATTATAGTATAATTAGTTTAGTTAGATAATTAATTTAGTATATTTATTATAAAAACTACATTTTTATCGCCTAAATAAAGTTAGGTTACGACAATTACGGTACTCAACGATAATCTACACCAATCCATGTGGATACGACAACCTATACTATTCCCAATCTATACTAAAACTTGGCCCGTACACTTACGATGAAAGTAGCGATGTATTTACGCGCCACCAAGTTTTTGGAGTCGTTGCCAGGGATTGGTTTTTAGATTGTTGTTGATATTGTAAGTAAATAACTTGATTTTAATTTAGGCATTTATTTTGTTTGTAATTTTTATTTGTAGTTTGTTTTTTGTTTTCCATGCAGGGTACTTGAAGATGTTAGATCAACAAGTATTGTTGCACTTCTTTCAATGGGATTTCGAGTCATTTGATAGTACCTTAGATCGATATAAGGAGTTGTTGTTCCGGTTTCTGAATCATCATTTCCCGAGGAAGTGTCAACTACTGAACTTCCTCGATAGGTTATTAGCCGCAACCAGAATATGGGTGAAAAGAGGAAACGGTACCACGTCTTTCAACCAACTAACTACGAATAAAGCCTATTAGTTGTTGGAAGACATAGCCGAGTTCGATTTTCAAAGTTGGAATTATTAAACAAGCTACCAATGCTTGAGGGATAGTTTCACCATTTCAAAGCCATTGATTGGCACCCCGAACCAATATGTTGAGTCTTCTTCGTCCCTAGAGTAAATGTTAGCTGAATTTATGGGGAAGACTCAGGCATTTTGGAGGAAAACGAATGATCGGCTAAATGAGCACGAGGATCGTCTTGACAATATTGAGATGGTCTGCGTCAAAATCGATACGACCGTAACGTCTCTTCAGACGCAAATCGATCAGCTTATCTGCTTAATTGAGGCCGAGTCAGAAGTAGTGGCACTGAGAAGTGAAATCCTAAGCGAGG
Organism: Eucommia ulmoides; assembly: GCA_016647705.1. NCBI lineage: Eukaryota > Viridiplantae > Streptophyta > Magnoliopsida > Garryales > Eucommiaceae > Eucommia > Eucommia ulmoides. Next base: position 44,155,346 of record CM028328.1, read on the forward strand.
TAGTACAGGAGATATGATTTAGGCATTCATTTTGATCACTTGAGCCATTGAAGCCTTCCATGCTATATGTTTTATCTCTCATTAACCTGTCGAAGCCTGTTAGCCATTTCAATTCTGAACACGTAACAAATACCCTGACCAATAAATTTTTTTCCAAACCTCTGTCGCTAAACCTAAGGCACAATTTTAGTCAAAATCAAGTGAGCATTTGTAAATGCTACTTGAAGTGAGCTGTTGGATTTTTGGCGAACTTTTGATTGGTAAGGTATTTGAGTACTCACTTGTCATTTTTCTATTGTATTTCCACACCCATGAAATTGTACAAATCAAATAAGTTTGGGGGTGTGGTTAAAAAAAAAAAAAACATATGTAAATATAGTTCTATTTTTATTTTTTTTTATTTTTATTTTGACAAGTGAGTACAATATTTTAAAATATTTGTTCAAGGTTATATCGAATTGATCTGTGTAGGTACGAGTGTGATTCAGTGCCAAGCATATGCCTTGGCTATCGTTGAGTTAATAACGGTTACCTGTTTTATATTCCTGATATACCCTTGGCCAGTTAACAAAAACCGAACCAAGTCTTTTTTATCTTTTTGAATTTCTAAGCCTAAATTAGTGGAGAGTGGAACCCAGTCTGGCATATGGATATGCTATACCTTTATAATTTAAGTCATATGCTTTGTTGGTGAATAATCCAATCCGGTCTTTGGATGATTGTATAATGAGTTTTCGCATGCACACTTGGAATGGATCTAGAATGGCGTTTACTGATATTGAATGTTGAAATTCTAAAACACCACATTGTGCGTTTTATTCTTGAACTCAACATGATTAGGGGCCGTTGAGGGAAAAACGTTTTGGTTGATAAGTTGAATTCAAAACTCACATGTTGTTACTTTTAGTTCGTTTGTGTTTTTGTCATTTTAGTTATTTAAGTTTGTTACTTAGTTGTAATTGTTTATTTCAGTATAAGGGTGTTTTGCTCGAGGACTAGCAAAATTCCAAGTTTTGGGGTATTTGATAGGTTGAATTTACTTATATATTTTCAAGTCAAATTTGGTAGTTTTTGAGTATTCTTGTAGTGTTTTAAATAATTTTTATTTGTTTTTACGTAAAATAGGTGTAGGGACGAAAATGGTTGAAAATTGAGCAAATCAGTAGGACGTCAGTGGAGAAACGTTGAAAAACATCCTAAAAGAGAGCCTGTAGCCTCACCTTTGTAGCAATGAAACCCATCGCTGCAGCGCCAGCATCATAGGGCCATTGGCCCTTGATCACTGCAACGATGGCCTTCATCGCTGCAGCGAACAAAAGGTCAGTAGACCTTCTTCCCAACCACTGTTGCAGCGATAGCTTTCATCATTGCAATAATGAAAGGGTAGAATCCCTACTGACCTCCCATCGCTGCAGCGATCAAGCAACAACTGTCAAAGATATTTTTAGGATATTTTCAGCATCTATTATTATCCACCCATTCCACACCTTGCCTTAGACATTTTTACACTTAATAGAATCCCTAGATCAGACCTACCAAAAGGAGAGCTCATTAGAGGAAGAGGAAATGATCTTGGAGCGGTTTTTGCAGAAGTAGAACCATCCACTTTACAGATTTTCCATTCCTTCTTTGTGTCTATCTTTGTTTCTAAACTTTGTGTATTGAATGATGATGTTATTCTCAAGTTTTAATGAATATTTGGTTATAATCATGTGTGGCTAAGTAGTTGTCATCTAGGGATTGATTAGTTCATGAGCATCCATGTTTGAGTGAATCCATGTTTCATTAACGTTTGTTCATCTATATCCAATTGTGTTTACCATTTTATTACATCCATAGTATGCTTTGTATGATATCATGGTTGGTTTGAGAATACGGGATTTGACACTCGGGAGAGGTAATCCCGAATTTAGACTAGGGTTAAACACAACACGATGTTCTAATGTTTCGGGAGATTATTAGAACGTGTGCAATCCGTGAGGTTGGGTCGAGACTCATCTACTCGTTTAGACTCTAGATAGGGATATCGGTGTTGACACAAGTGCATATTCGCTCATTTTACACTCGGGAGAGATAGTGAGCGAGTTCACGATACCTAGATTGTCGGATAGATTAAATATCATTAATATAAACTATACTAAATCAAACATGTATTCATGAACGAAACTAATCCCTAGGTAATCCATTTTCATAGAATTAATCCTACGTTTTTAGGTTTAATTAGTTTTCAATTAGCAAACACAATTCAAATCTTGAAACGTTTAGATAATATTAAGCTATGTCAATTGTAGTATTTAACTAATCCTATGACAAATCCCAGTGGACGACTATCCACTTTATTAAAACTTGACCTCGTGCACTTGCGAGTAAAATCAAAGAGTTAAAATATAGTGAACAAGTTTTTGGCGCCGTTGCTAGGGATTTAGAGTAGTGATTTAACTAAACTAAATCAAACATGTATTCGTGAATGAAATTAATCCCTAGGTAATCCATTTTCATAGAATTAATCTCAAATTTTTAGGTTTAATTAGTTTTCAATTAGCAAACACAATTTAAATCTAGAAATGTTTAGATAATATTAAGTTATGTCAATTGTAGTACTTAACTAATCCTAAGAAAAATCCAAGTGGAAGACACTCGATCTTCGGATCCACTTTATTAAAATTTGACCTCGTGCACTTGCGAGTAAAATCAAAACTTTAAAATATATCAAACATCATTCTTGGGCCTTTAGCCATATATTCTCGATTCACTTGGTTGACCACGAGCTGAGAGTGATAGAAAAAGATGAGAGTTTTTGTATTAAAGTCCATTTCCAGGCAGAGACTATTGAGCAAAGCCTCGTACTCGTCCACGTTGTTTGTAGCTAGAAAACCCAACTAGAGGGCATATTGCACTTCCTCTTAGTCTGGGGAGACCAGGACTATTCTAGCCCCAAAACCGTTCACGTTAGAGGATCCATCAGTGTAGAGTGGCTAGGTTGCTGGACCCAGGTTATAGGCCAGACCAGTTGAGGTCCCGTGACATTTTGAGACTAGAGTTCCCTGATCGTCAACCGTTGTGCCTTGGTCATTCGGGAAGATGAATTTGGCAATGAAATCGGCAAGTACTTGACCTTTGATGGTTCTCTTTATACGATACTCGATGTGGAACTGATCAAGGTTGAAGTTATATTTCATAAGCCTCCCTAAGACGTCGGGCGAGTGTAGGATCTGTCTCAAGGGTTTGGTAAGTGAACAAACCGATTAAGTGAACTTGGAAGTATTGTCCTAGCTTATTGAAGGCAATCAATAGGGCATAAGTGAGCTTCTCGAACCTTGCGTACCATGTCTCAACATCTGCTAGGAATTTGCTAGAGTAGTAAACCAGGCTCTACCATCGTCTTCTCTTACTAATGTTGCACTCACCTCAACCATCGATGCATAGATATAAAAATATAGCTCATATCATCCTTTGGAGTGTTGAGAAAGGGAGTCGAGGAGAGATAGGTCCTGAGCTTGCAAAACGCTGCCTCACACTCTTCTATCCACTTAATTTTTTTTGTTACCCTGAAGCACTTTAAAGAAAGGAAAGAACCTTTTGAACGACCGAGCTATGAACCGATTCAGGGCAGCGAGCCTACCAATAGCATTTTGTACCTCATTCTTTATGTATGGTATAGATATGTTGATCATCATGCCGATCTGGTTGGGTTAGCATCGATCCCATTCTGAGAAACCATGTGTTGATCCCTAGGTTTTGATAGACAATTAAGGGTTGATATTTTTGGTGGAACTAACATGTTTATTGAGTGTTTCAGTTTAAGAGTCTCATTTAAGATCAAATCATGAAGTAATTTTGAAAGATGTAGAGACGGACTTTAAAAGATTAAATATTCTAAAGAATCTAGGTGAAAACAACTTAAATATATTTTACTCTTAATGTATCTCAATTAGGATCACACACAACACAAAAATGATTTATATTTATGTGTGTTTAAAATTAAGGTCTTAATAATTGTTAAATTATTTGCTCCAATGTGAAATTGGAAAATGAAAATTGACCTAAGCAAGATTAGTGTTTAAAATTGAATATTAGTGTCAATTGTGTTAATCGAGAAAAGAAATTGGTTAACGGGATTAAAAAGATGAATTTTGGAGTTGAAATTAGTTTAAAATACGAGGTTCTAGCAGTGATCGGTTAACCGAAGGGTATCGGATTAGTTAACTGATTGGCATTGGGCTAGAAAGATGAAACTCTCTGAATTGATTGGTCAACCGACCATGTAAGGGTTGGTCAACCAACCGTAGCGTGTTTTGGATGGGAAAACTCTTTGAATCGGTCAGTCAACCGACCATGGGAGTTCGGTTAACCTACTAGGCTTGCGCACCTGTTCGTATTTTGGCCATAACTTTCTCGTCTGAACTCCAATTGAGGTGATTCAAAATGATATGGAAATCTAAGAAATAAAGATACAACTTTTTTTGTTTTGAGTTGTTCTAAAATTAGATTGCATCATAGTCAAATGGGGCTTGAAGTTTCTGCACCTGTAACTAGAATCAATATACCGACCACTGGGATCGGTCAACCAACTGTTTCAGTTGAAATCTCAAGGAACTTGGACTTTTGGTAAAAAACTAGCCAGTTTTTATGTTCCAAGGGAACGATTTGAGGGATTTGAAGTTACGGAAGATATGGTCCATATATTTTGAATAGATACAGATTTGGTTCATATATTAAATGATTTTCTAAATTTGGTTTATTAAATACTTCATATCTTCGTAATTAGTAATTGAGAAATAATTTATGGACTTAATTGAGATGTTTAAATGCAATATTTGTGTGAAATACATTATAATTGAATGGTTATGATATATGGGGTCTATAAGTGCTCTTTAAAGACTTATCTAGTGAAAACTAGCCGTTGGAGGGCTTGTTTCAAATTAGTTTAAATAGACCTGCGAAAATTGAATATCACTTCCATCAAGAACTAATTGTTCTCGAGCTTTCTAAGAGTCATTGTTCTGAGATTTTATCGAAAGATCATTTGTGAGTTCATTTGTGAGAAAAGTTCTTGAGTTAAAGTGCTAAGTATTTCGGCATCACCGATCTAAGCTGTCTTGCGATTCAATATTCAATCTTTCGGTGTTATCCTGATCAGATCTTTCCAAACTTTTGTTCTTAATTGTGAATTTGAATTATCATTACTTGCTTGGTTATAATATCTTTGTGAAATTGTTTTTTGAATTTTAAAGAGCGTAAACATTCTTTTAAAATGATTTTGTGATTATTTGATTACTTGTTCAATTTTGTGCTACCCGTATCTTTTATAATCAGATTTTGAATTCCTCAAGTAAAGTCTATCACTAGTAATTTTCGGACATTAATTGAGTTTAATTGATTAGAGGTGGTAAAAGTTCAGAGTGGGAAGAAATTTATTGATTCTTGTAATTGGTGAGTTTGAGTGGATTAGATATTGTTGGCAGTATCTAGTCAGGGGTAGCTTGGATCTCAATCTTTTCTGGAAAAACGATTGAGGTTTGATCTTTACCTAGTGGATAAAAAGGTTAGGTTATTCTTTTCGCTTGAAAAGAATTAGGCTTAATTCTTAAAGGTTCCATCCTTACCTGGGAAAGTGATACTTGGAGTGTTTTTGGTGAGGTTTGATTCTTAGCCGAAGGTATAAAAGAATTAGGTTTGATCCTTAACTTGTGAAAGGATTAGGTTAGCCTTTAGCCTGGTAAAAAGATAGGGTTCTTCCTTAGCCTGTGAAAAGCATAATTATAAAGGTTGATTCTGAGCCTTGTAAAATAATCGATGTAAGTGTTTGGTTCCTACCTGTTAAAGAAATCTTGAGTTTAGTAGGTGCGAATCTCCGTGGAGTTTGAAGGACTGGATTATCCAAGAATAGCTTGGTGAACCAGGATATATCCTTGTGTGCTGCATTGATTTACATTATTTTTATTTTTTTTGTTTTAGTGTGCATCTAGATTTGAAAACTTATCCGCTACGTTATAAAGATAATAATCGATTTAGGATAAATTGATTATTTGATTATTTAAGTGTTAAAAGATAAGAAATTTGTTTTAATTTTTTGTAACTTTCTAATTCAACCCTTCTCTTGGGTAGCTCACTTGGCCAACACCATGTATCTAAGAAACTTTCCCGCAGAAACTCTGAAGGATGCACTTATTCGAGTTAAGTTTCAATTGGTGAGTTTGGAGCTTATTAAAGCAGCCTTGGAGGTGTACTATGTGGTTAGGAGCTCAAGTACTCCTGACTAGCACGTCGTTAATGTATACCTCCATTATCATCCTGATCTTCTCTTTCAACATTCTGTTCACGACGTGCTAGTAAATAGTCCCAGCATTGCTCAATCCGAATGGCATCACTTTGTAGCAATGTGTTCCTATTTCCATGAAAAATGACGTCTTGCTTTTATTCAGGGAAAACATGGGGATCTAGTTATACTCGCATAGGCGTCGAGAAAGCTTAAGAGCTTGAAGCCTACTGTAGCGTTGATAATTGTGTCTATCCTCAGAAGAGAAAATAAGTCCTTGGGGCATGCCTTATTCATATCCTTGAAGTTTACACATATTCTCTATTTATTTCTGGCCTTAGGCACAAAGATCACATTAGCCAGTCCGAGAACTTGACCTCTTCTACCACATCTAATTTCACTAAGTTTTTCATTTCTTCCTTGATTATTGTTTGTCAATTGGGGTGGAACTTTCATCTCTTCCGCCTGAGGGTGGTGTGAGGTAGCAAGAATTCGATGCATAGACATCTTGGGATTATTCCCTGGGAGCTCATCATGTGACCATACAAAGACGTTGTAGTTCCTACAGAGAAGATCTATAAGCTCAACCTTTGATCGGGCCCAGCTTTGCACCTACCTTATTGTTATCTCATCGCAGATCATATGGATGGACATCTCTACCAGTCTTCATGGGTTTAGGATCTGTCTCCTCGTCATGGGGGTCTTCAATGAGTACGAGAATAGATCCGGTGCCCAAAGCCATGAGCTCGGATCCTCTAAGCTCGGGGTCTACAAGCTCAAGCCCCACCATTAATTTCTATTTGTTCTTCTTGAGGGCTCGGCAAGCACAAGCCTTTGAAGATTCTTTTTTGCCCCTTAATTCTACCACACTGTGGTTGGTAGAGAACTTCATTGTTTGATAGTAAGGGTAGATCACTGCCATGAGGGTGGATATCGTTGGTTGGCCATTATAGAATTGTAGGGTGATGACTTGTGCACTAATTGGAACCTAATTCATATGGTTTTCGACCTCGGAACAGTACCCGCCATGATGGGCAAGGACACCGAGCCTACTGAGGTGACGAAGTCCCCCCCCATCAAACCAAGAGATACTTTGTGGGATGAAGTGTACTTAAATGGACCTTCATTTTGTTAAACGACCAACTGAAGATGATATCGGCAGAACTCCCTTCGTCGACCAATATACACCATATATTGAAGTGGTTAATCAAAGATGTGATCATTAGGGCATCAACGTGCGGCATGTGCACCCTTCTAAGGTCAGCCTCGCTGAAGGAAACCACATTGTGCGAGGTGACATTAACGGTGCTCACCTAGTACATGTCCTCATCGGCCTTCCTTTTGGCCTTTTGTTCATTAGCTCTATGGGAGGTGATATACCTCCTCTCGACCAGAATCCACCGTCAATGAAGTTGATGTCACCATCCACATGTTGAGTATCGTCATCTTCAACGTCCTCTTATCTAGCCCGAGGTCAATCATAATTTCTTCTTCTTCTCTAATTTGGGTGCTTCTTATAGCGGACATTCTTTTTAGGTCTTTACTCTCTGTCATCTCTCTGGACATAACTCTAAGATAGCCCCTATGGATGAGGACTTCTATCTCCTCCCGGAGCTAAAAGTAATTCTTCGTGGAGTACCCTTGATCGCGGTGGAACTCACAATATTTGTTCAATGACCTCCCCATCGGGTTTCCTCTCAGAGTTGGGGACAAGGGAAAATAATTCTTTGCTAGAGTTCTCTGCATTGATTGTGGCCACAGAAGCTATGACTAGTGTAAAATATTGTTCGTGATGCTTTGGGGGTGGGAATGGTCTCCGGTCCTTGGGTAGAGGTCCTATCTCTTTAACCTGCAAACTCTTTAAACCTTGAGCTTGCTCGGAGCTTTTTCATTCTCGTTCTCCTCTGGCCGCTACATTAATGAAGTAAGTCTTGTGGTCCAGGAATTGATCAAGAGTAGGGGTATAGTTTGAGAAGAGGTCAAAGGACCTAGGGCCCATTGATGAAGGCGTTCATCGCCACACTATCGGAGAGCTTATCACATGTGTTGGATTCTCTATTGAACTACTCAACATAGCCTCTTAGAGACTCACTGGGCTCTTATTGTATGGTGAGAATGTGGGCCATGGATTTTGGCCTCTGGCATGAGCATCTGAATTGAGCGAGAAAGAGTTACTCGAGCTCATGAAATATAGATATGGAGGCTAGATCAGGCCCTAGAACTAGGACCTCGCCTCCCCTGAGAGGGTGCAGGAAAGACTCACACTCTATAGCCATATAGGCAGTTTGCATGTTAACATGGGACTTAAAGATGAATAAGTGGTCCACAAGGTTCGACGTCCCATTGTAGGGGTTCATCTGGGGGTGCCGGAAATATCGATGCACCACCTTATTTAGGACCTCATCGACGAAGGGGGACCTCACCTTGGTGGTAAGTCCAACTACTCATTTTCCATCGTGCATATCTTGTAAGAATGCTTTCATGTCATCAAGGTAGAGTTCCACCACACCTTTTCTCAGGGTTCTACCCTCACGTGGCTGCCTATCGCTCAACCACAATGGTTGCGTAAGGGCGGCGGATAAGAGCTGACCTCCTACTCATGTTGGGCCCTTAAATCAGACCTTACCATGTAGATAAATGCTCAGGCCAGGGGAGACTCTTATCTATCTCCGGCACCATGTCTTTTCGGATGAGAAAAATATAACCTAGACGTAGCCAGGAGAGCCCTGTCTCGCTCCCTCGACCCATGGTCGTAGGGTTGAGGTCGGCTCCTAGGGGCTTATCCATTGGAGTAGATCACTCAATTCTCGGAGTTTTGAGCTTGCTCCTTCTGGCCTTAGAATTGGAGAACAGGGTACCTCACCTTTGGGGGGGTGGCAAGCGAGAGAGGAGCACTTCAATACAGGTCTGGAACTTGCTAAGCTAGCGCTCAAGGATGTCAATGCGTGAAGTATCTGCAGTTTCTGAGGTCTGGCCCACAAAGGCCCTAGAGAGCAAGGTGGATGGGTCAGTCTGGCCGGTGGGCGATGGGTTCTCTTTATTGGTAAGAGCTTGGGTGTCTGACCTCGGGACCTTAAACATGTCTCTTATTTTGTTGGTGGATTGATTGTTCGAATGATTGCTTATAGCATGGGTTTGATTTCTTTATACGATGATCTTAACAGAACTTGTGATCATCAAGTCTTAGCCGACTAGAGAGTGAAGACAAAATGAAGGATTTTAGTACTTTTTTTACAAACGATGCCAAACTATTAATGTCTAAAAATGGTTAACACCTCGAGCTAGGCTCATCAGAGTCTATGTATGAATTTTTTTCCGAGATAGAGGTTCTAAGTTTAGAGGTCGAAGATTAGAAATTGGAGTTCTTTGAGTGTCCTATGGTCAGAAGTTAATTTTTTCAAAATTTTAGTTGAGGTTTCGAGCTTTACTTGCCCAAAGACCCACCAAAGTTGTGCCTGGTAAAGTCTCCCCAACGAGAGAGTAAAAGTTCAGGGGAGAAATCTCGTTATGCTTCAAGATGGTTGTTGAGCATTACCTGGGGCATTGAATACCTCAATATTTATAGGCGAGGAGGTCAATTAGCGTCGCATAATTAGAGCCCGGAGCACAGTCAATTATAATAACTCAGTGTCTGGAAAATAAGGTAGCATGTGAGGTGATTAGCCCTATCGGCTTGGCTTTTTGGACCATCTCGAATAGTCCATAGGTCGGCTCAATTTTCTTAGAAGGATGAACTCCATCCATGAAAAAACGATGACAAAGGTCTTCGATCTCCCTTCAACTCTGAGAGCCGAATAGAGGTCTTTGTTCACTGCTCACAAAGGCATTGAGGGGGCTTTGAGTATGAATTCCCGAGTAGATCCAAAGCAGATGGAGAAAACTCGAAGAAGTTTCAAGGCTCCTTTTTTTTATGATGTTTGAGCAAAATCAGCATGGGCGGCCAGAACTTGAGCAAGCTCCCAAAGGCTTCCCATTTTTGTGATGGCCGAGTAGATGCAGCACAAGAGCCTAGAGCTCGGTTAAACTCCCAAAATCAACCCCTTTGGTGATGGCTGAGCAAAGACAGTACGAGAGACAGGAGATCAATTAAACTCTCAAAGGATTCCCCATTTGGTGATGGCCAAGCAGAGGTAGCATGGGAGACTGGAGCTTAGTTTAAACTCTCAAAGTCTTCCTCTTTTGGTGATGGCCAAATAGAGACAATACGGGAGATCGGAGCTAAGTTAAACTCCCAAAGGTTTGATCCCTTAGTGATGGCTGAGCAGAGGCAACACAGGAGACCAGAGCTCGATTAAACTCCCAAAGTCTTCCCTCTTTGGTGATGGCCGCGTAGAGGCAGCACGGGAGACCAGATCTCGATTATGCTCCGAAAGGTTTTCCCCTTTGGTGATGACCGAGCAGAGGCAGCACGGTAGTTTGATCCTGACTGACTTTGTAGACTTCATCAATGATAAAGGTAGGGTGGTTTTCATGGTGGCCAGGATGCCACGTGTTTCGTCCTGACTGGGTGTCAAAGGTAGGGATGGCAAAAAAAACTCGAACCGACGGGTAACCGAGAGAAACCGAACTGAATGGTCCGAGTTGAAACTGACTAAATGGTTTTGGTTTTAAATTCAGAAACCGAAGCGATTTTGATTTTGATTTTGGTTTTGGGATAGTAATCGCATAACCGAACCGTATAACCGTGTAACCGATATAATATATATATATATATATATATATATATATATATATATATATATTATTTTTAATTTATTTAGTATTTGTAGTTTCATCCCTCTTTTTATATATTTAGTTTATGTTGAAACCTGTTTTTATGGAATTGATTTCGTAGAGTGTATGATTTTGAAGAATGTTTTTATGTAATTGGTTTTGCCATTGATTTTTAGTTATTTTAAAGAGTGTATGATTTGGAGAATATTTAAAATTAATAGTGAATTGTGATTTGCAGTTGCGATTTTGGTTTTAGTTTTAGTTTTGATTTTTTATAAAATTTAAAAATCTTAAACGGTTTTGCGGTTTTAGTTTTAGTTAAAATTAAATGGTCCGATTTTAAAACCGTTTAAAAAAAACCGGCGGTTTTTATTTTGGTTTTGATTTTACGTATCTTAAACGGTTTTGGTTTTAGTTTTGGTTTTGATTTTGGTTTTGGTTTTGCATAAAACCGAGCCGAACCCGGACCGTTGACTTCCCTAGTCAAAGTTCGACCAAAATCTCCCATATCATACCCCATTCTCACTTTAAGCGAAAGAATGAGAAATTAAGGTTAACAATCTAATTTGAAGTCATTATTAATAGGGATAATCTATATAAAATATCAAGTACATTTGTTAACTTAGTTATTAACCGATTTAATTAGAAGTGTAAGAAATAATCTGTGATTTTAGTTGCAATTTGGTTGTTTTATATTATTAAGAACTTTTTATTGCTTATCCCTCTAAAGGAATATGGTTGCTTTCCCTAAAACATATATAAAAAACCGTGAATGTCTAAATGTAAGTTTTCACCCCTATAGTTCATTCCCTAAAAAAATCTTAGCATCTTTTAGACCCGCATATTATGCGGTTCTAGTAGAAAAAATTATATTAATATATAATTTTTCTTTGAATTTTAGACATATATACAATTGATCTTTTAATTTTATAATTTACATATTTTATGAAAATATAGAAAAATAAATTTTAATATTTAAAAAAAAAGTAGAAAAACAAAATTGTTAATATCAATCTTTAAAACTATTAATGAACTCATATTTAACTTCAAAAAAATACTAAATAAACTTCTAAAGGGCTTTCAAAAAGTTTTTATTTATTTATTTTTTTGAAATAATGGTTTTAAAATAATATGATAGGTCTTTTTTTTTATATTATTTAATAGTTTCTGTTATTTGATTAAAATTATTGGAATACTCTTTTAAGCAAATAAAATTTAATAAATTTTAGGGTTTTTCCTTGTAAGGTCCTTTTTTAGAAATGGACAACTTTTTAGGCCCTATGTAATTAAAAACAACTTTTTAAGTTCTCTTTTTTAAAAAAAAAAAAATATGTGCAGACCCCTACTAAAAAAACTATATGACAAAAATAGCCTTTGTCATTTTAAACCTAACCCTAATTTTGTCTGACCTCTGCTCTCTCATCCTTCCCCCTTCTCTCTCTCAGCCGCCCTCGCCCTCGAAGCTCTCTTGTGTAGAGAAATTTGTCCGACGGTGGCCACATTTGGACGACAATGGCGGCGGCGAGTGACAGCAGTTTGGATGGTGGCGTTGGCATCGCCGTCTTCGTGCTCTTAGAATCGCCAAATCGAGGGAGGGAGAGAGAGGGAAGGGAGATCTGGCTAGAGATGGTGACAATGGCAGTGGCGTTGGTAGAGGAGTGGTTGGCGATGAGAATTGGGGCGAAGAAGATCGATTCGACGACGATGGCGTTTCGATTCGAAGCGATAAAGATGAGAAACAAACACCACCGCCAACGAGCTGAGAGCAAGGAATTTTTTCCTTTTTTTCTTTCCAGGTATTTTTTGTTTTTTTTCAGGTATTTTTTGCTTTTTTTTTGTTCTTCGTGTATGTGGTTCTTCCATTTTGTTGAATGGGTTGAACAAGGAAAGTTAATTTCTTTCGTTTTCGTGTTATTATTCATCAAAGGTAAGTGGATATCCACTGATTTTTTCTAGTGGATATCTACTATTTGATTTGAGTGGATATCTACTAACAAATGTTCTTCAATAGAGATTAATTTTCTGTTCTTGTTAATTTTCTGTTCTTGCTTTCTTTTTCTTTTTTTTTCTATTTTTGAAAATACATTTGGCTTAGAGGATTTAGAATTCCGGATTGGTCGCAGTGATTTTCATTTTGCTTATTTTCAAAAGATATCCACTCAGATTACTTTCGTTGGATATCCACTTAGATTATTGAACGATTTCAGGTATTCCAACGTCAGTCTCACTGGAGAATTGAACGATTTAAGTTTTTTGCTTTGAATTTTGATAATACATAGGTTTTCATCCGATATCTGTGGCTATTGGCTCAATTCTCCTTGTCATGCCTTTCATCTGCCTGAACGAGGTAACATGCTATAACCTACAGGAGGAATGTGTCTGTAATTGTATTTGGTTGAATATTTTCGGTATTAAGTAATGGTTGATCAACTTAGTTCTTGGCACTATGGTTGAATATGACTTATTATATTGCTCTTTTGCTGAATCTACATTCACATATTGAAAGTTGATCTATTTTCTAGAATAATTGTGGTTTTTTTCTGCCTGTGGAGTTGGCTATGCATGACTGGACCATTTGATGTTTGACAATATTATTCCCTACTTGATAGCATGCAAATTATCGTAGCTTGATAGATATGTGTGTGTATATATTATGCATCTAGATTTGCGTTTACATATTCATATCTTAAAATGCTTGTATGGTTAGGGTTTGTTTAGTCTGATACTGCAAAATGTTTTATTATTTTATGTGATTCTTGAAGAACAATATCATTGAAAAAGTTCAGATGACTGCCCCTGTATCTTTATTATGGCCAGATCTGCTTCTTCAACGTTTTCATTTCCTCTCTCGCTCATTTCACTGATTTTTTTTTATTTTTTTTTCTATTTTTGAAAATACATCTAGCTCTAAAGATTTGATATATATGATTGATTTGGTATTGATTTTGTGTTCTTGCTTCATTTTTTGTGTTGTTGAAAATATGGCTTAGAGGATTTAGATTTTCGGATTGGTTGCAGTGATTTTCATTTGGCTTATTTTCAGTAGATATCTACTTAGTAGATTTAATGGGTTGTATAATATTCAGTGGATATCTACTTAATTTCACCTAAAGTCTTGTAGAAAGTTTTATAATATTCAGTAGATATCTACTTAATTTCACTTAAAGTCTTGTAAAAACACAATGAGATCTATAATATTTAGTAGATATCTACATAATTTATTTTCAGTAGATATGCACTTAAATTATTTTTTCAGTGGATATTCACTCACATTAGATTTGGTTAGATGCAAACAATTTTAAATTTGTTTATTTTCGATGGATATCTACTTTTCAGTGGATTTCTAGTTAGATTATTTTTCAATGAACTTTTATGTATTTTTAATGGCATTTACAGTATTTTTGGTGAATGGTTAAATGTAAAGTGCAATTCTGGAATAACATTTACAGTATTTTAAAATAATTATATATTTTTGAAAAACAAAATTGCGAAATTTTTATTTTATTGAAAAATAAAATTTAGTAGATTTTATAAAATAATTATTGGAATTGCAATAAAAAAAAATAAGTGGAATTACAAAAAAAAAAAATTAGTGAGATTTTTTAATTTTTTTAAAAAATAAAATTAATTACATTTTTTATTAAAAATATTTTTTTTGTCAAATTTAAAAAGATAAATGAAAATTTGTAAATATGTTTTTTTTTTTTTTTTGTCCAATTGTTTGGTTGCTTGATAGGTGAAAGAAAATAAATGAAATTGAATTAGAATTTTGATATTATTTAGGATAGCCCAATTAGATTCAAATAAGTTCAAATGATATCTTGATTTATTTGTCATTTTTATTCTTTGTGTGCAAATGTTTGTATCCACTGATTGTTTAAATCGTTTGTGTTATTTTTAGTTCAGTGGATATCCACTGATTGTTTTTTAGTAGATATCTATTTATTGATTTGATTTTTAGTAGATATCCACCAATCTACTATTGAAGACCGATGAAGATGGAATGAGCGCAACAATGTGACGATTGGCGAAGACGACGAACATCAATCGTCTTAATTTTCAGTGTATTTCCACTTAAATTAAGTTAAGTGAATTTTTTATTTTATTTTTTTGGATTTCCTCTCAGGGGTTAAGTGGATTTATGTAATTTTCTAGTGGAATGTAATTGAAGATTAATATTCAGTGGTTTTTTATTTTTTGGTTTTTCTAATACTTTATATTTTAAAATGTTCATAGAATATTTAAAAAAAATAAACTAAAATTGAAATTAAATTAAGTGAAAAATAATGTAAGTGAATATCTACTAAATATAATTAAGTGGATATCCACTTAATGGATATCTAAGTAGATATTAACTTAAAGGCATGTTTATCAATGATTTTCATTTGAGTTCTCCAATTTTCGCGAGAATGCGAAAATGTAAAGGCATATTTATCGATGGTTTGGTTTCTTTATTATTTCTATTATGTGGATATCCACTTAATTATTATTTAGTAGATATCCACTTAATTATATTTAGTAGATATATACTTACATTATTTTTCGTGGATTTTTACTTAATGAAGTGGATATTCACTTAGTTGATATCTAAATAGATATCCACTTAATTATATTTAGTTGATTTTGAAAGTATTTTTAATAGATTTTTAATATAAATAGAATTTAATATTTTTTATATTTTAAAATGTTCATAAAATATTTCAAAAAAATAAACTAAAATTCAATTGAATGCATGTAAGGGTATTTAAGGTATTTTTAAAAAGTTATATATTTTGAATAAAATATAAATTTCAGTGATTTTTTTTTAAAAATTAAATTTTGCTGGAATTATAAAATAAATCGAAATAAAATTAAATAAAATATAATCAGAGGATTTATGATATTTTAAAAAAAAAATTAAGAAAAACAAAATTAATTGAAACTTTTATGAAAAAATAAAATTTGAGAAAACTTTAAAACACAAGTGAAATTATATATATATATATATATATATATATATATATATATATATATATATATATATATATATATATTAATTTTAGAAGTTTTGAAAAAAAAAATGGCGAAAATTGCATTTTTGTAAAATTCCGTATTTATTGAAGGGTAATTCTGTAATTTGGAACATAATTGAAATTTTGGTCAGACGGTGGCATGGATTTGTAAATTACAAATCTACCGAGGGGCAAAATCGACAAGAAGATTTTCGTGGGAGTTTTGGGCTGATCCAAAAATTCATGGGCCTTCAAAAGTTGTTTTTTCGTAATTTGGGATTGTAGAAAAAAATTTCCTAAATTTTATATGTAATTAATAGATAGAGAAAGAGAATTTTATTAAATGGGTGGACAGAGAGAAGTTGAAAATGAGATAAATCACGTATAATTAATTATAATAAAAATAACCATGAACTATATGGGTAAGTTTCAGTGATGCCCTTTGTTATTTGGAAAACTTACAACGATATCTCACGTCATTTGAAAAATATATCTAACAACCCTTTCGTTTGATGTTAAATGTAAACTTACTTATTTGTCCTTCCTACTATACTATTAAAAATTTAGTTAAAATTATTTAATAACAAAATGACTCTTATAACCTTTAAAAGAATTACAATTTTGAACAAATTTGATTTTTGTATTTAAATTTTATTTATGTAATACATTTTCAATTTCTAATTTTTCTTTTATTACTTTTCGGATCAATTGTTGGTTACTACATATTTTTTTAGTATTTAAAGAGTATTTGGTGCTGAATTTTATAAATTTGAAATTATTTTAAGAATTAAATATTATTCGTTTATGTATTACATTTTTATTCTATTTTTAATTATTTTTTGGATCAAATAATGGTCTGTTACAATTTTTTGAGTATATAAAGAAAATTGCTATTGATTTTTCAAAATTTAAAATTATTCTAAAAACTAAATATTTTTTATTTATGAAATTTAGTTACAATTTATATATAAACTATTTCATGTACTTATAGTTTTTTTTTTTGTTTTTTTTTAATTGTTTGGTGAAGTTTTCATATGAAAATTTATTTAGTAATATTTTCACTCAAATTAAAAAATAATGAACTTATGGATTTTTTAATTATTATTCTTTTAACTCTTTTTTACGTTTGTAATTTTCATCTCGTTTTGTATATGGAAATATTCACATAAAAATAAATCAAAAAATAATTACTTTTGTTAACACTTATATGAGAAACAAAGAATATAAAAAATAAAAAAATAAAAAGATAATTTTTTAAAAATAAAAGGTCTAATAAATATATGAAATTATTTGCATTAAAAAAATCATTATTTCTATCTACACTTATATGAGAAACAAATAACATAATAAATAAATAAATAAATTTTTTAAAGAAGTAAAAAGTAAGCAAGTGAAACATTTATAGTTTTTTTTTTTTTAATTTATTTATTTATAATTTAATATTTATTTAAATAAAATATTAATTAAAGAGAGAAAATTGGGGAAAATGGATTTTGTGAACATTTAATAAAGATTAAAGGTGTGAATTGAGAATGAATGAGAAGACAAGAAATATATTTATTGTGCTCTCATTCATTCTCAAGTTTTATCTTCCACTTTTAGTACACACACAAATTTGAATAAAATACATAGCAAAATAATATGTGTTCCGCTATCTACATTTTGAAAATCATATTGACTATTTTTTATAAAGATTTTCTTGAGTGAATGTTCACTGCTGATAAAATGACAGTTTTTAATTTTTTTCTTTTATAAACTTGATTTCAAAGAGCACAATTTTCAACAATAGGAAAATGTGAAAAACTTTTTCATATTCGACATTCAAAAAACACAAAAGCATCAAACCCTAGAACACCAAAGCAAAGAAACCATGAAAAAAAATAAAGGCAATGAAAAGTCAAAGGCAAGAAAAAGAGGAACCGATAGCGACAAGGTAATATGTGAAAAACAAATGTTCATTTTAATAGATTTCGTTACAAAATTTTCAATTGGGACCATGAAAATTGACTATTCTACTAATTATCGATTGAATGTTCACTTTCAGTGACATTTCCAAAAGGTTTTTGATTGGTCGAATAAGTGGCGAATAAAAATGATTTTTCAAACCTAAATCGTTATTTGTTGGAAGTGTGAACATATTGTTTGTTGAGAATACAATGTGAAATAATGGGTATTTTTTTGAACATTTCATTTAGTGAACATTCAATGTTTGTGTGTGTCTATATATATATATATAGTATGTTTAAATCTGTTATGGTCTTTATAAACATAGGGTTCATCTAGCACTTTTCTAGGTATTTAACTGATATCTTATCAGGGGTTATATGACTAACAGATGCACCAGTATCTATTAAGGTTAGTGGAATCAGAGTAAATGACTTATTATAACGAAGAAATTTGTTGTAAAAAGTGTGATAAAAAAACCCTAATAGTATAGGATTACCTAAAATACGTGATGTTTATATGCCTTCTACCTCTATCGTTAGATATCATTTTATAAACTGGTGAAGAGTATATGTTAAAGAAACTCTCATGTGGATTCGCCTAGCTGATTATGCTCTTAGCAATTCTAGATTGATACCTAAATTAAAACAAAAAATAAAATGGATACTATTAAACAATTTAAATAATCATTATGCAAAAATTGACCGTTGTGAAAAAGAGAGAAATGATTATACACTTGATGACGACACACTTGATAATTATTTTTGAAAGATGTCTATAGAAAAGATTAATGAAAATATAGAGTTACCGAAAGGACTTGCTATTATCACTAATAACCAAGAAAATATTATGAATGCTATAAACAATAATAAAGTTTTGATTGAAAATTTAAAACCTGAAAGAATAGGAATTAGAGAATTCTCTATGCCTTTATATAGAAGAGCTTATGTTTTAAATATGGAAGATAACGAAAATGTTTCTTTAGATAGTGACAATGATATAGAAATTCTGGAAGAATTAAATGTTCTTATGAATACAGAAACCGGTACTAGTGGTGTTAGACAACCTGTTGACCCAACAACTTCAGGACAAAGTGCTCAAACAACTCAACCTGTTGAACAAGCCACAACTAGTGCTAGTACTCCTTCTCCTCCTCTAAGAACTACTAGTAATTTTCTTCCTGACCCCTCTTGCTTTACTACCCCTTCTGTTTCTGAAACATTTCCTGAAAATGTTAATACAAACCCCGCCTTTAAAGACTCTAGGAAAAGAATTAATAAAGCTAATAAAGAATTGCTTAAACAAAAGTATAGTGAACCAAGGATATAAAATATTTCTGAAAACAAAATTTACCTAAACATGGATAATTATATGGGAAATACTGCTTCCCTTGAAAACGTTATTTCAAAATAGGTAAAATCTTTATATATTGTTGCTATGTTCAAAAATGTAATAGGAAACGAAGAAATAACAGAAGATGCCTTTTCCAAATGGATACCTATGACTTTCGTAAGAAATGTTGGTAATTGGTGGATGAATCTTTCGATGCATGTGAAAAATAAAATAAGGATAGGAATAGTAACTGCAGATCTTAATGTTACTTGTAACGATAATGACGCCCAAAAATTAATAGGAAGATTCGAAAATGCTATTAGAAAATAATTCTTAGGACAATTTTGGGACCAAAGTACTGAAAAAACCCAAAGGAAAACTAGAATGAATGCAATAAATCATTTGATAAATATGAGAATTTGTAATATGTGCTATTTTGAAGTATACACTAATGAATTTGCTAAACACTACTATAAGGCTAATTTCAATGAATTTGAAAAACAAGTCTGTCTTGATATGTATTTTAGTAAACTACCTACTCAGTATGCTAGAGAATTAATGATAGGATATAAATCTGCTCCCAATTGGCAAACTGAAGATTCTATGGGTACTAGAATAGAATATGCTCAAAGACAAATAGGAGTGTGGTGTGCTACTGCTAAAAACGCTAAGCTATATAGAAAAGATCATCAACTTGGTCTTTGCTGTAAAAATCAAACTGAAACTCCAAAGCAATTTGGATGTGCTGATATGTTTCCAAGAAAAACTAAAAAGATTTTCAAGAAAAATAAGTATAAACTAAAGAAGACTTTCAAAAGAAATTTTAAACCTAGAAAGCCTTTTAAAACAAAAAGACTTTTTAAAAAGAAATTTAATAAAAGACCCTCTCAAGAGGTAAAGTCTGCTCAAGGAAAACTGCTAAAACTTGCCATTTCTGGCTATGTAATGAGATAGGCCACTATGCTAATGAATGTCCTAATATTAAAAATAAACAAAATGCTAAAGTTAAAATGTTCTTAGAATAAGATGAGTCTGATATTAGTGAGATTAATGATATTTTTGATATCGAAACTGAGGAAGAATTTTACTATCTTGAAGAAACTAGTGATGAACCAGGAAGTAAGTATGAGTACTAATTCTAATTTCTTTATTGATATTGTTGAAGATAAAGGTGACTATAAAGTGGAAGCCATTATAGACCAAAGACTACTTAAAAAAGTTGGAACTTTCGAAAATAATGAGTTATTTCGAAAAAGTTTTTTCGAAAAATTTAATAGAAAAAATATTTGCTATTATGGAGTCTGTCAATTTGAAGCCGTTCTCAATTTGAAGCCGTTCTTAATACTGAAGAATCCAGAGGAAAGATAAATATCCCATTAATCAGTAGAAATATGATTAATAGACAACTAGAAAAACTAGGAAAAGATAAAGAAAAAATAGGTTATATACATGTTGGTGGAATACAAATCGTTTTTAAATCATGTTTAGAGAAGGAATTAACTTTCCAATAAAAGTTGTTATTCTTGATAATAGAATTAACGATAGATCAGATGCTTTGTTAGGTATTGTACATGGAAACCTTAGTTAAGAAATTTTGGGAATAAAAGTCGATCCGAGATATGTTGTCAGTATAAAAGAACCAAGAATTAATGAAATCTTTAGCCTTGCTCATGAATGTGCTAGAAAAGATTTTATGGAAGATGGAAGATTTATGTATTCCATAACATATCATGTGGGATACTTTCTCAATAACAACCAACAGCCATCATAGTGATAAGTTCGTAAATCATGAGTTTATCGAAATTGATAAAGTGTTTGAACCCTTGCTAATATTTATAAACCAAATATGGTCCAAGAAATAGATTTATCTACTGATTGGAGACTCGATATTAACAAAAAAAACCAGATCTGGATGTTGCTAGAATATCTAATGTTAATAAATGGGGAAAAATTAAAAGAATCTCTTCTTTAAAAATAACTGGTGGAGAAATAGGAGAATGCTCTATAGATAAAAGAATGATAGAAAAGAAAACTGATGTTCCGACTTATAAAATAAAAATTAAATATTTTAATAGTAATGGGTTAAAAGAAGTAGAAGCCTTAATAGACACTGGTGCATCTGTTAGTCATATATCCCCTGATAAGATATCAATCGAAATACCTAGAAAAATGTTAAATGAATCCTATGTTTATAAAGACCTTAACGGATTTAAACATACTATTACACAGACTACTGATATTCCCTTGATAATTGGAAATAAAGAATTAATATTCTCAATACATCTTGATAAAGACGAAAAAAATAGAATTGCTATTAGGAAATAATTTTCTCGATTACTGTTTTCCTTACAACATTACTTATTATACAATTATGCTCACCATAAAGGATAAACAAATATATATCTCTAGAATAATATGAGAAGCCCTACATTCTTTAAAATAGGAATTGTTATTACCAACAAGGTTATATATGTACCATGTCTCTTGGATACAGACGTTGATATTTTCTTAATGAATAAAAAAGTGTTGCCACGTAAAATGTGGAAGAAAACTAATACACTAACTATAAAAGCCAAAGGTTTCGAAGGAAAACCTTTAGACTTAAATATTATTGCTAAAGATATTGTGATATTATTTGGAGATCGCTACATCAAAATACCAATAATATATCAACAAAACACGATGGAAGTACCAATATTGTTAGGAAATAATTTCCTAAACCTTTTCAAGAAAACATGTTTCACTCAAACAATCGGTGAATTCTTAACACCCTGTTCACATTGGATAAAATTACCGTGCTTACAAAATATAAACATCATTTATATGTGAAAATGTGGTGATATTTACCTCCTTGCTACTAATATTTTTTAAAAACTTGCTAATAATTTTGGAGAAAATCCGACTACTTTATGGGACATTAATAAGACATATGCCAATATTGAACTAATTAATCCTACTGATATTATAAGGGTGCGACCCACGAGATATTCCAAATATGTTATTAAAGAATTTGATACGCAAATTCAAGAATTGCTTGATCTAAAACTGATTCAGGAAAGTAAAAGCCCTCACTCGAGTCCTGCCTTTATGGTAAGAAATCATTTAGAAATAAAACGTGGTAAAGCAAGAACGGTTGTTAATTATAAAAAGATTAACGAAAAAACTAAATTTGATGGATACTTCCTGCCTCATAAAGAAAGCCTAATTAATAGGACCAAAGGTAAAAAGGTGTTTTCAAATTTTGATTGCAAAAGTGGATGGCTAATGGTCACTTTTAGTACGCCTAATGGTCATTATGAATGGCTAGTCATGCCATTTGGATTAAAAAATGCTCCTCAAATATTCCAACGAAGAATGGATAAAGTATTCAGTAAGTTGTCTGATTTCTGTATTGTTTATGTTGATGATATACTTATATTCTCTGATAATGAAAAAGATCATCTAGAACACCTTGATGTTTTTTCAGGTCGATGCAAAGAAAGAGGAATCTTGCTCTCTAGAAAGAAAGCTAAAATAGGAAAACAAAAGATAGAATTTTTAGGATTAATAATTGACGCCACTGGAATTGAGATGTAGCCGCATATTTGTGAAAAAATAACTGTTTTTCCTGATACTCTTGAAGATAAAAAACAAGTTCAAAGATTTTTAGGAGTCCCAAACTATGCTGAAACATTTAACGAAGGACTAGCTAAGCATAGACAACCCTTCCAGAGATTGCTTAAAAAGGGTGCTAAATTCGCTTGGACGGAAGAATTTTCTAATAAAATAAGAGAAATCAAAAACCTTACTGCTTATCTACCCAGGCTGACATTACCCTCAGAGAAAGATGATTTGATCCTAGAAATTGATGCCTCAAATGCCTATTCGGGTGTAATTCTAAAAACTGCTAATGGAAAAATCTGTAGGTATGCGAGTGGAACGTTTACCGAAACACAACAACATTATCATAGTAATCTTAAGGAATTACTTGCTATTAAAAAGGGAATAGAAAAGTTTAGATATTTTCTTATTCCAAAAAAGTTTACTGTAATTACTAATAATACTCAGGCTAAAGGTTTTATCTTTAATAAATTACCAACGATCCCTGAATATAATAATAAAATGAATGGATGACAAAATTTTTTTAAACATTATAATTTTGATGTTATTCATCGAAGTGGTAAACAAAATATTATTGTTGACTTTTTAGCTAGGGAAGGCCATGGAAGCTGATAAGGATTCAATTTTGATTCCTAAAAGTGTTATTGAATCTATTAAGAAGTATTGTTCACAATGACATTATTTCTTAAGTGTTGTTGAAGAATTGATTTACAAGTTTGAAATTAACAGTGCTAAAAAAAATGGAAACAAGGAAGGCGAAGCCTCCAGTGTTAAAAAGGATGAAATCTCATCCGGTGCTTCAAAAAGTGATACTGAGAATTCTAAAACTCAGAAAAGTCAGATTGTTAATAACCTGCAAAGTGCTACTCTAATTCGTTCACCAAATCAGTACATTGATCAAATGATGAAGGCAAAGGAAACCCTTACGGTTCTTAGCCTCCCTGTTCAAAAGCATGTTCCATTTATTAAACCTCCACAAAACCCTGTTGTTCTAGAGAAAAACTTTGCTGAAATCGCTACTTCCTCTTCAAGTGCTAAAAATAGTATGCTTAGATGTCTGCATGAGAACTTCTTTCAAGAATACTTAAAGAATCTCAAACTTGCTTACAAAATTCGTGTTGATGAAGAGTCCACTATTTTTCCTTTTCATGAGGGAAAATACTCCAGAATGGCCTGCTTACCTGAAACCCCAGGTGATGCTATTGAAAAAATATTTAATTATGGATATCTTGATATTATAATTTCTGACACAAAAAACAATGCTGAAAAAGGGATGCCAAGAGTTTTCGAGAACAAAGAGGATAAAAAACTGTGTTAGTAAAATGTTTAGTGCTACTCTTGAAAAAAATATATGATTCTTATCCTATCATAAAACTGTCCAAAAATCGTGATAATTTAATCCATGAATACAACCCAAACCAAGTATTCAAAGAAGTGCCAGAACTCTTGGAAAGTGATAAAATTGAAAGTTTCATTGCTACCAGGCAAGCAATGGGATTTTATGTTCTTGATAAAAAATTAAGAAAGTTCATTGAATGGGATAAAGGGTACATTTACCCTATGAGTACAGACAACCTGCTTATATTGACTACCGAGTATAGCCAATTCTACGGTGCTACCAAAGCTTCTGCTTCAAAATGGTTAGAAATTATACAGACTATGAAATTTGCTGCTACTGAGACAGTTAGGAAATTAACTTGCCAAATGCTTAAACACGCTGAAGGAACTTGTCCATATTGCAAAGAAACTCCTGAGAAAAAGATCAAATGGGCAGATGCAACAAGCGAAAGTGATGATGAAATCCTACCCTTGTAAAAACGCCACTGCCTGCGTTACAATGTAGAAGCCTGTGACCATTGTTGATAAAGACTGTTTGTCCAAGATTACAAAAAAAATGGAGGGACCCACAGGTCATTTTCTGTCAGTCACTATGCTTGTCCATTAGCATTGGCGAGAATCTACTATTTACCATTTACTATTTATCTTTTGAAAAATGTAACCACCTACTGTTTACTTTTGTAAAAGGTTGTACCAATCCCTATCTGTTAATTTTTATCTTCAAAGTGTAATTTGAAGTCCATGGCTATATAAATGGACATTGTGTTCTGGGTTTAGGCAGAGTAGAAAAACCTACCTGTTTAATCCTTTGTAAAACATGAGTGCATAAACTCCTCCTTAGAGGAAAGTTTGTAATAAATTATGGAATAAAATGTTTAAGCCTTCAAAAATATGTGCTATGATTTCCTTAGCATATTTACCCTATATCACCTGTGAGAGTTATACTTTGTTTTCTATAAGAACTTAGAGCGATTTAGGCTTGGTATTGTGTCTGGAGTCCTGCAGCCCTATTAGCCGTTTATGTGTGTTAGGAATTTTCAAACATTTTGGATTGGCACTGGAGTAGTGAAGTGACCTTTGGAGGCTACAATCGTTGGTTCAAAGAGAAGACGTGGTGGACCCTTTACAGGTATAAGGTAAATTTTGGTAAGGAAATTATATGCTTATCATGAAGCTTAATGTTTTATAACATAATTTTTGCAAATGAGTACTCTGTCTTTCCATATTAAAACCTCCCTTTTTAACATCTCTCATCATGAATGAACAAGAATTTGTTAGAAGATCTATACCTATGTTTGAAGTTGTTGATTTAGGAAGGCTTGAAAGCGTTTATAGATTTCATGACGAAATACATGCTTTACAATTTGCTTATACATGATTATTGATGAAAGACCAATAATCAGGAGTAGTACTACAAGCGTTGTTGAATTATGGGAATATGAAAATGAAAGAAGAAGTGATAGAAGAAAAATCGAAATCTTAAATATGATAAAAGAACGTATGTCTAATATAATAAGAACTGAATACTTTGTGGACAATCTTATACATGCTGCTTGTATAACTCGGAGAAATAGGATGAGGACTAATATTTTTAACCCAAGAAATGAATGACCAAATTTTTCTAGAAAAATTTGTACCTGCTTTTGATGATCTTATTATTGGAGCTGAAGAAGATTTATATAAATTTTATGATCAAATAAATTCTGTTATAATAGGAATGCAAAAATTGATGGATAAAGAGTATGTTATTCATGAGAATAGTATTATCAATAATACTTTTATAGAAAAGAGATTGAGCGATTCAAGAAAACTTGATTTATTATATGAAATTCGTTATTACATAAAAAACCTGATTACTGGATTTTATGGTAATCATGATCTAGATGCAAGGCCTAATTTTATTAAAAGAGAATTGTTAATTGAATTTTCCGATGTTAGCTACTCTGAACCCCCTAGTGTCGTTTAGTGAACATTCAATATGACTTTAGTAAAACATTGAATGTTTTATTTATTTATTTATTTGGTGAACATTCAAGATGCTATTGATTATCTGTTCAATTAGGCTAATGTGTAAACTTGTTTCCACGACATGTTGATCATGTGGTGAATATTCACCAAATATTTAAACAAGAGAATATTCTTAACCATTATCTTCCTTCTTCCCCTTCTTTCTTCTTCTTCTTCTTCTTCTCTCTCTTTCCTAAGCCCCCACATCCTACTAGATCTGTGGAGACCTAGGTGAAATCCCCCTTCCGGCAGTTCCCACCCCTATCGCTCCACACGTTTTCTATTATCTTATCTCTCTTCTCTTCCTTTTTTACCCCTCTCTCTTCTTCTTCTTCTTCTTCTTCTCCTAAGCCCCGAACCTCTCTAACCTGCCAAATTTATCCAGATCTTATGTAGATCCACTTCCGGAAACACCCATCCCCGGACAACAACACCATCTTATTTTCTCTATCTTCTCTTCTCTGTTCTTATTCTCTCTGTCCTAAGTCCTCCAACCCCTACCCTACCTAATTTGCCCAAGTTTGGTGCATAACCGCTCATGTAGATACCGCTAGAGCAAATCTGACAGGATGGTGAGGTTGGAGGCTAGAACAAGGGCTTGACAGTAGGAACTAGGGGTGAGGGCTTAGGAGAGGGAGAGAGGAAGGGAGAGAGAAGAAAATATGGCACTGGTGAGGAAGGAGGAGGAAAGAATTAAAAAAAAAATAAGAGAAAAATTAATAATTGAAAGGTTAAATAGTAATTAGATTAAACCATTTTATTTATTTTTTAAGCAACGTAGAGTTAGTAAAAAGTGTGTACATTTAGAAGCTCCGAATGGTTGTCAAATGAACTATGTCATATTAAACAAGAAAATAAAATATTGTGTAATTTGCAAATAGTACTAGATTAATTGTTTTTCCTGTTGAACTTGGAAATTAATATTAGAAGTTGGGAAAGTATTTCATGTTTAAACAATAGAGGTTAACAATAAAAGAATCCCATAAAATGTGAAATTAAAATAAGATGAACTTCTATGAATATTTTGATAAACATGTTTATCTTAATTATCATTTAAATAGTGTAATTGTGGTCAAGAATTGAATTGAATTGAAAATTTAGGCCCCATTTGGTAACCATTTCCATTCCAGAAATTCCCATTCCATCCCCAGATTTTTGGGAATTCTGTTTGGGAATAGCGTTTGGTAATTTTTGTTTCCGTTTCCATTTCATTCCCATTTGAGAATTGTGCCCACTTTTTTCTTAAGAAATGAGAAACAAAAAAAAGTTGTTTCTTATTATTTCCATTTCATTCCCAAAATACATGGTCACTATTCACCTACCGGTCGACCACCGTCTGCCGCCGGCCATCTCCGGCGATCGTCGCCGCCGCCGGCCATCTCCGGCGACCGTCGCTGGTCACCGTCCGGCCGGAAATTTTCCGGCCACTTCCGGCCGTCGCCGGCAACGGCGCCATTGCCTTTCAGCCAGCGCCACCGCTGTCTGGTCATCGCCGACGGGGGCCACCGCCGTCGCTGATGCCGGAGCCACCGCCGGGCGGCCGGCGACGGCGCCACCGCCGTTAGGCCAAAACAAAATAAAAAAAAAGAAGAAGAAGATTTTAGGATAAAATCGTTACCAAACACAATTCCCTTCCCAAAACAAAAAAAAAATTATCGTTACCAAACGCGATTCTACTCTCAAAAAGAAAACAAAATTCTCATCCCATCCCATCCCATTCTCATCCCACTGCTGGAATAGAAACAGAAATGGTTACCAAATGCCACCTTAGTTTCCTTTTTTTTTTGGATTTATTTTTTAGAAGTTTCTAACGTTGTTGATGCTTAAACCGACATCAACGAATAAGGAAAGTGGTAAGCTGGTGAAGA
Organism: Eucommia ulmoides; assembly: GCA_016647705.1. Lineage (NCBI taxonomy): Eukaryota > Viridiplantae > Streptophyta > Magnoliopsida > Garryales > Eucommiaceae > Eucommia > Eucommia ulmoides. Next base: position 44,183,398 of record CM028328.1, read on the forward strand.
GTTGGCTTTTAGATGACGATTATTCCGTTCAAGCTATTTAGAAATCCGTCCACTAAACCTGTACAAAGACAGTAATGGCTATGTAAGATTAGAGAATTTCATACATCAGGTATAAAACTGGTGACTATTCTTAGGTAGGACTGTAAACGAGCCAAGCCGAGCCGAGTAATAGATGTGCAGACTTGTTTATTTAAGTTAAAAATTAAATGAGCCGAACTCGAACTCGAGCCAAGTTTTGAACTGACTGTTCGAACTCAGCTCGGGTAAAAAAATAGAGCTCGAGCTTGAGCTCTACAGCTCATTAAATTTAACGAACTGTCGAGCTCAAGCTTGAGCTCCAGCTCAAAAAGCTTGATAAAAAAATTCCAGATTCCTTAAAACGGCGTCGGCGAAGGCAGAAGACGACGACGAAGATAGAGATCGACAAAGTTGAGCAGTCGTGATTGAGTTGTAGCAGCAAAGACATAGATCGCGAAGGCGTATGTCATCGAAGTTGAGCGGAGGCGAATGGGTTGTAATAGCGAAGACAAAGATTGACGACGTTGAGCGGCAGTGATTGGGTTGTAGCAATGAAGACAGAGATCACGAAGGAGAAGAGATGAGAATAGGAGATGGAGAAGAGACTCGCTCACAAGTCACCACTGGTTAGTAAAGAACGACCGTGTGGAAAAGTGAAGGAGAAAGGAGTTGGAGAATGGATTGGAGGCACATGGAGTTTGTCGTGTGGGATTGGGATATGGTAAAAGTAAAGTGGAAGTGGGAAACATAATTATCTATATTAAATATAACAATATTATATGGTAGTAGTAGGATTGGGAGGTGGGAAGTCAGATTGGGAGGTGAGAAATGTGAGGTGGGAATGGTCAAACCTATTTATTATATTTAATATAATAATATTATAGTGTTCGCGAACAATAATTGAGTAGCTCGCGAACAAACTTGGCTCGTTTATTAAACGAACATTTTTTTAGAGCTCAAACTCAGCTTGTTTCTTTTAATAAACGAGCTCGAACGAGGTTTTTTAGAGCCGAGCCTGAGCTGTTCATGAACAACTCAATTCGTTTACAGCCCTACTCTTAGGTGAGCCCTGATGCTACTTTGCCACATGGAAAACTCAGGTTGAGACAACGAGGCTGTACAGATAGGCCTCCTTGAAGCTCGAAGCATGATGGCCTACTCAGAACATCAACTTGGTAGGAGGAAACACAACATCAGTATGGCACCACGAACCACTGGACTATTAGGCAGAAGGGTCAAGCTGGTAACACCGGTGTGGCGTCGGCCAAAGAATCTCCAGCGTGAGAATAAGTTAATCTGGTAATGGAAGGAATTAATACCCAAATTGAATCGTAAGTAAAATAATGGTGATACCTGCCATTTATATAGGCTTTGTAATACTCTGTCGTTTCATTGGAGAGGTAGCCCGTTATGTGATACGATCCTAACGGCCTGTAAGATACCATAATCTTCTCCATATATCGTGGGAAAGATCTTCTGTAACGTACCCCATTAATCATGGGTCCTTACAATCTACCAGTTATAATGTTCTTCAGGTGTAGGGAAAACGGTCACAATGGGTTGACCTGTTCAATCCTTGGACTTGAATACCGTGGGCTTTTGAGCTGCCCATTAATGGGCCTCTTCATGAGACTATTTGGCTGGATCAATCGAATGCTAAAGTCCTTACCCAGATGGGCTCATTATTCTTGGCCCAGACCACACAATCGGTTTATTTGTTTTGAGTCAGGTTACTAATCCGACCCGATCCGTTAAGGCTCCATGTCTATATTAGTTGTGAGCATAAGTTTTTCTATATTAGAACTAATGGGTAACCACGAGAAACTGAACCGAATAATTCGGTTTTAAAGACAACTAAATGGTTTGGTTGCGGTTTTTATTTTGAAATTAGAAAACGAAGTGGTTTTGGTTTTGATTTTGGGATAGAAACTGCGAAACCGAACCGCAAAACCGAATCACCAAACCGAACCATGAAATCGTCAAACTGATATTGTAGATATATTTTTATTACATATATACACTTATTTTATATATATATGTGTGTGTGTGTGTGTGTGTTTATTTATTTATTTACACTTTCATCCCTCTAATTATATATGTGTGTAAAGGGACTTAGGATTTCATTTCTGATTAATGATTTCATAGCCATTCCCCCATTCCTTTAATTATGGTTACAAGTTATAAACTCTAATTATGGTCATTTTGTGGTTTGGTTTTGTTTTTTATATTTTATATTTTAGTTATGTTTTTGTTTATATATATATATATATATAAACAGTTTGGGGTTTCGTGATTATGTATTTGTTTTTAGTTTTTAGAAAATTGAAAAATTTTAAACGGTTTCGCGATTTTGGTTTTGGTTTTATATAAATTTAAATGGTTTGGTTTTAAAATCGTTTAAAAAAAAAAAGCCGACGATTTGGGTTGCGGTGCTAGTTTGATATATTTCTAATAGTTTTGGTTTTCTTTTATATGAAATTAGACCGAAACCAAACCAGTGGTCAGGTATATTTTCCCCCTTATCAAACTCATATAGAAATTAGGGTGCTTCAAAATGTACATCCCTTTCAGGTAGATAAATACTTCCTTAAAAAACGTTATTTCATTGAATTATTATTTTACCATCTCTCTTATCTTATACCTAATTCCCCAGCCCTCGCATGTACCTCTACCCCTATCACCCTGCCCGGTAGAACACCCCAACCGCCTGTCCATCACCACCCTCCCTCCCTCCTCCTCCTCCTCCTCTTCTTGCTTCTCCTCATTCTTCTTCTCTCTATTTCTCTATATATACACGCACACACACACACACACCAGAAAAAACATTCTTAAGTGTGCAGATTTGAGCATTTTTTTCTGTGTCTAAATATGTGCGTGTTTATATATATATATATATATATATATATATAGAAAGAGAGAGAGAGAGAGAGAGAAAGATAGAGAGAGAGAAAGAGAGAGAGAAGAAGAAGAAGAAGAGGTGGATAGATGGTGGGGGTAGTTTGCGAATTTTTTTTTTTAAACTTAATAAGTAAAAAAATAAAAAATAAAATCATTTGGGTGTAGTTTGTGAATATTTTTGAAAATTAATGAGGAAAAAATAAAAAAATAAAATTATTTGGGTATAGTTTGTGAATATTTTTTAAAAGTAATGAGTAAAAAAAAAATTTAAAAAAATTATTTTAAGAGTAGAAGAGTAATTTTATAATTTTTTTTTAAACAAAGTGTCATTTGTTTTTAAAAAATAGGGCAAAATAAATTTTAAACCTTCTAACTATTGACATGTTTCTATATAGTCCTGTTAAATTTATTTCTTTCAGTTTAAACCCTCTAAATATGAAAGTGATTTTAAAAGATCTTTTTGTTATATTTTCCATCCAAATTAATAAAATTAAGAGAAAAATTGTAATATTCTTTTTTTTTTTTTTTTTCTCCTCCTCCATCTTCATTGAAGCTCTCTCTCTCTCTCTTTCTCTCTTCCTTTTCACCAAACCTTTTTTTTCTCTCTCTCTCCACTATGTTCTTGCGCCGCCACTGATGTTGCCAAAAAATCTTCGGTACGTGTAATAGCTCTTCACGTGATAGAAACCTCTGCAACCTATAATCCCACATGCAAAATCATTTAGTTATAAGGGGGATACCGATGTGGTGTCAACGAGAGAACCTTTAGCGTGAGAATAAGTTTGACTGTTCTTTGATAGATAGAAGAAAGCTTAAGACTGTAATATGAAAGTTGTCCCTAATACCTGTTTACATCTTGTATATATGAGTTGTTTTACCTCGTAACCGTCCTTCCCATGATTCTTTCCATGTTTCATATTTAGCTACAATGATTCTTGTCCATGCTCCCATTACGGGTATCACAAAGATCACGCCTGCGAGCATGGGGGGTAGGTGAGGTTGACTTGCCATCCTTAGAGTTGATAACCGAGACTCTATTAGAAGACCTCGTTCTATAGTAGATTAGCCCATGGATGGCTAGGCTTCTTAGGCAGACCAATTGTATTTACATTTGGGTTGTTAACACGCTGGGCCCATGATCAGTTCCTGGACCACTTTTATGGGGTCGGGTTTTATCAGCTGATCCGACCAAATTTCTCAACACTGGTTTCCACAATTCATGTGTGGAAATTTTTCTCACATCATTTTCCCTCCTAACTTTCATGGTGATTCATCGAAGCGAGATGGAATGTCATTTTTCTTCTGATTCAATAATAGCCTCATCTTCGGTGTGAATTTTCCTGTAGTTGGAATTTTGGCCTTATTCAACCAGAACTCTAGACCTTTTGATTGAGTTCAATTTAGCGAAGACTTAGCTGGACACGAAGGTTAATGCCCTGCCAACCTAGAACTCTTGGGTCCTCTGGTTAGGATCAAATCACTCCTGATCAGGCTCAGCTTAACTCTGACCAAATTGGGCTTAACTTTGACCGAGGTTAGCTTACTCCTAACCATGCTTGTGCCCCACCTAGCGAATCAACCTTGGAGCCTGCTGAGTCTCACGTCGTACCTCTGCTAGACAGTGTAGATCAGCTGAGCACTATTTCATTAATTCGCTATCTTTTCCACCTTTAGTCTTATCGGTTTTGTAATAATAACACTCGGCAATTATGACTAGCTTTAAGAATCTACCGTATTTGATATTTGAAGCTGTAGTTTTTCCCTCAATATTTGTTGCCGCCGTTTCGCTCCATACGTCATAAATATTTTGACAATCGAATTTTACCTTTCCTGTCATTTTATAATCACCAGTTTAGCTATTTAAAGTGAAGCATCCTTGAGATTTCTTCACAAATTTTCTTCTGCTAATTTCCTCTCTTCTTCTCCCTTCTGTCTCCTTTTGCCTTACTTTAAATATGGCATCGTTATCATCTGTTTCCAATATTTTCAATGCCGTTCAGGCGAAAAGAAAGAAGCAAGGAAGGGCACCCTAGGCTTCGGGCCATCAAGGATGTCAGTGCCCTCTTCGCTTCCCTTAATGTTGCCCATTTCTGTGCAATATCCTAACTCCACGAACTTTGTGATTAGTTGAGGGTGATAGAGAAACAAATTGAAGAGTTGCGAGCACAAGTGCATCTCCATAAAACTCACAATGGCGTGTTGAAGGCAGAGAGAGAGAAACTTTTGGATAGGAATGTAGCAAAAAATGAGAAAATACTCTCCTTGATTCAAGCATTGAACCAGTACGAAAAGCATGATTTCTACCGTTCTTAGGTTCTTTGCCTTCTTCTGGATCGGACTAGTTTTTTTTTGTTTTGTTTTTTTTTTTAAATAAAAAAATCTCAAGAGCATTTTTTGAATAGTACGGGCTTATTAGTCACCAAATAAGCCCCTGCATATTTAACTTATTTTTCTAGTCCGAACTCCATGGTAAGAAATGATAAGTTCAAGACTGGAAAAGAATAATATCTTGTGTAGCAATCATGTGGTTGTAAAATCTGCTTTATACAATTATGTCTATTTTTGTATTGACTCCATGGTAAGAAGTGATAAGTTCGAGACTTTCTTTTGGAATGTAATGACATATCCGTTGTTTATAAGAAATTGTCGAACTTCATATGTCGTATGTTGAATCAAATTCCAAAATAGTACTTGGACTAGAATGAAGCATTTGTCATTCAGACATAAAGTATGGACTCTTAACCATCACGTTTAAGAATAAATAAAGTTTGGATAAATGGGAGTAAGTCTTCTAATCATAACTTTAATGAGGGTAAGTCCTTGCCCGTGAAAGTGATTAATTGGGGAAGAATAAGAAGTATATTCCTGAATATAAATAATGTACTTACTGACTTGGAATTTGATGACTTGTCACGCATTAGTTCTTGAAAGAGTTGTTGCTAATAGCTCAGTGTCTTTGCCAAGTAAATATGAGTAGCTTGGAGTTAGCTTTGAGATTTGGAGATTTTCCATTAAGTGTTTACTGAGTGGGCTGATTAGAGCAACTCGGTTGGTGCGTCGGGCTAATCTAGTTAGTTTGGTGAACTGATGAGCTGATTTTCGCAGCGTAGTTTGATTGGAAAACTTATCTAGGTAGTTTATTTGGTCAATGAGTTGATCTTGACAGCTCAGTTTATGGATGAACTGATCTAGGCAGTTCAGTTGATCGATGAGCTGATCTTGGCAGCTGAGACGAATGAACTGATCTAGGTTGTTCAGTTGGTCGATGAGCTAATCTTGGCAGCTTAGACAAATGAATTGATCTAGGCAGTTTAGTTTGATTGATGAGCTGATCTTGGTAGCTCAGTTCATGGATGAACTGATCTATGCAGATCAGTTAGCTGGTGAGTTGATCTTCGAACCTCAGTTTATGGATGGGCTGATCTAGGTAGACTAGTTAGTTGATGAGCTGATCTCAGTAGCTCAGTTTCAGACCGTTTATTAGCTTAAGCGTAGGATTGGTCATTATTTGAAACTTCTTTATGAAAATAAATGGCTTTGACTAATTAAAAAATTAATGATCGAAACAACAAAGAATTCTTCTTCAAATCCTTAATGAAAAACCACGTAACGAATAATAAGAGACTCACATAAAGTATTTTCGCAAATGCGTAATGTTCCATGGCCGAGGAATTGACAAACCATCTAGATCTTCCAACCAGTACGTCCCTGGTCTGTTCACCTTAACCGCCTTGTATCCTTTCCAGGTAGGAGCTAGTTTTCCTAACCCCGACTTCTCAACACCGGTTTCCAGAATTCACGTGTGGGAATTTTTCCCACATTAGCCTCCACCATTGTCGCCGCCACCACCAACTTTGCTGCCGCACACCCTCTATAACAGAGGGTGTGTCCCTCTGTTTTACGGAGGGTGGCGGTGATGTCCATGGAGGCGGAGACGTCCGTGTTGGCGGCGAAAGAAGCGGTGGAAAGAGACTAAAAGGTTCGGTAAAAAGGGGGAGAGAGAGACGGGAAGAGAGAAAGGTTCGGTGAAGATGGAGGAAGAAAAAAAAATTGATTAAAAAATGCAAAAAAAAAAAAAAAATTAAAATTTTGCCCTCTAATTCTATTAATTTGGATAGAAAATCTAATAGAAATGTCTTTTCAAATCACCTTCATACTTAGAGTTTTAAACTGAAAGAATAAATTTAAAAAGATTATATACAAACGTGTTAATGGTTATGAGGTCCTAAATGTATTTTGTCTAAAAAAAAAGAAATATTTGTGTAGAGAGAGTGTAAAAAATATAGGATACCACCGTGAAGAAAGACAATATCCGCCACATGATTAACTACTATGTCGACAGTATGTACTAAATTTAGGATTTGTTGAATCTGGCAATAGCATAGATTGATTAGGCGCCCACTAAGAGTTAATTTAGAAAATTATAAAGCGATTAAAGAGTCGTCAATTTTGTCATGATTGAAACATAATGTCCTTAATTATTAAAAATTTAGAAAAGAGTCGGATGGCTCGTGATCATGAAGAGATGGTTTAACTTTATGTTGGTGTGTCATTCATTATCTTGTATTCTTTTGAAGCCGTGGAAGTCATACCCAACACAACTTTTATAAATAGTATCAAATATAAAATATTAGTTTCTTTCCGGACATCACTAAATGCACATAATCATTCAATTCCTGAATTTTTTCAGGATAATTACTCAAAATAATATTAGTCTCTTGGTAAGGAAATATTATTTATTTATTTTTATTTTTTTAATTAGAATTTGACTCTTTTAAAAAAAAATTAAAAATAAAATGTTGAATTAACTGAATGCACCAGGTCCATATACGCTCTTAAAATTATCACCTAAACTGGCATGGCGTAATTAATCAAAGACATACACTCTTTGATATTTATTTTTTTTAAATAAAAATAATTTCATAGTAAAATTTAATTTATTTAAAAGTACTCAAAAAAATACGTTTTCCTAGATATTATATTTTAGTATTATCCTTATAAGTACTCTATTAAAAAAAATCTTATATGTACTCTCTTAATCCAAGAAAAAAATAATCATAAATATTTATGAAAAAAAGTTGGTCAAACGATTCTAATTAATTGATTTCCATCTCTCTCTTATACTAAAAATAAAAAATAAAAATAGTTAAACTATTTATTTATTTTTAATAAACAAATAACTTAAACTCATTTTTTTACTTTATTGATTTTTAAAAGTACTTTTTTCAAATGTAAAATGAAACTACCAATATTTTTTAAAAAAAAGTATTTTTAGTTAAAAGTATTAAAAAAAATACTTAAAAACAATGGTGCTTAAGTTAATTTTATAAAAATAGTTGTATTTAAAATGCCTACAGAAAATAAAAATATATAACAACTTTAAAATATAATTTTTATTTTCATAAAATTACACTTCTAATTCATTTTCATGCTGAAGTAAATGGGAAATTATATTATTATTTTATAAATTTCTGCTCTTCAATTTTCTGTCCTATTATAATTTAATAATTAAATTATAAGTCAATTAATAGTTTCTTAATATATATAATAAAATAAATTAAAAATAAAATAAAATCTAAATTAGAGGTCAATTAATGGTGCCCTAATATGTATAATAATAATAAAAATAAAAATAAAAATAGAATTGAAGTCAACATCAAAACGACGTCTTAGCGCTAAAGTGAAAATCCTCTCTCGTTAACATATTTTTACAAGGCCCCTCAAGTACCCTCAAGCTCAGCTAATTTCACTCATCTCCCTTTCCACCGGACGCTCACCCTTCTCGCAAGCCCTAATCATCACAGCCACCGTAGACGACAACTCAGTAGAAGGACGAAGCCTTCGTCTTCCACCATTTCGGCTACAGATCTATCACTATTTCTCACCGTGAACAAGATCGGTGTACGACGAGCATTTGTTACACGCTCGCGTATTGACTACTCACAAGTGTACGAGGTCAAAGTTTTAGTATGATAGATCTTTTAAGATCGGGTGTCATATCCACATGGATTGATTGTCATTATTATCAAGTACCATAATTGTCATGACCTAACTTTATCTAGACTAAAAAGAATATATAAAATTTATATTAAAATAAAATAATTAACTAAATTATCTATACCAATATAATGATATGTTTTAGGGGAAAGAATTGTTTAGGGATTAACTTGGTTTACAAATACGTGTTCGATCACGTTTGACTTACGTTTACGGTGTTCAACCTATTTGACAATCTCAGTTCGTAAACTCCCCCGCCACCTCTCCCGAGTGTAAGACGAGGGAATACATGATTTTGTGTCAACGAAGAGTCTCCCTCAACGTCTTAACGATCTAGGTCACATCAGTCTCACCCTAACGTCATTGATTGCACACAATCCAACTCCTTCCTGGGTTATTGGATCGTCACATTGTGTTTACCCTATCGACAATCTCAATTCTAAAACTCCCCCGCCACCTCTCCCGAGTGTAAGATGATGGAATACGCAACTTCGTGTCAACGAAGAAGTCCCCCTCAACGTCTTAACGACCCTAGGTCACGTGAGTCTTGCCCCCACGTCATCGATTGCCCACAATCCAACTCCCTCTCGGGTTATTGGATCATTGCATTATGTTTACCTTAGTCCGAATCCAGGATTACTTCTTCCGAATGTCAAACCCCGAATTCTCGATATATCTATCTAAGCATAATAAATATAACAATACGATAAACACAATCAAACTTCGAAGAACATTCATAAACGAAACACCGAAATCATATGAATCACAAATTTATAAATATATTGTTAATCCCTATACAATCTATGTTTAACTAACAGTCATAACCGTATTTATAATAAAGCACGAACTAAACATGCTCACAAATTCCTAAGTTAAATAAATAAAGGAAGAAATCGAAAAACTTAGCCTAGTTCGAAGATTTGTCGCTAAGAACGTTCAACAATCGCTTCGCCGTCTTATTATCCTTCGGGATGTGAGCTCTCTCTCTAAAACTCCTCAATCCACCCCTAGATATGTTCTAAGGGTGGTAACATGCAAGAGAGGCCCGAAAATGAGAGAAGGGACTGGATTAAATAGGAAAAATATCCTAAAAATTATGTAACTAGTGCAGAGGCCACCGCCGCGGCGGTGAGTAGGTCGGTTAGTTGATCGCCTAGGCGGTAAAGACAGCAGTGGCCTCGGTGACCATCCTGCAATTTCACTGTCGCGACGGTGAACTTTCAACAAGAAATGGCCCTCTCTGCATTTTCACCGTCGCGTCAGTGGGCTTCTTTTTAGAATTTTGTTGCCCTACTTGTTTTTCCACCGTTTTTTCGACCGTTTTTTGTTCGATCTAATCATTTACGCTCCAGTTCCTACCTTTTCACCCCCACACACCTAATTTATACAAAAAGAATAAAAACTAATTAAAACGTAATAAAAATAACTATAAAAATATTCTAAAACTAACAAAACTAGTTTGAAAATATATAGGTAAGTCACACCTATCAATCGGCTTCCACCGCTTGCGAGAGATTTCAAACCCTAGGTTCGATTTCTACTATAAATAATTTCTTTCTCTTCCTATTTCTATTTTATTTAGATTATTGTTTCTAATTGAATAATAAATCTAAATACAAACCTAATTTTGACCTCGTTTCTATTTCTGTTAATCTTCCTAAGATCGGTTTCCACCGCTTGTGAATGACTACAAACCCTAGGTGCGATTTCTACTCTAAATCATTTCCTCCTCTTCCTATTTTTTATTTTTATGTTAAATTTTATTTAGATTATTGTTTCCAATTGAACAATAAATCTGAATACAAACATAATTTTAATCTCATTTCTGTTTCTATTCATCTTCCTATCTATTTTGTTCCACCTTATTTCTGTTTCTGTTCTTAATATAATTGGACGAGAAAATGAATTCAACATAATTTTGTATTTAGAATTTATGTATGTACATCTTATTTATATATTTGATTAATATATATTGTGTGGGTTTAGAAATTATGCACAAATTTGTTTTTTTTATTTTTTCCAATTGCGCTCAAATTAACCCAAAAAAAAAAAGGCGCTGATTGATTTGGGGCGTTTTCCCAGTGAAACCACACCACAGTCGATTGAATGATTGCCTTCCAATTGGTTGACCGACTGGTTTAGAGACTTTCACATTTTTAGCCTTAGACCCATCGATTGGGACTGATTCCTTATTGATTAGTTGACCGATTGATGCAAGATCTTTACAATTTGCTCCGAAACATCACTGTTTCAATTAGTTAACCAATCGTTTTCAGATGAGTTGACCGATTAATGCTGGTTGGTCAATTCGTTCATCATTTTCTTCTCCAAAACTCATCGTTCAATTCAATTAACCAATTGCTTTTCTCGATTACCCAAATTTCAACTTTAAACATGATTTACACTCAGATCAATTTCTATTTTTCAATTTCACATAGGAGCACACATTTAACACTAATTAGGATCCTAAAATTCATCAAATAAAACAGACAAAAATATTACTCATTGAATAGTATATAAGTATATATGTATGTATGTGTGTTTTTTTTTGGCTAAAAAAGAAAATAAATACGATGTTCTTGGGGGGAATCGTATAGACTATGTATAACTCATGATGTAAATAGTCGTTTTGTTCGAATCCTCTCGTGTTCTTAACACGTTGTTGGATGATTTGATGTTTTTTTAATTTCTTGGTATGTTTTTCAATGATCTTGAGATGCTTGGAATAATTTTTGTATGATTTGACCCTAATTTGGTTGTTATAGTTAAGATTAGGTGTTTGCTTGATGTTCTTGACAAAATCAAAAGCTTGTTAGGTTGTTTTGGTATTTGTTTGATTCTTTTATGGATTTTATGTGTTATAAATATGAAAGTAATTGTACTATCTACATGATTCTACCATATACAAAGAAATTTACACAAAATCAACCAAGAATCATAGGGGGTTCGATAGAAACTTACCTACTTAGGAGATGTGGTCTTCCCTAAGTATTTACCTCCTTCTTCTCCTTGATCTTCATGGTCGGTGGTTGTCCAGTAGTTGATCGGTGGTCGGGGTTCTTTGAGTTCTTAGCCAAGAACCCAAGAATAACAACCTACTTAGGGGATGTGGCCATCCCTAAGTAGCTAACCTCATTCCCTCCTTGCTTCTCTTAGCTCGATGTTGATCGGTGATTGTTGATCCTTGAAGTTCTAGTTCTTAGAACCTCGAGAAAACCTTCCATTACTAGATTTTGATAGAATAACAACGTGTTTTTTTTTAGGAATCCACTTGAGAGGCCTAGGACCCAAGAGAGTTGCTCGAGTTTAGAGAGAGAAGTTAGGCCTTTAAGACTTGAGAAAATGAGAACCCCAGCACCCCTATATATAGGTTGGGGGCTTGTGCATTGGGCAATATACAGGTAATACTAGCCTCTTCCTTGGGGGTGTTTAGACTAGGGGACTTGCTATATTGTCTTGGTTTGATTTGCCTTGGAACTAATTTAGAGGAATAGATTCCCATAGATTTGGTAATCATTGTCAATCATTACCTCTCCACCAATGAGGTTACTTGCACATGGGTGTATTTATGACTTGATGGGATGGACCCGATTCAATTTAGGGGCTAAATATCAGTTAGATCCATTATTTCAGTTTGGTTGTCATAAATGCTCCCAAAGTGCATTCAATCCAGTCCTTAGGTGTCACTTTGCCTTTAATGCAAAAGTGATGAGTCATGACTTGGAGGCCATACATTCGATTCATTTTGGATGGAATTGGGTGAACTTTCCTTGTAACTGTCGTTTGGTTTCCAAGTTGCCTAGTTATCCTTAGATATTTTTGCAAAAATATCAAGATCATTTTAACCTAGCCATGCCATGTCATCCCAAGAATTTAACACTTAATGGATGCACATTAAATGTTTTGTTTAGAGGCTACTCATTCGGTTTGGTTTCGGTAACAGGTTGTCACTATCCAAGTAGTTTTCTTTGATTTACATAAACAAAATAATTTACTTTTTCAAAATTATTGTTATTTTTATGCATTTTTTACATGATTTAATGGAAAATAGGTAAATACTATAGCTACTACTAGTTAGTGACACCCAATAATAGTTTATATACAGACAGATATGTAAATATTGAAGCTGTACTAAATGAAATGCAACTAAGACTAAGTTATTTTGATATGCGACTGAACCCGAAAGTGGGTTGCCTACGTATCTCAAATGAGAATCAAGCCTTTGCGTAGTTCATTCTAATTAGGATAAATGACATGTCTTATTATTAAAGGTGTGATCGAACCCTTATGGGTTACCTACATACTTTGGGTGGTTATCAAAGATCCGGTCAGACGTAGTTTATCTTTGTCTCGTTAAAAACTAGATTCATTATTAGAGGTGTGACCGAACCCTTATGGGCTATCTACGTACTTTAGGTGATTACAAAAGATTAGGTCGAACGTAGTTCAGTCTTGTTATGGTTTAAAAAGGGAACATTTTGGTTAAAAGATGAGTTAGTTTTAGTGAAAGACTAGTTTGTTTACTTTGTTTTGATGGATTATCAGTTAGTTTTGGTTGTGAACAACCTAAGCAACAACCCTTTGATTTTATCAAGAACCTTAAACGAACTCATTTGCTTTAGTTAGTTAAGTGTTTGTGTGTGATTTGTTAGTTAAAAGTGAAATGAAATACCATATATTTATGCTAGTGCTACTCGTAACTAAGGAAACCGGGAAGGTTTCTAAAGAAAAATCACATGTATCCCTGAAGGAATAAATACGCTCTCGTTATCCTGTATTCCTAGCCACAATGGTCTGTTGGTGTAGTATATAAGTATATATGTATATATGTGTGTTTTTTTAGCTAAAAAATGAAATACGATGTTGTTGGCGGGAATCGTATAGACTATGTAGAACTCATGATGTGAATAGTCATTTTGTTCGAATCCTCACATGTTCTTAACACGTTGTCAGATGATTTGGCATTTTTGAATGTCTTGGCATGTTTTTGAATGCTTTTGAGATGCTTGGAATGCTTTTTGTATGATTTGACTTTAATTTGGTTATTATAGTTAAGATTAGGTGTTTGCTTGATGCTCTTAACAAAATCAAAAACTTGTTAGGTTATTTTGGTATTTGTTTGATTTTTGTATGGATTTTATGTGTTATGAATATGAATGTAATTTTATTATCTACATGATCCTACCATATACAAAGAAATATATACAAATCAACCAAGAATCATAGGGGCTTTGATAGAAAGATACCTACTTAGGGGATGTGCTCTTCCCTAAGTATTTACCTCCTTCTCCTCTATGATCTTCTTGGTTGGTGGTTGGCCGGTGGTTGATCAGTGGTCGTAGTTCTTTGAGTTCTTAGCCTAGAACCCAAGAACAACAACCAACTTAGGGGATGTCGTCATCCCCAAGTAGCTAACCTCCTTCCCTCTTTGCTCGTTTTGGCTCGGTGTTAATTGGTGATCGTCGATCCTTAAAGTTCTTGTACTAAGAACTTTGAGCATACCATCCATGACTAGATTGCGGCAGATTAACAATGTGTTTTTTTAGAAATCCGCTTGAGCGGCCTAGGACCCGAGAGAGTTGCTTGAGTTTAGAGAGAGAAGCTAATGCTTTAAGATTTGAGAAAATGAGAACCCCGGTACCCCTATTTATAGGTTGGGGACCAACACATTATAAAATGCATAGGTAATACCATCCTCTTTCTCGGGGGGTGTTTGGCCTAAGGGACTTGCCATCTTGTCTTGGTTTGATTTGGCTTGGAACGAATTTAGGGGAGAATGCTAGATTCTCAAAGATTTGGTAATGATTACCAAATATTTTCAAAGATTTGGTAATCATTGGCAATCATTACAAATGATTGCCAATCATTACCTCTCCACCAATGGGGTTACTTGCACATGGGTGCATTTATGACTTGATGGGATGGATCCGGTTCAGTTTAGGGGCTAAATACCAATTAGATCCATTATTTCGGTTCGATTGTCATAAATGCTCTCAAAGTGCATTGAATCTAGTCGTTAGGTTTCACTTTGCATTTAATGCAGAGTGATGAGTCATAACTTGGAGGCCACACATTTGATTCATTTCGGATGGAATTGGGTGAACTTTCCTTGTAACCATTGATTGGTTTCCAAGTTGCCTAGTTAACCTTAGATATTTTTGCCAAAATATCTAGATCCTTTAAACCTAGCCATACCATGTCATCACAAGCATTTAATTCTTGATGGGATGTGTATTAAATGCTTTGCATGGAGGCTACTCATTTGGTTTGGTTTCAATAATGGGTCATCACGATTTAAGGCTTTCGGTTGGTTTATAAGATATTTTGCTTGAAATACCTAGATGCCTTGAATGTGATCTTTCCATGTCATTCCAAGAATTTAATGCTTTATGGTATGGGCATTAAATTCTCATTGAATGCTTTACTTAGGTGGCGAACTGAATCGGTTTAGGTTCGATAACGATTGGTTGTGCCCTAAGTGTCTTTTCCTCTTCCTTTCCCATTTGGTAGGAAACTTCTAGGAAGGATCCTTGGTCATTATAAGGCTTGGTTTTTGGTCCTTAAATGACGGATAGGCCCATTGATTACTTGGGCCTGGGTGGTTTATCAAGAATCTTTGGTTTTGGTGAAAATTCAAGTCAAGCCCAATCTTTAATTCACCTTGTGATTTAGGGTTTTGTCATAACCTTTCCAAGACTTGATTAAGGTGTCTTGGATTGTTTCTTGGTGGTATGTTATGTGGTATTGATGAGAGAAAGAATTGTTTTCGGTGTTAAATTTGAGAAGATTCAGTGAAAAGTAAATGTTTCAAAGTCGGGGTGGGGTAATCGAATTAATTATTTGAAATGTCCTACGCTTTAAGGTTAGTGACTAATATTTATCTATACTAAAGATAATTTGATGAAAATCAATCTTAATAAAGTCATTTTAGACCTCCTTAAATCATGGGAATTTCGATTTTGACCTGAAACGTTTACTTAGTTGCATTTTATCAAATTCAACAGTTTTGCATTTTTGTCATGTTTTTGTTGTTTTTTGTATTGTATACCCTAACCTCAGGTCAAAATTCATTCATTTTAAACCTAAATTTCAAGTTTATCTGAACTTATATTGATTTGACACTGATTAGGCAGGATAAAATACAATGTCTACATTTTGGAACTATCCTAAAGGATGGAAACGTACTTGATCCTTGAGGATTCGACAAGGATGGTGATAGGGGTAATTTGTCTATATATTCCCAAGCCTGTTTTTGTAGTTTTCGAGTATTTTTATTTTATTTTATTATGTTTTAATATGTTTTTATTTGTTTTGTAATAAATCAGGTATTTGGAGTAAAAATAGATTAAAATGGATCATAAAAGATCAAATCAGATCAAGAGTAATGGAAGAACGGTGGAAAAAGAGCAAAGTGGCTAAATTTCAGAACCTGCAGCCCACTACCACGGCGGTCAAAATATAGAGAAAGGCCTAAACTCTTTGTAAATCCACCGTTGCAGCGTTGAGAGCCACCGTCGCGATGGTGAAACAACATAAACTCTCTACTTCTACCACAACAGCCACCGCCTCCACGGTGACATTGCAGGCATACCCACTGTCGCAGCAGTAACCCCTACAGATGTACAGTGTATTTTTAGATATTTTGTTCCCTTTTTATCTCCTCCACCTCTCCATTTTTTGCCATGAGAGCTCTTAGATAGATAGATAGATAGATAGATAGATAGATAGATAGATAGATAGATAGATTAAAGAGAGTTTTGGGGTGTGCTCCACCAAATCCAAAGGAGAAGAACAAAAAGCGAAGAAGGAGAAATGATCTCGGAGCGGTTTTAGCGGCGGATCTTCGGAATACGGCTAAGTTCCTTCATTTCTTTCTTTATTTTCTTAACTGTGGTAGTTGGTTTGAGCATGTTTAGCTCGTTTATTGTTGTATAAACGGTTATGGTCATGAGCTAAACTTGGATTATCTATGGGATTAATGTAATTATGAAAATGTCGTGTATTTGAGTTGTGTTTCTTTAACGGTTGTTGTTCACTAATTTGATTGTATTTACCGGTTTGTCATGTTTATATATTTGTTTAGATATATTGAGAAATCAGGGTTTGACACTCGGGAGAGGTAACCCCGAATTCGGGTTAGGGTTAAACACAACGCGATGATCTAACAACCCGGGAGGAAGTTAGAAAGTGTGCAATTAATGACATTGGGGCAAGACTCATGTGACTATGTGTTCTAAAAACCGCTAGAAGGGGACTTCAACGTTAACAAAAAGTCACATATTCATTCATTTGTCACTCGGGAGAGGGAGTGAATGAATTTATGATATAGAGATTGTCGGATAGGTCAAATACCATTATTGATAACTAAACAAAACTAAACACGTTTTTGTAAATGAAGTTAATCCTTAGATAATCTATTCCCCTAAATGTTTCAATATAGTATTATAGTATAATTCGTTTAATTAGTTAATCAGTTTAGTTTATTATTTATTATAAAATCTATAATTTATGTCCCCTAAATAAAGTTATGTTATGATAATTGCGGTACTCGATGATAATCTCAACCAATCCCTGTAGATAAGACAACCCCTACTCTTCCCATTATACTAAACTTGACCCATACACTTGCGGTGAAAGTAGTGACGTGAAATTCTGCTACCAAGTTTTTGGCGCTGTTGCCGGGGATTATGTTTTAGATTAATGTTGATATTGTGATTAAATGACCTGATTTTAATTTATGAATTTTTTTTTATAATTTTTTTTTGTAATTTTGATTTTTATTTCTCATGCAGGGTGATAGGTATAAATTACCTATGTATTTTCAATCCGAATTTGTTAGTTTTCGAGTACGTTTATAGTTATTTTTATATGTTTTAATATGTTTTTATTCTTTTTGTATTAAAATAGTTGTGTGGGGTGAAAAGGTATGAAATCGGAGCGAAAACGATGTGATCGAACCAAAGTGGATGAAGTTACGGTGGATAAATGAGCAAGGAGGCAACATTGTGAAAGAAGCCTACTGCCTAGGCGTCTAGACCTCCTCCTAGGATGGGAAGATGCTGAGAACATTTCCAAGTCCACCGCCTACTTCTTCGCCTAGGTGGTCACCAAACCTGCAAAGTTGGTACAGGTACTGTAACTTCAAGACTATTTTGGACTATGATTCAATCCGATTTTGGAAATACTCAAAACATGGAAGTTGTATATATTTTTATTAGATTTTCATAGGTTTTTGAATCCCCTCAATCGGAGTTCGGATGAAGAAGTTACAGTCAAAACAAAATTACAAACCTGCAGTAACTTCGCCTAGGCAAAAATCTGGCAGAATGTTAACCGACCTAACTTCGCCTAGGAGAAATCCTCTATGCAGAATAGATATTTTGGAGATATTTTTTTGGCCTATTTAATCTTTTCTCTCCTCCTCTCTTCTCTCCTCTTAAGCCCTTAAGGCATTAGGCCATATTTTAGGAGTAGAATTAGGGATTTTTGAGGGAGAGCTCTCAACCCGAGGTAGAAGATGAGGAGGGAAGCGATCGGTGGACGGTTCTAGCAGTAAATCTTTAGATATCGGCTAAGTCGCTTGTTTATTCTATTTGTTTTCTTCATTTTGGTAGTTGTTGAGCATGTTTAGCTCGTTTTACATTGTATAAACGGTTAGGGTCATGAGTTAAACATGGATTGTAATAGGGATTAACGTATTATTTATGAAAATATAGTTTTGGTTGAATTTGTGTTTCGTTCTTAGTTGTTCTTCGTATGTTGATTGTGTTGCCGTGTTTTCTATAATTATATGCTAGTTTAGATATATTGAGAATACAGGGTTTGACACTCAGGAGAGGTAACCCCGGATTCGGACTAGGGTTAACATAACACGACAATCTAACAACCCGAGAGGGCGTTAGAAAGTGTGCAATCGATGACGTTGGGGAGAGACTCACATGACCTAGAGTCGTTAAGACGTTGAGGGGGACTTCGGTGTTGACACGAAGTCACGTATTCCCCCGTCTTACACTCGAAAGAGGTGGCGAGAGAGTTTACGAACCGAGATTGTAGGATACACCGAACGCCATTAATATTAACTAAAATGAAATCAAACGCATTTAAGTAAATAAAGTTAATCCCTAGGCAATCTACTCCATTGAACAATCTTAAATTAGTATTTATAGTATAGTTAACTTAATTAGTATTTTAGTTTAGTATTAGTATTAAATTAAATTCTATTTTTAGCGCCTAGATAAAATTAGGTTATGACAATTGCGATACTCGATAGTAATCTCAACCAATCCCTGTGGATACGATACCTGACCGAAAGGTTCACTATACTAAAACTTGATCCGTACGCTTGCGGTGAAAGTTGCAGCGCTTTATTTGCGGCCACTACAGGGTACTTGAAGATGCTAGATCAACAAGTATTGATGCATTTCTTTCAATGGGATTTCGAGCCATTTTACTATGCTTGGGATCGTTACAAGGATTTACTACTCTGGTTTTGGAACCATCGTTTCCCGAGGGAGTGTCAACTACTGAACTTCCTCGATGGGCTATTAGCCGCAACCAGAAATTGGGTTGAAAGAGGAAACGGTACCACCTCTTTCGACCAATTAACCGCGGACGAAGCCTATTGGCTATTGGAAGACATAGCCGATTATGATTATCACTGTTGGAATTATTCAACGAGCTACCAAAGCTTGGGGGATAGTTTCACCGCTATGGATCCATGGATTGACACCTCGGACCAAGATGTAGAGTCTTCCCTCGGCCTGGAAGAGATATTTGTTGAATTTATTGGGGATACTCAGGCATTTTGGAGGGAAACAAATGACTGGATCAATGAGTACGAGGATCACCTCGACAATATTGAGACGATCTGCGCTGAAATCGATACGACCGTAACGTCTCTTCAGACACAAATTGGTTATCTTATATGCTTAATTAAGGCCGAGTCAAAAGTGGTGGCACTAAGAGACACACAAGCCACATTCATCAAAAGCCACCACGAGGAATCGGAAACGAGTGGGAGGACCTTCGGAGAATTCACAGAAGATTATTCGAATGAGCCAAGAACCTAAGCAAGGATCGACGATTGTGATTCTTCACCGTTGAAGATCCACATTATGTTACCACCATCGATCCCAGACGATCACATCTACGAGGATCCGATGTGGCTCACTTGTCTTTCACCGCCAAAAGCAATGCTCTTTTATGCCCACCATGCACAAGAGCCGGTGGAGAATCTTGTTGAAAGCTCGAGCCATACATTGTAGCATCTCTCCAATCTTGAGGGCGTTCTGAATCAAGACCCGTAAGTGGTATTGTACGACACATACAATGGGCGAAAACCGTTCTTTGGCGAGCACTTATCCGTGTCAAGCCGATGACCTTAAATCAGGCGCTTTTTGGAAAGGAACCCAAGGCAAAAATAATTTAAATTCATCACAGTTGACTTGATTCGGAGGCGAGAGAATCTCGCCTCCCAGGTACGTGTTCTAAACTCCCGTCTTCATTATCATGCTTCCTGCTTTTATTGGGAACGCTGATGGGTTGTTTTGGACATTACTCATTTTACTTTCGGTGGTGATGTGTTGTATGTTTAGTATGTGTTAGTATTGTTTGTTATGTTTTATTATTTTTTTGTATGTATGTGTGTTTATGTTAGTTATTGTTATGGACTGAGTTTTGTACTTCATCTGGGTCATCACCATATGATGAGTTTGTCCCCTGGTTGTTTATTGAGGTCGAGCGTAAAGCTCATTCATGTGTGTTCTATGTGCTTGACGTATCGTTTTAGTAAAAGTTATTGTAGATCCTAATTGTAAGAGTACATAAACTTAATGTATAACTATCCAATTGATTTGCCGTCGATTATCCATTAGCCAAGTTCATGAAAATAGGGATTTTAGAACCTAATTTGGGGGAAATTCGAGGTGAAATCCTAGGCGAGGTAGTTCGAGAGATATGATTTAGGCATTCATTTGATCGCTTGAGTCTTTGAAGCTTATCTTACTATATGTTTATCCCTCATTACCCTGTCGAAGCGGGAAAGCTATTTCAATTCTGAACACTTAACTAATACCCTAATTGAATTCTTTCCAAACCTATATCATTGAAACCAAAGGCAGAAATTTAAGTGAATCAAGTTAGCATTCGTGTATGTTACTTGATGTGAGCGGTTGAATTTACGGCGAACTTTTAAATTGGTTCTGTATTCGAGTACTCACTTATATTTTTTTTCTTTCGTTTTAACCACACCCGTGAAATTGTAATAATCGAATAAGTTTGGGGGTATGGTTCGTCGAAAAAAAAAATAAAAATAAAAACATTTATATACGGTTTTATTTTCTATTTCTTTTGACAAGTAAGTACAAAGTTCATAAATATATGTTCAGGGCTGTTTCAAATTTATCTATGAGGGTTCGAGTGTGAGAGTGTCAAGCATGTGCCTCGGGTATCGTCAAGTTAACGACGTTAACCTGTTTTCTATTTCCGATTTTTGTAGTTAATAAATTAGATGTTTGGGGTGAAAAGTGATGAAAACGGATCATAAACGATTAAATCGGATCAAGAACAATGGAAGAACAGTGGAAAAAGAGTAAAGAGGCTAAATTTCAGAACCTGCAACGTACCGCCGCGGCGGTCAAAATACAGAGAAGGGCCTAAACTCTCTGCAAATCCACCGTCTAGCGGTGAGATCCATCACCACAACGGTGAAACAACAGAAACTATCTGCTTCCACCGCTACAGCCACCGCTGCAGCGGTGACACTGTCGACATACCTACCGCTGCAGCAGTGAAACCTACCACCACGGCAGTGACCCCTGCAGTTGTAAAGTTTATTTTTAAATATTTTTAGATATTTTGTTCCCTTCTTATCTCCTCATTTTCTCCATTTTCGGCCATTAGAGCTCCTATATAGATAGATAGATTAGAGAGAGTTTCAGAATACACCTAAGTTCCTTCGTTTCTTTCTTTATTTTCTTAATTTTGGTAGTTGGTTTTAGCATGTTTAGCTCATTTATTGTTGTATAAATGATTATAGCCATGAACTAAACTTGGATTATCTATGGGATTAATGTAATTAAGAAAATATCGTTTGTTTGAGTTGTGTTTCTTTAACGATTGTTCTTCACTAATTCAATTGTAGTTATCGGTTTGTCATGTTTATATGCTTGTTTTGATATATTGAGAAATTAGGGTTTAACACTTGGGAGAGGTAACCCCAAATTCGAACTAGGGTTAAACACAACGCGACGATCTAATAACCCGGGAAAGAGTTAGAAAGTGTGCAATCAATGACGTTGGGGCAAGACTCATGTGACTATGTGTTCTAAAAAATGCTAGAAGAGGACTTTGGCATTAACGCAGAGTCAAATATTCATTCACTTGTCACTTGGGAGAGAGAGTGAATAAGTTTATGATACAGAGATTGTCGGATAGGTCGAATACCGTTATTGATAACTAAACGAAACCAAACACGTTTTTTGTAAACGAAGTTAATCCCTAGATAATCTATTCCCCTAAACGTCTCAAAATAGTATTACAGTATAATTTGTTTAATTAGTTAATTAGTTTAGTTTATTATTTATTATAAAATCTTTAATTTATGTCGCCTAAATAAAGTTAGGTTATGATAATTGCGGTACTCGACGATAATCTCAACCAATCCCTGTGGATACGACAACCCCTACTCTTCCTATTATACTAAAACTTGACTTGTATACTTGCGGTAAAAGTAGCGACGTGAAATTCCGCTACCAGATGGTAATTGGTCACTTCTACCATTGTATACTTCATAGGCTAACGAACAATCAACCCTAGAAGACTATGCTTGAAGGATGGGCACACATCTAATTCTTGTCTTTCTGCACTCCTAAAAGATGGCGATGTACCTGATCCTATAGGGTATTTTGAGGACGACACTTTGTGGAAGTCTTCCTGATGACTATGCTATTGCATTATACTACTATCGTGTTATACTACTGGTCGAATTATACTATTAATCGAATTACACTACTGATTATGTTTTACTGTTGATTAAATTACACTACTGATTGTGTTACACTACGAAATTAAAATACGCTGCTCCTAAAGGATGATGCGCAGTCTATCCTAATAAGAGGTAGGGAGGATGACATGCGATCAATTGGCTCCAGTTTGTGAAGAGGACAATAATTGGTCAATCGGCTCCCATTATGAAGAGGACGATACTCAGTCAATCCTAATAGGAGGCGGTGAGGATGACGCCCGATTAATCGGCTCTTGTTTGTGATAAGGACGATACTCGGTCAATTGACTCATGTTTGTGAGAAGGATGATACTTGGTCAATCGTAATAGGAGGTGGGGAGGATGATGCCTGATCAATCGACTTCTCTTTGTGAGGAGGATGATACTCGGTCCATCGGCTCTTATTTGTGAGGAGGATGATACTCGGTCAATCCTAATAGGAGGTGGGGAGGATAATGCCCTATCAATCGGCTCCTGTTTGTGAGGAGGACAATAATCAATTAATCAGCTCATATCTGTGAGAATGACGATACTCAATCAATCAGTTCCCGATTGTGACTGTATCCCCAAATGGATTTCCTACATATCTCAAATTAATAAGAATCAGATAACATGTAGTTCTAGAAGGTAAAGTAAATTTGATTGGTTGGTTGATTGATTGATTGAAAAGCAGTAGATTGACTTGATTGATTGATTGATTGATCGGAAAGCAGTAAATTGACTTGATTGATTTATTGATTGAAAAAGTAGTGAATTGACTTGATTTATTTGATTGGTTGAAAAGTAGTAAATTGACTTGATTGATTGATTGATTGATTGAATTGAATTGAGCTGGCCTGACTGAACCCCCATGGGGGGCGCTTACATATATCAGACTTAATTGAGAAATAGGTCAAATGTAGTTCGGACTGGTGAAGTTTATCAGTATTTGGTGGAACAGGTTCTTTCTTATGGAAATTGATTCCAGGGTTATCATATCAATACAAAATCGAAAATAACTGAGAGGATTCACAACGGGTGAAAACCCTTAAGGAACTCAATACTTAGTGCAATTTGTTGGCTACATCCTACCTGGGATTGCCTAACGGAGACTAGAAAACTTCCTGGGGAAAATTTAACCTTAGGTAAAATGTGCCCAAGTCGTAGACTGGGACCTGACGATGCTTGTTCATTTCCTGGGATTATAGTTTGTTTGTTTTTTTTTTTTAATTTTTGAATTTTTTTTTGCATTTATTAAGATTGGGATTGTGCGAGTCTTATATCAAGAAACTCTATAAGGATAGGATCTGTTATAATGTGCCCCATCTCTAACTGGGGTGACTCCTATCACAGAGTCTCAATGGAGAAACCGGATATAATGTACCCCAAGTCTAGCTAGGGAAAGTCCCATCACAGATTCTAAATGAAAAAATCAGATATAATATGCCCCAGCTTAGCAAATGTGGCAGGGCCCACATGTGTCGCCTCTATATCATGAACTGAGCGTGCGAATTGTAGTGTTCATTTTAGTCTGGAAACCTCCATTAGGTTGTATATGTACTATTGGTATTACTGGTTCTGGATAATAATCATCGAATTACCGAAACCCACTAAGGCTACCTACGTACACTGAGTTCCGAGGTCAGGAATCTAGTCAAACTATAGTTTGTCCCTCGCTATGTTATCTCAGATTGTCGACCGTACCAATAAGGGCTTTATACGTACCTTGGTAATCTAATGAGGATCAAGTCTACACGTAGTTTGAGCACATGAATCCTTTGTTGTCTTCATAACAAAAAGAATTGTAGTCAGGTTCTCAAGAAAGTCAAGGGACTTCTCAGGAGATGTGCCCTGATACAGGGCTGAGAGAATGTTGTGATGTGGACATCTCTCTCGTTTTGACCAGACCGAATTGGGTCTTCTCCTATGTACCTTGGTGATCTACTAAGGACAAGTCGAGGCGTAGTCTGCTGGGGATACAGGAATTTTGCTTTAGGTGACGACCAAACCTATAGAGGTTTTACGTATCCTGGTTCTTACCAGGACTCAGGTCGACGCCTAATTCTTCATTGATTAGTTAAAGTCTAGTAAGGTTAGATCTAGATTGGTGGGTTGCTATCATGTTTGGTATGGTTCAATCCTAATTGATTTGGGAATTCATTATTGATCAACTCTGTGGAGATTCTATTGTTGATGTGACTCTATGGGGATTTTTAGTGTTTATAACATGATTTAATCCCGATTAACATGGGATTTTTGTCATGGTGATCGGAGAAGGTTTCGTACATTCCCGTGTTTTGTTAAGGGTCAGGTTGGACGTTAGTTTCCTGGTTAAGCATCGTCTATTGTTTGGTAAGCAAGGAGAGTGCATATATCTTTTCTCAGGAGAGTCAACGGACTATTCCTAGAGATGCATGATAGGTGTAAAATACTTACGTATTTCCAAATCGATTTTGTTAGTTTTCGAGTACGTTTATAGTTATTTTTATGTGTTTTAATATGTTTTTATTCTTTTTGTATTAAAACAGGTGTGTGGGGTGAAAAAGTATGAAATCGGAGCGAAAACGATGTGATCGAACCAAAGCGAACGAAGTTACGGTGGATAAATGAGCAAGGAGGTAACATTGTGAAAGAAGCCCACCGCCTAGGCATCTAGACCTCCACCTAGGCTGTGAAGATGCTGAGAACATTTCCAAGTCCATTACCTACTTCTTCGCCTAGGTAGTCACCAAACCTGCAAAGTCGGTACGCGAAGATCCGACAGAAAGTTAACCGACCTAACTTCGCCTAGGTGAAGTTTCCTTCACCTAGACGAAAACTTCTGCGCAGAATAAATATTTTGTAGATATTTTTTAGCCTATTTAAACCCTTCTCTCCTCCTCTCTTCTATCTTCTTTAGCTCCTAAGGCCTTAGGCCATATTTTAGGGTTAGGATAAGGGATTTTTGAGAGAGAGCTCTCAACCCGAGGTAGAAGACCAACGAGGAAGTGAACGATAGACGTTTTAGCGGCAAATCTTCGGATATCGGCTAAGTAGCTCGTTTCTTCTCTTTGTTTTCTTCATTTTGGTAATTGTTGAGCATGTTTAGCTTGTTTTACATTGTATAAACGGTTAGAGCCATGAGTTAAACATGGATTGTAATAGGGATTAACATATTATTTATGAAAATGTAGTTTTGCTTTAATTTGTGTTTTGTTCTTGGCTGTTCTTCGTATGTTGATTGTGTTGCTATGTTTTCTATGATTATATGCTAGTTTAGATATATTGAGTATATACTGTCATTGGGATTGCTGACGGCTCATTTTGGACATCACCTGTGTTGAGTTGGTAGTGATGTGTAGTACGTTTTAGTATGTGTATATGTTTTTGGCATGTTTTACTGTTTTTATCGTGTGCATGCTTGTTTAGGATTAGTTTGTTAGTTTAGATGTTGTTTTGTGCTACGTTTTGATGTTATCTGGGCCTATACCCGATGATGACTCTGTCCCCTGATTGTTTTGAGGACAAGCGTAAAGCTCATTCATGTGTGTTTTGTGTTCTTGACATATCGTCTTAGTAAAAGTTATTGTGGATCCTAAATGCACGAGCACGTAAACTCAGTATAGCACTATCTAATTGATTTGAAACCGATTATCCTTCACTCAATTTTATGACAATAGGGATTCTAAAACTTGATTTGGGGGAAATTCGAGGCAAAATCCTAGGCGAGGTTGTTTAGGAGATATGATTTAGGCATTCATTTGATTGCTTGAGCCTTTTAAGCTTACCTTGATGAATCATTACCCTTCGTTACCCTGTCGAAGCCTAAAAGCCGTTTCAATTCTGAATACTTAACAAATACCATAGCTGATTGAACTTTTTCCAAACGTACATTGCTAAACTGAAGGAACAATTTGAGTGAATCAAGTTAGCATTTCGCTATTTGATGTGAGCGGTTGGGTTTAGGCCGAAATTCTAATTGGTTTGGTATTCGAGTACTCGCTTTTCGTTTGTCGTTCATATTGTTTGCACATTCCTAAGGTTATAAGAATTCGAATACATTTTGGGGTGTGTTACTTAATCATTTTTGCACACTCTTAAAATTTTAGAAATTCGAATGAGTTTTGGGGTGTGTTAAAAAAAAAAAGTTTCTTTTTGACATGACAAGTGAGTACGATGTTCTTAAATGTTTGTTCAGGGTTGTTTCTAATTAAACTATGGGGTTTCGAGTGTGAAAGTGCCAAGCTATGTGCCTCAGGTAACGTTAAGTTAACGACATTAACCTATTTTCTATTCCAAAATACCCTTGGCCATTATTCCAAAACCGAACCAAGCCCTACTGATCTTCATGAACCTCTAAGCCTACATTAGTAGAGAATAGATCCTAGGTCAGGCATATGGATTCCCTATACCTTAAAGGTTTTAGTCATGAACTTTATTTAGGGATAATCCCATTTAATCAATGGATAGTGGTATATTTGAGTTTAATCACACACACTTAAACAGGATCTAAAATGACGCTTACTATTTTCGAACGTTAAAATTCTAGAACACCACATGGTGTGATTTATACTTGAACTTGAAAGGATTAGGGGCCGATGAGGGAAAAATCTTTCGGCCGGTAGATAATATTCAAAACTTCCACATTTTTATTTTTAGTGTTTTTCGTTTGTAGTTTTTATATTTTCATGGATTGTGTGGGTGTTTTGCTCGAGAACTAGCAAAATTCTGAGTTTGGGGGTATTTGATAGGTGTAAAATACGTACGTATTTTCAAACCAGATTTGTTAATTTTTGAGTATGTTTATAGTTATTTTTATGTGTTTTAATATGTTTTTATTCTTTTTGTATTAAAACAGGTGCGTAGGGTGAAAATGTATGAAATCGGAGCAAAAACGATGTGATCGAACCAAAGCGAACGAAGTTACGGTGGATAAATAAGCAAAGAGGCAACATTGTTAAAGAAGCCCACCGCCTAGGCATCTAGACCTCCGCCTAGGATGTGAAGATGCTGAGAAAATTTCCAAATCCACCACCTACTTCTTCACCTAGGCGGTCACCAAACCTGTAAAGCCGGTACAGGTGCTGTAACGTCCAGGCTATTTTGTACTATGATACAATCCGATTTTGGAAACACTCAAAACATAGAAGTTGTATATATTTTTCTTATCTTTCCATAGGTTTTGAATCATCTCAATCGGAGTTTGTATAAAGAAGTTACAATTAAAACAAAATGCAAACCTGCAGTAACTTAACCTAGGCGAAGTTTCCTTTTCTTACGCGAAAATCCGGCAGAAAGTTAACCGACCTAATTTCGCCTAGGCGAAGGCAAAAACCTCTATGCAGAATAAATATTTTGTAGATATTTTTTGGCCTATTTAAACCCTTCTCTCCTCCTCTCTTCCATCTTCTTCAGCTCCTAAGGCCTTAGGCCATATTTTAGGGTTAGGATAAAGGATTTTTGAGGGAGAGATCTCAACCCGAGGTAGAGGATCAACGAGGAACTGAACGATCGACGTTTATAGTGACAAATCTTCGGATATTGGCTAAGTAGCTCGTTTCGTCTCTTTATTTTCTTCATTTTGGTAATTGTTGAGCATGTTTAGCTCGTTTTATATTTTATAAATGGTTAGGGCCATGAGTTAAACATGGATTGTAATAGGGATTAACATATTATTTATGAAAATGTAGTTTGGGTTGAATTTGTGTTTCGTTCTTGGTTGTTCTTCGTATGTTGATTTTGTTGCCGTGTTTTCTACGATTATATGCTAGTTTAGATATATTGAGAATACGGGGTTTGACACTCGGGAGAGGTAACCCCGGATTCGGACTAGGGTTAACACAACACGACAATCTAACGACCCGAGAAGGCGTTAGAAAGTGTGCAATCGATGACGTTAGGGCAAGACTCGCGTGACCTAGAGTCATTAAGACGTTGAGGGGGACTTCGACATTGACACGAAGTCACGTATTCCCCCGTCTTACACTCGGAAGAGGTGGCAAGAGAGTTTACTAACCGAGATTGTCGGATACGCCGAACGCCGTTAATGTTAACTAAAACGAAATCAATTGCATTTAAGTAAATAAAGTTAATCCTTTGGCAATCTACTCCCCTAAACAATCTCAAATTAGTATTTATGGTATAGTTAACTTAATTAGTATTTTAGTTTAGTATTAGTATTAAATTAAATTCCATTTTTAGCGCCTAGATAAAATTAGGTTACGACAATCGCGATACTCGATAGTAATCACAACCAATCCCTGCGGATACGATACCCGACCGAAAGGTCCACTATACTAAAACTTGATCCGTACGCTTGCGGTGAAAGTGGAAGCGCATTATTTGTGGCCACCAATGCGCCCTGCCCCGGTCTAGGCCTGAGAAAGTTTCATAAAGACGATACTCGTCTCTCATTTTTATTTAAACTGAACCCACTGGGGTTTGTTACATTCCTTGGTAATCTACCAAGGATCTGGTCGAAAAGATACTAAGTATTTTTGTCTTGCACAGAGAATCTGATTGACATTTAGTTTAATGCGCATGAATAGTTTTTAGTTTAAAGGACATGACTAAACCTTGTAAAGGTTGCCTAATATCTCAGATAACTAAGAATCAGGTTGACACGTAGTTCATCGCACATGGTTATGATTTTGTCAACCAAACTCACGAGGGTTTCCTATATATCCCGGACGTTGCCAGGAATCAGGTTGACACATAGTTCTTGTGTTTTTTTCGATGAGTTTGAATTTATCAATCGGACCCGAGGGGGTTTCCTATATATCCCAAGTGTTTCCAAGAATCAGGCTAACACGTAGTTCATAGGCTTTGATAAGTTTGAATTTTGTTAACCAAACCCATGAGGGTTTCATTCTTATCTTGGAGGCTGCCAAGAGTCAGGCTAGTGCGTAGTTCTTGAGTTTTTGATGAGTCTAAATTTATCAACCGAACCCCTGAGGGTTTCCGACATATCCCAAATGCTTTCGAGAATCAGGTTGACGGGTAGTTTCTGAGGGCTTTAATTTAGTGAGATTAGTTAAGTTCACTATAATTAACGTATTTTATTCCGCGTTATGAGATGAAATAGACACTATTTCCATCAAGAAAACATGGACAGAATGAAATGTGCCCTAGTTGTATTCTGGGGGAGGCAATTGGATAAGTTCTGTTGGGGAATCTAATCCGACACTTCCGATTGTGTGATTCATGATTATTGATAGTGTAAAATTTGCCCCAGTCTACGGATTGGGAAGGATATTGATTAGCTATAGGATTGTGAAACTAAATTGGTCTATCATACTATTTGTCGGGGTGATTAATTCGGGATTTTGCTAATTAGATCCCAGAATATACTTGGCCAACGAGTTCATTGTCATTTTGTTTGTAAAGTTAGTATCTTAGGAGTTTACCAGTTGGTGCAACCTCCTGGGCCATGCAGTTTTGTGAATCGTATCTAGTCATGAGTTAATAAGAGTGATTTTCTGTATTACTAAGGCTTGCAGATTGTTTGTCATTTTTTTTTATAGAGTCTTGGATATTATCTTTCATTACACCGAACTCTCATAGTGTAACTTAATCAATTTATCTCTTGGATATCATTATTTTTTCTTTGGAGTATATTTGTTTGGCATTTGATATTTCTCCTAAGCGAGATAGGTTTGCAAATATTTGGTATATCGCATTTGGAGGGGCGGGACTTTTCGAGTTGGTCTTCCCAATTGTACCTTAGTCTTAATTAGCAAAGAATGCGCATGGTCACAACCGTTGTTCTTGGAGAGGGGAACTCAATCCCTTACCCCTAGTGCTCAGCTAGCAATAGATCGTTGATGATTAATCATGGCCGTTTGTGATTGTTTTTATAGAATGATGGTATTGGTGAGTCTGACATGTCTTCCAAAAGTCAAGTATTAATGTTAGTAATTCCAACTTTTCTCTCAAGTCGAAACCTTAATAATAAAACCTTGACTTTTCTTTCTAGGAGACATTATGTTAGCCATGGGTTCTTTAGGCGATGGTAGCCATTATCCTTCTCGTTCTCGTGGGAAGGGCAAGGCCCCTGAGACCTTAATCAGAAGGAGTGCTTCGAAGCACTCCCGAGGTCAACCTAAGACATTGGCACTCAGGATTTCTGATGGTGTACCTATCATTTCCACTTTTACCACTGAGGAGACCTTTATAACTTGATGATACCCAACTTTTCGGGTGCCATACCAGCAGAGGCGAGGAGTAGAGCATGTATTCAACATAGCAGCTCAGTACCAAAGTCGATCTTCACCCTTCCAGCTCTAGAGGACCTAGAGTTGAGGGATTAGTGTTATTGCATCCTACTGCTCTTATTCTTCAGTGGGACTTCCATGACTTCTTTATCCGAAAGTTGGAAAATCTTCTTTTGCAGATGGTCTTCTTCTCTTATCAGAATAGTATCTAATAAGTCTGTATTCTTGGTCGCTAGAGTCATTGGAATTTGAGGTGTTGTGTATAGTTGGCTCAATGATGACTGTAGGCATACCAAACTGGTTTTGAAATTGACTTTCTCTTATCCAGAGCATAAGTTATCATGAAGGTATGACGGTATGGTAGAACCTTCGATCATTTGAGATAGGATGGTATGGTAAAATCATCGACTGTTTATGGTAGCATGGTATGGCTAGATCATTGACTGCTCAGGGTAGTATGGTATGGATAGATCGTTGACTGCTTAAGGTAGTATGGTATTGCTAAATCATTGACTGTTTAAGGTTGGGCAGTATTTCTCTTACCTTTCATTTTTATCCTATGTCACTTCTTTTCTCGGCTATTTGCTTAGAGATGAAGAAAGAACGTAGACACCAGAAGTCATGGCTTGCTATGTAGGTTTTCTAGGTTTCTATCAATTTTCAACCTTTCCTCCTTCTAATCTTGAAGAATTCTAGATTACTAGTCGAATTCCAATCTATGTATGATGGTGGAAACTGTGAGAACACGCTCTAGCGTACGGTTGGGGGAGTTCCTATAGTTGGATGATTAAACCTCAATGGGTTTCCTACATACCTTAGCAGTGTTGCCAAAGATTAGGTCAAGCATAGTTCTGGCTTGGTTGTCCTCTATTTGTTTGGACAACAAAGAATGTGTCAAAGGACTGTTCCAGAGGTGCGCCCTGATATAGGGCTAAAAAAATATTGCAAAGCTGAGAGCTCTTTTTCTTTTCATTTAGACCTAACGCGCTTGGGTTTCCTACGTACCTTGGTGATATACCAAGGATCAGGTCAAACATAGTTCCGGTCCGGTGATTCTAAGAATCGCACCTATCGCAGATAAGGATATCTACATTTGTTAGCAGCAATCTTGTCCTAGTCTAATGGATACAGTCTTTTGCCTAAGCATTAGCTAGTTAAGATATGATTGTTATCCTTGATTGGTAGTTTGTTTAAGTCTTTAGATTACGCTGCTTTGATTTATTTTATTGGAGGCCTGGAACTTGGAGACTTTTGAACGATTCTGGGGTTGACTCAATTTTGGGAAGATTGCGTTAGATCCTAGCAAGATCAGACTTCTAAAGACACTCTAATATACCCCGACGTTGCGCAGTGATGAGAACGGTCTATCATGAAACATATGTGCTAAGGTCGACTCCTTGCCTAACTTCTGAGTCAATTGGACCTATTATTAGAGACAGACACTAGTACGGTGACTAGTAAGGTAACTTGACCGGATTACATGTCCGAAGATTGCCTGCTGTCCTACTAGAGCTTTCTAGATAATGTGTATGGGTGCAAGTGTCGTGTTGATGATGGCCTATTGATGCTAAATGATATACAGGATGCCACAAGATTTTTGTGAAGTATGATGGCTAAGTTTTCTCATGTGTGTGAAAGTTTTGTATGCCTAAGTGATTCGTGATGCATAGTGCCTGTGTAGTACTTTGATACTGACTTTCTACATTGTATGATTTTGTGACGCCTAATTCTAGAATATTTTCCTAAGGAATGCATTACCTATCCAGAGATGCTAGTTCTCTCCTAGAATTTTTGTGCCAGGTACCTTTTGCTATTAGCCTTCTCCCCTATTTTTTTTCCATGACGTTACAGATGTAGAAAACTGACCAGTACTTCTGAGAGGCTTCCTGCTCCTTTACTCCTTTTTGTATTGCAACTGGAATTCTAATCGGGATGTTTCTTCGAATAGTCTCTGGGTTTTGGTGGTAAGATGGGAAAGTTCGAATAGGAATAGCGGAGGGTTATTTCTGGTCTCGCTTGGTTGAGATCGAGATTTTCCAAAATGGGAACATCTGGCTCGGAATGAAGACTATTGTTGATTTGGCTCGGGCGTTGAATGACTTTTGGTTGAGTTTTGGGAAAGGGTTTAAATGAATGGCTCATTTAGTAAGGCTTCTTCTCTTCTTTTCCTATATTTTCCTAAGTTCATTTATAACGCTTTAAGCATTAGCCTATACGTCATGTATATTTTCCTTTTTAACTTTTTGCAAGATTATTTTGTTTAAAGTATACTTAGGTAATCTTATTCAAATGTTCAGTCATCTTAATGATTGTCACAATTTTTGCACCAGATTAATCTAAATTATGATGAGATAAGTTCAATAGTAATTTAAACCAAATATCTATAGTTATTAGTTAACTAGGTTGTCTAGTTTCAATTCCATCAAGTTCTGATATTGATATTTTCTAAGATTGTTATCGAGATTACCTAGGCCCTATGTGTTACCCAAGGCTTTAATGATGGCTCTTCTTAACTTCTTCTGTCTTGGACTGAGAGAAGACAGAATAGGCCTACCCGAGATGACTTCGAGGAGGGAGAATAGAAGTGATGGAGAAACAAGTGTTATTTACTGACTACTAAAAAATGGCTTTTCTTTTTTCTTTGTCCTGGTAGGGTTAAAATAATTTTCTATTATTTTTTCTTCACTCAAGCACATTGGGAGTCATACTTCCTAAAAAAATCCATGTAGCGAGCTTTGGGTAGTAATCCCGGTCCAGTTGGCCTAATTCACTAGGTGTTGAGACACCCCTAAGACTTAATACTCAGATTATATTGAGAGGGTGATTCATCTAATGGCTTTCGTGTGACCACTCAGTGTTTAGAAACTTTCTGAGACCGGTCTTTCTTAGTTCTCTTAACACTTTCAGAATTTTACATTTTTAGAGAATTAGGGTAATTTGAGTTGGTCTCGAGGTCTTTGTTGGTTCCGCCCTTAGCCTAACTGTTTTTTCTATTTATTCGATATGGCTTATCGTTCTCTTCTAGTCTTTAACGTCTTTAGTTATGCAAGGTTCTTCTTCTTTATGTTTTTAAACAGGTTTTTCGTGGCATCTTAAAATTGGTTATGTCTAGATAAAATCTTAGCTTATGGTAGTCAGTCTTTATTTGTTCAGCTACCCAATCTTTCAAGAATATTTTTGTGGACAGGCCTAGACTCTAACACTTTATCTATCATTCTTTGCATCGCTAGTCTTCGGGATATTTCTTCCTTTGTTCCAATTGAGGAAGTCTTCTTTATTTGTTTTTAAGTTTACTTAGATACTCCCAGGTCAAAACATGTGTAGTGATTCCACAACAGAGCTCCTAAGTTTTCTTTCTAACATTCTAAGATTTTTTGTCAATATCTCACCATCGTTTGATTGAAACAAGACATTTATTTTAACATTTTTTTTTTTGTATAATGGTCTAATTTAGTATTAAAATTATGTTATCATTAGTTTTTACTATCCACGTTGTGTATATTGCGACAAGTAGATGGATTTATGAAAGTTCGAGTATAAGAACCTGAGTCGACCTTAGATAAAATGAGCCTGCATTTAGTGATCTGTAGATGTAGTACTTAGGCAAATAAGATAATACCAAATTCATTAGAAGGGACTTTAAGAAATTAGAGGAAAGACCGAGATAGACATGGTCTTATTTTCTCTTTTCTCAAAATAGTGAGGCTGGGTTCGTCTGGCTCAATATTTGTTTCAGGGAGGTAATGTATTCTGGCATCGTCAGGATCTCGGAGTAGTTCTGAATACTTGCGAGAGAGAGAGGGATCGGCTCCATCTTATGATCATGCAAGCAGCTCCCAGATGGCTTTTAGCAAAAGTTACCTAAAGCAGATTTCCTAGGTTTATTAAGTGATTAACCAACTTAGACTTCCACTAATGAACTTTTATAGGATGTAAATTACCCTACCTCTATGCGTGGTTTATTCTTAACTATGCATGAGTATTTCTACATAGATGATGATGTTCGTGCTGTGCATATGCAATCTTAAGAAGACGTAGCTCTAGAAGGTAATTCTCAAATGTCTTTTGGACAGGCCTCAGATTGGACTTGGCTTTCGTAGGACCAAGGTGACTTGCAATTTTTGTCTTATCCTCAAACTTAGGAGTTAGGGTTACCTTAAGACTATGGCATGATTTGACATTTTATCCTCAGGTACAGATCATTCTTTCTAGGATTCATGGGCATGATCATCATTTTCTTCCTCAAGACCTGGGCCAAGAATCCTAGGAATTAATGACTTAAATATCCTTTCTCTTTTTTCGTTTTAAATGAAGGATATTTTTCTCCTAGAACTTGGTGATAGACTCATCTTTTCGTTTCAATTTGATCAGCGTTCTTAGATCCCAGTGACAAAATTATCCTAGATTCTTCCCATGGATTATTTTTTTGAGGACTTAGTGACATAATTGTATTATTCAAGCATAGATCATGGCTCTTAGGACTTGATGACAGGATTATCCCCTTTTTTTTCTTTTCAATGTAAGGATAATTGTTCCAAGGACTTGATGACATACTTATCTTTCTTCCTCATAAATGGATTACTGTTCATAAGACCTAGTAATGGAATTATCCTATATTTTTCCTCAAAACATGAATCATTTTCCCTAGGACCTAATAGAAACTCTATCACTTTACTTCCTCAAGAGATAGATTATTATTCTTAGGGCTTAAGGAAGATTCTAAGACGCCTTTGATTTCATGATGTCTGGTGAGGGTGAATTCATTTTGACAGTCTGATTGGTGAACCCTAGGTGGCCTCTTATCAGGATAGATTTTGACTGGCTTGAGGATTTTTGAACCTAAACAAAATGTCTTCCTGATAGTGCATAATTCCTACTGTATAGGATTTATAAAAAAGGACATTATGCTTAGGACATGACATGCCTTTCCTAGGGAATTGTGACCCAGGATATGTTTACAATTTGGATACACAGTCCTAATTTACCTGGGTGATGACGTTTTCTTGTGTTTTGGTAGTTTAACGTGAATTCGCACGATGTTTTTATTTTTGGTAGTTTAACGTGATTTCGCATGATGTTTTTATTTCGATAGTTTAACGTGACTTCGCATGATCGGGGTTAATTCTTTCATGTTATCCTTAGTGGAAGAACTTTAGACAGACTTGTTTAGCAAAGCTATGATTATTTTCTTACTCTAAGAGCGACTTTTTTTCTATTTATTCGAAAAGTGAAGATACTAGTGATTTTGTTAATGTATGTTTTAAGTGGATTTTTATGGAGACAATGGGATTTATTAGTTTTATGTTTTATGTTTGACGGTTTATTAGATTAATTGAAGTAAGAATTCTTGTTCTTTCTTGCAGCTTGCTTTGTATTCAAATCTTTGTGGATGTTTTTGGTGCCAAGCAAGCTAGCAATGCATGGGATAGAACAAGAATTCTTACACGGATTAATATTCCCCTAAGTATCCTAGAACCCAAGAACAACAACCAACTTAGGGGATGTGGTCATCCCTAAGTAGCTAACCTCCTTCCCTCTTTGCTCCTTTTGGCTCAATGTTAATCGATGATCGGCAATCCTTAAAGTTCTTGTTCTAAGAACTTCGAGCATACCTTCCACGACTAGATTTTGGTAGAATAACAATGTATTTTTTGAGAAATCTGCTTGAGAGGCCTAGGACCCGAGAGAGTTGCTTGAGTTTAGAGAGAGAAGCTAATCCTTCAAGATTTGAGAAAATAAGAACCCCAATACCCGTATTTATAGGCTGGGGGCCTAGGCATTAGGAAATGCACAGGTAATACCAGTCTCTTCCTTGGGAGGTGTTTGTCCTAGGGGACTTAACATCTTATCTTGGTTTGATTTAGCTTGGAATGAATTTAGAGGAGAAGACTAAATTCTCAAAGATTTCGTAATGATTACCAATGATTTCCAATCATTACCTCTCTACCAATGGGGTTACTTGCACATGGGTGCATCTATGACTTGATGGGATGGATCCGGTTCGGTTTAGGGGCTAAATACCAATTAGATCCATTATTTCGGTTCGGTTGTCATAAATGCTCCCAAAGTGCATTGAATCTAGTCGTTAGGTTTCACTTTTCATTTAATGCAAAGTGATGAGTCATGA
Source organism: Eucommia ulmoides (assembly GCA_016647705.1). NCBI lineage: Eukaryota > Viridiplantae > Streptophyta > Magnoliopsida > Garryales > Eucommiaceae > Eucommia > Eucommia ulmoides. Next base: position 44,220,611 of record CM028328.1, read on the forward strand.
CTTGGAGGCCACACATTCGATTCATTTCGGATGGAATTGGGTGAACTTGTAACCATCGGTTGGTTTCCAAGTTGCCTAGTTACCCTTAGATATTTTTACGAAAATATCTAGATCCTTTAAACCTAGGCATGCCATGTCATCACAAATATTTAATTCTTGATGGGATGTGCATTAAATTCTTTGCATGGAGGCTACTCATCCGGTTTGGTTTCAATAATGGGTCATCACGATTCAAGGCTTTCGGTTGGTTTATAAGATATTTTGCTTGAAATACCTAGATGCCTTAAATGTGGTCTTGACATGTCATTCCAAGAATTTAATACTGTATGGGATGGGCATTCAATTCTCATTGAATGCTTCACTTAGGTGGTAAACCGAATTGCTTTAGGTTCAATAACAATTGGTTGTGCCCTAAGTGTCTTGTCCTCGTCCTTTCCCATTTGGTAGAAAACTTCTAGGAAGGCTCTTTGGTCATTGTAAGGGTTTTTTGGGGGGGCCTTAAATGATGGATAGGCCCTATGATTGCTTGGGCCTAGGGTGGTTTGTGAAAACTACTTGGATTTGGTGAAAATCCAAGTCAAGCCCAATCCTTAAATCATTTTGTGATTTAGGGATTTGTCATGACCTTTCCAATCCTTGATTAAGGTGTCTTGTATTGTTTCTTGGTGGTATATTATGTGGTACACATGATAGAAAGAATTGTTTTGGGTGTTAAATTTGAGAAGATTCAGTGAAAAGTAAACGTTTCAAAGTTGAAGTGTGGTAACCGAGTTAATTGTTTGAAATGTCCTACGATTTAAGGGTAGTGACTAAGATTTATCTATACTAAAGATGATTTAATGAAAATCAAACCTTAGTAAAGTCGTTTTAGACCTCCTTAAATCATGGGAATTTCGATTTTGATCCAAAACTTTTACTCAGTTATATTTTGTCAAATTCAATATTTTTGTATTGTTGCCATGTTTTTTGGTAGTTTTTTGTATTGTATAGCATGATCTCAGGTAGAAATTCATTCCCTTTAAACATGAGTTTAAAGTTTATCTAAACTTATATTTGATTCGACACTGATTGAGCTAGACAAAATACGGTGTCTACACATATTACATCAAATATCATCATGAAACAATCCAAGAAACCTTGATAAAGGCTTGGAAACATCATGAGAATCCCTAAATCGCCAAGGTGATTAAGCACTTGGGCTTGTTTTAGAATTACACCAAATCCAAGTTGTCTTAACAAACTATCCTAGGCCCATTGAATTAAGGGCCTAACCATCATTAAAAGGCCCACAAAGGATCCTTGAAATAAACAAAGAACCCCTAGATATTCCCTACACAATTTATCTAAGGAAGATACTAAGACACTTAGGATATGACCAACCATTATCGAAACTAAATCGATTCAGTTCGCCACCTAAGTTAGGCATTTAATGTGCATTAAATTCCCATCCCATTAAGAATTAATTGTTTGGGATTAAATGGATAGGCTACATTCAAGGTGTCAAGATATTTTGATCAAAATATCTTCGAGTTAACCGAAAACCTTGAAATGTGACTACCCATTATCGAAACCAAACCAAACCGGTTTGCCATCTAACCCATGCATTTAATGAACATTAAATGAAAATCACATCAAGCATTAAATTCTTAGGGATTACATGGAATGGGTGGATGCATTGAATCTATATACTTTACCAAAATAACTTAGGTTTAACTAGAAACCTTGAAATATAATTGTCAGTTACAAGGCAAACTAACACGATTCAACCAAAGCCAACCTGATGAGGGATCACCAAGTCATGACTAATCATAAGGCATTAACTTCCAAGTGACACAATCAAGACTAAATTCATTGCACCTTAAAATCATTAATGGAAATTAAACCAAAATAGTGAAACTAACTAGTACTTAGCCCCTAAGCCGAACCAGAAGTGTCACATCCTGCCATTAATGCACCTATTTGCAATCAATAGGATTTGATGAAGTGTAATGATTGGTAATGATTTCAAATCATTATCAAATCTAGGAAAAGATTTGGTAATGATTACCAAATCTTTGAGAATCCTCCTTTCCACCTAAAATTCATTCAAAGCTGAACAAAACCAAAACAAGAGACAAACTCCCCTAGGCCAAACACACCCTAAGGAAGAGGCTAGGATAGCCTGCACACTCAGCCATACTTAGGATCCCAACCTATACATAGGGGTGCTAGGGTTCTCATATTTCCAAGACTTGAAGTCCTAACTTCTCTCTCTAAAACTCTAGCCAAGTCTTGGGCGCTAGAATTCTTAAGCAAGTTGTTATTATGCTAAAATCCAATCATGGAGGGTGTTCTTGAGATTCTTGGAGCAAGAAATCAAGAGGAAGACGGAAAATGAGGACAATATCCCCTAAGTAGGTAATCGCTTAGGGAGGACTATATCCCCTAAGTAGGTATGCTTTCTTGGTTTAATATTGTGTATTATACTTGTACATATCATAATCATGTAGTTCATACACTTAAATTTCAAATATATAACTCACATAACCCATAATCAACCATATAATCTTTAATTTTTGTTATAACAATCAAATCATGTCCAAATCATTCCAAGCATCTCAAGAACATTCGAGAACATGTAAAGAACATGTGAGGACTCAAATCATCTGAGAACATGTTAAGAATATTTGAGGATTCAAACAAAACATCTATTACACCATGAGTTCTGCATAATCTCTACAATTCTCTCAAGGACATTTCAAACCGACCCTTTACTAACTGTTAATCTAACTATACACTGTTAATAACTAGATTTACTTTTTGCTAAACATCAAGATCACAACTTGTTAGGCTTGTGGACTGGCACCTATACACACACACACACACAACACCAATAGACCCTTGTGGCTAAAAACTCGAGATAAATGGAGGGCCTATATTCCTTCGGAGATATGTATGATTCTTCTTCAGAAACCTTCCTGTTTTTCTTAGTTACGAGTAAGAATGGCATAAATATTTGGTATTTCTTTTCAATTTCAACTAATAACTCACATACTAACACTGGCTAACCAAAATAAAAGGGTTTGATTAAGGTGTTCTTGACAAAATTAAAGAGGTCATGTCCATATCATGTTGTGATTCATGTTGTTCACAACTAAAACCAACTAATAATCAACTAAAATCAACTAAAACCAACCCATCTTTCAACTTAACATGAATGAACTACGTGATGACCTGATCTTTAGTTACCCCACAAAGTACGTAGGCAACCCAAGTAAGAGTTCGATCACCTTTAATAAAATAAACCATTTAGTTTTAACCTTAACACAAACGAACTACGTAAAGACCTGATTCTCATTAATCCGAGATACATAGGCAATCCATGTGCGGGTTCGGTTACATATCCAAATAATTTAGTTTAGTTTGTATGATGAAACTACATGTCAACTTGATTCTTTGTGGAAACAAGGATATGTAGGCAACCTATATAATGCTTGGTCTCTTAAAAATACAAAAACATTTGCATTTCATATAGCTTGCATATTTACATTCTTATCTCTTATAAACAGCTATTGGGTTGTCGTTGCCTAGAATAGTATTTACTGCTTTCATTATGTTAAAAACACAAAAATATTGTAGCTGCATAATAGATAACATTTACTACTTATATCATATCAAAACTTCATAAAAATGGGAGAAAATAAAAATAAAATTTTTTTTTGTTTAAGTAAATCAAAGAAAGTTGCTCGAGTATTGTTGAACAATGAATATTCATTTAGACTAAGGTATCGTTTACGGACGGGTGTCTTGGGGTGCGTAAAACCTTCCTCAAGCATAACTGACCCCCTAACTTTAAGAATAACTCTAGTACATAGACCTTATAAAATCAAAACATTGGCCATTTCAAAGTAAAATGAATTTATAAAACTCCCGGTGACCTAACATACCATTTAACCCCATGCTAAGTGGCAATTCCGTTTTCAACATAAAATCTCGACCCAAGAAGTTTTTCAAAACCAACGCCAAGAAAAGCCCTTGAAAAACCATTTTCAAAATGAACGGATTTGGATGACTTAGAAATGGAGGAATGAAACTTGTTTTCTCTTCTTCCCGATCTCTGCTTCTTCGGCTATCAAAATCTAGGGTGCGTCAGTGAATTAATCCAATAAGTAAAAAATAAAATTTCTTGGTTCACGATGATCCTTTAATTGACATTATCTGATAGGTCAATCATCATTATCACGAGATGCACAATTATACTCCTTGGGGCAAGAATACTGAAAGATAAAGAATTTACGCTGGCTAACAATGATGTAGTATAGAAACTTATACAAGGTACGTTGCGACCTGTACCACCTTAAGATTCAAAAATTACACTTTGTAAACTTTTGAACAAAGAGCCAAAGAATATCGACAAAAACTGTCAGACATTGAAAAGAGAAAATCGCCAAAATGGAAAAGCAGATTCATGTGACCCAAAATTTCACGAGATTTCGAATAGACAAGCTCTAGATACAACTGAACGGACGACAAAGTATTTTAGTGATTCACGATACATAAATGATCCTACATATTTCAACTACGATGATGGGGTTATCATTATGAATAGTTTGATGAGATAGTTTATTTGTCGAAATTATGAGACAAACTAGTTTTAGACCCGCATAATATACGGGTCTATAAAAAATTGTATTTCTATGTATTCTTCATTGAATATTACACATAATCTTTTAATTTTATATGTAATATATTTTATAAAAGTGAAGCAAAAATAAATTTTTATATTGAGAAAAAAAAATAAAATTGTAACCTAAAAAATTGTTTATGCCCACGTCCAAAACTATTAATGTTCATGACTCATATTTATTTTCATAAAATAGTGAATAATAATTAAATAAGCTCCTAAAGCAATCTATTAAATTTATAACTTTTTTTTAAAATGATAGTTTTAAAATAATCTGATAGGTCATGTTTATGTTGTTAATTGTCTTTATTATTTAGTTAAGAATTGTTAAAATACTCTTTGAAGTACATGAAATTGAATAAATTTTAATATATAATTAATAGATGGAGAGAAAAAAATTTATTAAGTGGTTAGAGATAGAGAAGGAGATATAGAGATATAGTTACGTATCACTCAATATAATGAAAATAATCATCAACTAAAATATTGAGAAAAATTAAGTGAACCCTGTCACTTGAAAAACCTACAATGATATCCCCTGTCATTTGGAGGGAAAAAATCTCTGACATCCCAAGCCTTTGATGTTAAATTTTAAAATTGCTTATTTTTCCATTTACTGTATTATTAAAAAATTAATTAAAACTATCTAATGAGGAATTGCTCTTAGAACACTCTAAAAAGTTAATATTTTGGTCAAGTTTGATTTTTTATCTTCAATTTTTTTTTTTATGTAATACAAATTCAATTCAAATTTGTTATATTATTTTGGGGTTCAAATGATGATTGTTACCTTTTTTGTTTTAGTATTTATAGAGTACTTAGTGTAGAATTTTTGCATTTTAAAATTATTTTGTGAATAAACAATATTGATTTATGTAATACATTTTCATTTATATTTCTATTTTTTACTACTTTTGTGATTAAATAATGGTATTTTACAAATTTTTTTAGTATTTGAAGAGTACTTATTGTTAAATTTAAAATTTTTAAAATTATTTTAATAATTAAATATTTTTTATTTATGAAATTTAGTTACTGTTTATATATAAACTTCGTTTTGTTATTTTTTATAATTGTTTGGTGAAGCATTCAAATGAGATTTTATTTAGTAATAGTTTTACTCAAGGTTCAAAAAGAGTAGGCTTGTTTAGAAAATAGTGTTTGTGTTTGGACCATCGTTTTTGCCTAATTTATATAAAATATCATTCTGTAAAATATAGTAATACGTGAACATTTATATTTTGTAATGTATATACGTGAATATTCGTGTTTATATGATTTCCGTGAATTTTCGCGTACCATTCGTGTGTAGATGTGGATGTTAACGTATTTGTTTGGTGTGATGTTCGCCTACTATATAACTTGAAATTCAGGGTGAAGATTCGTGAAGATTCTTGTTTGAGTAAGTAAACACTCTCGACTTTTAGAATATTCTTGTTAACGTATAATTTGCGCAAATGTTCGTATAACATTCCGGAGGCACGATTAAGAACAAATCAAAAACATTCAAAAGAAACTAAGATTAACAAAAAAACAAACCAATGTTAACATTTTACCAAACTACATGAATATTCATCAAAACACACACCATTATGAACATTCAAACAAAACAAAACTCATGGAGAACGAAAAGGCAGCGGTGGAGGCAAATTCCACGACGATGAAATTCTAGATCTGGAATTTTCCAAATGAGAGAGAGAGAGTGAGGGACATTGTGGCTTTGACATCACGAACACCAATGTTTTCGAGATCCAAAGTTTCTAGCACCGTCAGCATCAAGATCTCAGGCTTCTACTGCCTTCAGCGCCGGATCTGTAACATCCGGCATCTCCGACGACTCTGCCTCCATCCAAATTATCTACCGTCATCTATTGAAATAGAGAGAACACGGTGGATCTGGGCTTCGAAATCGATCTGGAATTTTCATGATTTGAGAAGTGGAGAGAGAGAACATAATGGATCTGTAACCTTTGGTATCTCTGACACCTCTGCCTCTGGCCAAATCCACCACTGCTGTCAAAGCTTTGCCGAAAATTTGGGCTTCGAAACCTATTTGGAATTTTTCAGACTTGAGAAGTGAAGAGAGAGAGAGAGAGAGAGAGAGGGGAGCACACCAGCTAAAAATGTAGATAGAGAGAATGAGGTTAACTAAAATATAACGTGGAATATTAAGGTTTCTTCATTATATACCCAAGGGCATATTTGTCCATGTATTTTTTTTTCAATTACCAAAGATTAAAAACTAAGTTACTTGTAAGGATTGGACTAGAAACGACCTAAATATTTGTTTAGTTTAATTTCTAAATTAACTTTTAAATAAGGGTGAAACAATAAAAATCTCTTTTTTAATTACTTTTATTAACACTCATATGAGAAACAAAATAGATAAAATTTAAAAAACAAAAATACTTTTAAATAAAAAGTTTAGTAAGTGAATCATTTATAGTTTTTGTTATTTATTGCGAAAATTTATCTTGCATTTCAACAGAAAATCTCACTATTTTAAATATTAAAAAAATTAAATTCATTGAACCCACTATAATAATTAATAATAATTAAATTCACTAAAATTTTACATTAATGATAAATACTATTTAAAACTTATTTAAATAAAATAAAATATTAAGTAGAATTAAGAAGAGTTTTTGTAAGTTTTTTTTATCCTCAAGTGTAATCTTCCAATTTTAATTTCTCACTAGTTTTAGACCTGCGCATGGCGCAGGCTTAAAAAATATTATAATTAATTTTTAATATTGAAGCATGAAACACATAAGTATTATTTGATTACATTGATAGTAATATCCGGAAGTAAATGCATAAATCTATGTGAGAAATGACGTTTTATAAATACTGAAAATAAATATACTATTGGAAATTACATAAATAATCATAAAAGTAATATAATATTTCTATAAATTAGCATTTATTAATATGCTATAAAATGACAAACAAATAACTATAAATTAGGAAATTCTATTTAATTAATTTATATTGTATCTACTTTCTTTTTGGACGTAAATATTTTTTGAATCACAATCATTTTTTAAGTAATTTAAAATGTTAATCATATATTTGTGCATTAATTAATAAAAAATTAAATATAACGAAAATAAAAAAGATAAAAAAAAAATTGGGTGGATCATATATTTGTGCATTAATTAGAAAAAAATTAAATATAACAAAAATAAAAAATAAAAAAAGATAAAAATTTGAGTGAGGCCAATCTTTATTTAATTTGCAATAAAAATTAAATATAAAGAAAATAAAATAAAATGAGTGTGACTACTCTTTATTTGAGAAAAAAAAAAAAAAATAACTCACCAAAAAATTTCAAAGTCATTCTTTAACCTTATTAAATCTCTCACTCTTTCCACTTTTAAATATTAGTATTAGATATACCTAATGATATAGATATAGATATTTGGATATGTATTCTCGTTTTATTTTCCCTTCTTTTGTTATTGTATGGTTACCCATTCAATTTCAATCTTGGTTACCCATTCAATTTCAATCTATCTTTTTCCTTAAACTTATGTTATTTTAGTGCATTTATTGCCTTCTAGTAAATCAATTTATATTCGTATGTTTAAAATTATCATATGAAGCAAGAAGTAAATAAATTAATAATTTTAGAATTCAATAACCAAATAGCAAAGTATTACACACATTTTTCCGATGTAAAAGAGGGGAATTTTTCTTCAAACGCGAAATAAGTATCTTATTAATTAAAGTAAATAAAGTTAGAAACAAAAAATTAAGGATAAAACGGGTATGGTAAATCCGATTTTAAAACCCTGTTTTTAAAATTTTGTATTGCCGAGTAGTTTTAAAGAAGAAAATTATTCTTGTTAAAAACATTATCCTAAATAGCGCTTTTGTTTTTCATTAGTTCATGAAGCTGTTTTTTTTTTTAAGGGAAATTTAATATAAAGACCCTACGAAATATAATATATATATATATATGGACTCCCAATTATTGTAATAAAAATTTTAGTCCTCACAATTTTTTAGAAAATAGTCATCTATTCTTTGACCAGTATTTTCACATTATTTACATATAATGTCATTCTGTAAAAAATAACCAGATATGAATATTCACATTTTTTATTTTGCTATTTTTAAACATTTTAATACATTTTCGCGATTTTTGTTGATGTGAATGTTCATTGTTTTATGTGAACAAAATTACATTTTTTGTTATATTCACACGTTTGCACCAAAACAACCAAGAAACACCAAATCAAGACATTGAACCCCCGATGTCAAACATTCAAAGAAAAATACGGTATGAACAATCACAAAAAACAAAACCAATCAAACAAGAATAATCACCAAACATTCACAAATCAACAAAAACAACAAAATTAAACATTGAAAAAAAATCATAAATCAACATTCACAAAATCTTAAAATAAACCCTAAAATCAACAAAAAAAAATGTGTGAATATTCACCAAACACTAGAACCAAATCAAAAATACTGACAAAAAACATATACCAGTGCACATTCACCCAAAAAAAAGCCCCAATATAAACGGTTACAAAAAATAAAACTATCAAACCAAGAATGATCACAAAACTTTCACAAAATCAATGCAAACAACAAAATCAAAACATTAAAAAAATTCATAAATAAACGCTCGCAAAACATTGGAAATAAACCGTGTGAAAAACCACATGAACAAATGTGGATGTGCATTCAATGTTTTGAAACAAAATAATAAGAGATGAACATTTAAGGGTGAAAATGTGAACATTCAAAAATTCAAGGGTGAAAATATGAACATTCAAGGATTGATGGGGGTGGAAATGCAATTTAAAAAAAAAAAAAAAAAAAAAAAAAAAAAAAAAAAAAAAAAAAGAAGACGTACTTCTAGAGTTGTTTACGTAATAAATATTTTTTTTAAAAAAAATTACCGAAAGAATTTATGTTTTAACTTATTTACCAGATAGATGCACTTCGCTGTTACGAACTCCGGGATCGCCCTTTTTTTTTTTTTTTTTTTTATCTCACCCTTCTGAAGGCCGGGATCAAAAAAGCTATTTTTTCCCCTTCATGTGATCCCGCCCTTGTGAAGGGCGGGATCATAATATATATATATTTTTTTTTATGTAATCCCGCCCTTCACAAGGGCGGGATCACAATACAAATGGAGACCGCCGTTATTGGCTGGTCGCCGTTTGCTTGACCGGCCAAAGGCTGTAAAAGAAGGCAGCCTTTTAGGCTGCCTTCTTTTGCAAGACCATTGATAAAAAAAAATTGACAGCCTTTTTTCAAAATTTGAAGACCAACGGATAATATTTTGACCATTTTATCTATAAATTTCACTTGCCGAGTTCACTAAAAATCACACTTCTTCATTTGCTCCCTCTCTCATTTGCTCTTCATTTTGATATTTTCTCTTCTATTCACACTTCTTCTATTCAGACTTCTACTCCTTCATTCACAGGTTAGTATATTTTTAACGTTTTTTAAATTTATATGTTAATTTAATTAGTATACTTTTTACCTATTATTTGTTAGTTAGTTAGTTAGTTTAATTTGTTAATTTAATTGTTGAATTCAAAATTATACTTTGGCCCTTTTCACATTTTTAAGAAAATATAAAATAATATATAATTTAAAAAAAATGTTAGTTAGTTAGTTCAATTTTTTACTCTAGCTATTTAATTAAAAAAATATGCACTTTGATTCCTAAAAGTTTAACAATTAGAAAAATATAAATTTTTAAAATATTATTTTAAAATAAATTATTAGTTTGTTTGTTTTGTTAATTTAATTTGTTGGTTTAGTTGTTTAATTAGTTGGTTAGTTTAATTTGTTAATTTAGTTGTAAAATTAAAAATTACACTTTTTCCCTTTCACATGTGTAGGAAAATATAAATCAACATATTATTTAAAAAAAATGTATGTTAGTTAGTTTAATTTTCTAATTTAGCTATTTAATTAAAAATATACACTTTGGCCCCTGAAATTTTTTCAATTAGAAAAATATAAAATTTTCAACCTATTGTTTTAAAATAAATTGTTAGTTAGTTTCATTTTTGAATTTCGTTATTTAATTTAAAATGTATTTGTTTAATTTGTTAATTTAGTTGTTAAATTAAAAATTACACTTTCGTCCCTTTCATATGTGTAGGAAAATATGAATCAACATATTACATTTTTAGTTAGTTTAATTTTATAATTTAGCTATTTAATTAAAAATATACACTTTGGCCCCAGAAATTTTGATAATTAGAAAAATATAAAATTTTCAACCTATTGGTTTAAAATAAATTGTTAGTTAGTTTCATTTTTGAATTTTGTTATTTAATTTAAAATGTATTTGTTTAATTTGTTAATTTAGTTGTTAAATTAAAAATTATACTTTCGCCCCTTTCACATGTGTAGGAAAATATAAATCAACATATTACATTTTTAGTTAGTTAATTTTCTAATTTAGCTATTTAATTAAAAATATACACTTTGGCCCCAGAAATTTTGATAATTAGAAAAATATAAAATTTTCAACCTATTGTTTTAAAATAAATTGTTAGTTAGTTTCTTTTTTTGAATTTCATTATTTAATTAAAAATGTATTTGTTTAATTTATTAATTTAGTTGTTAAATTAAAAATTACACTTTTGCCCCTTTCACATGTGTAGGAAAATATAAATCAACATATTACATTTTTAGTTAGTTTAATTTTCTAATTTAGTTATTTAATTAAAAATATACACTTTGGCCCCTGAAATTTTGATAATTAGAAAAATATAAAATTTTCAACCTATTCTTTTAAAATAAATTGTTAGTTAGTTTCATTTTTGAATTTCATTATTTAATTTAAAATGTATTTGTTTAATTTATTAATTTAGTTGTTACATTAACAATTACACTTTCACCCCTTTCACATGTGTAGGAAAATATAAATCAACATATTACATTTTTAGTTAGTTTAATTTTCTAATTTAGTTATTTAATTAAAAATATACACATTGGCCTCTGAAATTTTGATAATTAGAAAAATATAAAATTTTCAACCTATTCTTTTAAAATAAATTGTTAGTTAATTTCATTTTTGAATTTCATTATTTAATTTAAAATGTATTTGTTTAATTTGTTAATTTAGTTGTTAAATTAAAAATTACACTTTCGCCCCTTTCACATGTGTAGGAAAATATAAATCAACATATTACATTTTTAATTAGTTTAATTTCTAATTCAGCTATTTAACTAAAAATATACACTTTGGCCCCTGAAATTTTGATAATTGGAAAAATATAAAATTTTCGACCTATTGTTTTAAAATAAATTGTTAATTAGTTTCATTTTTTAATTTCGTTATTTAATTTAAAATGTATTTGTTTAATTTGTTAATTTAGTTGTTAAATTAAAAATTACACTTTCACCCATTTCACATGTGTAGGAAAATATAAATCAACATATCACATTTTTAGTTAGTTTAATTTTTTAATTTAGCTATTTAATTAAAAATATACACTTTGGCCCCTGAAATTTTGATAATTAGAAAAATATAAAATTTTCAACCTATTGTTTTAAAATAAATTGTTAATTAGTTTCATTTTTGAATTTCGTTATTTAATTTAAAATGTATTTGTTTAATTTGTTAATTAAGTTATTAAATTAAAATTACACTTTTGCCCCTTTCACATGTGTAGGAAAATATAAATCAACATATTACATTTTTAGTTAGTTTAATTTTCTAATTTAGCTATTTAATTAAAAATATACACTTTGGTCCCTGAATTTTTTATAATTAGAAAAATATAAAATTTTCAACCTATTGTTTTAAAATAAATTGTTAGTTAGTTTCATTTTTGAATTTCGTTATTTAATTTAAAATGTATTTGTTTAATTTGTTAATTTAGTTGTTAAATTAAAAATTACACTTTCGCCCCTTTCACATGTGTAGGAAAATATAAATCAACATATTACATTTTTAGTTAGTTTAATTTTCTAATTTAGCTATTTAATTAAAAATATACGCTTTGGCCCCTGAAATTTTGATAATTAGAAAAATATAAAAATTTTAACCTATTGTTTTAAAATAAATTGTTAATTAGTTTCATTTTTGAATTTCGTTTTTTAATTTAAAATATATTTGTTTAATTTATTAATTTAGTTGTTAAATTAAAAATTACACTTTCGTCCCTTTCATATGTGTAGGAAAATATAAATCAATATATTACATTTTTAGTTAGTTTAATTTTCTAATTTAGCTATTTAATTAAAAATATACACTTTGGCCCCTGAAATTTTGATAATTAGAAAAATATAAAATTTTCAACCTATTGTTTTAAAATAAATTGTTAGTTAGTTTCATTTTTGAATTTCGTTATTTAATTTAAAATGTATTTGTTTAATTTGTTAATTTAGTTGTTAAATTAAAAATTACACTTTCGCCCCTTTCACATGTGTAGGAAAATATAAATCAACATATTACATTTTTAGTTAGTTTAATTTTCTAATTTAGCTATTTAATTAAAAATATACACTTTGGCCCCTGAAATTTTGATAATTAGAAAAATATAAATTTTTCAACCTATTGTTTTAAAATAAATTGTTAGTTAGTTTCATTTTTTAATTTCGTTATTTAATTTAAAATGTATTTGTTTAATTTATTAATTTAGTTTTTAAATTAAAAATTACACTTTCGTCCCTTTCATATGTGTAGGAAAATATAAATCAATATATTACATTTTTAGTTAGTTTAATTTTCTAATTTAGCTATTTAATTAAAAATATACACTTTGGCCCCTGAAATTTTGATAATTAGAAAAATATAAAATTTTCAACCTATTGTTTTAAAATAAATTGTTAGTTAGTTTCATTTTTGAATTTCGTTATTTAATTTAAAATGTATTTGTTTAATTTGTTAATTTAGTTGTTAAATTAAAAATTACACTTTCGCCCCTTTCACATGTGTAGGAAAATATAAATCAACATATTACATTTTTAGTTAGTTTAATTTTCTAATTTAGCTATTTAATTAAAAATATACACTTTGGCCCCTGAAATTTTGATAATTAGAAAAATATAAATTTTTCAACCTATTGTTTTAAAATAAATTGTTAGTTAGTTTCATTTTTTAATTTCGTTATTTAATTTAAAATGTATTTGTTTAATTTATTAATTTAGTTTTTAAATTAAAAATTACACTTTTGCCCCTTTCACATGTGTAGGAAAATATAAATCAATATATTATTTAAAAAAATGTATGTTAGTTACTTAGTTTAAACTTATATAAAATAATTTTTAGTTAGTTTATTAAACTCGTTATATTGGTAAGTAAATTGTTAAGATTAAAAATAAATTACTGAAATCCATAAAAAATTAACACTATAAACATTGGAATATGACGTACAAATTGTGCACTTTCATTCATCAAATTAATTGAATCTATTTAGTTGATATTAACTTGACGTGGAATTTATATTCGATTTAGAGTTAAAGTTAAATTAATTATTGAATAAATTCAAAATAACTAAAATATTAAGAATTGAAAATAAATTACTCAAACCCGTAAAAAATGAACACTATAAACCAGCATACTTTTGTGATTGAGTTTTAGTTGACGATATTATTTTCTTGTTTTGCTTTGCCTTGTCAAATGATAGCCGCTTGAAATTGATCACATTCGGTTGTTATTGTATTGGGGTGGTAGAATATTGGAAGGTACGGAGTTCGGGGTTTGTTATAGTACATCAGTTGTAAAATCTTTGGTTGTCCGTAGGGGAACAACCTTAAATGAATTAATTGAGATGCTAAAACCATGACTTCTTGAAGATGGAGTTATTGGAATTTTGAAACTAAAGTGTAGGATGCCGATGGCTCTTTCGAGTCGAACTATAAATATACCTTGTTTTCTATCGAGGATGACTCAACATTAAACTGAGTGCTTGAGTTACCTCTTTATATACCCCCGCTTCTTGCTGTTGAAGTGTATGTAGAGATAGAACGGGCATTTGATGATGGTCCAATTTTTTTTCCCCCAAATGGTCATTTTACCAACTTAATGACCCAGAATTTAAATCCGTACAGTACCCAATCTGATGGGCAATTTTTTGGCACTGTTCCCTAAGCAGTCCCGTCTAATTACACCATCCCACCCCCTTACAGTCTAGAACAATATCATCCCCACAATACTCCTATGTTGCACCCCCAATTACTTGAGTCTAATTACAACGTCCTACTTCCCTATATTCCAGAGCAAGATCATTGTCATAGTATGATTGACCGTGCTCATGACACCAGCTCTACTCTTCCACATCACCATTATTCGTCGAGTAGTCCGCCGCAAGATAACACAAGTAATTATGGTGGTGACTTTGATACAATTGATAGTCGCTACGATGTGTCAGAAGAAGAGTTAGATGCGGATGTTGCGTTTCAGCCAGACGAAGATCTACATGCTGGGCAAAGGGGTCAAAATCAGCAATTAGAGTTGGACAATGTAATTTCATTTTTCAATAACTTGGATTGGGGTGACGACGATGACTTGGCGAAATACGTGCCGAAGTTGCGGAAGAATTTTTGGACACCAGAGATGGACGAATTTCGTACTGGTATGGTCTTTAAGAACAAGGAACATGTCCAACAGGCCGTCAAATTTTACCACTTGAAGAAGAACAAAGAGTTTTATGTCTCGCAAATGAACAAGAAGCTCTGGTCGATTAATTGTTCGTATGGATGCGATTGGAGGTTGCGGGCGGGGAGGAAAAAAAGTCACGGTATGTTTGAGATTACGCAGTATGAGGGGCAGCACACATGTTTCTATAATTATACTACTGTGGATCATAAAAAAATGGATTCTGCACTCATTTCGAACCTAATACTTGGACAAGTTGAACAGGATCCAGAATTGAAGATTGGCGTCATTGTGGCTTACGTGAAAGAGGCTCATGGATACACTATCTCCTATCGAAATGCTTGGTTGTCTAGATCTAAATCCATTGAGACCTTATTCGGAGATTGGGATAAATCATATCGAAAGTTATCGAAGTTTATGGTCGTGTTGCAGCACTACAATTCGGGTACGATTGTCGAGTGGAGCACTGTGTCGATTGATATGCCTGGCTATAGGATGTTCGACATGGTATTTTGGGCATTCAAAGCTTTAGTTGACGGATGGCGTTATTATCGCCCTGTAATCACCATTGATGGGACCCATTTATATGGTAAATATGAGGGAAAGATTTTAATCGCCATTGGAATGACGTCGTCCAACAAGTGCTACCCATTGGCTTTTGCCATCGTACCGACGGAGGATTACCGTTGTTGGCGATGGTTCATCTACATGCTTAAGCATCATATTGTCGGTGATCGTCCTGAGGTGACATTGATATCTGACAGACACACCGACATTATTAGTGCGGTTGACAGTATTTGGCTTAATCAACATAACGAGCCCCTCCGATATCATCGATTTTGTTTGCGGCACCTTTGTAGCAATTTCAACAAGATTGCTAAAAATCAACATCTCAAAGATCTTGCTTGGAATGCAGGTGCTGCAACACAAATTCGAAAATACGATGCTATCATGGAAGAGATCAAAAAAATTGATGTTTAGGTGCATGCATGGTTGAGCAATCATCCACCTTACAAATGGACCAGGGCACACGACAATGGTAAGTGTTGAGGAGTCATGACGACCAATTACGCAGAGGTATTTAACAACTGTTTGAAGGGTGCAAGAAATGTTCCAATAACTACATCTATCAAGATTATGTTCTACAGGATGGTTAAATACTTTGATATTGGTCGACAACAAGCTTTAAAGGACTCAGCCGACGGTTACGTATATGCTAAACACGTCGTTGATAAAATACAGAAATCTTAAGCCAAGTCTAAAACATACGAGATTCAAATATTCAATCGGTAATTTAGTATTCTTTATTTTTTTTTTCACGTTACATATAATTGTTACGACATAATTTAACAACTAAATATGATTTTTTTTTTCTAGAGAGAATGTGATCTTCCATGTGAAAACTAGAAAGACTCTTACTGGGGGCTTGATTCCTCACAAAGTCACACTAGGGGATAACGTTGATTGCACATGTGGCAAGTTTAAAATTTGGCGATATCCGTGCTCCCATATGCTTGCGGCCACGGAGTATAGTGGAGTTAATGCATTCCGCTATATTGCAGCTGAGTATACAATGACTAATCAATTGATGGCATGGGAGTCATCGTTTCGGCCGATTATTCATGAGGACTACTGGCCAGAGACCAATTTTTCGAACCTCATTCCAAACCATGACAGACTTCGAGTTATGCATTGTGGTCGACCAAATTCCACTCGCATTCAAAACAAGATGGATCAGTCGCGAAGAACAATGACAAATCATTGCGGTTTATGTTCCCAAACTGGACATGATAGGCGAAAATGTCCATCCCGACCCCGCCATGCACCCAATTGATCTTGTCGGTTCATTGTAATGAATGTTTATGCTACTTTATTTTTTTTTATGTCAACTTTTATGTATTATAAATTCTATGCACTTGTCGCGTACATTTCTTTATAATGAATCTTATATTTTGTTTATAAATATGATTAAATTTTAATTTCATACTAACAAATTTATCACAAGTGTTGTGGGAAATTGTTTTAGCTATGCATCCTAGGCTTGAAGATACTTCAGTTCTACACCAACAGGGGGAGCACAGGTCCGAACTAGTTTGGTTAGCATAGGTAAACATTTAGGTTATTGCACTAATTTTTTTTATTTTAGTTTTTCAAAATTTTAATGTTATTTATTGTGTCTCATTAAATGTTTCAGAATATTAGTACTTTTGACTGTGTTGGACATGATGTAGGGGAATGGAGAGAAAATGCCCCCCCTCGAGTTATACAATTGATAGAATCAGTCGATTTGTATGGCTCATTTAGGTTGTGGCCGAAACGGTTAGACAGGGCCCTCATAACCGCGTTGGTAGAGAGATGGCGTCCGGAGACCCACACTTTCCATCTACCTGTCGGGGAGATGACTGTCACACTACAAGACGTGACCGTCTTATTGGAGTTACCCGTGCATGGGTTGCCAGTTATCCAGAATGATGACTCGCATGAGGAAACCGCTTGGCAGAGACTCTGCGGCGAGCTCCTCGGAGTGGAACCACCAGTGGATAAGATTAGGAATAAGTCTTTAACGCTCAAGTGGTTACGGGATACCTTTGCTAGAGTTCCTGACGAGGCCGACGAGGAGGTTATGCATTGCTACGCACGTGCGTATTGCTTGATTATGCTTGGTCAGATGTTGTTGCCTGATAAATCACACAACAGAGTTAAGCTAGCCTACCTCTTACTGTTGCGTGACTTGACACCTTTCGTCAAGTATAGCTGGGGCAGTGCGACCCTAGCGGTCCTCTACAGTGAGCTCTGTAAGGCGACGAAGCCCAACACGAAACACATTGTTGGGTGCCTATTTTTGTTGGAGTGTTGGGCTTGGGAGCGATTTCCAAGGCTTCGGCCTGAAGTT
The DNA here is from genome assembly GCA_016647705.1 of Eucommia ulmoides. NCBI lineage: Eukaryota > Viridiplantae > Streptophyta > Magnoliopsida > Garryales > Eucommiaceae > Eucommia > Eucommia ulmoides. The sequence goes on from CM028328.1 coordinate 44,238,758, forward strand.
GTCTCTTTCCCCGACTATAATATATCATTCGGAGAGCTCGACTTCGGTGATGACTTGAAGTTCCCAGCTACTCCGAGGGGTTCTTGGTAAGTAATTAGTATTTTCTTTTTAATTTCATTTATCATCTAATGGATATTAAACTTATGATTTATATTTTTGGTGTGCAGGTGGACTCTTGAATTTAATTTGGATAATTTGCCGATGCATATTTTGGTGGTGTATCGCGATCAGTTAGATCGCTTGAAGAATGACAAGATTAGTTATTTATTTATATCGAAATTTTAATTTTTTTATTTGTTTGTTTATATTTTATTTTACAGGTCATTTGGATGCCCTATACCTTGCCGACTTTGCCTCCATATACTAGAGATGGAGAAGATATTTGGATAGCCAAGTTGCCCCTAATTTACTATGATATTGTCGAGTACACGTATCCCCTGCGCGTGCTATGACAATTTGGTTATTGCCAAGGGGTTCCTGAATCGGTAATTATGGACAGAAACTTGCACAAAATTACTCGGCGAGGATACTTCCGTGCAAACTGGGCTGACCATCACCACGCACATATAGTTGCGTGGAATAATCGACAAGCACCAGATGTCGGCAACTTCGAGCAAGGGATAGGGGTTGACCAAGAATACATAGACTGGTATTGGCGAATCACACGAAGATTTTTGGTCAACCCGGCGTACCAACCTCAGTTTGGGTATCTACCAACAGGAGGACGACTAGGATTAGATGTATGATCACATTAACTGTACCATATATTTAGTTATATGAGTTTGATTAGGTTGTTATTATTCATGTATTAATTAAATGATTATATATGTTTCGTAGGATACAGAGGTATTGAACTTGATACGCTTGAGTCATCTAACTCTACGGTTGGGTACTACGGAATCAGGTATCGCGTTGGCTCATGCCGTCAATGATGAAACCATTGGGAGGATGCCCCGAGGGGTACCGCGCCATGTGGCAGCTGACGTTCTTCTATCTTCTCAGGCTGCTCCTCAGCCTTCTCCTCAGCCATGGACTTCTGATGCCTATCGTCCAGGTAGTGTGGGTGATGCCGAACCTTCTCCATCGTATGGCATGGGCGCTTATGCAAGATCATCTAGTACGTACGGCATGGGCGCTCATGCAGAATCATCTAGTGCGTACGGCATGGGTGATAATGCTGGGCCATTCGACGTGTACCAGATGCATGACTTATTCGCATTACGCATCGCAGTTAGGTACACACCCGTCATCATCATTCGTCACTCCGGAGATGGACGAAATTATTTCAACTTCAGGCGTCATTCCTCCAGTGGCATTTGTCAAACCCACAAGATTGCAAAGACAAGTGTCGCCGGTGCCGTGGTTTGAGGACGACGTCGATGCCATCCCGGGGAGTATGCATTAGGCGTTCACGAACTTTGGACAAGTTACACAAGTTCATGAGGAGGCTGAGTAACCTCCTATTGCACAACGACGAGGGCAGAGGTACGTCCGCTGTAGGCCTTGCGATACATAATTAGTTATGTAGTTGATAGTTTAGTTATTAGAATGTAAATACATTTTTTTTGTAAATATATAGTTATATAACAATTTATGTAGTTAGTAAATAAATTTTTTCGTAAAATTTGGAGATTTAGAAAGTTGTTGATCTACTGTATATATTGCTTCGCAAATACTCAACCACTTTTTACTTTGTTTGACTTTTCAAGAATTTTTCCGGAATGTTTGACATATTGCTCTATCTCCCATTAAAATTCTGTATCTATTTCTTAAGCAATGTACACGGTAGATCAACAGCTTTCTATTGTTTATTCTATCTTCGAGGGTTGTATATACATATTTATTCATCGTGATTTTGAAAGATTATTTTTTAAAGAAAGACATGATATAGAAATGAAAGGCGAAACAACTCCTAACAATATAATATTAAAGGCGAAACAACTTAAAATGATCATAAACATTATATTAAAAAAATATTACATAAATTGGAAACACGTTTAACGATATTTGTTACAAAACTCATAACAAAGACAGTACATAATATCACGAAAATAGTGACAATAAAAACACTTAAAAATAAAATACCAGAGCCAAAAATAAATTATTCTTCATTCGACATGTACCCCTCAGACAAATATTCATTGTTATTTATCACGTTATGGTATTCATTTGGAGAGAGTGCTCTGTTGCTTGTGGCAGCCATTTCATTGGCTAGTTGTAGTAGATAATATCTATTTCTGCGCAACAACATTCGATTATTCTCCAGGCGAATTCGTGTAATAGCATCTTCAATCTCGGTTGTGTCATCAATTATAAATCGTCGAGGCATCTGAAGACTTCGACAATGCGGAACTGGTGCATTAAGATTTCTCAAACAAAATACAAGGTTGTTAAACTCATTCACCCTGTATTCCCATTCTTGGCGTAGACCGACGCGATACTCTATCGGGTTGGTCTCTTGATCACTCCAGTAATCATCATAATATAGTTTTAAAACCCAACATCTTTGGTGATCCCACGGTCCATGCCAACCCCAAACACCATATGAGTTCTCCTCACTTGAAAAACCATATGAACTTTCTTCACTTGAATTAATATGTGAAGACATTACGAAAATTATAGGGTGAACAGTTTCTTTACAAATATTATACTGCAAATTAAGAGTTCACAAAAATATTAGATTTTTTAAAACATAATTAATGAAAAATGATGTTTTATAACTTATGTACACGAGTCTTAAATTAAAAAAAACTAACCCAACATCACCTATCAATTGAAAGAGAAAAAGTCAGTTGTTTGTAGAAGTAGCGTTATTATAATTTAACGTAGAAATGATACATTAGATTTCAAAGGAAATATATAATTAAACTACAATTCACCAACGTGAAAACATTAAACATTACTCTCATCATCAGATTTTCAATATCTGACTGATATTGAGGATTCTTTGCGTATCTCATGTAAGTACGCGCTTCGGCGAACAAACCTTGTTTAAGACGCTCACGTGCCGTCGTTTTAAGCTCATGTCGAAAAATTCGAAGTTGCATTCGGTTATTTTCTTCATGGTAGCGATGCAACACCATTTGAAGATTATGCGGCGTGTCTATTGGTATTGTTCTGGCCAATTGACGCACTATTGGAATATTATATTTCCTGTATCCGTCCACCATAACCTCTGATTGGTTGACACGATAAGTGTATTCCTCCTGCATCCTTGCAACCGACCGTAAAGAGTAACGAACTCTTGGATCTAAAGAGTATGAGAATTCGTCTTCCCAAAGTCAGTTACATCCCATTGAACGATACAAATCTCTCACCGTGTACATTTTCAATCCTTTTCATTTTATTTGTTTTTAAATTAGTCAACAATTTAATTTTCTCAAACACATTAAAAAATAAACTAATTAAGTAACTAACATTTTTTTTAAAAAATAATCTATTATAATTTCTATTTCAGTTTTTATTTTTCCACACGTGTAATTTATCAATTTTGAGGGGCCAAAGTGCATTTTTAAAAATTAAACAACTAAATTAAAATTTTAAACTAATTCACTAAAATAATATTTTTTTAAAAAAACAATATATTATAATTTATATTTCAATTTATATTTTTCTCACACATGTATAATTTACTCAAATTTTTAGGGCCCAAAGTGCATAATTTTTAATTAAACAACTAAAGTAACAAATTAAACTAATAAACTAACTAAGAAATTAAACAACTAAACTAACAAATTAAATTAACCAATGAATCAACAAATAAAATAAAATAAATAAACTAACTAACAAACAAATTCACTAAATAATTAAACAAGTACAAAATATAGTAATCAAATTAAGAAATAAATTAAACTTACAAACAATTTATTTTATATTTATATTTTTGTAATTGTCAAAATTTCGGGGGCGAAAGTGTATATTTTTAATTAAATAGCCAAATTAAAAAATTAAACTAACATACATTTTTTTAAAAATAATATGTTGATTTATATTTTCCTACACATGTGAAAGGGGCGAAAGTGTAATTTTTAATTTAACAACTAAATTAACAAATTAAACAAATACATTTTAAATTAAATAACGAAATTCAAAAATGAAACTAACTAACAATTTATTTTAAAACAATAGGTTGAAAATTTTATATTTTTCTAATTGAAAAAATTTCAGGGGTCAAAGTGTATATTTTTAATTAAATAACTAAATTAGAAAATTAAACTAACTAACATACATTTTTTTTAAAATAATATGTTGATTTATATTTTCCTACACATGTGAAAGGGGACAAAGTGTAATTTGTAATTTAACAACTAAATTAACAAATTAAACTAACCAATTAATTAAACAACTAAACCAACAAATTAAATTAACAAAACAAACAAACAAACTAATAATTTATTTTAAAATAATATATTAAAAATTTATATTTTTCTAATTGTTAAACTTTTAGGGGTCAAAGTGCATATTTTTTTAATTAAATAACTAGAGTAAAAAATTAAACTAACTAACTAACATTTTTTTTTAAATAATATATTATTTTATATTTTCCTAAACATGTGAAAAGGGCCAAAATATAATTTTTAATTTAACAATTAAATTAACAAAATAAACTAACCAACTAACTAATAAATAACAGGTAAAAATATTCTAATTAAATTAACAAATAAATTAAAAAAATGTTAAAAATATACAAACCTGTGAATGGAGGAGTAAAAGTCTGAATAGAAGAAGTGTGAATAGAAGAGAATATAAAAAATGAAGAACAAAAATGACAAAAATGAGGAAAATGAGAGAGGGAGCACAAGAGTGTGATTTAGGAGTGAACTCGGTAGTGAGATTTATAGTCGAAATGGTCAAAATTTATTCTGATTGTCTTCAAAATTTGAAAAAAAAAAAAAAGCATGGCTTGCAAAAGAAGGCTGCCAAGAAAATGCTGCCTTCTTTTGCAGCCTTTGGCCGGTTGTTTGACCGGCCAAAGCAAATGGCGACCAGCCGGTAATGGCGGTCACCGTTTGTAGTGTGATCCCGCCCTTGTGAAGGGCGGGATCATATAAAAAAAAAAATTATGATCCCGCCCTTCACAAGGGCGGGATCACATAAATATATATATATATATATATATATATATATATATATATATATATATATATATATATATATATATATATATATATATATATATATATATATATATATATATATATATTATGATCCTGCACTTCACAAGGGCGGGATCAAATGAAGTGGGAAAAAAAATAGCTTTTTTGATCCCGGCCTTCAGAAGGGCGGGATTAAAAAAAAAAAGAAAAGGGCAATCCCGGCGTTCGTAACAGCGAAGTGCATCTATCCAGTAAATAAGTTAAAACATGAATTCTTTCAGTATTTTTTTTTTAAAATATTTATTACGTAAACAACTCCGTACTTCTATCTTAAAACAAATGGGTTCAGAACCATCTTTCTTGCCATCCAAATCCAATGTTCACCGCCAGCGTCCAAATCCAATCACCCATGTCGTCGTCTGTCGTCCACATATCCAAACCACGAGCATGTTCGTCTGACCTCTAGATCTAAAATGGAGAGGGAGAGAGAAAGAGAGAGAGATATTTCAGATTTGAAATGTCTGTCATCCATTATTAGGCAACGCCAGCTGAAATGGCTATCCTCCACCGCCACCGTCAAGCCAAGCCATAGCCGTCGCCGTTCAGGTCGTTCGCCACCGTCAAGCCAAGCCGCCGCTGGATGAGTAGATCTGGACGAACACTATGGACGAGCGGTCAAGGACGATCGACAGTGGACAAGTAGATCTGACTGACGTTGTGGACGAACGCGGTGGACACTTGGCTGAGTACAAAAGGCAGTAGACGAGCAAATCTGGCCAAACGGCGCGGTAGACAAATGGTGGTAGACGAGCAACTGTGTGGTATACAAAAAATCGAAATATGAAATGGAGCTGTAGGAGGTTTCGTCGAACTCGTCGTAAATCAATCACATGATAACCCACTAAAAAAAATGATCATTTTCCATGACAAATTAGTTTTGAAATCTAGACCACACTTCAAATATCATCAATATTTAGGAAACTCCAACCTACTGACAAGGCTAAAAGGCACATGGATGATGCAGTGGTAGACGAAGGTTAAGAGGGAGAGATGGACTGAAATTTGATAGAGAGATAGAGAGAGCGGCCATGAGAGATTAAGGATTAGGGTTGGAAAAAGAAGGGGGCGGAGGTCATACGAGTGTGTGAATATCATTTAGGGTTATATATTTATATAGGGGTATAAGTGTTTCTTTACTAGTAAATATAACTGCCAAATGATCAAATACTAACATGTTCTGCTGGAAGGTTAAAAAAATGACATTTTTTCCTTAATGGTCTATTGAGAAAAAAAAAGTATGAGATATGGTCTAAATAATAAAAATCCCTTCTTTTAAATGGGATTATAAATGGCCATTTTAATCAATTAAAATATTATTTTAAATAACGTTATCAATTCTGATAAAATGAAGCTAGTTTTCGATTAGTATTAATTTTTCTAAATCCTAATTACAAATATATTTTTATTTATAAAAACTAAAAACATTATCTATAATTAGGGTATTTATCACTCACCTCTAATGTCATTTTACTCAAACTCACAAATCACTCCTTCCATTTTAAAAATATCGGTCGTACTCTTATTATTTTGGTCGAACATTATTTAGTCCCCTTATAGGTTAAAAACAATTTAAAAAATTATTGTATTCCCTTTATCTTTTTACACTAACATTCCTATTTTGAAAAAAAATAAAAAATAAAAAATCACCACCTTATTTTTTTAAACAAATTAAAGAGCCTATATACCCCCCTTCTCTTACCCTGTCGGAAATGCCACCATTACCCGCCGAATCTATTAGAATTGAGTACTTCTTGATATCAAAATAATAGAATCTCCCAATATTGTGAACAAAGTTGAGGGAATAAACACCCCTAAGCATTCCTATCGTAGAAGGAACATTGTTCACCCGAGAAAGGGCTAAAGCCCCCATGATTTGATAGAATCCGTTGGGTGCTATTTGGGATAGAGTGATTTCTAATTGACGAAAGTGGTTGCAAAGAAAATGGGTAAGGGGAAGCCTAAGGCCATATTCGAACATCCATACAAAGAGGCATATCTCATCCTCTTTGGCGCTATAGGCACGTTCGTCCGCAAATGGAACCCTAATTGAAATCGACGAAACGATTTTGTATTTCTCTCCGAATGACTCAAGCCATTCATCCCTAAAGGTGCTACAACCATGATTTCCCCAGTTAATGATGAATCGGTGGACGGATGGGCTTTGGAAGACGTCGTCTGCTCAGAAAAAGGAGTTGACGACGAACCAACCTCTGGCGGACTGTTGGATGGACTCAACGTCATCTTAGACAGAATAGAAAAAAGCAAAAATCGAATGCAAACAGCTATTCAATCAGGAGATTGAATGAAGTCAAGAACTTACACGAATGAAGGGGTGAGCTTTCATCTCACTTCTTTGAATTGTCATGAAAGTCAAAAGGGAAAATTATATGGGAGAAACTCCCGCCCATAATTAATAGAGGCTTGAAAGCCTTGATGGGTCTGTTGGCCCAGTGGAATACCCAATAGAGGGGATGAATTGGGTAATTAAAAATATCAGAGAGAAAATACTTTAATAAATCAAATAATTAATTTTAATCCTAAATTAATTATTATCTTTATATCACAACGGAATTATAAAATCAACTAGGTGCACACCAAATAACAAAAATAAATAAATTAAAGATTGCAGCACACTAGAAATTTATACTGGTTCACCAAGTTACTCTTGGCTAATTCAGTCCTTCGAACCCCACGGAGAGTCGCACCCACTAATACTCAAGATCCCTTTAAAGGTAAGAATCAAACCCTCACAACGATTCTTTTACAGGCTCAGAATCAACCTTTACAAAATCTTTTTCACAGACTAAGGAAGAACCTCTACTTTCTACAGGCTCAAGAATAACCTAATTCTTTTTAACACAAAAGCAGAAGAATCAAAACCTCACCAACACTCTAAATGTCCTTTTACCCGGTAAGGATTGAACCATTACGAAATTCACACAAATAAATTCTATCCAAGAAGAATTACTACCTCAATCTCTTTACAGGAAGAGACTGAAACCAACTACCCTTTGATTAAATATACCCAATAGTATTTAATCCGTCACTCAACTTACCAATAAAAATTGACAAGTGATTTTTCTCACTCGGAGCTTCTACCACTCTAGATAAATTAAAACTCAATTAATATCCCAAAACTAGTGATAGAAATGTGAGATAGTCAAAATTTGATTTTTAACAAAAGATGGGTAGCATGTAATTTAGCACGTAATCAGATTCAAGAAATTGTTTAAAAAATATTTTCTTCAATAAAAACAATTTCTAAAGATAAATTTCCAAAAATTAAACAAGTAATACAATATAGAAAGTAATTCGAAAGATTTCACCCGGAATCCACCGAAAAAATAATTAGAACGTAGTTACTTCAGATCCGGTAACAGTAATGATTAACAGCCAATGATTATCAAGATTATCTCTTAGAATAGCTCTCACAAAAAAACTTAGTATCTCTTAGAAAAGCTCAATGTGATCTCTTAATCTCTCTTTATGATATGAAAAAAACGCAGGTCCATATATAGGAGATATAAATCAGCTCTCTAATGACTAGTTCCCATGTGTCATGACACTTAATTGCTATCTTAGACCCCTTATATCATTATTACTTCATTTTGATTCAATTTACTTAATTATAGCTTTTAAATCTCTCAATTAAGTCCCCCAATATTTCTCAATCTCAATTAAATAAAATAGAAACAATTATATGTACCAAATTGAGAAATATTAAAACTTAATGAACCAAATTAATAGGAATTAAATAATAGGTGAAGCATATCTTAAATATCATAAACTCCCTAAAATCTCTCACAAATCTCAACAAAAAATGGCTACTTTTAGATATGAATTTGGAATCCTCAATATCCTGAAATTGCATTATCAGTCGACCGCTCGATTCAGGATGTAGCCAAGCCAAGAATTTTGTGCCTATCGGTCGACCTATCTGTCAACTTAGAGATTTAGAGAGTTTCATTTCTCTTTACCGGTCGACCTACCTACCGACTTAGAGATACAAAGAGTTTGTCTTATACGTTTTGGTCGACTTATCAGTCGACTTAAGGATACTAGATCTCTTTTCTAAACTCGTTTTTAATACATTCTCATTTACGTTTTCGTCCCTTTAACTATTTTCTTTTCTTAATTAGCTCCACTAAATACTTAACTCCAATTTTAATCAATTATAAATATTTCTTTTTTAATTTATACATAGGAGCAAATATTTCAGCTAATTAGGATACTATTAAAAACACACATATTTATAAAAATCATTTGAAAATATTTTTGTGTCTTGTGTGATTCTAATTGGGATATTAAGAGTTGAAATTTAAACCTGAGTTGTTTTCCCTAAGTTCTTCAAATTCTTCAACCTCTTAATCCTTTATCATCTTTATCATCAAATCTTTATCATATAAAACAAATAAACTGAAACACTTAAACAAATTGTTAGTCCCATAAAAAACATCAACGTTTAATTGTCCATCAAAGTCTCAGGATCAAGAATCTCCCATTTTTTTATGATGACAATAAACTTTGATGTTTTCTTCAAAACAATAATATAACCACACTCCCATTGAATCTGAGGATGGGTTTTATAACTCATTTAAGCATCATAATGAAGATTTTAAAAACATAATCAATAAAGCACAATTAAAAAAAAAAATCCCCCTTAAGATATTCAATATATATATATATAAAATAAAAAAAATAAAAAACTCCCCCTTAAGATATTTAATAAAACATCAACTAATTCTCTCCCTTTGTCATCTTCAAAAACAAAATTTAGAGGGGGGGAGGGAACCACACACAATAATTCTATTCTAGGCAAACATCATTATGCCTAGCCACACCCAAACCACGAATAATTTTCACAAACTGATCTTCCGCTAGTGGTTGGGTAAAAACATCAGCAAGTTAGTCAGAGGTATCAATATACTCAATAACAATATCTCTTTTCTGAATGTGATCACGAATAAAGCGATGTCTAATCTCTATGTGCTTAATTTGTGAGTGCTGTGGAGGATTCTTACTTAGATAAATAGTACTTTTATTATCACAAAAGATCAGGACCTCATGCCATACAAATTCCAAAGTCATTTAACTGTTGCTTAATATATAAAATTTGAGCACAACAGTTACCAGCTGCCATATATTCAGCCTCAGTAGTGGATAAGGCTATTGAATTCTGTTTCTTGCTTGACCAAGAAACTAAAGAATGTCCTAACAAATGACATGATCCATTTGTGTTTTTTCACTCAACTTTGCAACCGGCAAAATCAGCGTCGGAGTAACTTATCAATTTAAAATCACTCCCCCTAGGATACCAAAATCCTAAGGTTAGTCGTCCCCTTTAAATATCGAAAAATTCGCTTAACTGCAGTCAAGTGTGATTCTTTAGGACATGATTGAAATCTAGCATAAAGACAAACACAATACATAATGTTAGGTCTACTAGCAATTAAATACAACAGACTACCAATCATACCTCGATACATTTTTTCATTAACACTTTTGCCCGTATCATCTTTTTCTATCTTTGTAGCCATTGTCATGGGAGTTTTGTATTCTTTAGAGCTTTCCAAGCCATATTTCTTTAACAGCTCCTTGGTGTATTTAGCTTGGTTTATAAATATTCCTTCTTTGGTTTGCTTAATTTGCAATCCAAGAAAGAAATTCAATTCTCCCAACATGCTCATTTCAAATTCCACCTGCATTATCTTAATAAACTCTTGTCAAAGATCCTAATTAGTAGATCCAAAAATAATATCATCAACATACACTTATACTAATAGGATATCAGAATCAGCTTGCTTCAAAAACAAAGTTATATCATAAATACCCCTTCGAAAATCGTTTTCAATCAAATATCGGTTGAGTCTCTCATACCAAGCTCTAGGAGCTTGTTTGAGCCCATACAAAGCCTTGGGAAGTTTAAATACGTGATTGGAAAATTTATCACTTTCAAATCCCGGGGGTTGTTCCACATAAACTTCTTCAGCTAGAAAACCATTTAGAAATGCACTCTTTACATCCATTTGATATAGCTTAAAATTACGTGAGCATGCAAAAGTGAGTAGCATTCTAATTGCTTCTAGTCTAGCAACAGGAGTATAGGTTTCATCATAATCAATTCATTTATCTTGATTATAGCCATGTGCCACTAATCTTGCTTTGTTTCTAATTACCATACCAGATTCATCCTTTTTATTTTTAAAAACCCATTTAGTACCAATAACTGGATGAAAATTTGGTCTCGGAACAAGACACCATACCTTATTCCGCTCAAATTGAATTAACTCATCTTGCATTGCGAAAATCCAAGATTCATCAATTAACAACTTATTTATATCTTTAGGCTCAATTTGAGATAAGAAAGCAAGATTAATTATATCCCTAAGAGAAGAACGAGTACTTACACCTCTTTCGAAATTACCGATGATTTCTTTAATCGAATGTCCTGGTACTGTCTTTATAGCTTTTGGTAAAGTCGAATCATTTTCCATAGGTTTCTTCTCTTGTTGGGACTCCTCAGGTACATTTTCACCCTCATGTCACCCTCATTTTGATTATTTAAAATACCATTCCAGATTTCATATGGGGTTTTATTAAACTCTCTTCGAATTGATACTCGATTCACTACGTGGCAAGCTGTACTTACTGGTTTAGCCCAGAAGTAGGTTGGTAAGCTATTTTCATGAAGCATCGTTCTGGCCATCTCTTGAAGTGTCATGTTCTTCCTTTCCACTACACCATTTTGTTGCGGTGATCTTGGTGCAGAAAAGTTGTGAGCATAACCATGTTCATCACAATAACTTACCACATCATCATTCTTAAACTCTCTTCCTCTGTCACTACGAATATTAATAATAGAGCATTGTTTTTAATTTTGAATACGTTTACAAAATTTAGCTAGAACAGAAGCAACTTCACTTTTCTTAGCCAGAAAAAATACCTAGGTAAGTCTGGAATAAAACTTACCACCAAAACTAGCAATAGAGTTAGGCCCAAACAAATCAAGATGCAATAATTCAAGACATCTAGACGTGGACGTGTGCATCTTTTTCTTAAATGATGATCTAACCTGCTTGCCTAATTGACATGCATCACATACTTTATCTTTCACAAATTTCAAATCAGGTAGGCCACGTACGAGACTCTTCTTAGATAAGTTAGAGATTAACTCCATACTAACATGCCCAAGTCTTCTATGCCATAACCTACTATTTTCAGATAAAGCATTCAAACAAGATAAATTTTGAGAATTAAAATCATCAAATAAGCAAGTATAAACATTCTCAAAACGTGATGCAACTAGAAAGATATTACTATCATCACTATTCTTAATAATGCACCTATCATGATCAAATATAACACTATAGCCCTTATCACATATTTGACTAATACTAAGCAAATTATGTTTAAATCCATCAACTAACAACACATCTTTAATAATAGTAGTATCATTACCGATATTACCTATACCGATAATTTTATCCTTTGCGTTGTCTCCGAAAGTCACATGACCTCTATCTTTAGGTGTCAAAAATGTAAATTTTTCTTTATCTCCCATCATGTGTCGAGAACAACCACTATCCAAGAACCATTTGTCTTTGCTTATCGAAGTTTTTAGAATAACCTGCAAGGAATATCTCAAATAGTTCCTAAGTGGTACCCAACCTAAGTGGGTCCGATCTTATTAGTCGAGACAATTTTAGTTCCTTTTGGAACCCAAACTTATCTACAGTTATATATTTTAACAAAACATCTACAAATAATATACCCCATAACATTACATTTAAAACATCTAACAAGATCCTTGGTTTTAAAAAAGAATTTATAAAAACGTTTTTGTTTAAGATTTTTCTGAAATCCAATACCCACTTTATCAAAAACTCCACGTGAACTTCCCAAAAGCATTTTCAAATTATTTTCACCACCGGTGAATTTGAGAAAAATTAATTGCAAATCCACCAATTTGGATTTCAATTCATTGTTTTCAGATTCGTAGTCCACCACTTGCTTGTTTAATGTGTTAATTGTACTTTGAAGGGCATTTATTTTAGAACACTGGTTTTTAGAATCATGTGAAAGTTCTTGATAAACATCAAATAATTTATCAAAATCTAAAGGACAAGAACTTGAACATTCTGTTACCTCACCACCAATGGCTATTAATGCAAACATGGACGTATCTTCACTTTCTGATTTTTTCGAGCTACTTAAATCAGTATCATCCCGAGTAGCCTTCATGGATTTCTTCTTACTCTTCTTTGCTTTCTTTTTTTCTTTCTTCTTCTTTTTCTTTTCTTTATCCTTCTTCGATTCGGGACAATCACTTTGAAAGTGACCTATCTTGTGACAGTTGTAATACTTCACTTTAGTCATGTTGAGATTTCTTCTCCCACGGAATGTGCGCCGAGTCATTCTTCTAAAATTCTTTGTGAGAAGCGCTACATCTTTCTCTTTCTCACTATCAAGACTTTTATCATCACTATCATCTTCTTCTTCAATTTTTTGAGCTTTTAGCGCCAAGGATTTTCTCTTGCAATTTTTGGTATCATCCTCATATCCTTTAATCGCCGATTCATGAGTCATCAAGTTACCTATGAGATCATCAATTTCATATTTGCCAAGATCCTTGGCTTCTTCAATTGCCGTCACCTTTGACTCCCATATTTTTGTTAAGGACCTTAGGACCTTTCGTACTCTATCCTCCATGGAGTATGGCTTTCCAAGTTGACTCAAGTTGTTTGAAATGTTGTTGAAGCGAGTATACATCTCATGAATCGATTAATTTTACTCCATTCTGAACAACTCAAATTTTCTTATAAGAGCGTTGATTTTTTATTGCTTCACTTGACTTGTCCCTTCGTGCGTAACTTGTAACTTATCCCACATCTCCTTCGCAGATTTATAACCTGAAACTCTAGAATTTTCATTAGCATCTAAAGAGCAAAATAGAATGTTAATAGCCTGAGAGTTTATAGAGAGTTTCTGCTTATCGAAAGCAGTTAGTTGTTCCTTCTTTTTCTCAACTTTGTTTTCCATTGGAATAAATGGACCATCCTCGATTATTAGCCACACATCGTAATTTGTAGCCTGAAGGAAGGCTATCATTCTGTCTTTCCAAAAAGAATAACTTTCACCTGCAAACAAAGGTGGTCGGTTCATAGACTGCCCCTCAGCTAGTGTGTCTATTATGTGTGCCATGTGATCTTCGTTAGCTAAATGTGTCGACCTAAACCAACTCTGATGCTAATTGTTGGCCCAGTGAAATACCAAAGAGGGGGGGTGAATTGAGTAATTAAAAATATCAGAGAGAAAATACTTTAATAAATTAAATAATTAATTTTAATCATAAATTAATTATTATCTTTATATCACAGCGGAATTATGAAATCAACTAGGTGCACACTAAACATCAAAAAATAAACAAATTAAAGATTACAGCACACCAGAAATTTATATTGGTTCACCAAGATACTCTTGGCTAATCTAGTCCCCCGAGCCTCCATGAAGAGTCGGATCCACTAATACTCAAGATCCCTTTAAAGGTAGGAACCAAACCCTCACAACAATTCTTTTACAGACTCAGAATCAACCTTTACAAAATCTTTTTCACAGGCTAAGGAAGAACCTCTACTTTTAACAGGCTTAAGAATAATCTAATTCTTTTTAACACAAAGGCAAAAGAATAAAAAACTCAAACACACCAAATGTCCTTTTACCTGTTAAGGATTGAACCGTTACAAAATTCATACAAATTAATTCTATCCAAGAAGAATTACTACCTCAATCTCTTTACAGGGAGAGACTGAAACTAGCTACCCTCTGATTAAATACACCCAACAATATTTAATATGTTACTCAACTTACCAATAAAAATTGACAAGTGATTTTTCTCACTCGGAACTTCTACCACCCCAGATAAATTAAAATTCAATTAATATCCCAAAACTAGTGATAGAAAATGTGAAATAGTCAAAATCTGATTTTAAAAAAAAGATGGATAGCATGTAATTTAGCACGTAATCAGATTCGAGAAATTGTTTAAAAAATATTTTTTTCAATAAAAAACAAAAACAATTTCTAAAGATCAATTTCCAAAAATTAAATAAGTAATACAATATAGAAAGTAATTCGAAAGATCTCACACAGAATCCACCAAAAAATAATTAGTGCGTAGTTACTTCAGATCCGATAGCAACAATGATTAGCAACCAATGATTATCAAGATTATTTCTTAGAATAGCTCTCACAAAAAAACTCAGTATCTCTTAGAAAAGCTCAATGTGATCTCTTGATCTCTTAATCTCTCTTTATGATATGAAAAAAATACAGGTTTATATATATGGGATATAAATTAGCTCTCTAACGGCTAGTTCCCATATGTCATGATACTTAACTGCTCTCTTAGACCCCTTATATCATTATGACTTCATTTTGGTTCAATTCACTTAATTATATTTTTTAAATCTCTCAATTAACTCTCCCAAATATTTCTCAATCTCAATTAAATAGAATATAAACAATTATATGTACCAAATTGATAAATATTAAAACTTAATGAACCAAATTAATAATAATTAAATAATAGGTAAAACATATCTTAAATATCATAAACTCCCTAAAATCTTTCATAAATCTCAACAAAAAACGGCTACTTTTAGATATGAATTCGGAATCCTCAATATCCTAAAACTGCGCCATCAGTCGATCGCTCGATTCAGGATGTAGCCAAGCCAAGAATTCAGTGCACATCGGTCGACCTATCTGTCGACTTAGAGATTTAGAGAGTTCCATTTCTCTTCACTGGTCAACCTACCGTCGACTTAGAGATACAGAGAGTTTGCCTTATACGCTTCGGTCGACTTATCAGTCGACTTAAGGATACTGGATCTCTTTTATAAACTTGTTTTTAATATATTCTCATTCACGTTTTTGCTCCTTTAACCATTTTCTTTTCTTAATTAGCTCCACTAAATACTTAACTACAATTTTAACAATTATAAATATTTCTTTTTCAATTTACACATAAGAGCAAATATTTTAGCTAATTAGGATGCTATTAAAAACACATATATTTATAAAAATCATTTAAAAATATTTTTGTGGTGTGTGTGACCCTAATTGGGATATTAAGAGTTGAAATTTAAACCTGAGTTATTTTCCCTAGGTTCTTCAAATTCTTCAACCTCTTAATCTTTCATCATCTTTATCATCAAATCTTCATCATATGGAACTAATAAACTGAAACGAAACGTCAAGCACACAGAACACACATGAATGAGCTTTACGCTCGACCTCAAAACAACCAGGGGACAGACTCATCATCGGGTAATAGCCCAGATGAAGTCCAAACACAGCACATGCACACGTAAAACAAAACATAAACTACAACTAAACATATAATACTATACTGACACATCACACCCGACTTAAACAGGCAATGATCACAACAACCCTATCAGCGATCCCAATGACAGTTTATAGCATGATAATGAAGACAGGGCTTTAGAACACATACCTTCTCTCGCCTCCGAATTAAGTCGGCAATGACGGATTTAACTTATTCTTGCCTTGGGTTGCCTCCCAAGATGGGCTTGGTTTATTGTCCTCGGCCCGACACATGCCCTCAAGACTGGCGAGATGTTGCAATAAAAGAAACGCAAGAGTACCTATCGATCTAACATCTTCAAGTACCCTGCAGGAAAACAAAAACAAAACTACCAAGAAAATTATACATACTAAAAAAAATGCCTAAATTAAAATCAAGTTATTTACTCACAATATCAACAATAATCTAAAACACAATCCCCCGGCAACGGCGCCAAAAACTTGGTGGCAATTGCCGAAAACTGAATTCGACAAACACAATCCCCAACAACGGCGCCAAAAACTTAGTGGCCGTAATTACGCATTGCCACTTTCACCGCAAGTGTACGGGTTAAGTTTTAATATAGATGGGGAGAGCAAGGGTATCGTGTCTATAGGGATTGGTTGAGATTATTATCGATTACCGCGATTATCATAACCTAATTTTATCTAGGCGACTAAAAATGTGTTTAATTTATACTAATACTAAACTAAAATACTAATTAAATTAACTATACTATAAATACTATATTAAGATTGTTTAGGGGAGTAGATTGTTTAGGGATTAATTTCATTTACTTAAATGTGTTTGATATCGTCTGACTTACGTTAACGGTATTCGACCTCTTCGGCAATCTATGTTCGTAAACTCCCTCGCCACCTCTCCCGAGTGTAAGACGGGGGAATATGTGACTTCGTGTCAACGAAGAAGTCCCCCTTAACGTTTTAATGACCCTAGGTCATGTGAGTCTCGCCCCAACGTCATTGATTGCATATTTTCCAACTCCCTCTCGGGTTATTTGATCATCACGTTGTGTTTACCCTAGTCCGAATCCAGGGTTATCTCTCCCGAGTGTCAAACTCCGTATTCTCAATATAACTAAACTAGCATACAATCATAGAAAACATGATAAACACAATCGAATAACGAAGAACGACTATTAACAAAACAACGATTTCAAAATCACATATTCATAAATATTATTAATCCCTAAACAATATCCATTTAGCTAACGGCTATAACCGTATATACAATGATAAATGAGGTAAACATGCTCAAACCATAATCCAAAGTTAAGAAATAAAGAAACCAACGAGGGAAACTAGCCGTAGTCCAAAGATTCGGCGTTAAAATCGTTCCAAGATCGCTTCTCCTTCTTCGCCTTGTAATCTTCTCCTTCGGATTTGGTGGAGTATTCCCCAAAACACTCTCAAAATCATAAGAACCCTAAGGGGTCTCCTATGGCCAGGCTTGAAGAGAGGAGAGAGGACAAGGGTTTAAATAAGGAGCAAAATATCAAAAAATAAATATCTAATATGTGCAGATGTGACCGCCTAGGCGGTGGGTATGTCGGTTCAGTGATCGCCGCATCGCTGAAGACAGCAGTAGATTTGGTGACCATCCTACAGTTTCACCGCATAGGTGGTGAGCTTCCAGTAAGAATTAGCCATCTCTGCATTTTCACCACCTAGATGGTGGGTTGGTGGTAGCGCGTGAATACGCTGCTACTTTCACTCGCAAGTATACGAGGTCAAGTTTTAGTATAGATCAGGAGAGTTAGGATTATCGTGTCCACATGGATTGGTTTTGACTATTATTGAGTACCACGTTTGGCATGACCTAACTTTATCTAAGCGAAAATAAATGTGTTTAAAATTAGTAATACTAATACTAAGTTAATTAATCTAACTAAATTAACTATATAATACTATTATGAGATGTTTAGGGAAAGTATTGCCTAGGGATTAACTTTTGTTTACAAAAACGTGTTTGGTCTCGTTTTAGTTTACGTTAACGGCATTCGACTTATCCGACAATCTTAGTTCGTAAACTCTCCCGCCACCTCTCCTGAGTGTAAGACAGGAGAATACGCGACTTCGTGTTAATGAAGAAGTCCCCCTCAATGTTTTAATGACCCTCGGTCACGTGAGTCTCGCCCCAACGTCATTGATTGCACATAATACAACTCCCGACCGGGTCATTGGATCGTCGCGTTGTGTTTACCCTATTAACAATCTCAGTTCTAAAACTCCCCCGCCACCTCTCCCGAGTGTAAGACGGGAGAATACATAACTTCGAGTCAACAAAGAAGTCCCCCTCAACGTTTTAATGATCCTAAGTCATGTGAGTCTTGCTCCAAGGTCATCGATTGTACACAATCCAACTTCCTCACGGGTTATTGGATCGTGGCGTTCGTTTATTCTAGTCCGAATCTGAGATTTTTCAAATCCCGTATTCTCATAACATCATTCTAAGCATGATAAACAAACAATACGGCATACACAATCAAAATAACAAAAAACATCAGCACACAAAACACAAACTCAACAAAACAACATTTTCATAAATTACATTAATCCCTAGAAAAAAAATCCGTTTAGCTCATGGCCATAGCTGGTTATGCAATGAAAACTAAGCTAAACATGCTCAAACAACATCCTAAGTTAATAAATAAAAGAAGGAACAAGATAAACTTAGCCTAGTCCGAAGATTTATCGCCAAAAACGTTTTGAGATTGCTCCCCCTTCTTGGCAACGTGATCTTCTCCTTAGAATTTGAATGAGCACTCCCAAAACCTCTCTCTATCTAAGTCCTTTAGGGCTCTAATGGCCGGATGTGAGGATAGGAAGGGGTATTTATAGAGAAAATATCTAAAATAAATATCTAATCTGTGCAGAGGTGACCGCCTAGGCGGTGGGTATGTCAGTTGGGTGATCGCCTAGGCGATGAAGTCAGCGGTGGCCTTGGTTGACATTCTGCAGTTTCACCGCCGCAGCGGTGGACGTTCAGCAAGATAATGCCACTCTCTGCATTCTGACGACCTAGGCGGTGAAACTACAGTGAGTTTAGGCTTGGCTATGTACTTTGACTGCCGCGGCAGTGGTTTGGTCACTGCGGTGGTGGCTGCAGGTTCTGAATTTCAGCTTCTTTGCCTTTTTTTCACCGTTCTTCCACCGTCTTTGATCCGATGTGTTCGTTTTTTATCCGTTTTCATCCCGTTTCACCTCAAACACCTGATTTATACAAAAACACATAAAAACATATTAAAACGTACTAAACATACTTGAAAACTAACAATGTTCGGGTTGGAAATAAATTGGTAATTTACACCTATCAGCTGGTTTTCAGAATCTTGCCTCCGTGCTTGTTTTTCTACCGTTCTTCGACTGTTCTTAGTTCGATCTGATCGTTTACGCTCCGTTTTCATACCTTTTCACCTCCAACACCTGATTTAATACAAAAAGAATATAAACGAATTACAATGTAATAAAATATACTAAACATACTCGAAAAGTAACAAGTTCGGTTTGGAAATATATAGGTAATTTACACCTATCAGTAACCCCTAGAGATGAGTTATACTTATACTTGGTGGTGACCACAGTAGTTGTCATGCTGCATTAGTAAAAGAATATCCAGAAGGGCAAAGGCCAGTGTTTTAAATAAGCAAATCAATGGTTCTAGTTGAGACTCGCTATATTGAACTGAAAAAGCTCGTTCCAGCTTTAGTAACTTCAGCTCAAAAGTTGAGGTCATACTTCCAAGTACACGTAATCAACGTGCTAACTTCGTATTCCTTCAAAGCAGTAATGCACATACCAGAGGCCTCAGGACGTCGCATGAAGTGAGTAGTAGAAGTTGGTGAATTCTTCTTCAAGTACAAGCCCAGAATGGCAATCAAACAACAAGTTCTAGTAAACTTCATTGTTGAGCTAACTCCCCCAAGAGAAGTAATGATAGAAGATGGAGAATGCCTTGATCAGTCGACTGCGCTTTGGAAGTTATGGGTTGACGGTGTTTCAAACGTGAAAGGGTGTGGTGTAATCATAGTCCTAGAAACACCCGAGGGAGATCAGCTCGCAAGAGTTGTGCAGCTTGGATTTCGAACTTCCAACAACGAGGTAGAATATGAAGCAATAATCCTTGAACTAACTCTCGCAAAAGGATTAAGAGCTCAGGATTTGGAAGTAAAATTAGACTCAACATTGGTAGTGAACCAGATAAACGGTTTGGTGAATGAAGAAATGTTACGCCTTTATGTAGAAAAAGTAAAAGAGCTAACCACAGCACTCTGAAATTGCAAATTCAAAACCATTCCAAAAGCTGAGAACGAGAAGGCCGATGCACTCTCTATGCTGGCATCATCTTTTGAATCAGGTCAGCGGTCCAAAATGGTAGAATTCTTTAAACAATCCTCTATAACAGCACCAACCAACCTTTGCACATGCATAGGCGAATTGGACTAGGAAGAAGACTGGACAACTCATTTAGTTCGATATCCAAAGGAAGGAACACTACCAGATGACAAGGAGTCAGCAAAAAAGACCCTGTACAAGGTGTCGAGGTATATTATGATCGATGGCAAACTGTATAGGAGTTCTTTTACATAACTTATATTTTGCTCTATTTATGACCCAAAGAAGCCACCAACGTCCTACAATAGATCCATGAGAGAGTTTGTGGAAATCATCAAGGAGAGAAAACCTTGGTACATAAGGCACTCACAATTGGTTATTATTGGCCAACGATGTATACGTCAAAAGATGCGACAATTGCCATCGGTTCTCAAATGACATCAAAATTCCAGCCCAAGAACAAACACCAATCCTTAGTCCATAGCCTTTTGCTCAGTGGGGGATGGAAGTATGATAGGTGTGATCTACCTATATATTTTCAAACCGGTTTTGTTACTTTTAGAGTATTTTTTTATAGCGTTTTTATTATGTTTTAATTAGTTTTATTCTTTTTGTATAAATCAGGTGTTTGGGGTAAAAATGTATGAAACTGGAGTGTAAACAATCAGATCGAACCAAGAACGGTCGAAGAACAGTAGAAAAACAAGCACAGAGGCAAGATTCTGAAAACTAGCCCACCGCCTAGGCGTCCAAACTACCGCCTAGGCGGTGAAAATGCATAGAGGGCCTATTCTTGTGGACACTCACCACCTAGGCGGTAAAACTGTAGGATGGTCACCAAATCCACCATTGTCTTCACCACTGTGGCGATCAATGAACCGACATACCCACCACCTAGGCGGTGACCTCTGCATCAGATTAGATATTTTTTTAGATATTTTACCTATTTAAACCCATCTCATCTCCTTTCCTCTTACACTATCCGGCCATTGGAGCCCTTAGGGCTTAGTTTAGAATAGAGAGAGAGTATGGGGAGTGTTCAAATAAATTCGAATGAGAAGATTACCATGCGGAGAAGGAGAAGCGATCGGTGGACGGTTTTAGCGGCTAATCTTCGGACTACGGCTAAGTTCATCCGTGTTTTCTTTTATTTCTTATTTTCAATAGTTGCTTGAGCATGTTTAGCTCGATTTTAATTGTATAAACAGTTATGACCATGAGTTAAACATGGATTATATATGGGATTAATATTATTTATAAAAAACTTAGTTTTGTTTGAGTTGTGTTTCTTTAATGATTGTTCTTCGCTATTTTGATTGTGTTTGTCGTATTGTTTGTTTATTATGCTTAGATTGATATATCGAGAATTCGGGATTTGACGCTCAGAAGAGGTAACCCTGGATTCGGACTAGGGTAAACATAACGTGACAATCCAATAACCCGGAAGGGAGTTAGATTGGGGGCAATCGATGACGTTGGGGCAAGACTCATGTGACCTAAGGTCGTTAAGACGTTAAGGGAGACTTCTTCATTGACACGAAGTTTCGTATTCCCCCATCTTACACTTGGGAGAGGTGGCGGGGGATTTTATGAACTGAGATTATCGATAGGGTAAACACAACACGACGATCCAATAACCCGGGAAAGAGTTGGATTGTGTGCAATCAATGACGTTGGGGTGAGAGTCACGTGACCTAGGGTCGTTAAGACGTTGAGAGGGACTTCTTCATTGACATGAAGTTGCGTATTCCCTCGTCTTACATTCGGGAGAGGTGGCGGGGGAGTTTACGAATTAAAATTGTTAAATAGGTCGAACACTATTATTGTAAACTAGACAAAATCAAACGCGTTTAAGTAAATAAAGTTAATCCCTAGATAATCCATTCTCTAACTATCTCGTATTAGTATAATTAGTATAGATTAAATTATGTTATATTAGTATTAGTATTAATTAATTTAAAATCATTTTTTTTAGTTTAGATAAAATTAGGTCATGACAATTACGGTACTCGATAATAACGACAACCAATCCCTATGGAAATAATACCCGAGCTTAAAGATCACATTATACTAAAACTTTGACCTCGTACACTCGCAAGTAGTCAATACGCGAGTGTGTAACAAACGCTCGTCGTACAACATCCTAGGGCCATTTACCCAGCACCAGGGAACAAAAAATATTTGCTAGTAGTAATCGATTACCTCACCAAGTGGGTAGAAGATGAAGGATTTGTAACTGTAGGACCTCAGGCGCAACCACTCATCCTAAAACTAATTGGTGTTAGGAAAGGCATATACCCTAGCCTTATAGTGCATTCGGCACATACAAGCGCCCACGACATTCGACTGTGACTTGACCCACACCCTGGTTTCTGCTACGGGATAATTGATGCCAAAACCTGGCCAACAATCTTCCCCTCAACAATTGCTCCAGCTGGGAATCAAACTCGTGACCTTGGCTCTGATACCACTTGTAGAACCTCAAGCGCAACCACTCATCCTAAAACCAATTGGTGTTAGGAAAGGCATATACTTTAGCCTTATAGTGCATTCAGCACACATAGGTGCATATGGCATTCGATTGTGACTTGACCTATACCCAAGCCTCTGCTAAGAGACAATTACTGCCAAAATCTGGCCAACAGTGGCAATTGGCGAAAAATAAAATAAAAAACTTCCTTTGGAAAAACATAATCTGTCGTTTTGGCATTCCAACGATACTGATATCGAACAATAGAACCCAATTCACTAGAGGCAAGGTTGCATGGATGTACAATGAACTTAAGATTCAGCATCAGACGTCAAACCCAGCATACCCCCAAGCAAATGGACATGCTGAGGTAACAAATCGTTCTATCAAAGAAGCACTCAAGAAGCGACTGGATGATGCTAAAGGCAAATGGGTGGAAGAACTATAGGAATCTTGTGGTCTTACCAAACTACACCAAGAACAACCACAAGGGAAATGCTATACTCTATGACGTATAGAACTGAAGCTGTAGTTCCAGTAGAGATTGGGTTACCCTCAAGATGTGATAGTATGATCAATCTTGTGAAAAACAAAGATGTTATATGTCAAGAGTTAGACCAACTAGAGGAGAGTCGAGATAAGAAAGCATTAGGAATGGTGGCCTATAAATTAAGAGTGGCAAGAATGTTTAACCATACAGTATGTCCAAGACATTTTGCAGTAGGGGAGCTTGTACTTCGAAGACTAATTCCACATCGTCTAGAGGCAAGTTTGGGAAAACTAGCCCCTAACTGGGAGGGACCCTATCAGATAACCAAGATAAATAGGACAGGGACTTACTGACTTGAAGATTTGGATGAAGTAACAATCCCAAGACTATAGAACATCTCACACTTACAAAAATATTTCGTTTAAGGTGTCTTGTCATTTCGAATTTCATGTTTTTTTGTTAAAATTTTAGAGTTTTTTCCTTTTCACTCTATATGAGTCATTCATTGAATGAAGTACATAAATAAAGCCTTATTTTTAAAAAGCTATTAGAGTACAATAAACGATTGTGTAGTTAGGCTCTGATTAAAGCAATTGCCTAAATCAATTCACCAAAAAAATGCTTAGTAAAAATTTCGAAGCGTAAATTTGTGTAACGAACTAAACAAATCAGCTCACTAATGAACATTTAGTAATAAAAACTAAGTGTAAAGAATGAGCTGAGTAGATCAGCTTACCAACAAAACTTTTAGTGTAAAAATAATAAAGGTAAAAAATTATAGGAGATCTGAGCAAATCAGCTCACTAACGAACATTTAGTAGTAAAAACAAAGTATAAAGAGTGAGTTGAGCAGATCAGCTCACCAACGAAACTTTTAGTGTAAAAACACTAAAAGTAAAAAATTTAAGGTGATCTAAGAAGATCAGCTCACTAACGAAACACTTAGTGTAAAAGCACTTTAGGGGAAAAAATTAAAGGTGATCTGAGCAGATCAGCTCACCAATGAACTTTTAGTAGTAAAAACTAAGTGTAAAGAGTGATCTGAGCAGATCAGCTCACCAACTAAACTTTTAGTGTAAAAGCATTAAAGGTAATAAATTAAAGGTGATCAAAGCAGATCAACTTGCCAACGCACATTTAGTTGTAAAAATTAAGTGTGAAAAATGAGTTGAGCAGATCAACTCACCAATAGACATTTAGTAGTAGAAACTAAGTGTAAAAAGTGAGCTGAGCGGATCAGCTCACCAAAGATACTTTTAGTGTAAAAACACTAAAGGTAGAGTATTACGTGAGTTGAGGAGTTCAGCTCACTAACAAACATTTAGTGATAAAAACTAGATATAAAAAGGTAAGTTGAGCATATCAGCTCACCGAAGAAACTTTTAGTATAAAAACACTTAAAATAAATAATTACGTGAGCTGAAGAGTTCAACTCACCAATGAAAATTTAGTCATAAAAACTAATGTAAAAATGAGCTGAGCAGATTAGCTCACTAAGGAAACTTTTAGTGCAACAACACTAAAGGTAAAAAATTACATGAACTGAGGAGTTCAGCTCACCAATGAACATTTAGTGATAAAAACTAAGTGTAAAAACTAGCTGAGCAGATCAGCTCACCAAAGAAATGCTTAGTATAAAATTACATGAGCTGAACAGATCAGCTCACCAATGAAACATTTAGTGATAAACACTAAGTGTAAAATGACAAGTGAGTTGAGCAGATCAACTCAACAAGAAACGCTTCGTGGTAAAAATCACCAAGTGAAAAATGCGTTACAAACTAAGTAGATTAGTCAAATAAAAGATACACTTGAATGATAAGATCATCAAGTGTAAAATTGAGAAAAGAATCTACCGGTCAAAAGTAACCCTTGAAAAGTCACCAAACACTTCCAAAAGTAAAATCCCTGAATGTTAACTAAGGCATCAATTGGTTCAAATCAACTGGTTAAACAAAATACAAGCAGTTCAAAAAGAAATCCATTCGAGATTTAGCTTACTATGTATAAAGTTCAATCCACCTATGAAGATTCTTTTTCATTCAACCAAAAGCCTATGTTGATTCAAAACAAATTTGGTAAACTAATATGTTATGAATGAAGGCAAGCAAAAGAAGAACAAGAAAGATCATATAAACACATACATAACAACAGTAAAAACGCAAACATTATATCTCAGAAGAAACACCAATACCCTTTTTTGTATTAACAAAAAAGGGAAGGGAAGGGGGGGGGGGAGGAGGATGTGTACATCATCATCAAAATAAAACACCAAAAAAAAAAAAAAAAAAAATTGTTCACATTACACAAACACACACACACCAAAAAAAAAAAAAAGACACTAAGAAGTTCGAAACTTCCCCTAATAGAAACCAGGGCTGAGTTGCGTAGCATTAATTCGACCCAAGAGAAGGAAGATGACCTAGCTCCTCCGAGTCCGAGTTGGAATGGTAGAAGTCGTGCTTCTCGTATTGGTTGATTGCACAAACCAAATCTCGGATCTTCTCTTTCTTCTTCTCATTCTTCTCCCAGAGTTTGTCCCGCCTCTCCTTCATTAGATCGGCATACTTCTCATGGACCTGCACGTAGCCCATCAGCTCACGATTTTCCTTGTCTGCCCTCCTCAGATGTTCTTTGAGTTCCTAAAAATGAAAGACTGTATGGAAATGAGCAGCCTCCAAAGAGTAGAAGACGGTGCAGACGTCTTCAATAGCTCGGAGACATGAATGCTCTTTGGATAGGGTCTTTACCATTGTCAACTCATGAAAGTTCTAGCCCATCTCGATCTCTTTTTTCCTGTTGTTCTGAATAGTATCAAAGGAGGAAGACGAGGATGGCATCGACATAGCTTTGGCAAAAGATGGATAAGAAAGTAAAGAAGGAAGAAGAGAAGGCTCTATGAAATCTCAAACAGAGAAAAAGAAAGTGTTGGTTGTGTAAAACCTCAATGCATATTTTGGCTTTAAATAGCCAAACCAATGAATAAGAATGATAAATAAAGTAAAAAAGAATCGTCAAGCATATGCATTTATGACAAATAAGTGATGTGATGTGAAGTGATGAAAGATGTACAGTAATTATGAAAGCGTATTTTCAATACTAAAGGGGGAGGCTACTGTTTAAACGAGTCATAATTATAAAAGTATCATCATTACAAAAATAGTAAACATTAAAAATTGAAAAGACAATCTTCAAATCAGGGCATCAAACTCTGGTCTGCAACATTTGGTTGGCTAGCGACTTGGAGTCCAACAGGGTCAAAAGACTGGATCATTGGGTAAGCTTGAACTTGGTCTACCACAGGCTGAGCCGAAGACTGCACTGTTGAAGGTAGAACTGATGCTTGATCCATGGAAGGAATATTTAAACTGATGATGACCTGATCAGAAGGGCTTGAGATTGAGCTAGTAATAAGCACCTCAGCAATAGACGTAGAAATCTATATATGAGGGAATGACATGTTAGAAAATGGAACCTCACCCTCAGTAGTGGCACCATCCTCCTCTTCCACCTCACCCTCAAGATCTCTCTCCAAAAAAGAAAGGTCGACCTCTAGGTGTTCCCTCGCCAGCAAGCTTTGGCAATGCCAGTAGCCGACCAACTGGATGCTTTCCTTCAGGATGTCGAATTACTCCCAGAGCTTAGTAATCTTCTCACCACTTTCTTTCACCCTCTACTCCATCTCTGCAGACAACCTTTCCATCACTTTCGACTAACTGGAAAACCTTTTCTCCTATCCAACAGTCCTAAGTTTCTCTTTGTCCAGCTTAGCAGAAACTTGGCTATTCTCATTCTCCAAATGCTGGAAGGCATCATCCTTGGCTTGGATATCAGTCTTCAGTGAATTAACCTCTGATTGTGCTGAGTTGAGCTCTCCTTAGCGAAGAACTCTCAGCAAGAAACCTATTATTCTTAGTGATCAGCAGTTGGTTGCTCTTCTATAGAGCTTTGCATTGAGTATTAACAGCGTGCAGATCAGCCTCGTATTTCTCCTTGAACGACCTTGCTACTGCTAGGTCAGTCTCAAGAGAAACCCTCTAATCTTGAAGAACGTAAAAGTCCTTCTCCGGTAGGCTGGACTTTGTCAGCTGATGCATAAGCTGAGTATCTAACTTAGCCATGTCATTAGAGCTTTCCGCCAGCGCAGAAGAAATGTGGATGCTCTGCAAAATCATATCATTTGATCAAAATCCATAAACCAACTTCAAAGAATCTAAACATACTAAAGAAAAATAAGATTAGCAAGAGAAGTGCGCAAATAAGAGTTCGAAAGAGCTCTGCACAGTTGCGACTCTCTATCTTGGCCCATCTCCTGACGATTTGGGATTGAAGGGCCCGCCTCTTTTAGCATATGACACATCTGTTCACAAGACATACCACGACTGCTCGGAGAAGCAGACATGCCCTAGTTGGATGCTATAGAAGTAGGGGTGGAGGAATGCTAGTTGTGGCAGGCTATAGAGCACGAATTATAGGGGCCTCGACCGCATGGGTGACAAACTCTAGGCCCCGAATTTTAGTGGGAATTGGAACTTAGATGCTGGGGACTGGTACAGAAACCACCCCACGACGTCGCCAGCTTAGCGGTTCCGAATCATCAGAGTATGATGACATTGAAAGGATGAGCTGAGTTGCTAGGGATTAAGGAGTTGTTGGACGAGCTGTCGTTGGCTGAGCAATAGGCGGAGCAGTAAGCTTAGCAGCTAGCTAAGAAGTTGGTTACCCAGATGACCAAGTGATCTTCTTGGGTTCTCTTTTCCTCTTTCTTAAAGCTAAGTCATTGAGACGGCTAACTCCTGACGCATCCATCTTTGGTGGTTTAAATGGGTCGGAGGTAAGAGCTTTGTAAGATCTCATCTCTAAGACCAGGAGCTTCTTCAATTCATCCTCAACCTTAGCTGTCAGGCTTAAACTTTTACAGGCGTCTTTTTCTACACAAGATAACCCAAGAAATTATAAGGACATCACCAAAATGAAATTCACAAATTTGGATTACAAAAGAAAAAAAGAAAAAAAAGTTACTCGGGAAGTTAAAATGCTTCAGTACGACTGGAGGCGCAACCCTATCTCATCAGAAGAAAATTCCCAATTATCCTTCAAAAAAGAAGTATCTCTTCTGCCAACCTCTTTTCATCGCAGCATGATCAGTAAGGAAAGTGTACTTCGTGATATCTCAATAATAGAATCTCCCAATATTGTGAAGAAATTTGAGGGAACAAACACTCCTAACCATTCCTATTGTATGGGGAACATTGTTTACCCGAGAAAGGGCTAAAGCCCCCATGATCTTACAGAATCCGTTGGGTGCTATTTGGGCTGGAGTGATTTCTAATTGATGAAAGAGGTTGCAAAGAAAATGGGTAAGGGGAAGCCTAAGGCCATATTCAAACATCCACACAAAGAGGTATATATCATCTTCTTTGGCGCTATAGGGACGTTCGTCCTCAAATTGAACCCTAATTGAAATTGACGAAGGGATATTGTATTTCCCTCCAAATGACTCAAGTCATTCTTCCCTAAAGGTGCTAAAACCATGATTTCCCTAGTTAATTGGGGAATCAGTTGACGGATGGGTTTTGGAAGACGTCGTCTGCTCTGAAAGAGGAGTCGGCAACGAACCAACCTCTGTCGGACTGTTGGATAGACTCAATGTCATCTTAGACAGAATAACAAAAAGCAAAAATTGAATGCAAACAACTATATAATCAAGAGATTGAATGAAGTCAAGAACTTTTGCGAATGAAGAGGTGATCTTTCATCTCACTTCTTTGAATTATCATGAAAATTAGGAAGGCAAATGATATGGGAGAAACTCCCGCCCATGATTAATAGAGGCTTGAAAGCCTTGATGGATCGGAACGGGTGAATAATTCAATCCAGAAAAAGTAACCATGTGATCATTCCAAGCTAAACACATCAGTCCACCGGGAATGAGGTCGGCTCATAATGAGCGGCCCGATATATGAATATAAGAAGGCCCTATAAATAAAACCTACAGTGGAAGGCCAATTAAAGGTAAAACCCAAGAACCCCATGACTCCCACGCATGAGGAAAATCACAACTAACCAATCATTCATAAGCGAGATCATCGCTAAATCCCATGCAAATAGGAAATGATCGTGGAGAGGGCAACCTCAATAGTAAAACGGCACAAATTAAGAAGTCTATATAAAAGGAAGGTATTAACAAATTATTTCAAACCTCAAGTACTTGATCTCTCACTCAAAATAGACTAACTTATTGTTACACCGGAGGTTATTTTGCCGACACCACACTGATGTTCCTTTAAGCTAATTAGTTTTGTAGGTTATAGTAATAGGTTGTGAATGTCTTTGACATGTAGTAGATTTTTTGCATGTGTTAGGGATTTTTGGTAATATTAGCTACCACATAAACGTTGCAAGGACCCTTGGGGACTAAGTTCACGCCACGTGGAGATCTGGGTATCACCGAAGTACAAACCTGGAGACATTCACATCGCGATTGTGTTGCACCAGACCGAACGAAGGCCTTGTCCCACGTCACCAAACCTTCCTCAATTCTCGCCTTCACCGGAAACCCATTTATGACAGCCGCCCGTTTCCTTCTGTCCATTATATAAGCCTACCCGTCTTTGTCTTCAATCTCATCATCTTTTCTCCCTCAATCTTATCTCTGTAATCTGTATTCATTCGATCGATCTTCTGTTTGGTTTTGAACGAAAGAGGAAATGGCCAATTTGACTCTCACCGGATTGTTGAAGAGTGCCGCCGACGAATTCTCGTCCAGACGAGCACTTTCGGTTTCTGGAAAGTTCGATCTTAGGCACGCTCGTCTTCATGAGCTTGTGGAGCATGCCGCCTCTGGCCTCGTCGCCGCCGGCGTTAAGCCCGGTGATGTCGTCGCTCTCACCTTCCCCAACACTGTCGAGGTTTTTGAGATCTCTCTTTCTCTGTCGCTTTGATTATCTTGTTCTTTTTTGACGATTCAATTTCTGCAAAATTAGGAATCATGTTTTTCTTGAACTGTTCTTAATTGAAATTTGAAAATTGTGGATGCGACAGATTGTAGCTGCTGTGGTTAAGAACCTTAAATCTTGAATTCGTTCGATTCTGTTTAAGTTCTGATTTACAATTCGAAATCAATTTTGCACTTTTCTATCAAAAACTGATTTCATTTTATTCACTTACAGTTCGTGATTATGTTTCTGGCCGTAATCCGAGTCCGAGCCACCGCCGCGCCGCTCAATCAGGCGTACACCGCCGACGAGTTCGAGTTCTACTTATCCGACTCCGAGTCGAAGCTCTTGTTGACGCCGAAAGAAGGGAACGAGCCGGCTCAAGCTGCGGCTTCGAAGCTCAATATTCCTCACATCACAGCCAGTCTGCCCCAACCCGACTCCCAGATCACCCTCTCCCCCACTCAGTCCGAGTCCGAGTGTGACGCTAACGCGGTTTCCAAAATCGTTAACGAGCCGTCGGATTTTGCTCTCTTCCTCCACACCTCTGGCACCACCAGCCGGCCGAAAGGCGTGCCGTTAACCCAGCTCAACTTAGCGTCGTCCGTACAGAATATCAAATCGGTGTACAAACTCAAGGAGTCGGATTCAACCGTCATCGTTTTACCACTCTTCCATGTCCACGGGTTACTTGCGGGTTTACTGAGTTCACTCGGCGCCGGAGCCGCCGTGACCCTACCCGCCGCAGGGAGATTCTCAGCTTCCACGTTCTGGTCCGACATGAACAAGTACAACGCGACCTGGTACACAGCCGTCCCCACCATACACCAGATTATACTCGATCGTCACCTCAACAAACCCGAACCCGTTTACCCGAAGCTCCGCTTCATTCGGAGCTGCAGCGCGTCGCTCGCGCCGTCCATAATGGCTCGGCTTGAAGAAGCGTTTGGCGCGCCGGTTTTGGAGGCTTACGCCATGACGGAGGCGAGCCATTTGATGAGTTCGAACCCGTTGCCGGAGGACGGCCCGCACGTTCCCGGGTCGGTTGGAAAGCCGGTGGGTCAGGAGATGGCGATACTGGACGAAAATGGGGTCCAGCAAGAGGCCGGGTGTAACGGGGAGGTTTGCATTAGGGGTCCGAATGTGACAAGCGGGTACAAAAACAACCCGGATGCCAACAAATCCGGTTTTCTATTCGGGTGGTTCCATACCGGAGATATAGGGGTTTTGGACTCCGATGGGTACCTACATCTAGTTGGTCGGATCAAGGAGCTTATCAATCGCGGAGGTATGATCACCTTATATGTTTTTTGAACTAAATTACACCTTTACCCAGAAGTATTGCTCTTGTTTCATTTTAAGCCTTGTTATTTTATTTTCATCTTTTGCATTTTAAAAATTCACATTTATATTTAATGGAAAAATTACATTTTTTTGTCCATAAAGTATGGGGTGAGTGTCTTTGTGAACTTTAAAGTTTGTAAAATCAGGCATTTGGTCTCTCGAGTTGGTAAATCTTTGTTGGGTAATCACATCTTTCCCAACAATCTTAGGGTTCATATAGATACTCACTCCATAGGGATCAAAAATGTAATTTTTCAATATTTAATTCATTCTAAAACTCTGGTGGATCTAGTTAGATGGGCCGATTAAATAAAGATCCGCGATAAATAAGCTAACATTGTATTACATAAGAAGCCGTCACCCGCAATTCATGGAAGCTGTAAATTTAAAAGTATAATGAAAAATGATATTTTAATTGGATTACTAATATTAGAATTGAATAGAAAGTGAGGTATTTATGATTTATTTTTTTACAAATCTCTCTTATCATTTTAAAAATATCATTCAATCTCCTTGAACCCTTTTAAAGATCTTTCTATTATTTAAAATATATAATTTTTTATTTTTTCAAAAATTCATTAATATTCTTATTTTATATATATATATATATATTTTACTATTATTTTTTTAAACAAAATTACATTTACCCCCAAACCATCCCCTCCAATTACCAACACCCTCCCTCCATCATGTTTTTTAAATTGGAAAAGAAAGAGTTGACAAATATATTTTTTAAATATGCATGTTAGTATAAAAAGATAAAGAAGACAAATATGTATATAAAAAAAAAAGGGTAATTACATATGTTAATTTTTAATTGTTGAATTATAATTATTTTTTTATTATTAAGGATAAAAAATTTATTACAATAAAAAATTAATTATTTTTAATCTGTAAGGGTGGTAAATGGTGTTTGACTAAAAATGATAAGAAAATGACTGATATTTAGTCTTTGTGTTTTCATTTTGAACACATTAAATCCTAAAGTATTCAAATTGTGTCAAGTGAATCCAAATTCCTAACATTGTCATTATTTTTAACGAAAATCATGCACATGTCAAGCACGAAAATCATCTACATGGGTGATTTCCATCTGTAAAATGACGGGATTAACAATTTGGACTTAATCGATACGATTTGAATACTTCAGAATCTAAAGTGTTCAAATTGAAAATATTGGGATTGAAGTGGGATTTTATGGTAAATTTTGAATTTGGCAGGTTTATTCACATAACTTGGTCAGCTTTGTAGAAGTAGTTACCAAATTTGATTTGAGATCTATTTTGGCACACTATTTAACCAATGATTACTTCTTCCTTTTTTCTCAACTTTAGGGGAGAAGATATCACCCATTGAAGTGGACGCCGAGCTTTTGTCTCATCCGGACGTCGCTCAGGCCGTTGCCTTTGGTGTCCCCGATGATAAATATGGTGAAGAGGTAAAAAAAATTCGAAGCTACAATCATTTTCCTATTGTTCTCATCCGTATGGTAAACTATCACGTAACTGTAGATGCGAATTTAGGTTCTCTCCGACTAATAGAGAATGTGGAGTCCACATTAGCAGTGTTTAGAGGTTGGCAATTTTTTAGGGTTTGGGATTGAAACTTAAATCCATGAATAAACTCAGGGTTCTAATAATTAGATCCAATCATTTTTAGGATGGTTTAATCATTTATATTTAAGGTCACTCCGGTTTGGCCTATCAATCTAATTATTAAATATTATACGTAAAATAAAATGAAAAATAATAACACATTTAAACATAAAGCTTGTACTCTATTGATAATATAATTAGTTTCCAAGTTGGAAGTCTAGTGTTCAAGACTTCCCTCTCACTTAGAATAGTTTATAGAGTTTGTACTTACAAAAATTATATAATTTATTTAGACACATATATATAAGATCCGGCCAGCCCTAGGACTGGGTTTGGATTTTATGCATTTTACAATAGGTGGGTTTGGGCAAGAGAGTAGGGCCCGATGTCCAAGTCGGGGCCAGGCCTTACAAATTCTTGTAATTTATTAGGTTGGGCCTGGCCCAGCCGAGTCCATGAACACCCCTAGTCCACACCACTACCCACATGTATTTGTAGACAAGTGATATCTTGTGTCCAAACTGCTATCTTGAATTTTTGCTTTATAGAAGGTAGAGGATATTAAGTGGTTCAAAACAAAAAATAGGTGGAAAATCAATATTCAACTAAATAAAAAATTGATTAGACTCTTATTTTTCAAAAATTAATCTTAAACGCTAAAACGTAAACTAAGGCACAGATTAAAGATTACGGATTGTGGGTAAATTTGACAAAGATTACAAATGAATGAAGAGACATCAAAGCAGGACCCTAGGGTAGGTCAATCTGCGCTAAAGAACTTAATAATTGATCGATTTGATCCGACGGTTGCCATTCAAGGTCTTGAACCTTCCTACGAAATATCCTCGTAAAGAATACTCTAGAATCATCTATATAGATCTATAATTATACAAGGAATCTAGACTAAAATTAAAATCACATTTAATATCATGTTCCTTAAAGTCAGATCTATCCATATCAACATAAAATAAATAAAGCAGTAAATGATTAAATCTAATTTAATTTATATACCTCTTCCCGTGCTTTAGCCTCAAAACTGATATTTCCCAAGGCATGATTTGAGTAAGCTCTTTTAAGAGCAATTAGATCTGATCTTGTTCCTGGCAAAAGAGGAAAAGTTTTCCTAGAAGCAACATAATTGTCTTATCTCTAATAATATCTACACAGAAAACTCCATGAGGATAGTGTTCTTGAGATATCTAAAAATCCAATTCTAAGATCATGAGGTAGATCTATTTTGATTCTAGGTGATAAAAGGAATCAAAACAATAGAAAAAAAAAAAAGGATGAAAAAGGAATCAATAGGAAAATAAAGCTCAAAATGAATTTCAATAATTCTTGCATCTTATACAGTAATGGTCAAATTTTGTTTTTTTGGTCTAGGGGGCGGCCACAATGGCTCCCCTTATTTATAGATGCTATCCAAGGTTTAAAACACTGGATCCCTTATTTATTTAATTGTCCTTGGGCTCTCGAATTTCTAAATAATTCAGCATTACGACTCATTTCTTTTCAAATGAGTTTCCCAACTTTTGTTTTCTATTGTGTGACCCTTTAAGTTCATATCAAAAGCTAGATGGTAGGAAAAATTAATTATAACATTAACTGATCAAAATTGGAACAATTTTAACTTTACCCTTTCAGGAGAAACACTTTCCCCAAGGTGCCTCTTCTGATTGTAAGTCACATTTACCCACACATCACATACATGTCCAGTTGATAGAAATTTAAACTAGAGAATCTCCTCGGTTATAATTTTCGTGTTATTCGATTTCAAGGTAAGAATAAAGTTAAAAAAAAATCCTAGTTTAATCATATCTATATTTATTGATAATGTAATTCAATGTAACATCAATTGGAATCTCATCCTAAATCGTCACACTGTTCTGGACAAAGACTTGGATGTATTATATTAAATGGAATCACATATGACGCATTTCTTTTTACTAAGAGTGATACATGCTATCTTGCATACTCGTATATTCTCATGTATGAGTCACTATACCAAATGGAAATATTTGAATTTTCGTAGTTAGAATACAATACTTAATATTATCAAAGTATAGCAACCTACACAACTAATATATAGTACCTCAAGGCAAAAGATTACAAATGTAATTATATCGCAGACATCCTGTTTTGACATTGAGCAAAACTACCACGTAGGATGTCAAGGATGATCATGTTCAGTCTTTTACTACACTAGTAAATCCCCTTGTGGTTATTTTTAGTATCTCATACTAATGGTCTGACCCACCATTCTCATAAGAGAAAAAAAACCCCAACATACTAGCTGTCACAGGGTCAAATTTTCACCGCGAAAATTGTAACCGAGAAATGACCTAGTTGTGCACCAACTAGCCAACCCCATGAATGCCCTGCCACGTAACAGAAATACACCGACAGTATGTAAAATGCACCCTGAAACAGACAGTACCAAAACGCATCCACACAACGGCACAACAGCGTTTACGGAAAAACCCAACCTTGTATTATAACTTAGGAAATAAGAAACCAGATTACAACTTTCAGCATAAAATCCGCAGGAACACACTCACTGCTCAAAACAAACTACAACATGACAATTTATAGAGAAATATAGCAATTGACAGCCCCAACTGCATATGCAAATTCTTGACATCTGTCTGACACATGTCCAACACTCAGCACAACAGTTTTCCAACCAGAAACTACCCAGAATTGTCTTGAAATTGTCCAAAAACTTCCTGCACATGCCCAGCATATGGCTATAACTTCCAGTCCTTCAACTCACCACGAGTTACACCTCGTTTCCAACGTTTCTGCATCGTGCTCACATTCTACCCATTTGTCGTCTCGTTCCCTTAGTCATGCCGACGTTCCCCAACGCCTCGCCATGCCGCCCACATGACGAAAACGTGTCTTACGCCCACGTTCTGTTTGTTGCGTCATTGCGCCCGACGACTTCCCAATGTCGTATGCATTTTCTACACCAAAATGCACCGCCGTGCCCAACAGTTTGTCATGCCGCGCACATGACACTGTCCACAACGTAGTGTTGCGCCTACTTTGTGTCGCCTTGCCTTGGTGCCGTACCAAGGTCTTTCCCACTGCCCAACACCCGTTGGTGTCGTGCCACAACGCCATTGCCCACCAAAATGCACTATGTTGGTGTCTTTGTTGCCAACGATTCATTTATGTCGCATGCACCGTGTCCGGTAGCAAAATGCACAAAGTTGGTGCTATTTGGTCTTTCAATGTTGTTAGGGGCTAAAGAACCATCCCCACCAAAAGAATCCGACGTCCTCGTCGGATCAATCCTACCTCGACTCACTGGTTTTTGCATACACCTATGCCAATGGTACTGCCACAGTCTTCTCAATCTGCCTGCAGCCTTATTTTCAAAATTTTGCAACTCATTACAACGACTTGGTCACAGATCGACTCTGTAACCAGACTGACCACCAGCCCATTGCTCCCACAGCAACCTCGTTTGGAAACCCACGATAACCAGCCGCCTCTGGTTATATGTCAGTATGGGACATAGGATCATTTCCAGCATCCTACGTCCCAAGTCAGGTTTATTACTTACCCGATTTCAGCCCACACCCGGTCTGGCCGTTGTTGTCCACCAACAACATTGTGTTGACGCACACCACCTCCCGTTTAGAACTTCCATCGCCTGATTCATCCCGAACCAGTGCCATCAATTTTTCTTTCTTTGGACAGTCCCTTGCTTAGTGAGGACCGTCGCATATAAAACAACCTCGGCTCTTACCTGCTGTAGTCGTCGGTTATGATTTTGAACAGGAACCTTCAGCAACATTGGTCTCCCCGCCTTTGTTCTTCCATTCCTTCATGCCCCCGTTCATCTTTTCCTTGCCTTTCCTTGCTAACTTCCAGTCTATCTCGCTAACGTCCCTCGTCAGATTGTAATCGATCAGGCTGTCTGTCGCCACCACGACAGTCTGCAGGTCTCACACACCCTGTCGCCTCGCCCGAGGTAAAATTGAACAACTTGTCATTCCTCGACATGTTCTTCACATCTAGCATCAAGGATATGAATTCTTTCACATACTCACGCACCGAATCCGTGTTCTTGAGTCTCCACAACTGATCCCAAGCCATCCAAATCAAGTTCGTCGGTAGGAATTGCTCCCTCAATTTCTTCTTCAAATCAGCCCACGTCGTTATCATTAAACGTGCACTGTTTGCCACACGTTTTCGCCACCACAGCTTCGCGTCACCGGCCATGTATATACTTGACATGGATACTTGCTCATCATCGGGAACATGAGCAATCCAAAAATATTGCTCCATGTCCCATAGGAAATTCTCCAATTCCTTGGCATTCCGCGTACCCGAAAATGCCTTTGGGTCCAGCAACAGCAACTTCTTCAATGTCTTTGAGGTTGCCTTTCACGACATCAGTCTGCACAATCATGTCCTTCGCCATGGACTTGATTCTGGCCGATGTATTGGTACAGAATTCTTCAAAAAAGGCTCGAAGATTGGACATCTCCGTTGACTTCAGACAATGTTAACCCATAGCATGTAGCTAGAGAGAACTGTGAAACATCTCAATTTTATTTTATTTTTGAAAGAAATTGAGCTTTTAGAGGAATGCTAATATATATTTTTATATTGTGTTTTCTTCACAGATAAATTGTGCTGTTATTCCTAGAGAAGGATCAAATCTTGATGAGGAAGAGGTTTTGAGGTTTTGTAAGAAGAATCTTGCTGCTTTCAAGGTCCCAAAACGGGTTTTCATCACCGATTCCGTTCCCAAAACCGCCACCGGAAAAATCCAAAGGAGGATCGTGGCGGAGCATTTCCTTTCCCAGATCTGAACCGCCAGCGTCCCCAAATTTGGAGCCTGAAATGTTTCATTTTTGTTGCCATTTTGAGAGCCCAAAGAATAAAAGGAATAATGAGCAGTCGTGTCATTTTTCTGGTTCCCCCAAACATGTCTTCAGGAAATGGGGGAAATTGAATAGTGTCTTATATACAGTCGATTGCTGTCGAGAGTTTATGGTTTTGGGCTTGTACTATTGGTAAAGATCGAGATTTTCTGTTCTAGGCTTGTATGAGTCATGATTTTGTATAATAAGTAAAAGACCTATTCAATGACATGATTACAGGGGTTGGTTGTTTGCTATTCTTTTTGTCCGTTGTTTCTTCTCTAATATGGGGGAGACACGTCCAAATAATGGGATGAACAACTGCCCAGACAGAGAACAATTTTACGGTTATAATGTTGCATTTTGTACTTTGGGTTCAAATCCACCGATCGAGTTTCGTTCAAGTATGAGTGATAGTTAACTCGAAAATTGCTCGTCAATATGGTGTATATATGTATAGAGTTTTTGGTGAATTTTTTTTTCCTCCAAATCTCACGACTTTCCACGATCATCCCCACTCTTATTTTCTTCTTTACCAAAATTCCATTTTTTTTTAATAATAAACACTTATCACCATAAAAAATACTATCTAACATGCCACAACTTCAACCACCATTCGCTATTACTGCCACTACCACCAAAGTAAATATTCGTTATTGCTGCTGTCGTCACCACAACAAAAAATCGCTATCACCGCCGCGTTCGTCATCACAACAAATATTCGTTATCACCACCATTACCACTAAAGGGGAATGGATATTAAAATATCAAATTTACGCAACAGAATTTAAAAACAAAATACTATCCAAATGCTTAAATCGGATTTATTCGTATTAACATTAAAACAAAGATACATGCAATGTAATATTAAAACTCTTTTAATA
This sequence comes from Eucommia ulmoides, assembly GCA_016647705.1. NCBI lineage: Eukaryota > Viridiplantae > Streptophyta > Magnoliopsida > Garryales > Eucommiaceae > Eucommia > Eucommia ulmoides. Next base: position 44,278,238 of record CM028328.1, read on the forward strand.
AATATCTATCTTCCAGCACTTCAGTCTCAAAGTCGGCAGTGATCAATGCATGATATGAGAAGGTTCTTCCAAAAGCATCTGAACATGAATAAAAATAGCTACAAAAGGCTAATTATCTTAGAAGTGATACAAATATGTTACCTCTAACAGTATCTATACAGCGTACCTAAAAAAGAAGTGTGCTCTTGGGATTTCTAGGATCAGATATAAGACTGAGCGAAAATAGAGGGAAGGGGTGGTCACTATGGCTTGGTTGAATTTGTATCGGATGGGTAACCATATGGTCTTCTCCTCCTTATATATGTTGTCCAAGGTTTATAATCCTAGACCCCTTCTTTTCCTTAATTCCACTTTGACTTCTAAACTTCTTAACTTTAACATTACTGCCCATTATTTTTCCAAAAACTCTTCGAACATCAATTCTCCATTGCCTATGACTCATTAGGTTCATACCAAAAGTTGGATGCTAAAATTAATTAATTATTTTACTAATTAATTAATCAATAAAAAATGAAACATTTCTAATTTTTTCCTTAATACATTTCCTCCGACTATGAGTCACGTCTATCTACTAATCACAACCAAATTAATTAATTAATTAATTTACTAATTAATTAATGAATAAAAAATGAAACATTTCTAATTTTTTTCCTTCCATAAGAAAATGATTTTCCTCTTAATACATTTCCTCCGACTATGAGTCATGTCTGCCTACTAATCACAACCATGTTCAGTTGGCGAGAGAACTCCCTCAATTATGATATATATATTCCACGATCTCTACATATTTGTACCTAAAAAGATCAACATGATATAGTTAAGTAAAAAAACTTTAGCTCAATTATATGTATTTGATTAAAAACATAATTCCTTGTGATACCTGATTGGAATCTCATCCCAATCATCACTACTCGTGCTAGAAGTTTGGGTGGAGTATATTAAATTGAATCACATGGGTCAGAGTTCTTTTTGCTAGAAATGATAGATCCCTTCTTGTATAGTCAGATATTCTCATGTATGTCTTATTATTCCCATTGAATACATTTAAAGTCTCGTGGTTAGAGAACAACATTCAATATTATCAAATTATAGCAACTATCCATGTCATATATAGTACCTCAAGTACAATTCACGGAATACAATCACATCTCATAAATTATATTTTTGCTCGAGCAAAACTACCATATAGGATATCAAAGATGATCATATTTGGTCTCTTACTACCTCTTAGTAAGTCCCCTTGTTGATGTTTTAGTATCTAATACTAATGGATTGAGACTCACTATTCTCAAAGAGAGAACATCGGATCAACATAGCCTAGGTTGTTGAAGACATTTTTCAACAATCCACTACCGACTAGGATTAGTTTAGAATATCGAGTTACCAAATATCTTTGGTAATATCAAGAACTACCTTTTGATTAATAATATATATAGTTGAAAGAATAATATCAAGAACTATATATAGTTGAAAGAACTCTATATAGTTACCAAATATATATAGTTGAAAGAATAATATCAAGAACTACCTTTTATTAATACTTGAGATTCAAGCGTTTTACAGATACAAGCCTTAAATATAAAATTACAGGATTGATTATAGGACTTACATCCAACAACCACCACAATAATTATTTCTATTATCGTCACCACTGCATCAAATACTTGCTACCACGATCGCCATTACCACAATAAATATTCGTTATCACTACCGTCACCAAGACAACAAATATTGCTATCACCAATGCTACCATCACAAAAAATATTTCTCTCACTGTTACTACCACAACAAATATTCTCTATTACCACTGCTACCACCACTACTACCACTAAAGCAAATAATAAAAAGATCAACAACAAATTTTAGTAAATTACAATCAAATATTGCATATTAACAAATCAAGTACAAAATTCTTATCTTATTCTTTAAATTTTAAATATTCTTTCGCTTATTCTTTAAACTCTTACTATTATCAATACATTGCCAATGTATATGCAAAGAACTTGCCTACATCTTACCATTCAATTGTAAAACAATTAGCTCAGGTTATGTGCAATTCTTTATATGAGGGTTTCGAGATTGAGATCGATGTCGACCGAAAGAGCCGGATCATTAGTCGATATGTCAAGCTAAAAGTGAGAAATGTATTAATTATTTTTATTTTTATTTTTATTTTGCATGAAATTCAGGTCCAATTTGTGTGTGAAGCATTGGGTTTTCTCTATATGTGTTTCATTTGCTGGTTTAAAGATGTTATTAATATTGTCATTTTATTTTGTTTTAGGGGATAAATAAATGATATTATCGAATATCATAGCATCAAATAGAATGATTTATCTTTTATAAGTAATTGTACATTTGAAATTAGAACACCTTATTAAAATACATAAATTATGAAGTAAGCCATATTTCTTGGGATTTTCATGTGTTACTAACTTAGTAATGAAATCCAAAATGATGACATCTGTTTGATATTATTTTGATGCAATTTTTAGGGACTCATATTGTCTCTTCCTTTTCTTTCTATAACATCTCAATTTTTTAAGAGCTCAACAACACTATTTTCCTTCTTTCTCAACATTTTGAGTATATTTAAATTATTAAGAGAATTTTTGTTAATTAATTTCATTATAAATAATTTGAACACGCATATTTATTTAAAATTAAAAATTATATTGAACTAAAATTTTATCATTTATCAAACATTAAACAGTACTTTTAATTTCTAGACCCAAAAGTAAAGTATTCATAATACTAATTGAAAATAAATATTACAAAATAGAAAAAATGAATATTTCAAATACTGCAAAATAATACATAGTTCATCCACTGAAAAAAAAAAAAAAAAAAAACTCCACTAACTAATACAAAATATCTTTTCAAAAATAACAAATATAAATTATATTTAAATAATCAAATAAAATAAACGAAAAAATTATTTCAAAACTCGCTCTTAGTGCGGGGCTAAAACTAATTAATACCTAAAAGTGGAAGGCGAGAGAATATTTTTAATGAGATAAGATAATGCCGCTTTTAAGACTTTTGGTGAATTCTCATTTTTTATAAATTAAATAATGAGTGGCCCCACTCATTTTTTTTTTTAGTTATATTCATTTTTTAATTAATGCACAATATATGATTGATTTTTCGATTGCACATTTTAAATTACTTAAAAAAAATTAATATGATTTAAAAAATATTTCTACCCAAAAATAAAATAGATACGATATATAATTAAATTAGGTGAGCTCCCATTTTCATTTTTTTTATATATATATTAAATAACGAGTGACCCCACTCAAATTTTTTTTCTCTTTTTTTTGTTTTAGTTATATATATATATTTTTTTTTCTAATTAACGCACAATATATGATTAATTTTCCTGATACGCATTTTAAATTACTCAGAAAAATAATTGTGATTTAAAAAATATTTCTACCCAAAAGAAAGTAGATACGATATATAATTAAATTAGAATTTGTTGACTTGCAAAAATTGAAATTTAATTCTAATTTATGGTTATTTGTTTATTATTTTATAATATATTAATAAAAATTAAATTATAAAAATATTATTTTACTTTTATGATTATTTACATAATTTATGAATAAGCAATTCCGCATTGGTTGTGAATGAAGAATTTGAGCACCACATCAAGTTATAAGTTGGAAGTAATCCCACATTGGTTGTGAAGGAAGAATTTGAGCACCATATTAAGTTATAAGTTGGAAGTAAAGGGCAAGCCATTGAGCATACAATCTTTGTACATTGTGGGGGTTCTATATAAACCACACAAACATATTGTCGCCACAAAACAAATCGGGACGGGTCTGGGTTCGAATCTAGGTCTGGGCCATGTCGCTTTGATCCAGACTTGGGTTGGGTCTAGGTCAGGTCAAATGCATGTCTAGGTTGGCTCGTCTTTTGACTCGCCAAGACAAACTTTATTAAATATTAAATATAAATATTTAAATAAAGGTAGCAGTTAAGTAGTTAATTAACTGTTGGATAATTAAACCAAAACAACACCAATGAACAGATATGAGCATTCACTGGTGACTGTTCAGTATGGATGTTCACACCGAACAGATGCCTTTGCAAATAGCATCCATTTGTTGGTATCTTTTAGTCTTCTATAAATAGGAAACTTTACATTCATTTTGAAATATTGTCTGGTCCGCAACATTTATCGTTTCATATCACTACCAAAGAGCATAACATATAGAAATCTGTAAGAGTTCAAGCACAAGTTCAGTTTACAATTTATATTTTTTTTGGTTTCAAGTGCATGTATAAAAAACTTAAAGATCGTTGTACCTTGGGAGACAGAAGTTTGTTCAACCATTAGCACCTGTTTGGGGGCACAATTCTGCTTTAAGGGTATAGAGTCAAACTCTAACCTTAATCTACTTCGTTTTTATTCATTGTTTGAATATCTGAGTAAGTCTTTATTTAAATTTTAGTCTAATGTTTCTGTTCAGTAAATGTTCAAATCCCTTCTCTTGTTCTGCTTCTATTTATGTTATGCCAACATTCACATCCAAAATTTGTTTCTATTTTTGTGTTTTGAATGTTCACACCGTGCATTTTTTTGTGCGTGTTCACATCATGAATCTACTTTGATATACACCTTATAATCTTACACAAATGTTTCAAAATTTAATTTTACGGCTCTTGCTTAATTATTGTTCACATTGATATTGTTTAATTATTATTATTTTTATTTCATGATTATTTAAGTCTTTATTTTGAAATTTCATTAATTATCACCAACACACGCATTGTAGGGGTGTGTTTGATGGAGCATCTAAGGATCTTGTCCTATTTCTTTTTCCGATTGAGTGAATTATTTGTTGTTGTTGTTTGAGTTAAGTAGGCTTTTGATTTTTTACTAGTTCATTATGCAAAAAAATTGATCTCCATTAGTGTTGAATTTTGTTAAATTTCTAGAGTTTCGATAATATTTGATGTTGAATTTTGTTAAATTTCTGGAGTTTCTATAATACTTGATGTAAATTTATTGAGTTTCTATAATGATTTTGTTGAGTCTCTACAATTGTTATTGTTGTTTGTCATTGATTTTTATTGTTATTATGTTTGCTACATATTTTATTTCTGTTTAATTTGATTTTTAATGGTATTTTTATTAATTTTGTTGGCAGTGATAGATGTTAGTGGCACCGGTCTGTGTTTGTGGTGGTCTGATGTAGGTTGATGTGGTGCTGAAAGTTTGCTACAAATTTTTGACAATAACAAATTCAAAAATCCTGAAATATATTTGTGGTCGACAGTAGTGGTTATTGGCGGTGGTCTTCGGTGTATCTAAAAATTTTGCTACAAATTTTGGCTATGGTAACTTTAGAAATCGAAAAATTTGTTGTGATCGATGTTGGTGGTTGGCGGTGGTCTCTATTGTGGTTGGAAAAATTCCTATAAATTTTTGCAATAGAAACTTTAGAAATCCAAAAAATTGTTGTCTACACTAATGGTCCGCGTGATGGTCTTTGGTATGATTGGTATATGTTTGATGTGGTTCAAAAAAATTGTTGTACATTAGTGAGAACAACAAATTTTGAAAACACATTTGGGGCTTGTCTAGGATGTTCTAGTAAAATTAATTCATATTTTTTTATTAGTGGATTTTTCGCAAAAGAAAAGTAATTGATGGTGTTAAGCGTAAGTAAACAATTGAGCTTTGGGGACTCATACCGTATCACGTAATCCACTCGCTACAATAATTTTTTAAGAAATCTAATAATTTTGTTGGAAGTCCAAAGTTATTCTACTACATAAAAATCACCACAATTTTTTACATGAAAAATTTATAGTAAATTTAGACTTCAGAAAAAATTATTATAATATAAGGACTGAAGAGGCATAAATTTTAAGTTTGTGAACTATTCACAGAACCTCTTTTATTTATTATCTTTTTCAAAAAAAATATTTGTTTCTATTTAAAAAAAAAATGTTGCTGTTTTTAATTTTGCGTAGTTTTATCTTATTCTTATTATCTATTCTTGTTTTATTTATTAAAAAAACATGGAGGAAAAAAAAAGTGAAGAGTTTTTTTTTTGGGTAAAAGTGTGTGTGAGAGAGAGAGGGGGGGGGGGGGGCGGGGAGGTGGAAGAGTGACAAAACAAAAGAAAGAGAATCTGAAGTCGAGAGAGGAGAATTGGACCAGGAGAAAGGGAGGGAGGGAGAGGACGGGCAAAGAGCGATGAGAGTAATGTGGGGGGAAAAGGGTGAGCCCATGAAAAAAAGTAAAATAATAATAAAAGAAAACTATTTAATTTTGTATTTTGAAATTAAAAAAGTCATAAAATATCAAAATTACAAATTAATTAACGGCTTTCATGATTTTTTTTTTTAAAAAGCTTGGATTGAATCAATGGGCGCTTACCATCAACTCTTAAATTGGTATTGAAACTACGAAATGAACTTAATTAAGGGGTTTTTTTTTTTTTCGTACCTTACTCCTATTGAAATTTCGTCGATTAATTTATCCCTATTAATGAATTGTTACTTTCCATACATGTTGTCACCCCTAAAAACGCAAAACAAAATATGATAAGAAACCACAAATGAAACTGAAAACGAAACCTACAATTTCTCTCAATTGTGATTGTTGTTTAAATATTTTTTTACACTTCAATCATCTATAAATTATGATCTTTAAAATGAGATAATTTTTTTTTTTTTTTTTGTTTTGAATTCTAGATTACGATGCATATAAATGTTATATATAACAATAACTATGATATTAATATTATATATAATATCATTGCAATCTGTGTGTCCTGTAGGTATTGAATATAACATCTAATGCAATACAAAGAACATCAATTAATATTGATAATATCACAAATTAAATGAACATGTTGAATATAACATGATTTACTGATAAAAGTGATTTAGATGTTGAATATAACACTCAATCGTGTTTTGATAATGTATAAGACCATGTTAAATGTAACACGAATATGAAAATAGAAAATTCTGGAAGTACTATGTTAAATACAATATAAATGTACGAATTTAAAATTAATAAAAAAAATAGTGAATGTGATATCATTTTGAAGATTTTATTTCAAACAAATCTAAATATATAATTACATCGTGAAAAAATGTGTAAATAGCTATTTTGATTTTAATAGAATAATTTTGTTATGAAATCATTAAATATGAAAAATCTCAATTCCGAAGGACAAATTTTTCATGTAATTTTTGCTTTTTTAAATTTTGAGACTGGACATTTTAAAAAATCTGTATAACGAGATTTTTTGATTTATTTTCAAACAACAAAAATCAATTGATAGGTTCAAATTTAAATTAAAATCACCTAATAATTTTTCCTGGAAACAAAATGACAATTTAAAAAATCAAATATCCATATAAACACTCACCTCTTCCCCCAAATAATATAATTTTTTATTTATTTCCAAATCAACTTACGCACATTTTGGCACATTTTGACTAATAATCTCTCTAATCGATATTAAAAGCACCCCATGTCAACCTAATATATTTAGAATTAAATTTAAGATTTAAATCTTAAAATACTCATTAAAAACGTCTAACCTTCCTTGATAAAGAAAAAAATACCTCTCCTTATCAACAAAACTAACACTTTTTAAATTATAAGTTTCTACTCTACAACGACACCATTCATATCCAAAGGTACAAAGACCCAACACAGAACGCCACAGAAATTCTGGCAAAACCGGCAACAATCCCCAAAAAAAGTGTTTTCCAAAACCAAAAACAACTAAACACAAAACCCCGGATAAAAGAAAAGAAAGAGTCGTGCAACAATAACATGTACTTCCACCCATTCTTATATACACGAGGAACCAGTAAGAATAAGAACAGCTGAAACACCTCAACCATTTATCACAAGCCATGAAATCTTTTACCAAAATATGTTTCTACTTCATATCCAAACCTAACTACAATGACCCAGACACAAAATGCCATAGAAATTGTGGCAAAACAGGCAACAATTCCCCCAACCCCCCAAAAAATAAGTTTTCCCAACCAAAGAACAAAACACAAACCCAAAAAATATGAAAAATAAGAAAAAGAAGACGAAACAAATGAATCCTTAGGCTTCCTGAAGCTCCTCTTCGTCCTCATAATCATACCCTTCTTCCTCATCCGCCGTTGCATCCTGATACTGCTGATACTCCGAAACCAAATCATTCATATTACTCTCCGCCTCCGTAAACTCCATCTCGTCCATCCCCTCCCCGGTATACCAATGCAAGAAGGCCTTCCTCCTAAACATCGCCGTGAACTGCTCGCTCACCCTCCTAAACATCTCCTGAATTGACGTCGAATTCCCTATAAAAGTCGACGCCATCTTCAACCCCGTTGGTGGGATATCGCAAACCGTCGACTTAACATTATTTGGAATCCACTCAACAAAATAAGACGAATTTTTGTTTTGCACGTTTATCATTTGCTCGTCAACTTCTTTGGTGCTCATTTTGCCACGGAACATTGCAGAGGCAGTGAGGTATCGGCCGTGGCGGGGGTCGGCGGCGCACATCATGTTCTTGGCATCCCACATCTGTTGGGTGAGTTCAGGGACGGTGAGGGCGCGGTATTGCTGGGACCCGCGGGAGGTGAGAGGAGCGAAACCAACCATGAAAAAGTGGAGGCGGGGGAAGGGGATGAGGTTGACGGCGAGTTTTCGGAGGTCGGAGTTGAGTTGTCCAGGGAAGCGGAGGCAGCAGGTAACGCCGCTCATTGTGGCGGAGATCAGGTGATTTAGGTCTCCAACTGATAAGAAGAAAAGGCATCGTCGTATTACCAAGAATAATATTATGTTCCAGGGCCTTAAAAGATCAGTTTTTGTTCTACTACCAGATATTAAGAACAAAAGTGGAGGAACAAAATATTCTGAAATTCCTGTTTCTGTTGCCAATTTCTCTTGGAATAGAAACAAAAATCTAGGAAAAAAAGTACTAAACGAACATCACCTAACAAATCTCCAATAACTCGAACCTGTGAAAGTACAAATTTCAGCTTAATGCCAAGCCTACATATTATACCAAGAAGGAAAACAGATCAAGAAACTTGATTTGGTTGGGGGGGGGGGGGGGGGGGGGGGGGGTAGGGGGAGGGGAGTTGTTTTCGCCGTTGATCTCAACCACATGTATGAACAATTATATGACATTAAACTTGATAAGTGAACAGCTTCTTGTTATCTAAATTATCCTATTTTATGACTTATCGTATTTTTTATTAATTGACATGTATATTTCTCTGTTTACCTAGAATTTAATAAAATATACATATTCCTTGTTTGAACTGAAAACATACATTTGTTTTAATTTAGTTAAATAAAAAACATAGCATTTGAACTTGAAGTAAAATAGTTACCAAGCTATTTAAGCATTTTTAGTTCTTATATTGACTAATTAAAATATAGACTTTTTGCCATGGCCCCCAAATTTGGAGGCCCAAATGCATCCAATCCAACGTGTTATTAGGTTTGCTCCGTGATCCATTTTTTATATGTATATATTTTTTTGCAATAGTTCCAAGTTGTTCTGTCCGAATGACGCACATGCCTTTCTATTAGTTTTCAATAGTAGCCGATCACAAGATTTGAATATCGCGAGATTACGTTCCACAACTCCATATTACTAATTGTTTTCGTTTCTGAAATTGAATCAATTTTTTTTTGTTTTTTCGAGGATGAAAAATGACAACACTTTTTTTTTTAGATGAAGAAATAGGGATGTTTTTGTCCAAAATAAGTTTGGCGTACTAGGTACAAGAAACCCAAAAGTTTTGGACTTTATGGGGTAAAATTTTGAAACAGTGGACTGATGACGAAAACCCCTAAAAAAAAAATATTACAATTTGCAAATTAAAAGGCAACCAAACGCTCCCGAGGGTTCACCTTGTATGCACATTTCTAAAGAAAGAGCTAATCTAACAATCAAGCAAAGTATAATCAACAGATTAGAAGAGAGAAAAAAGAAGAAACGGACTTACAGCTTGGAGTGGTGAGTTTAAGGGTTCTGAAGCAAATGTCGTACAAGGCTTCATTGTCCAGGACCATACACTCATCCGCGTTCTCCACAAGCTGATGGACAGAGAGAGTGGCGTTATAGGGCTCAACAACAGTGTCCGACACCTTCGGGGATGGGAAGACAGAGAAAGTGAGCATCATTCTATCCGGATACTCTTCTCTGATCTTGGAAATGAGAAGCGTTCCCATGCCTGATCCGGTTCCACCTCCCAGTGAGTGGCAAACCTGAAACCCTGGCAGTCAAGAACAACAAGTAGAGCAGTGGGTTTTAATTCCAAGAAATCAAGAGAACAAAAAGAGAATACTGTAGATTCATGTAATTAGAAGAACCGAATAAACATGCAACTGGTTGCCGGAAAAAGATGGAAAAACTAGAAAAAATTAGGCATGCGCTTAAGAGTGCATTTGGGTGAAGAAATTTGATAGACTTTTTCAAAATTTTAGAATTTAGAAATGGTGGGATTTTGAAACTAATATTTTATCGACATAATTTCACCCCAAAATGGAGAGGTATACATCATTCAAAGGATTTACAAAACACAGATCTCTTTAAGGAGTTATTTGGAGATAACATTTTATCCCACTAAATCCCATTTTAAAATTCGGAAAAAACAAATTCCCTTGAGAAATATCCAAACAACGAATTTTAACTTATGAATTCCAGAAATTCCTAATCAAAATCAAATCTCCTCCCAAAATACTTTACCAAACTATCAATAAACGAAAGCAAACCAACAAAGAAAAACAAACTACAGGTTATGTGATCAACAACAAATCTTCAATAAGGGCCTTCAATGAATCAATAAATTGAATACAAAATTCTTGTGAATGTTTCCAAGATAATCTACTCGGATCTAAGTAAAAATAGCTTCCAACAAGTGAGCTTCACGAACTTGGATACTTGACTTTATATCGAATTGTGCATTTTTTCTTTTTGTGCGCCGATAAGCATTTTACAAGAGCATGACCATGCAAATGGTTGCATCGAATATGAACCCACTTGACCAACATATGAATCTAACAAGACTAATGAAGGAAATAGGAATTGATTGTTATGTTTTAAAAGGATCATGCTGTCAACAAATAGAAATGCTTCCATATGAAAAGCAAGAATATATCAAATGAAAACCGTGAAAATGATGACAAATCACCAGATCTGAAGTCGTTATACTCAAATAGTACTTAACAGTAAAAATAGCAATTCATAAGAATAAATTAGCCAGGAAAAAAACAGAAAAAGACTTAAATTAAACACATCCATAAACAAAACAAAAACGAATACCTTGAAGGCAGTCACAATTCTCCGCCTCCTTTCGTACAACATCGAGAACAGAGTCAATAAGCTCAGCCCCCTCGGTGTAGTGACCCTTGGCCCAGTTATTCCCCGCACCTGACTGCCCAAATACGAAGTTATCCGGCCGGAAGATCTGACCGTATGGTCCAGATCTAACGCTGTCCATAGTACCGGGCTCGAGATCCATGAGGACGGCGCGTGGGACAAACCTACCGCAACTCGCTTCATTGTAGTACACGTTTACTCGCTCAAGTTGGAGGTCGTTGTCGCCGTTGTACCGTCCGGTGGAATCTATCCCATGCTCGGCGCAAACCACCTCCCAGAACTTGGCGCCGATCTGGTTGCCACATTGGCCTCCCTGAATGTGCAGGATCTCACGCATTGTTCTAGAGCGAGAATGATCAAAGTTTGAGAGAGAGAGAGAGAGAGAGAGGTTAGGAGTTGGAGATGCTGAGAGTATTATAGTGAGGAAGTTGGGGACGGAGGTGGAGTGACGGTGGGGACGGAGATGACGGAGGATTGTGACGGAGCCGTTAGGATTAGGGGGAATTTTTAAATTTAAAAATTTGTAACAATTCGCTAATTCATTCCAATTTCACGATTAATAGACCGGGAGGAATAAGATCTACGTGCGGTAAACCAATCTCAGGTGAAACGTGGTTTCCACGCGAGTAAACGGCGTGCACGTGATGTTGTTCTCAGACGCACATGATTTGGAGAAGGACCATGTGAGCAGCACTGACAAAAAAGATTTTTTAAGGAACTTATGTTCACACTCCCAGATGGAGTTGTTTTTGTTTACCATTTAATAAAATATAAATAAATAAAACTATTTTTTGTCGAGAATGAGTGGACTTGGAAAAATTTAGCAAATTAGGAGGGGCATCATGTTTTTTGTTAAAAACTGTACCCAAAAAAAAAAAAAAAAAAAAAAAAAGAAGGGTTTTTGGTAAAAACATGAGTATTACTCCCGCTTTACCTCAAAAATGAAAAAAAAAAAAAATATTTTTTTTTTAAAAGAAAGTGTCATCCCGAATCGCTTACTGACAAAACAATAAAAAAAAACAAGCATGCTAACCGGAGGATTATAGCGCTTATATGTGGCTTCTAGCCAGACGGGCACCGACACTATTAGGCTTCCCTTCATAGTCGAGATATACCGATCCGGTTAAGTTCGGAGATTATGTTGCCGGTTATGGACTTGACAAAATAAAAAGATTTTGGCCTCCTTTGTACAAACTCGTTGGAAGTTGGAGACGCTATCTTGATGAGTTCACAACAGAGGTGAAATCAGTCAGCATCGTAAGACAAGTCAAACTTACCCTTGCGTAGCGAATGTATCGGGGGTGCTACGCAGATAGTTGTCACTGCGAAAACGTGAGCCCATAACAAGTGTATCAAAGCAGGGAACGATTAGCTCCACTGGGGACTCGTTCAAGTCATGTGGACAACATTCTTTGGGGAATGAGTTGAGTTGCAGTCATGATTTACCAAGCACTCATTGGAAGATGGGCAAGCAGGGAGTCAAGAGCGTTACATCGAAGATTCAAGTGGATCGTGCGATTTGGGACACCTCACTTGTATCTTTATCGAGTGAAGTGCGGAGGCACGTCAAGGAAGCAACTTGAGAGTTGTTAGCATCGCAACAAGGACATTTGCGATATTGGGTAGGGGAGAGTTTCACGGACCACTTACTAACAAAGCAATCAGAAGGAACAAGCATGATGGCTAGGGGATTATAACACTTATACGTGGATCTCAACTAAGCGGGTGTTGACACCGCTATATGTTCCTTCAAAGTTGAGGTATAGCGACCTACTTAAGTTCGCAGACTATGTCGCTGGTTATGGATTTGACAAAAGAAAAGGGATTTGGCCTACCTTGCACAAACTAGTTGGGAGTTGCTGCTCTCCTGATGAGCCCAAGGTAGAGTGAAAATCAGTCAACATCATGTGAGAAGTAGCTAACGCGTCGGGGGTACCGCACGGGTAGTTGCCGCTGCAAAAACATGAGCCCCATGACATAGATCTCCCTTTCTTCCTTTTTTCTTTCTCTTATTCGTCTTCTTTTTTTGCTTTACCTTTGTCATCACCATCTTGTTTACTTCATTTTTTTCTTTTCATTTGCTCCCCACACCACAACCATCCAAATCCACCACCACCTACAACTACCCATATCCATTGCCATTGTCGCCACTCCAAGAGCCACCGCCACCTTCTCAGCCTACTCAGCTCCACCCTCCATTACCAAATCTCCCCGTTTAAATATAAGTGATGAAAATGTATTTTTCTCCTTAAGTTGTTAAATCTATATAAGAAACTAAAATTGAAAGACTATACTTGAGAATGAATGAGAACTCACAAATCTTAGTTTTCCTTAATTTTTTTACTTTTAACATTTTATTTCGTTTAAATAGTTTTTAAGTATTATTTAGCATTAATATAATAATTTTAGTGAATTGAATTTTCATTTATTATTGCAATAGTAGGTTCAAATTTTTTTAAAAGTTTTCTTATAGTTCAAATAGTGAGATTTTTTATTTAAATAAAATATAATTTTTTTTTACAATACATAATAAAAAATATAAATAATTCACTTATTAGACTTTTTTGTTTAAAAAATATTTTTTAAAAAAACTATATTGTTTCCTCATGTAATTGTTGACAAGAGTAATTACAAATTTATTTCCCCTTTTTTTTTTTTTTTTTTTTTTTTTTTTTTTAAAAAAAAAAAAAAAAAAAAAGCTTAAAAATTACAAACATAATTTTTTAAAAATCAAGTAACAAAACCTAAACGTGGAAGGCTAAGCCTTGAAATTAATGAGAGCACTCCAACACTATTTTTTTTCTTTCTCAAAATTTAGAGTATATTTAAATTAATAAATGTATTTTTTAAATTAATTTTTTTGTCATAATTCTACAAATTAATTCATTTCCGTAATTCCACTAATTAAATTTAGTTTTTGAAATTGAGTTATAATTGTTTATTGTATCTTCCTCTTCCTTCTATAACATCCCAATTCATTGAGAACTCACCATTTCAATCTTCTTATTTCTCAAGATTTTGAGTATATTTAAATTACTCAGAGTAATTTTAAATTAATTTCATTGTCATAATTCTACTAATTATTTCATTATCCTAATTTTGCTAATTAAATTTAATCTTGAGAATTGAATTTTAATTGTTCATTGTTTCTTCTTTTTTCCTTCTATAACATTCTAATTCATTCTTTACATTCAATCCACTTGCATGTATAATTCAAAGTTCAAATTCTAGCACAACTTAGAATTTAGAAATATTTCATAACAAAGTATTAGAATTTAGAATTTGGAAAGACTTCCTAACGGCTCCTAAAATATCCTACCGCTAATATGTGGGATTTGCAATATTTTATGGTCATCACTCATTTCTCTCCTCCTCATTCACATGTTCTCTCTCTCTCTCTCGAAATATTTCATAACAAAGTATTAGAATTTAGAATTTGGAAAGACTTCCTAACGGCTCCTAAAATATCCTACCGCTAATATATGGGATTTGCAATATTTTATGGTCATCACTCATTTCTCTCCTCCTCATTTACATGTTCCATCTCTCTCTCTCTCTCTCTCTCTCTCTCTCCTTCTAAATTTTGTCAACATAGCTATGATTTCAATTTCTTCTCCGTCATGTAAGGATTGAAGAGAAAAAAAATGAGAACACAAAAGTGGTGAAGGTTTTGTTGGATACAATGGTGGTGGTGAAGATGGATAGGACGTAGAGAAAACAAATAGAGAATAACGTGATATGCAAATGCATTCATGGATTTTCTTCCAAACGGTAAGCCCCAAAGCTCACTTCCGTTTTTAATGCAAAATGTAAAGTTGATTTGAGGATTAAGATCTAGAAATGAATTTTCTTATTTTCTCCGATATGCATTTGAATTTTTATTTATTTTTTATAATTTTTATCTTTCTTCTTTGTTTTTAGAAAATATTATTGTGGATTGACAAATGACAAGTTTTGAGTAAAAATTAGAAGAAAAACAAAATTTTGAACTATGATATTTTATTATTTTTATTTTTGTGTAGTATAAACTAATTGAGATTTTTAATTTGATTTGTGCTTAAATTTTAATGATAGATTTGAAATGGGCGGATCAAGAAAGAAGAAGTCATGTTTATTCTTCATGTTTACATTAAATGAGAAAATTCTTACATTTATTGACTTGGATTGTTACAAAATTTTCTTCTTAAATCGTTAAGATATTTGACATTTTCATATGATATATGCTACTTAATTGTTAATTTTGATTCTTTTTAGTCTTATATTTATTTTGTCTTCGTGTTTATGACATATTTATTTTAGCAATTATTTCTTCGTGTTGATAGGTAGGTGTAACAATGGATTAGATTTAGTTTAGTTTCAATAGAAAATAAAATCAAAATCTTTAAAAAATCTAAAAAGAATACTTAAAAATATAAGGTTAGAAAATGAATGAAGGATAATGGAGAATTACTCTTCTTCAGCTCATAGTGCTCCTAAAGACATTTTTTTTTAAAAAAAAAATAAAAATAAAATTGGGTGAGTTCTCTCATTTATTTATTTCTATTTTCTTTTAATAATTTTTTTTTTTTAATTTTCATTCCGAATGCAAATGTTCTCTTCATATTCTAATTCATTGCACCATTGTAAACTCTTATCTCAATTTGAAGAGCCATGTAGTTAGGATTCTTCAATTGCACTTCTAAAATTTGACATTTACAACAATCAAACCAAATTAAAGCAAGTAGTTTATACACTTTCATAAAATACATTAAAACTAAAATTAATTATGCGTTATGTGTAATATTCAAATAAAAAATAAATATTAATAGAATATTTTTTCAAGACCCGCATTATATGTGGGTCTAAAACTAGTTTGTTCTTATATTGGTAGTTTTAGTTTATAAGTTGATGATTATTTGGTTATACATGTTGAGTTAATAGTTGTAATTATTTTGTTGATTCTAAGATTTTGATGAACAATTAAGTGTTGATATTTTGATGGAACTAATGGTTTGTTCAAGTGTTTCAGTTAATTAAGTTCTTGTGATGAAGATGCAATGACAAATTTATAAATGGATGCTAAATGATAATGTCAAAGATGATGAAGAATTAAGAGTTTGAAGAAATTAGGGAAAACAACTCAGGTGAATTTCAACTCTTAATATCCTAATTAGGAACACACATATGGCACAAAAAGTTTTTGTTGTTTTTGTGTGTTTTGATAAGATGAAATTATTTGCTCCTATGTGTATTTAAAAAGAAATATTTATAATTAACTAAAATGGAATTTAAGAAATTAGTGGAGCTTATTTAGAAAAGAAAATCGTTAAAGGGGCGAAAACGTAAAAGAGAATAAGTTAAAAACAAGTTTAGAAAAGAGATCCAGCATATATAAGTCGACTGGTCAGTCGACCTGACAAAGCAGCATGAACTCTCTATATCTCTTAGTCGACAGGCAGGTCAACCGGTGAAGAGAAACTGAACTCTTTGTATCTCTAAGTTGACAGATAGGTCGACCGGGGAAGGTAAATCAAACTCTTTGAATCTCTAAGTTGACAAATAGGTCGACTGGGGAAGGTAAATCAAACTCTTTGAATCTCCAAGTCGACAGATAGGTCGACCGATGAACGCAGCAGCTTTGATCCTGAATTTAGCAGTCGACTGGTAGGTCGACTGAGGGTGCTGTTTCAGGATTCTGTGCATTCCGAAATCATATCTAAAAGTAGCCGTTTTTTGTTGGGATTTGAGAGAGATTTAAGGGATTTATTGATATTTAAGATATGCTTAATCTATTATTTAAATCCTATTAAGTTGGTTCATTAAGTTTTAATATTTCGCAATTTGGTACATGAAATTGTTTCTATTCTATTCTAATTGAGATTGAGAAATATTTAGGGGACTTAATTGAAAGTTTTAAAAGCTATAATTAAGTGAATTGAATCAAAATGAAGTCATAATGATATATGGGGGTCTAAGAGAGCATGTAAATGTCATGACACATGGGAACTAACCGTTAGAGAACTTATTTAGTTCCCATATATATAGACCTGCATTTTTCATATATCATTAAGTAGTGAAATATAGATTAAGAGAGCTTAAAGAGTTGAGATCATATTGAACTATTATAAGAGATATCATTATGAGATTTTGTGAGAGCTATCCTAAGAGACGATCTTGAGAATCATTAGCTATTAATCTTTGCTACTACCGGATTTGAAGTAACATCGCTCTATTTATTTTTTCTGTGAATTTCGGGTGAGATCTTTCCAATTACTTTCTATTGTGAATTGCTTGTTTAAATTTGAAAATTGATCTTTAGAAATTGTTTTTGATTCTTTGTTGAAGAAAATATTTTATAAGCAATTTATTGAATTTGATTACGTGCTCAATTATTTGCTACCCATATTTTGTTTAAAATAAGATTTTCAATCTCACACTTTTCTATCACTAGTTTTGGGATATTAATCGAGTTTTAATTTATCTGGGGTGGTAGAAGCTTCAAGTGTGATAATCTGCTTATCAATTTGTATTGGTGAGTAGTGTGACGGATTAAATACTATTGGGGGTATTTAATCAGGGGTAGTCAATTTTCAGTCTTTTCCTGTAAAGAGATTGAGGTAGTAATTCTTCCTAGGTATAATTGATTTTGAGTGAATTTTGTAAAGGTTCCATCCTTACTTGGAAAAATGATAGTTGGAGTGTTTTTGCAAGGTTTTGATTCTTGAGCCTAAGGTATAAAAAGAATTAGGTTGTGATTCTCCCTGTAATAGAATTAGGTTATTCTTGAGCCTGTAAAAAGTAGAGGTTATTCCTAAGCATGTGGAAAGAAATTTATAAATGTTGTTTCTGAACCTGCAAAAATAATCATTGTGAGGATTTGGTTCCTACCTGTAGAGGAATCTTGAGTTTAGTGGGTGCGAATCTCCGTGGGGGCTCGGAGGACTGGATTAGCCAAGAGTAGCTTGGTGAACCAGGATATATCAGTGTGTATTGCATTGCTTATTTTATTTTATCTTGTGTTGTTTGGGTGTGCACCTAGAGCTTATTACACTTATCCGCTACTATAAAGATAATAATTAATTTTAGGATAAAATTAATTGTTTGATTTTTGAAGTGTTATTATTTCTCTAATAATTTTTAATTACCTAATTTATCCCCCCTCTTGGGTATTTCACTGGGCCAACATATTTGTTTAGGTAATTTTTGTGTAAATATTGTATAATTATATAGTTAATTATCTGTAGGTTTGATTTTGTAATTATGTTTATGTTTAGGTAATTTATTTTGGTAACTATTTCAAAATATGTCAAGGTTATTATTTCTAATTATTTTTTTAGGTATTGATTTTAAATTTTATTTTGATGTTTAGGTATTTTTTTTGTGTAAATTTTATAAATTTGTGTAGTTAATTATTTGTAGATTTGATGTTGTAATTATGTTTATATTTATGTAATTTTTGGATAATTATTTGAAAGCATGTTGAGATTTTAGAAAATTTGATAAGATTAAAAAGTTAATTTTAAATTTGATGTTGGGAAGTAATTTGAAATTTGATGTTGGGAAGTAATTTGAAATTGAGCAAGTGCCTTTTATCCCCTTGTAGTTTGTTCTTTTTTAATTTTATCTTTTCTACTTCTAAAAATGTAGACTTTAACCCTCCTATACTTATAATAAATTGAAAAATTAATTTAAAATTTGATTGTTGGGAAATAATTTGAACTTGAACTTTTGTGATAATTCATTTAGGTTATTTGAAATTTAATTGTAGGGAAATAATTATAATTTTTCTGATGATTAATAATATAATTACTAATATTTTTTTTTTGATTGTTATTTGAAATTTAATTGTAGGGAAATAATTATAATTTTTCTGATGATTAATAATATAATTACTAATATTTTTTTTTGATTTATTATTTTGTTTTTGTTTGTGAAATAAAAGCAGGGGAAAATGGAGGTCATGACTATGATGTTTTACTTGGGGGGTAGGATATGGAAAGGATTTGATTATTGGGTGTCTTATAGTATACCTGTGAGAATTGTTGTTGATTCATAAAAGAACTAGTTTAAATGAATTATGAGAAATATTATGATCGAGTGTATTTTAGGATGAAGAAATGGGAATTTGAAGTTAAGATGTAGGATGTTGATGTCTCAGTGGTTTGCAATACAGTCGTTTAAGTATATGTTATTTTCTATCGAGGACAATGCAACACGAGAGATAGTGCTTAACATACCTACGATGTTTCTCTCATTGCTTTGTATTGAGGTGTATGTTGAGCATGAACAAGCCTCATTGGAAGGTCAAAATGTGTTTGGTCACACTAGTCATTTTATTGAGTCAGAGTAAGTCCATATAATATCGAGTTTGAGGAATAGATCCCCAGATATAATATTTTGATGTCATACCCTCACGTAGTATGTCATTTTTTCAACTCGTAAAGTGAGTATCAATCCAATTACATTGTCGAAACTCCCCGATGCTAGAACAATATCAGTCTCATAGTATGCATAACCATGATCATGGAAGTAGTTTTCCGCTCCACATGGTCATCATTCGAAGTCTAGTCCACGATATCACAACACAAGCAATTATTATGCTAGGGATGATGGGGACATAGGGGTTTTTGCTGATAAAATTTATAGTTGACTGAATATGTCAGACACGGATGAGAATGTGGATATTGCATTAGAGTTAGAGGAGAATACTTGGGTTGAAAATGAAGATTTACATGTTGGGCCGAGAGGGCAAGGAAATGCGTTGGATAGAAGCGAACATTTAAAGTTATGTCAAAGTATTTTAATTTTTAATTAGTTGGATTGGGGTAATGACGATGACTTGGTAAAGTACATATTAGTTGAAGTTGCAGAAGAAATTTTGGACATTAGAGATGAACGAATTCCAAGCCTCAAGAGAGATGCGTCATATGTGATAAATGAATTCCAAGCCTCAAGAGAGACGTGTCCTAATTGATTCAATTTAATATAATTCACCTAAGCCTCTACGCATAGGAGTGTGATGATTGGGATGAAATTTCAATTGATGCTACAAGGAATTATATTATCAATAAATATGCATATGATTAGACTAGGGTTTTTGACTTTATCCATACCTTGTTAGTCCTTTTGGGAACAAAGATAGAGAGGTTGTATAATATGTAAAACATACCGGACGAGGTTCTCTTGGTGAAATTCCTTTCAACTCAACAAGGTTGTGATAAGAGGATGAACATAACTAACAGTCAGAGGAGATGTCTTGGAGAAAGTGTTTCTCATGGAAGGAAAAATTTTGAATTGTTCAAATTTTATTAGTTTAGTACTTAATTAATTCCATATTCAACTGTTGGTATGATCCAAATGGGACACACACAATGGAAAAAAAAAGTTGGGAAAGTCCTTGAAAAAGAAATATGTAGTAATGTTAAACTTTTAAAAGTTCGGGGAAGGAAGAGAGAAGTGAGAATAAATAAAGAAGGGGTCCAGGTTTTTGAACCCTAGACAATACCAGGTTTTTGAACTCTAGACAATACTTATATAAGGGGAAGATCAATATGGCCTCCCATAGATGATTTTTGGGTATACCAATTGTTTTGGCTGCCTTTTTTCTTCTTCGTTACTCTATTAATTTATTTTTATATATAACATATGAGAAAATCAAAATTACTTTAGGAGCTTGAGATTAGAATCCGATTCTTAGATATCTCAAGAACACTATCCCTACTGAGTTTTCTGTGTGGATACTATTAGAGGCAAGACTTTCGTGTTGCTTTTTGGAGACATGTTTTTCTACTAGTGGAACCAGATAAAATCTAGTTGCTCTTGGAAAAGCCTTCTGGTAGCGCGTAAAATACGTCGCTACTTTCACCGCAAGTATACAGGTCAAGTTTTAGTATAAGTAGGGAGAGTAAGGGTATCGTGTTCACGGGGATTGATTGAGACTATTATCGAGTACCGTTGATAGGTGTGATCTACCTATCTATTTCTTAACCGAATTAAGTTAGTTTTTGAGCGTTTATATAATATTTTATTATGTTTTAATTAGTTTTTATACTTTTTGTATTAAAACAGGTGTGTGGGGGCAAAAAGATAGAAAACTGGGGTGAAAACAATAAGATCGAACAAAAAACGGTCGAAGAACGGTGGCAAAACAAGCAAGGAGGAAAAATTGTAAAAAAAGCCCACCGCCGCGGTGTCTAGACCTCCGCCGCGGCAGTGAAAATGTTGAGAAGACCAATATCTTGCTGAACTTCCACCGTCGCGGTGCAAGAGATACAGGATGTTCTTCCTATTCTACCGCCTACTTCACTGCCTAGGTGATCAACCAACCGACCTACCCACTGCCACAGCGATGATCCCACGGCCGCGGTGGTGGCCTCTGTACAGCCTAAGATATTTTTTAGATATTTTTGAGATATTTTGCTTATAAATACCCACTCCTCTCCCCTCCTCTTGCTCTCTTTAGCCACTAGAGCCCCTTGGGCTATACTTAGGGTTAGAATTAAGAGTTTTAAAGGGAGAGATCATATCCCGAAGTGGAGGAAGACGGCGAAGCAATCATTGAACGGTTCTTAGCGACAAATCTTCGGACGAGGCTAAGTTCTTCGATTTCTTTCCTTATTTCTTTAACTTAGGATATTGTGAGCATGTTTATCTCGTTCTTTATTTGTAAATGTGGTTATGGCCATAGTTAAACATAGATTGTATAGGGATTAACACGATATTTATAAATATGTTGTTTGAATGATTTCAGTGTTGCGTTTATGTCGTTCTTCGTAGTTTGATTGTATTTATCGTATTGTTTGTTTATCATGCTTAGATACATAAAAGGAGAATATGGGGTTTGATGAACCCCGGATTCGGATTAGGGTAAACAAACGCTACGATCCAATAACCCGGTCGGGATTAGGATTATGGACAATCAATGACGTTGGGGCAAGACTCACGTGACCTAGGGTCGTTAAGACATTGATGGGGACTTCTTTGTTGACTCGAAGTCATGTATTCCCCCGTCTTACACTCGGGAGACGTGGCGATAAAGTTTTAAAACCGAGATTGTCGATAGGGTAAACACAACACGACGATCCAATGACCTGGTCGGAAGTTGGATTGTGTGCAATCAATGACGCTGGGCGAGACTTACATGACCTAGGGTCGTTAATACGTTGAGAGGGACTTCTTCGTTGACTCGAAGTCATGTATTCTACCGTCTTACACTCGGGAAAGGTGGCAGTGGAGTTTACGAACCGAGATTGTCAAATAGGTTGAACACCGTAAACGTGAGTAAATCGAGATTGAACACGTATTTGTAAACACGTTAATCCCTAGGCAATTCTTTCCCCTAAAATATATTAGTATATTAGAATAGTTAATTTAGGCTATATTAATATTAGTATTAATTAATTAAATATATTTGTTTTTAGCCTAGATAAAGTTAGGTCATGACAATTGCGGTACTAGATAATAACGCCACCAATCCCTGTGGATACGATAACCCGATCTTTCACGATCACACTATACTAAAACTTTGACCTCGTACACTTACGAGTAGTCAATACACGAGGATCGAAATCCTCCACCGTACAACCGTGTTTATGATGACCTAATTTTATCTAGGCGAAAAGAATGTGTTTATGATTAATTAATACTAATATTAAAATACTAATTAAACTATACTAATACTAATATGAGATGTTTAGGAAAAATATTGCCTAGGGATTAACTTTATTTATAAAAACGTGTTTGGTCTCGTTTTAGTTTACGTTAATGGCGTTCGCGTATTTGACAATCTTGGTTCGTAAACTCACTCGACACCTTTCCTTAGTGTAAGAAGAGTGAATACATGACTTCGCGTCAATGAAGAAGTTCCCCTCAATGTCTTAATGACGCTAGGTCACGTGAGTCTCGCCCCAACGTCATTGATTGCATACTTTCTAATGCCCTCCCGAGTCGTTAGATTGTTGTGTTGTGTTTACCCTAGTTAGAATTCGGGGTTACCTCTCCCAAGTGTCAAACCCCGTATTCTCTAATTATCTTAATAAGCATAATATTCATGACAAACCGATAAACACAATCAAAATTATTAAAAGCACACATTAATGAAACACAAACTCAAACAAACAATACTTTTATAAATTATATTAATCCCTAGACAAAAACCCATTTAGCTCATGGTCATAGCCGGTTATACAATGAAAATGGAGCTAAACATGCTCAACTAACTATTGAAGTTAAGAAAATAAAGAAGAAACGAAAGAAACATAACCTAGTCCAAAGATTTGCCGCTAAAAATACTTTGGGATCGCTTCTCCTTTATCGCAACGTGCTCTTCTCCTTCGGAATTGGTTGAACACTCCCAAAACCTCTCTCTAAAATATACGAAACCTAATGAGGCTCTAATGGCCGGAGGAGAAGAGAGGATAGGATGGGGTATAAATAGGGAAAATATCCTAATAAATATCTAAATCTGTGCAGAGGTGACCGCTGCGGTGGTGAGTAGGTTCTGAGCGGTGGATTTAGGATGTCTCTACAATTTCACTGCCTAGGCGGTGAGCTTCCAGCAGATTTAGGCCCTCTCTGCATTTTTGGTGGTGGTCTGGACACCGTGGCGGTGGGCTGCCTTCCAGAATATTGCCCTCGTACTTGTTTTTCCACCGTTCTTGATCCGATATCATCGTTTAGCATCCGTTTTCATACCGTTTCACCCCCATACACTTGATTTAATACAAAAAGAATAAAAACACATTAAAATGTATTAAAACGTAATAAACGTACTAAAAAACTAACAATTTTCGGTTTGAAAATATATAGGTAATTTACACCTATCACCTTCCCAAATCATACCTCGAGAACTACTAGTTTTGAGGATGAAGCACCAAGAGAGGTAATCAATTAAATTATATTTAATATTGTTAGTTTTATTTATTTTATGTTAGTGTAAATAGATTTGGATTAATGAACATGATTTAATTTTTTTTATGTTCCATTGTTTCAATTTTGTGATTTTCATATCCTGTTTTTTCACCTATATGACAAGCTAAAATCCATGCTAGTCCAGCTAGCAGTGGGAAAAGCTACATTATTCCTTGCGTTAACACTGAGACTGATGTTAATTAATCGTATTATAGAAGCTAAAAAATCAAACGTATATTTGAAGAGTATCAAGAATGAAGTGAAAAACGAGCAAAGAATAGATTTTCTTGTCAGAGAGAATGAAGAGGCACTGATGTTTGGTGACAGGTTATGTGTGTTTAATAATACTTATTTGAATAATGACATTTTATATTAATCCCACAATTCATCTTATTCAATCCATTGAGGGAGTACTAAAATGTATCGTGATTTGTGAAAACATTATTGGTGGAATAGAATTAAACAGGAAATTTCAAAGTTCGTTACCAAGTGTCTTGTTTATCAGTAAGTCAAGATTAAACACTAATATCCAAGAGGTTTATTGAAACCTTTGCATATCCTAGAGTGAAAGTGGGATTATATTACAATAGATTTTATTTTAGGATTGCCCCATACTTAGAAGGGGCATAATTCTATAGGGTAGTTGTTGACAAACTTACAAAATTCTCCCATTTTCTAGCTATAAAAATCAGGTACGCGATGGACAAGTATGCAAAATTATATGTTGATGATACAGACAGATTACAAGGTTCCCCAATTTCTATAGTATCAGATAGAAATTCGAAATTTACGTAAAATTTTAGAGGTTCAGTACGACTTTTCATCCTCAGATTGATATCCAATAATAGCATACAATTCAGACAAGGGAGGATATGTTGAGGGGTTTTGTTTTAGAGTTTCCTGGAAGTTGAGATAATCATTTGACTTTAATGGAATTTGTTTATAATATTAGCTATTATTCAACTATTAAATTGGCACCATATGCAACCTTGATAGTTGGAGACATAGAACTTTAGTTTGATCGATTGAATTTAGGGAACAAGAACTATTAGTGTCTGACATAGGTCAAATGACGACAGAAAAAGTAAAGATATTAAAAAAATACTGAGAATTGCTCAGAGTAGATAAAAGATTAATATTGATAGGTGTAGGTGTGAGTCAGAGTTTGAGGTAGGTGATTAAGTATCTCTACGTATATCTCCATGGAAAGGTATAGTTGGATTTGGGAAAATGGATAAATTGAGCTTGATGTATATTAGGTCGTTTGTGATTCTAAAATGGGTTGGTACAATGGCGTATCAGTCGATTCTACCGTAGAGTTATCTAGATTACACAACTTTGTCCATGTTTCGATTCTTAGGAAGTATGTACCAAACCATTCACATATACTGACTTTCCAACCAATCGAATTGAAATAGGACTTGTTATATATGAGGAGACAATACATTCTTTATATATTAAACATTTAAGTTCTACGAACCAAAATGATATTGTTGGTGAAAATGTTATGGCATAGTCCTTTCCTAGAAGAGGCAACACAAAAAAAAAAAAAAAAGAAAAAAAAAAGATGATATAATGAGTAACTACACACACTTGTTTGTTTATGGTAAGTAAATTTTGGGACAAAAAATTCTATTAAAGGGAAAGGATTGTATGGACTAATTTTGTATTTGCATATTTTTATTTGCATTTCATAACATTTAGGAAACATTTTGGTTCAAAATATTATTTTAAATTTCAATTAAAAACTTTTAAGGGCCATTATGTTATTTAATATTTAGTTATAAAAAGTTTAGGGATTAAGTTAATATTTTTTCGATTTAGTGTAGAGTTCTTTGTGTAATTTATCCATTAGAAACTAGGATAACCATCAATTTAGGGGTGTCCATTTGATTGGGTTGATTTATTTGGACCAGATCCGAGATTCAACCTGAACAAATCGACTCAAGGGTTTTTGGACCTATTTTTTACCAGTGTAAAAGGAAAACTTGCTATTTTTAGGTGCCGTCGGATCCAATTCTAGTTTGGTTAGATCCGAGACGAAAAATTAAACTCAATCAAACATGATGAAGAAACAACAATGAAATTCAACAATCAAACATGATAGAGGCACAGAAACAACCATCAAACTCAGCAAAAGAAACATGTTGTAGAAAGGAAGTAAAAATCAAATTCATAAACATTGCAACTTGGTATAAGAACAAAAACAGGAACAAGTACATGCTCACCATTAGGTGATGTCATTCATTACCAGCATCGTCTCATGTTATCATCGATGTGGCGTCGTCACTCACCATCTCAAATATGCTTATTCTCTCAAAAGTCGCAAATACAAAAAATTATAAGTTTCTTCCATAAGGAGCTTCTACCACCTCAATGCAATTATGCTTAACTAATGTCTCGAAATACTATGTGATATATTCTATTGTGAGGTATAAATCTTATTTAAACAATTTAACACAAAAAAAGCGAATAATCATTTTTGTCAAATAAAAACTGTTTTAAAAGATTTTCACGATATTAGATTTAATAACGATTTTTCTCAAAATACCTAATCTAAGTAATTAAAAAAATAATCTAAGAAACTAAATTAACTAGATTGGAAAGATCTCGTAGGAATTTGTTGAAAACGATTACGATAACTTATTGATGAACACAAACCGGTGACCAAAACTTTTAACGCTTCAATTAAGAACTCTTTCAATAAACTCTATTATAAATTTGAACAAAGAAAATCTCTCTTAAAATTGCCAAAAGCTGAATGTTCTTGATTGATTAATTTGAAAAATGTAAGTCTGTATATATAAACCTTTAACTAGACCTCTAATGGCTAGTTTTCAAATTCCAAGACTTTAAATGACCCTTTGATACCCCATATATCATATACTTTCAAAATAAGTATGTTTTATTTTAAAATACTTTTATAAATTCAAAGTCCTTAAGGATATGAAGTAATTTTATCAATTTAATTAAATGAATAATTAAATATATAGACCAATTAAGTAGAAAACAAATAATATATGATATATATGAGTAAAACATTCAAATCCATTAAAAAACTCTTTTAAAATCGTTAAAAATAGAGAGATTTGACTGAAAAATAGAGACAATCAACTATCTGACTGCTAACGGTCGGTTGACCGAGCACACTATTGGTCGATCACCCTCTCCAACAACCAATATTGTGACCGTTTCCAAGCCTATGGTCGGTTGACCGATCCGTCTAGTAGGCTTTTCGTATTTTTCTATTTTCGATTACTGGAATGGTTAGTTGACCGACCAATCCATCTCATCCTTTACGGGGACGTAATCTAGATCCGCTGCTATTTCAGCTACCTCGGAAAGGCCAGTAGACTCCTTAACCATAGGAGTGCTTAAAGAGCAATCCATCATTGAGTCATCGACTCTAGATGATCTAAAGGTCTTCTCAGCAATAGAAGTAGAAATGGTAGGCACGTAATCAAAAATCCTGAGTACCGATGCCCTAGGCCAACCTCAGGAGCATTTTGAAGCACTCCCTATCAGCAGGGTCTTGGGGACTTAGCCTTTCCACAAGAATGGGAAGGACGACAACCACTATCACCCAAAGAACCCATGACTGACATAGTGTCATCTAAAAAAGAGAAGTCAAAGTTTTATCACTAGGGTTTCGACTTTAGGATACAAGTTGGAATTTTTAAGATTATTATGTGACTTTTAGAAGACATGTCAGACTCACCGCAACCATTATTCTATAAAATAATTGTGAGCGGCCATAACTAATCTTTAACGATCCATCACTAGCTGAATACAAGGGGCAAGGGATTTAGCTCATCCCTTTGAGAACAATGGTTGTGCCTCTACCTACTTTAGTTTAAGTACGTGTTATTACTAAAATTAAGGTATAATCAAGAGAATTGAGTCGAAAGCGCCCACCCCTAAAAATGCGATATGCTAAAAATTTGCAAACCCATCTCACTCTGGAGAAACATTAAAAATACTACACAAATACACCACTATAAGAGAAACAATAATATTTAAGGGATAAACTAATTAAATTACACTATCAATCTGGTGAAATAAAAGATGACATCTAGGACTCTCAAAGAATACATACATACAATAATAAACACCTCGGCAAGTGTATTCGGGAATTCACGACAAATAACGAGACGAACCGATTTAGCTTCATAATCCTATAGCTAATCAAGTCTCTTCCCCAACCCGTAGGCTGGGACATACTTTATACTGTTAATAATCATGAATCGTACGATAGGAAGTGTCAGATTAGATTCCCCAATAGAACTTATCCAGTCACTGCCCTAGTCTACGATTGGGACACATTTAATCCTATTTATGTTTTCTTGTTGGAAACAACGTTCATTTCATCTCCTGACATAAAATGAAATGCCCAGATCATAATAAACTTAGTTCACCAACCATCCACGTTGGACTACATATCGACTTGATTCTCAGTTATTTGAGATACGTAGGCAACCCATATACAGGTTTGATCACGCCCTTTAAAATAAAAACCATCCATGTGCATTGAACTAGGCATCACCCATATTCCCTGTGAAAACAGAGATACCTAGGAAACCTTTACAAGGTTTGGTTGAGAACCAAAGAATACCAGGAACTACATTTCGACCAGATCCTTGGTAGATCACCAAGGTACGTAAGAAACCCAAGTGGGTTCGGTCGAAATAAAAAGGGGAGAGGGGTATCATCTTTATGACGCTTTCTCAACCCTAGACCATGGCACATCTCTCAGAATAGTCCTTTGACTCTCTTGAGAAAATTCATATGCACTCTCCTTGTTTACCAAATAATAGAGGATGCTTAACTAGGAACAACGCGTTAACCTGACTCCCAACGATGCCCGGGATACGTTGGAAACCCTTGTGGGTTTGCTTGATAAACCAATAGGCACCGAACTACCTTTTTGACCTAATTCTTGGTAGAGCACCAAGATACGTAGGAAAACTTCTTCGGTCACCATTAACAAAATCCCACGTCAATTGGGATTAAATTATGATAAACAATAAAATATCTACAGAGTTGCTCAATAATAAAATCCCTCAATCAATTGGGATTGGACCATACCAAATATAACAATAGCCCACCAATCTGGATTTAACCATGTTAAACTTTAACTAGTCAAGGAAGAGTTAGGTATGGACCTAAGTCCTAGTAAATATCAAGACACGTGAAACCTTTATAGGTTGGGTTATCATCTTAAACAAAATTTTTCCATCCCCAGCAGACTGCATTGCGACCTGTCCGTGGTAGATCCCCAAGGTATATAGGAAACCCAAGTGGGTCTGGTCGAAGCCAGAGAGTGGTCAGCATTATGATATTTTCTTAGCCCTGTACCTTACCGCATTTCCCAAGAAGTACATTGACTTCGTTGAGAAGTTGCCTTCCAATCCTGTTGTTAAATAGACAACAAATGATACTTGTGCTCGAACAACGCGTCGACCTAATTCCTAAGTAGATTACTAAGGTATGTAGGAAGCCTAGGTGGATGCGGTTGATAAATCTAAAATAACACAGCGAGGGTCGAACTATATTTCGACTAGATTCCTAACCTAGGAAGCCAGTGTACATAGATAGCCAAGGTGGGTTTCGGTCATCCGGCGATCACCATCTAGAACAGTAATATTAATAATACATAAATAACCCAACGAGGTTTCCAAACTAAAACAAACACTACAATCGCACGCTCAGTTTAGGATATAGAGGCAACCCATGTGGGCTCTGCCGCATGTCGCCATTCTATGGTATAGTATAATATAGTTATTGAGAGTCCTAGGACTATGAATAAACATCATCAAGCCCCAATTTATAACTGAGGCACATTTTATCCGAGGTTAAACTTCTCCCAAGAAGTTTTTCAGTCCTTGTCAGGTAGTTCAAGGTAAAATTTGGCCAAGAAACTCCATTAGGTGTTGAGTTTCCCCGAGGGTCTGCACCTGTGTGAATTCTCTCGGTTATTTTCAATCATGTATTGATATGAAAACCTAAGAATCAGTTTATCTAACCAAGAAACTGTTCCACCAAAAATTAATGTACTCCATGAGTCCGAACTACATTTGACCTGATTCTCAATTAAGTCTGAGATATGTAGGCACCCCCATGGGGGTTCGGTCAAGCCAGCTCATGAAAATCAATAGCTAAAAATATCGTCGACCTGAATCTCAGACTAACTAGACATCCTAAAATTAGTTTCTCTAACTGAGAACCATTCCACCCAATCTTGATTTACTTTACATGTTAGAACTACATGTAACTTGATTCTCATTAATTTGACATATGTAGGAGAATCCTTTGGGGTATAGTCACAACCCGGAGCTGATTGATCGAATGTCACCCTCCCCACCTCTTACAGGATAGATTGCGTATCATCCTTTAGGAACATTATTTCAATAATTCTAGGCAGTGTATTTTAATTTTGTATTGTAAAATAGACAGTCAACCAAACAATATTTTAATAATTCCAGATAGTAGTATAGTGTAGTAGTAGAATTTACTTTACTTGCTAGAACTACATGTGACCTGATTCTCATTAATTAGAGATATGTACGAAAACCCTTCGGGTACGATCACAACCATGAGTTGATTAACCGAGTGTCATGTTCTCTATACCCTATAGGATAGACTGCACATTTTTCTTAGGAAGACTGTATTTTAAATTCTTGCCAGCAGTAGTGTGGTTGTATTTTAAATTCCGGCTAGCAGTAGTATAGATTTATTTTAAATTTTGGCCAACAATAGTATAGATGTATTTTAAATTTCATCCAGTAGTAGTATAGTTGTATTTTAAATTATAGCTAGCCAGTAGTATAATTGTATTTTAAATTCCGGCCAGCCAGTGGTATAGTTGTATTTTATATTCTAGCCAGTCAATATAGTAGTATAATTTTATAATTCCGGCCAACCAATAGTATAATATAATAGTATAATGCTTGGTAAGGCTTGTATAGAGTGTCGTTTCCACCAGGTCCTAGAGGATAGATCGATGGTCATCCTTTAAGGAATAGCAAAGTATATATCATCGAGAGGGCTTGTACTAGAGTGTCGTCCTCGCTAAGACCTAGAATCAGGCATATTGCCATTCTACGATATAATATAGTATAGTTATCAGGAGGGCTCGTAAAGAGTGTTGTCCTTACCAAGTCCTATAGGTTTGATCGTTGCTCATCCTTCAGGAGTATAATATAATATGTAGTCACCAGAAGGGCTTGTACAAAGTGTCGTCCTCATCGCACCCTATAGAATCCAGAATCACCATCCTCCAGGAATATAGATAGATGGGAATCAGATATGTCACCACTCTTTAAGCAGTAGTCATCCAGGGTTGATTGTTTGTCATCCTTTGAAGTACACAATGGTAGAAGTGATCAATCGTCACCCTCGTCGAATCCTCAAGGATCAGGTATGTCTCTATCCTTTAGGATAGATTTAAATACATGTATTTCATGTCTAGTGGAACAAAATGTCTATGTATTCTTCTTTGTTATTATGAATAAACTTGCACGATAAAGAGGAACAACTATAGACACAACATTTTGTCTTGCCCAGCCAGTGTCGAATCTAGTAAAAATTCAAATAAACTTTAAACTTAGACTTAAAGTGAATGAATTTATACCTGAGTTCACACTATATAATATAGAAAAATATCCAGAAAATATGATAAAAAAATATTAAATTTGACAAAATTCAGTTAAGTAAAAGTTTCGAGTTAACCTTGAAAATCCCATAATTTAAGGGGAGGTCTAAAATAACTTTATTAAATGTTGATTTTAATTGAATTACTTTTAGTATAGATAAAAATTATCCACTCCATTAAATTATAGGATATTTTAACAAATTACTCCAGTTACCTACCCAGACTTTGAAACATTTACAACCACTGAATCTTATCGGTTTAGCACCAAAACTATTTATTTCATTTATGCATATTATATCAAATCCCAGCCATAAAAAATCC
Source organism: Eucommia ulmoides (assembly GCA_016647705.1). NCBI lineage: Eukaryota > Viridiplantae > Streptophyta > Magnoliopsida > Garryales > Eucommiaceae > Eucommia > Eucommia ulmoides. The sequence continues at coordinate 44,310,479 of CM028328.1, forward strand.
AAGAGACCTTAATAAAATCTTGGAAAGGTCATGACAAATCCCCAAAACACAAAGATGATTAAGGAGCTGGGCTGGATTTGGAATTACACCAAATTCAAGTTGTCTTTACAAACCAACCTAGGCCCAATGAATTAAGGGAATAGACATCATTAAAGGCCTAAAAAAAAGTCCTTGAAATGGACAAGGAACTTCCTAGAAGTTTCCTACAAAATATCTAGGAAGAGAACCAAGACACTTAGGATGTGACAAACCGTTATCGAAACTAAACCAATTCGGTTCGCTACCTAAGTTAGGCATTTAATGAGCATTGAATTCCTATCACATAAAGCATTAAATACTTGGTATGGCATGGATAGACCACATTCAAGGGATCTAGATATTTTGAAAAAAATATCTTAGGTATAACCGAAAATCTTGAATTATGACTACCCATTATCGAAACCAAATCAAATCAGTTTGCCACCTAGCCAATGCATTAAATTAACATCCTATCAAGCAATAAATTCTTGAGATGACATGGAAGGGATAGGTTCAAAATATCAAGATATTTTCACCAAAATATCCTAAGGTAACTAGCAAACTTGAAAACCAACTGTCGGTTATAAGGTAAGTTAACCCAATTCAATCTGAAGTTAACTAGATGAGTGCTCACCAATTCATGACTCTTTATGGTTCATTAAATGCAATGGTGACACATCAAGACTAAGTTCAATGCATTTGGAAAGCATTAATGGAAACTAAACCGAATAGTGAAACAAACCGGTACTTAGCCCCTGAACCGAACCGGAAGTGTCAGATCAAGCCATCAATTCACCCATGTGCAACCCATATGATTGGAGGGGAGGTAATTGTAGACACTGCATTTTGTCCCGCCCAGTCAGTGTTAAATCAAGTATAAATTTATATAAACTTTAAAGTTAAGTTTAAATGGAATGAATTTTTACCTGAGATCACACTGTATAATATACAAAAAAATGCCCAGAAAACATGATAAAACAAAAAACTGTTGAATTCAACAACATGCAGTTAAGTAAAAGTTTCGGGATAACCTTGAAATTCCCATAATTTAAGGGGATCTAAAATGACTTTATTTTCATTTAATCATATTTAGTATAGATAAAAATCAACCACTACCCTTAAATTATAGGATATGTGAAACAAAGTACACTAGATACCCACCCTGACCATGAAACATTTACTTTCATTGAATCTTGTTGGTTTAACACCAAAAACATTTATTTCATTTATGCATATTACATAAAATTCCACTATAAAAAATCCAAGAGACCTTGATCAAGGATTGTAAAGGTCATGACAAAACCCTAAGTCACCAAGGTACTTAAGGACTTGGGTTTAGTTTGGAATTGCACCAAAACCAAGTTGTCTTGACAAACCACCCTAGGCCCATTGAATTAAGGGCCTAAACATCATTAGAGGCCCATAAAATGAAATTTTAAATGACCAAGTAACCTTCCTAGATGTTTCCTACAAAATATCTAGGAAGGGAACCAAGACACTTAGGATGTGACAAACCGTTATCGAAACTAAATCAATTCGGTTCGCCACCTAAGTTAGGCATTTAATGAGCATTGAATGGAAACCCCATTAAGAATTAAATAATTGGTATGATATAGATAGGCCGCATTCAATGGATCTATATATTTTGAACAAAATATCTTAGGTATAACCGAAAACTTTAAATTGTGACTACCCGTTACCGAAACCAAATCAAATTGGTTTGTCACCTAGACAATGCATTAAATGCACATCCCATAAAGAAATAAATTATTTGGATGAAATGGAAGGGATAGGTTTAAAGTATCAATCTATTTTCACCAAAATAACTTAGGGTAACTAAGGAACTTGAAAACCAACTGTCAGTTACAAGGCAAGTTAACCCAATTCAATCCAAAACCAACGAAATGAGTGCTCACCAAGTCATAACTCATAATGTAGCATTAAATTATATGGTGACACATATAGACTAAGCTCAATGAATTTGGAAAGCATTAATGGCAACTAAACTGAAATAGTGAAACTAGCCGGCACTTAGCCCCTAAACCGAACTGGATGTGTCACATCAAGCCATTAAAGAATCTATGTGCAAGAAATTTGATTGGAGGAGATTTAATGATTGGTAATGATTTCCAATCATTACAAAATCTAAGAATTTATTTGGTAATGATTGCCAAATCTTTTAAGATTGCCAAATCTTTGAAGATCTTTCCTTTCACCCAAAATTCATTCAACACAAAACAAGATGAAATCAAGATAACATGTCCCATTGGCTAAACCAACCCCAAGGAAGAGGCTGGGATAGCCTGTGCAGATATAAATGCATAGGCCCGCAACATATAAATAGGGGTAGTGGGGTCTTTATTTTTTCAAGCCTTAAATGCCTAGCTTCTTTATCTAAAACCCGAGCTAAGTCCCGGGTGCTAGGATTTTTGAGAAAATATCTCAAATAACACATCGTTATTCTGCTAAAATTCAGTCTCGGAGGTTGATCTTGAGGTTCTTGGAGCAAGAACTCAAGAGGAAGACGATCATCGATCAATGTCAAGCGAAGGAGATCAAGGACGAAAGGATGATAGGTACTTAGGGATGACCACTTATCCTAAGTAGGGTGTTCTTGAGGTTCTTGAAGCAAGAACTCAAGAGATTGATGGTGATTGATCGAGGATCAACCAAGAAGATCAAGGAGGAAAATGAGGTAACCATTTAGGGAAGACTACATCCCCTAAGAAGGTATGTTTTCTTCTAGATCCCCTTTGTTCTTTGTTTAATCTTGTGTATGTTGCTTGTACATAGCATAATAATGTAGTTAATACACTTTGATTTCATGTACATAACACATAAAACTCATAAACAACCAACCAAAAACTTAATTTTTGTTATAACAACCAAACCATGTTTAAATTATTCCAAAATCATTCAAGAACTTCAAATCATCCAAGAACATGTTAAGAACATGTGAGGATTCAAACAAAACTACATTCACACCAAGAGTTGTGCATACTTTCTACGATTCTCTCAAGAACTTAAAACCGACTATTTACTAAGTGTTAATACTAACTATATAATTATTAATAACTAGATTTACTTTATGCTAAACTCAAGATCACAGCCAAGTTGACTTGTTGACTGGCACTTATATATATATATACGTATATACTACACCTACAAACCCTTGTGGCTAAGAACTCGGGATAAAGGGAGGGCCTGTATTTCTTCAGAAAATAGGTGTGATTCTTCTTCAGAAACCTTCCCATTTTCCTTAATTATGAGTAGGACTAGCATAAATATACAGTATTTTTTTTTTTTTTTTTTCATTTTCAAACTAACAACTCACATACTAATACTAACTAACTAAAACAAAAGAGTTCGGTTAAGGTGTTCTTGACAAAATCAAAGAAGTTATGTACATGTCAAGTTGTGATTCAGGTTGTTCATAATTTAAAAATTGTTAATAATAACCAATTAATGACGTGATTCTGGTTGTTCACAACTTAGAAAATATTTAATAATAGCTAACTAACATTGAGATTTAGGTTTTTCACAACTAAAACCAACTAATAACCAAGCCAATCTTTAACTAAAACCAGACCAATTTTGAATTAAAACCAACCCAACCTACCAGTTTCAACTTAATAAGAATGAACTACGTTTGACCTGATCTTTGGTTACCACCCAAAGTACATAGGCAACCCATGACATGGGTTCGGTCACCTTAAACAATAAAAATCAATTTTTACCTTAACCAGTCTGAACTATGTTTAACCAGATCTTTGATTACCACCCAAAGTATGTAGGCAACCCACGTAAGGGTTCGGTCACAAATAATAATAAAATCAATTTCACCCTTGCATAAATAAACTATGTAAAGACCTAATTCTCATTAATCTAAGATCCTTAGGTAAACCACGTTTGGGTTTGGTCACATATCCAAATAATTTAGTCTTAATTTGCATTTCATATAGCTTGCATATTTATATTCCGGTCTCTTATAAATTGCAATTGAGTTGCCTAGAATAGTATAGTAAAGTATAATATTTACTGCTTTCATTAGGATAAAAACACAAAAATATTTTCGTTTCTAGTTTTAGTTGCATAATAGATAACCTTTACTACTTAGATCATGATAAAATACATAAACAGAGGAAAAACTTTAAGAAGGGAATTATTTTTGTTTAAGTAAATCAAAGAAAAATGCTTGGATATGTTTAACAGTGAATATCTATTTAGACCAAGGTACCATTTACGAACGGGTGTCTTGGGGTGCGTAAAATCTTCCCCAAGTATAACTGACTCCCAAACATAAAGAATATCTCTGGTACACATACCTTTGGAAGTCAAAACACGGACAATTTTAAAAGAAAAAATGAATTTCTAAAATCCCAGTGACCTGGTACACCATTTAAGCCCATGCTAGCTAACGACTCCGTTTTTAACATAAAATCTAGGCTCAAGAAGTTTTTCAAAATCGATGCCTAGAAAAGCCCTTAAAAAACCATTTTCAAAATAAACGGATCTGGATGACTTAGAGATAAAAGAATGAAATATGTTTTTATCCTCTTCTTGATTCTCTAATTCTTTCACTATCAAAATCTGGGGTACGTCAGTAATGATTGGTAATGATTGCCAATCATTACCAAAACTAGGAAAAGATTTTGTAATGATTACCAAATCTTTAAAGATATTTCCTTGCACCCAAAATTCGTTCAACACAAAACAAGATCAAATTAAGATAGCATGTCCCCTAGGCCACACCCCTCAAGGAAGATGATAGGATTGCCTGCGCAGATATAAATGCACAAGCTCCCAGCCTATAAATAGGGGTGCTTAGTTTATTTTTATTTTTTCAAGCCTTGAATAAGTAGTTTCTATATTTAAAACTCGATCCAAGTCTTGGATGCAAGGATTTTCGAGAAAATCTCTCAAATTACACGGTGTTGTTCGGTTGAAATCCAGTCCCGGAGGTTGATCTTGAGGTTCTTGGTGCAAGAACTCAAGAGGACGATGATCACCGATCAACATCAAGCCAAAAAGATCAAGGATTAAAATGAGATAGCTACTTAGGGAAGACCACTTCCCCTAAGTAAGGTGTTCTTGAGGTTCTTGGAGCAAGAACTCAAGAGATCAATAGTGATTGATCAAGGATCAACCAAGAAGATCGAGGAGGAAAATGAGGTAACCACTTAGGGAAGACTACATCCCCTAAGTAGGTATGTTTTCTTATCAACCTCATTTGTTCTTGGTTTAATCTTGTGTATGTTGCTTGTATATAGTATAATCATGTAGTTAATACACTTTAATTTCATGTACATAACACAAAACCTATAAATAACCAAACAAACACTTAAATTTTTGTTATAACAACCAAACTATGTCCAAATAATTTCAAGAACATTCAAGAACATCAAATCATCCAAGAACATATTAAGAATATATGAAGATTCAAACAAAAGTATAACCACACCATAAGTTGTGTATACTCTTTACGATTCTTTCAAGAACTTTAAACCGACTCGTTACTAACTGTTGATCCTAAGATGTTGATGGACAATTAAATGTTGATGTTTTGGTAGAAGTAATGATTTTATTGAGTGTTTCAGTTTAAAGAGTTCCAGACGGTATCATGAAGTAATTATAAAAGATGTAGATACGATAATATCATAAAAAAATTATGAAGGATGCAGAGACGCTAACATCATGTAGAAATTGTGAAGGATGCACAGACGGATACAAAGATATTGAAGATTCTAAAGAATCTAGGTGAAAACAGTTTTAATCTATTTTTACTTTTAATGTATCCCGATTAGGATTACACACGATACACAAATGATTTTATGATTATGTATGTTTTTGATAGGATCCTAATTAGCTAAAACATATTTGCTCCTTTGTGAAATTGAAGTAGAAATATTGATTTAAGAAAGATAAATGATTAAAATTGAATTTAAGTGATAGTTAAGTTAACCGAGAAAAAAAATCAGTTAAAGAGGCAAAAACGTAAAAGAAAATAGATTAAAATTTAATTAAGGAAGGATTACAGCAGAGACCTGTTGACTTACGGTATTTGAGCGGTCGACTTATAAAAATTAGTTAAAGTCCTTGAATCTTCCAACTGATAGGTAGGTCGACCTATGGCCAAAAGATGAACTCTCTGAATCGTTAGGTCGACCTGTGAATGTCTCTAAATCGTCTAGTCGACAGATGGATAAGTAGCAGTTGACTTATGGGCGAGAAGTTTTGGCTTGGATAGTATCCTACATCGATCGGTTAACCGATGGGCAGAGGCCGGTCAACCGACCCTATTGTTTCAAGTTTTGTGGAATTTCAGGATTTATTAAAAAACTAGCCGTTATTTGTTTACTTGATTGAGAGATCTTAGGGCTATAGATATATTTAAGATATGATACTCCTATTTGAATATCCATATAGATTTGGTACATGAAATTAAAGGGTTTCTTAAATCGGTCCTTTTAATATTTCATATCTTATCGATTTGTGTTTAAAAATTCTTTGAGGGACTAAATTGAACATTTTTGAAAGCAATAATTAAGTCAAATATACTAGGATTGAAAGGAATCAATATATGGGGTCTATAGGTGATTTTAAATGATACATCTTGTGGAAATTAGTTGTTATAGAGCTTGTTTCAAGTGGCTTTATATAGACCTGCGGATTTCACATAATAATAACATAACATATCAATAACTAAGTGTTCGTGAGCTATTCTGAGAGTTATCATTCTATCCAAAACCTTGAGTTCGTGAGCTTTCTGAGAGTCATCCTTTTGAGATTATATTGAGCAATTAATCGTGAGATTTTTTGTTGAGAAAAAGTGTTCTGAATTTTGGCATCACCGATATAAGCTTTGTCACGATTCAATCTTCATTCTTTTGGTAATATTCTGGTGAGATTGTTCCAAAATTTAATTCTTTGTTGTGATTAAATATTATTTTGCTTGCTTGGATTTTTAAATATTGTGAAATCGTTTTCTGAACTTTAAATTGCATACAAATATTTTAAAACGATTTTTGGTGAAAATCAAATTACGTACTTATTTGTGTTTTACTCATATCTATTATAATCAGATTTTTATGTTGAGATCGTCCCAAGCATATTCTGATTTGAGTTTATTATTATTATCACTTGCTTGGTTAATTGATTGTATGATAAATCGTTTTTGAACTTTAAAAACATAAAAATCTTTTAAAACGATTTGTGTGATAATCTGGTTACGTGCTCGATTTTGTGCTACCCGCATTAATTTTATAATCAAATTTTTATTTTCCTCACTTAATTCTATCACTAGTAAATATCGAAACATTAATTGAGTTTAAATTGATTTAAGGTGGTAGAAGCTCCGAGTGGGAAGAACTTATCAATTTATTGTAATTAGTGATTTGTGTGTTGGATTAGGTACTATTGGGAGTATCTAATCAAGGGTAGTTGGATTTCAATCTCTTATGGTAAAGAGATTGAGGTTTGATATTTACCTAAGTACAAAAATGTTAGGTTACTATTTTCCCTTGAAAATAGTTAGGTGTGATTCTTCTTGATTATGATCAATTGTAAGTGAATTGTAAATGTTCCATTCTTGCTTGGGAAAATGATACTTGGAGTAATTGTGAGGTTTGATTCTTAGCCTAAGTATAAAAGAATTATGTTAATCCTTAGCCTGTGAAAAGGATTAGGTTACTCTTGAGCTTGAGAAAAAGATAAGGTTATTCTTAATCTTGTGAAAAAGAAAAGGTTATTCCTGACTTTAGGAAAAAAAAAAAGTTGTAAATGTTGATTTTGAGTCTGTGAAAAAAATCATTGTGTAAGGGTTTAGTTCCTACCTATTTAAAGGAATCTTAGTGGTTTAGTGGGTGCGGATCTCCGTTGGGCTCGGAGGACTGAATTAGCCAAGATTAACTTGGTGAACCAGGATATATCGGTGTGTACTGCATTGTTTATTTTCTTTACTTTATTTTGTGTTATTTGGATATGCACATAGAGCTTATAACACTTATCCGCTACTATAAAGAGATAATAATCAATTTAGGATAAATTGATTAATTGATTAAATTAATTATTTGATTTTTGAAGTATTATTATTTGGATTAAATTTTATATCTACCCAATTTACCCCCTCTTGGGTAGCTCACTGGGCCAACACTAACTATTAATACTAATTATATAACTATTAATAACTGGATTTACTTTATACTAAATGTCAAGATCACAGCTAGGTTAGATTGTGGACTAGCACACACACACACACACACACACACACATACACACACACATATATATACTACACCGATAGACCCTTGTGGCTAAGGACTCGGGATAAAGGGATGGCCTCTCTTCTTTCGAGAATATGTGCAATTCTTCTTCAGAAACCTTTCCGTTTTATTTTGTTATAAGTAGGACTGACATAAATATATGGTATTTCTTTTAATTTTTTTAACTAACAATTTACACTCTAACACTAACTAACCAAAACAAAAGAATTCGGTTAAGGTGTTCTTGACAAAATCAATGAGGCTATGTACATGTCATGTTGTAATTCAATTTGTTCACAACTTAAAACTTTTAATAATAACTAATTGTTGTTGTGATTCAAGTTGTTCACAATAACCAACTAATAACTAAACATGTCTTTAACTAAAACCAGACTAGTTTTCAATTAAAACCGACCTAGCCTTCCAGGTTTACCATAACTAGAATGAACTATGTTTGACCTGATTTTTGGTAACTATCCAAAGTACGTAAGCTACCCACATAAGGGTTTGGTTGCCAATAATAATAAAATCAGTTTCACCCTAACAGAAGTGAACTACGTAAAGACCTGATTCTCTTTAATCCAAGATACGTAGGCAACCCACGTGCGGGTTCGGTCGCATATCCAAATAATTTAGGTTTAGTTTGTATTTCATATAGCTTGCATATTTATATTCCGGTCTCTTATAAACTATTATTGGATTGTTGCTGCCTAGAATAGTATAGTATAGTATAGTATAATATAATATTTACTGCGTTCATTATAATAAAATCACAAAAATATTTTCGTTTCTAGTTTTAGTTGCATAATAGATAACCTTTACTGCTTACATCATGATAAAATACATAAAAAGAGGAAAAACTTTTAAAAGGGAATGATTTTTGATTAAGTAAATCAAAGAAAACTGCTTGGATATGTTTAATAGTGAATATCTATTTAGACCATGGTATCGTTTGCGGACAAGTGTCTTGGGGTGTGTAAAATCTTTCCCAAGTATAACTGACTCCCGAAATTAAAGAATATCTCTGGTACACAAACCTTTGGATGTCAAAACATGGGACATTTTAAAAAGAAAAATAAATTTTTGAAATTTCAGTAACTTATCACACCATTTAACCCTATACTAGGCGGCGACTCCGTTTTTAACATAAAATATCAGCCCAAGAATTTTTTCAAAACCGACGCCTAGAATGCCCTTGAAAAACCATTTTCAAGATGAATGGATTTGGCCGATTTAGAGAGGGAGGAATGAAACTTATTTCTTCTTCTTTCCGATTCTCTACTTTTTCCGCTATCAAAATTCGAGGTGCGTCACAGTGATGAATGGTGGCCACCACATATAAAGTTATTTTTTCAAAATAATTATCTTATATATAACTTTTTTTTTTTTTTTTTTTTTTTTTTTTTTTTTTTTTTTTTTTTTTTTTTTTTTAAGCACGTTACTGCAAAGGGGATTAAGTATGTTATGAGTTTTAGACTCTCGAGAGGTTGGAAATACTTAATTTAATGTGACTGAATTTGTTTGGGCCATAGACGAGTATTTTAGTTTGCAGTGGGATATGGCCATTTTAGATAGAAATTTAATATGATGCTCCTATATTGTTTGAAGACACTCGTCGATCACACACACCACTGTATGAAGAGAGTGTAATGCATGAGTTTAAAGAAAGAAACATTTTATGTCCATTGTGTCCGAATGAGAGATGTTGGATTATGGAGCGAGTCGGGTTGATCTGTGGAAGGTCCACATAGGCCACAAGTTCTATAAATAGTCATCATGTGATTGAGTGCGACTCTTGATCTCAAGGACATTTGAATTATATATATATATATATATGTGCATTTTTTGTAATTAACTTAAATTATTTATATTCAGGTGGACATTAGCTAATCAATTTCTAATTGGATTTCTTAGCGTGCCCAACAACCTTTTCCATATAGAATCCAACCTTAGAACCATTTCGAACTTTGGCGATGACTAGTTTCTTTTTGGAATCATTTTTTAAAAATATTTTGGGTCACTTTTAAGATATTTAAAAATTACGTTAAAAAAAACTAAATGATCCACCACGCATATTTAAATCTAACTTTGGATGACGGATTTGTTTTATAAAAAGAAAAATCAGTGCATCTAAACCCTTTTACAAAAATATAAAAATATTTTTAAATTTTACTCGCATCTCTCAAAAACAAAATATTTTTTTCCTTTAAAAATAAGATATTAAATTTGGGACAAAATGAACATAATAGAGGTAAAATAATAAATAATACAAGGAGTTGGAGTTCTTAGTTTTTCCTCTTCATTTTTCATCAATGGACATTATTAGGAGAGGCTTATTTTTATAGTGAGAGTTGGTTCAACTATATGGGCTGGCCCACAATAAACGTACCTCTCACTCTAAGTTGGATAATGTGTGGGGAGACCCCACAACTAATAAAAGGCTTCTTATTAAAGCTGATATTTTGGAAGAAAAGATAAGCAATAATCAAGTGAAGAGTACCGAACATGAAACCTTCGTGGTAAAGCAAAATTAAAATTCCCTTATAGATCTTTATTTACCATTATTTCACTTTGGTCCCTATAGTTGCAATTTAAATGCACGACATCCTGAAGTTTCGTAATTATACCACTTCAGTCCAAATCAATAACCCTATTACAATGTTGGATGATAAACCTGAACCGTCATCTGCTATGTGTCCAACTATTTTTAAGAGGACTTTAAGGAAATTACCGACATCTTCCTTTCCCTTTATAAAATTTCTATAAAAAAAAATTTATAGTCATAAATTAGACTTTTGAGTTTTTGGTCAAAAAAGAGAATCAAAGTGGGGGAAAGAAGGAAACTAAAAATATCCAAAAAGTCTCTTAAAGCCAGTTAGACCCATGAAAATTGATCATTTTTCTTCCGAAAATCATAATGACAATAATGGCTTGAACTGCAATGGAATGATTAAGAAAGTTTAAGGTGCTACATGTTCGAATTGAAATTATGGGGAGCAAAGTGAGATTTTGGTGAAACTTGAGGGATTGCAAAGTGTCAAAACCCTTTTTTCTTTTTCTTTTTTTTTTTCTTTTTTCTTTTTTGTGTGTGTGTGTTAAATCATTGGAACCATCAAACAAGATTCATTGGAAAGCCACTTAAGGACTAATGATTTGTTTTTTAAGAAAATTATGTTACATAGTTCAATTTATAATCTATTGTCAGATTCAAGTGTACGTTCGGGTTTTAACCTTTTGGTTTGATGGTTGAAGAATGGGCAAAACTAATAGAAGAAAATGCTAAGGTGAGAAATCACAATTCTATTCTATTTGTCTTGTATATTTGAAGAATAGAATTGCACTTATGATAATTTTCTTACAAATATTTGTACAAAAAAAATTCAAATTAACAAAATTATAAATTAAAAAAAAAAAAAAAAAGAGTCATTTTTCTTTTTCGTTAACTTTGATTTTTCTAAAATTTATTGTAATTTTTCCTTTAGCAACTTTTTCACGCTGTAATTTCTCTCAATGATGTTTATTGTAAACTTATGTCCCTAACACTTTTTTTCCTGAAAATTTTAATATCTAACTACTTTTTCTCTCTACATTGTTTTAACAATTAATTCATCTAATATTTTCTCTAAAACGGATCTTTCTAAATATTTATGTATTACTATATAATAATGCTCCGTTGGTCAGGTAGAAGTAAGAATGGAATCATAATTTCAATGGCATAACTATTAATATGTTTAATAAGTCATTCATGACATACGTGATTCGATAAGAGATTGGAATGGTCACGGGAATGATGACTTCATTCTTATGTTTGGTATATATGATTAAATTTCATTCCCATTATCAACGATTTTTTATTCTCACAATATATGAAATTAAACAATTACAAGATACATTTGTTATTAGTTAATCTTAATTACATGGACCAAAAAAAATAATTAATTACATGAGATTAGGGAAGTGTAAATTTTTTGTTTGTTTGGAAAAATAAGGGTTTGGAAGATGATATCAAAGACATTTTTATAACACTTCGTGGAAATAATATTTTTTTTTTATAAAAAACTTGAGAAATGATGATTAAAAAAAAGGTTCTTAAAAACACACGAGCTTTTTTAAAAGTACTTCTTTTAAGAAAACTTTAAAAAAAATCATTTTTTGAAAAAAACAAAAAAAAAGAATTTTCTGAAAAAACATCTTTTTTAAGAAAACTTTTTAAATAATTTTTTGAAAAGAAGAAAACTTCTTTTTCAAGAATAGTTTAAAATAAGAAAACATTTTTTTTTGAAAAAATAACGACAAAACATATTTTATGAAAAACGAAGCAAATAGGTTTTTTTGTTTAATTTTTGTTAAAGACATCTTTTAGAAAAAATCATAATGACCTTTTACAATAAATCATTTGAAAAACAAGGATTTAAAAGCCAACATGAAAATAGTTTTAAGAAAACAAGTTTAGAAAAATACTTTTAAAGGACATTAAGTTTGGAAAAACATATTTTTAAGATATTTAAGTTTAGAAAAATACCATTTTAAAAGACATTTAATTTTAGAAAAAAATATCTTTTAAAGACATTCCCCTTTCAAACGAAACTTAAGGATCATTTCTTAAAAAACCTTAAAGTTTATATTTTTAGAGTAAAACACAAAGTCCTTTTCATGTAGTAAATTTCCTATGTAAAAAACTCCATTTTTTTAAAAGAAAAATAAGAACAAAAATGACACTAAAGGTAACGATATGCACATTTGAATCTTGTCAAGAACACTACAACTGAACTTATTTGCTTAGGCAAAGTTAATGTTATTGTTTGCTTTTGTTAGTAAAAGAAAAGAAAATATGTATATAAGGGTCAGTCCTACTCAAAACTAAGAAGAAGGAAATGTTTATGAAAAAGACACACACACTTATCCCCTAAGGGATAGAGGGTCCCCCTTTATTTCGCCTTTTTGCCATAATGGTCTTAATACAGTATTACGTCGGGTGCTAGTCCATGATCTGAGACGTAGGGTCAATCCATGATCTAGGCTTATATATATAGGGGTGCAAGTCCAAGACCTAAGATGTAGGTCCAAGCTATTTAGACTAGCGTGGAAAGACGCAGAGCAGAAAAAATAAATAGTTAGTAGTTAGTTGGTTGATTTTCGGTTCTTTGAGTTTAGTTTCTTGTGTTTCTTGACAAAATACAAAGATTCTATGCACACCAAAAGATTCTTGTTGTTCTTGACACAAAACAAAGATAATATGTACAAAACAAAATACAAACAAAAGGTATGTACAAAACCAAAAACAAAACAAAAGACGAACAAAAGATAGGTTGAAAGAAACTTACTTAACTTAGGGAAGTGGTTTTTCCCTAAATAATGTTTCCTTCTCCTACTTTATCTTTTTCTTCTTCTTCTTTGCTTGGTTGTTCTTGAGAGGTTTCTTGAACTTTTTGTAAAAGAGTGTCAAGATCACCTTTTGAGGGATTTTTGGAGGTATTTGAGAGGTGGAAAGCTTAAATATTAAGGAAACCCGAGAGAGTTTTTTGAGTTCAAAGAGAGAATCTATGATAAGTATGTTCCCCTTATGAAAAATGGCAGGCTTTTATAGGCAAACCAATGCCTGCACATTCATGAATGTGCATACTTAAATAACTGTATTTAATGGTCATTTAATAACCATTAAATGTTGCTTGATTGATGGGGGTACAAAGCTAGGGTTGCAATGATGATATTCTCTAACTAATGATGACATCCTACTTATAGCATGGAGCGAAATCTTTCCATAATATTCTGAATTAATACTTGACATTTATGAAAACATTCTTGGGAAGCTTCCAATTGGCTAGGGGCACTCCTTTAGAAAAATCCTATGTTTTATCTAGGTTTGGAGGGTGTGCTCTTAGTGAACTTAGTATTTTGGGCACCCATTTGCCTAATTAAGGATTAATTGATTTGTTTTGGGAAATTAAACATTTAAACAAGAAATTAAACTATTTTTGACCATCAATTTGATAAAACCGGTGAAAACGAAGTTTCAGGGATCAAAATGTACAGTAATTGTAATTGGTGAAATTTCTTTAAATTAAAAGCAAAAATTAAATTTATACATATTAAACGTGATATTAATAGAAAACTCACATATAATGTTATCATTTTAGTCTCCAATTAACTTTTAAAAATTTTCAGATTGACCCAAAACTTTTGTTTATATCGAAGTTCGATTGAATTGACGATTTTATGTTTTTTTAACTTGTTTTTTGTAATATTAAAACGTAATCTAAGTTGGAAATTCTTCACTCTAAACCTCGATTTAAAGTTTGTCTGAATTTGCTTTTTAGACCCGATACTTTTCAAAATTTAAAACGAGCGGAGACAAAATGCGGTGTCTGCACTTATCTAATCATTTTTGTTACCAAACATAGGAATGATAATGACCATTTTATCACTGTAGTAATTCTAATCCTATTTTTATTCCATTCCACTTCATTCAATTCCAACCCACCAAACGCAACGTTAGTGACAGAATCATTATGATAATTTTCTCATTTTGATGGAATCCTTATTCCTTAGGGGGCTTGTAATCACGATTCTATTCTATATTCAACTTTACTTTTAAATTTTAAATATAATATACTTAGTCATTGTATAAATTATTATAGATTATAAATAATTATATACATAAACATAAATTAGGAAAGTTACCACCGACACCGCCTGTCTTTGAGACGATGACCACGGTAATCCATTGTCTTTTGTCAAGTACCATTGAGACCCCTTGTTGAAGAAAAATAGTATGCAATTACTATTTTACCCTTGATAGTAAATTTTTTTCTTTCCATTTTTCCCTCTTATTTCTTCATTCTCTCTCTAACCCACTTGAACTAAAAAAATTCATTGCCACCACCATCATCGCTCATGCTTTCATCGTCATCTCCACCACTATCCCGCCATTGTCTTTCTCTATATAAATATCTCTCATCTCCTCTATCCCAATCTTTCATATTCTCTCTCTCTCTCTCTCTCTCTCTCTCATATGTGTGTATGTGTGTGTTAGATAGAGAAAGAGAAAGAGAGAGAGAGAGAGAGAGAGAAAGAGAGAGAAATTGATTGCTGGTGGTGGTATTGGGCAAGGATGGTAGTGGGTTGATGTTGGTGTCTATGGAGATGGGGGTTAGGAGTGGTTGGTTGATGCCAGTGGTGTCAGATTAATATTGATTGTTGGTGGAGGGTTGATGGCTAGTGAGGGGGATGGTGGGACGGTAGGTAAGATTGGGAGAAGAGAGGGGCTAGACAGTGTTGGTGGTAGGGCGGTGGGTACAATTGGAGAGATAAAGAGGGGTTGGACGGTGGTGATGGTGGTGAATTGATGTTGAGAGTTGGTAGATGATGGCAAATGGTGGCTGTGGTGGGTTGAAGCTGTTGATCCTAAGATTTTGATAAACAATTAAAGGTTGATATTTTTGGTGGAACTAACGGTTTGATTAAGTATTTCAGTTTATTAGTTCCAATGATAAAGCTATGATGATAAGTAATGAATGCATGCTAAAGAGACTGACAAAGACGATGGACATTAAGAGACCGAAGATTTTGAAGAATCTAAGAAAAAATAACTCATGTTAATTTTTACTTTTAATGTATCCCGATTAGGATCATACACGACACAAAAAGTTTTTAAACTTATGTGTGTTTTGATAGGATCCTAATTAGTAAAATTATCTGCTTCTATGTGTAATTGAAAAAGAAATATTGATAATTAATTAAAATTGAATTTAAGATTTTAGTAGAGCTAATTGATAAACGAAATTAGTTAAATGGGCGAAAACGTTAATGAGAATGTATTAAAAACGAATTGGAGAGAAGTGTTCAGTAATGAGGAGTCGACTGATAAGTCGACCGAAGCATATAAGACAAACTTGCTGAATCGATCAGTCAACAGATAGGTCGACCTGGCGTAGAAAGTGAACTCTCTGAATCGATCAGTCAACAGGGAAGTCAACCTGTGCTTGAAGGATAAACTCTCTATATCGTTCGGTCGACAGACTGTGAATTATCGGTCGACCGATGGGCAAGAAATGTTTGGATTGGGCTACAACCTGAATTGGGCGGTCGACTTATGAGTGTTTGTCGGTTGACTGATGAGTTTGTTTTAGGTTTTATGGAATTTCGGGATTTGATCCAAAACTAGCCATTAACTAGCCATTATTTAGGTACCTGATTAAGTGATTTTAGGGATATGGACATCTTAAATATATAATACTCTTATTTTAATATTCCAATAGATTTGATACATTGAATTAAAGTATTTTTCAAATTAGTCATTTTAATACTTTCTATCTTATCGAATTGCATTTGAAAATTCTTTTGACGGATTAAATTGAATATTTTGAAAGCTATTATTAAGTGAGATATACCTTAAAAGAAAAGTATCAATATATGAGGTCTATAGGTGATTTTAAAAGGCATATCTTGTGGAAACTAGCCGTTATAGAACTTATTTCAAGTGGTTATAAATAGACCTGCGAATTTCACATAATTAATACATACAATATCAAGAACTATTCATTTCCTAATATTTTCTAAGAGTTATCATATTATACTAAAAAATATTGTGAGATTATTCTGGTGTTAAAGTTCTTGAGTTAAAGTGCTAATTTATTTGCCGTCACCAATGTGAGCTGTCTAATGATCTGTTTTGAAATCCATTGGTGTTTTCCTGGTGAGATCATTTCAAGCTTATTCTTTAATTTAGTATTTGATTATTATTACTTTCTTGCTGAATTGATCTTTTTTGAGAAATCGTTTTTGAACTTTAAAAGCATAAAAATCTTTTAAAACGATATGTATGTTAATCTAATTACGTGCTTAATTATGCTACCCGCATTCTTTATTATAATCGGATTTTGTTTCCTCACTGTATTTCTATAACTAGTATCGGGACATTAATTGAGTATTAATTAATCTGAGGTGGTAGAAGCTCTGAGTGGGAAGAACTTATCAATTTTTGTAATTGGTGAGTTGTATGCGGATTAGATACTATTGGGAATGTCTAATCAGGGGTAACTTGGTTTCAATCTCTTTCGGTAAAGAGATTGAGGTGTTAATTCTTCTTTTATAGAATTAATTGTGAGTGGTTTGTAAAAGTTCCATCCTTACTTGAGAAAAAGGATAGTTGGAGCATTTTTTTGTAAGGTTTTGATTCTTGAGCCTAAGGTATAAAAGAATTAAGTAGTGATTATTCCTGTAATAGAATTAGGTTATTCTTGAGCTTATAAAAAATGGAGGTTATTCATGAGTCTAGAAAAAATGAATTTGTAAAGGTTGATTCTGAGTCTGTGAAAAGAATCATTGTGAGGGTTTGGTTCCTACCTGTAAGGGAATCTTGAGTTTAGTAGATTCAAATCTCCGTGAGGCTCGGAGGACTGGATTAACTAAGAGTAGTTTGGTGAACCAGGATATATCGGTGTGTACTACATTGCCTATTTCCTTTATTTTATCTTATGTTGTTTGGGTGTACACTAAGAGCTTATTATACTTATCCGGTGCTATAAAGATAATAATTAAATTTAAGATAAAATTAATTGTTTGATTTTTGAAGTGTTATTATTTGAATTAATTTTTAAATACTACCCAATTCACCCCTACTCTTGGGTAGCTCATTGGGCCAATAATTGGCATCAGAGCTGGTTTTAGCTCGTTAGGCTTAACATCCTAGCTAAACCAGTCACGTGCACACACCATTGATAATATGTTTTGTGTATCTTCTTTTGATGGTGATAGATCCTTATATGGTAATGTGGTTTATGATTTAGTAGTAGTGATGGAGATGATGATAATGAAAATGTCCATATTGTTATGGAAAAATTACTTTCTTTCATACTACTTTTTGCTAAAGAAAGTTTGAGTTTAAAAAGAAAAATTGATTCTTTTGAAAATAGTGGAGAAAGTGTTCGAAAATTTAAAGTGCATTTGGATAATTATTATGGTACAAAAGAGTTTTCGGACGTTGTTTTTGAAATTAATAATTTGCTCTCTAAAGTGAATTTTCTTGAAAATGAAAATAGAGTTTTGAAAAATAATTTTGACATGATTTCTAAGCAAAGGTCAGATCTTGTTTCTAAAATCGATTTACTTAAGAAAAATTTTGAAAAATCAAATCCTACCTTAATTCTATTTCGAGAGATTCTGAAAATGATTTTTCTAGGCAAAGTGGATATGCTTCATTGTCTCATCCTTCATCACAAGCCAGTGATAATTATGTGGCTATTGTTAGAAATGATTCTTGTTTTACATCTCGTGCTTTCTATGATCAATTGGATTTGAGATATTATTATAATAGGGTTTGGTATTTTAAAGTATCATGTCTGTTTCGAAACTCTAAGTTTATATTTAACAAGGACGGATCCAAAATGAAATGGATACCGAAGAGAACTATTAAAATGTCTTGTGCAGAATTACATAATGTTAAAAGTGGACCTGAACGAGATTATTCTGGAGTTAAAGTTCTTGAGTTAAAGTGCAAATTTATTTGGCGTCAACAATCTAAGCTGTCTAGCGATCTGTTTTGCAATCCATTGGTGTTTTCTTGGTGAGATCATTCCAAACTTATTCTTTAATTTAGTATTTGATTATTATTATTTGCTTGGTGAATTGATCTTTTTTGAGAAATCGTTTTTGAACTTTGAAAGTATAAAAATCTTTTAAAACGATTTGTGTGTTAATCTGATTATATGCTTAATTGTGCTACCCGAATTTTTATTATAATCAGGTTTTGTTTTCTCACTTTATTTCTATCACTAATATTGGGACATTAATTGAGTATTAATTAATCTGAGGTGGTAGAAGCTCCGAGTGGAAAAAATTTATCAATTTTTGTATTTGGTGAGTTGTGTGTGGATTAGATACTGTTGAGAATGTCTAATCAAGGGTAGCTTGGTTTCAATCTCTTCTGGTAAAGAGATTGATGTATTAATTCTTCCTTTATAGAATTAATTGTGAGTGATTTGTAAAAGTTCCATCCTTACCTGAGAAAAGGATAGTTGGAGAATTTTTTGTGAGGTTTTGATTCTTGAGCCTAAGGTATAGAAAGAATTAGGTAGTGATTCTCCCTATAATAGAATTATGTTATTCTTTAACCTGTAAAAAATAGAAGTTATTCCTGAGCCTGGAAAAAAGAATTTGTAAAGGTTGATTCTGAGCCTGTGAAAAGAATTATTGTGAGGGTTTGGTTCCTATCTATAAAGGAATCTTGAGTTTAGTGGGTGTGAATCTCCGTGGGGCTCGGATGACTGAATTTGCCAAGAGTAGTTTGGTGAACTAGGATATATCGGTGTGTACTATATTGCTTATTTTCTTTATTTTATCTTGTGTTGTTTGGGTGTGCACCTAAAGCTTATTACACTTATCCGCTACTATAAAGATAATAATTAATTTTAAGACAAAATTAATTGTTTGATTTTTGAAGTGTTATTATTTGGATTAATTTTTTAAGGCCACCCAATTCATCCTCCCTCTTAGGTAGCTCACTAGGCCAACAGAAGCTTATGTTGAACAATGGTGGTTGTAGGTTGAAGATGTTGGGCTATATGTTGGTGGTAGGTTCATCTGAGCGAGAGAGAGAGAGAGAAAATAAAAGAAATGAAAAACAAGGGAAAGAAAAAAAAAATAAAAGAAATTCAAAGTATAAAAAAATAAAATAAATGGAAAATGAGAAAAGTCAATAGTCAAAATTGTTGGGAAAACTCACCAATTACTTACATTTTATTTTCTCTCTTTTGTGATTAAAACATGATTACTAATTTTAATAGGCATAGATATTAACCATGATAAACCAAGCAATAATAAAATAGGAGACATGATTGTTGCGTGGAAAAGTCCAAGGCGGGAAAAAAATCAAGGGGCTAAAGTCCGATCTCAACTTTCACTATCACAAAATAATGAGATTACAATCGTTCACACCTTTAAAAGAAAACTCCTGGATCACCACATTAGTATCACAAAAAACAGTGGATACAAAAAGAAACTTCAAATACGGGTTTAGAGGGTAATACTGAATCACCAATTGGAAGAGGGTTACCAAAAGATTAAGGCCGATGGAAAGGAACTACTTTATACAAAAAACGAACCTTGGTAGTTTGTTGAATAATTCCAACTATGAAAATCAAACTCCGCCATGTTTTCCAGCAACCAATAGGCTTCATCCATAGTTAGTTGATTGAATGAGGTGATACCATTTCCTCTTGCGACCAAATTTCTTGTTGCGGCTAGTAACCCATCGATGAAGTTCAGTAGTTGACACTCCCTCGGGAAACGATGGTTTGGGAACCGGATGAGCAACTCCTTATATCGATCCCAAGCACAATAAAACAACTCGGAATCTTGTTGAAAGAAATGCAATAGCACTTGTGAATCTAACATCTTCAAGTACCTTGCAAGACAAAGAAAACTAAAAACAAAAATTAAAAATAAAATAAATATCTAAATTAAAATCAAGTTATTTACTCACAATATCAACAACAATCTAAAAACAAATCCCCGGCAATGGCGCCAAAAACTTGGTAGTGGAATATTACGTCGCTACTTTAACCGCAAGTGTACGGGTCAAGTTTTATAAAATATGGAAGAGTAAGGGTTGTCGTATCCACAGGGATTGGATTAAATTGTCGCTAACTACCGCAATTATCATAACCGAACTTTATCTCGGCGATTGAATTTAGGGTTTTTTGTTTTAGATTATATACTAAACTAAATTAACAATTAATTAAACTATAATACTAAGTATACTATATGAGAATAGATTATCTAGGGATTAACTTCGTTTACTTATACGTGTTTGATCCAATCTAGTTTACATTAACGGTATTCAAATTATCCGATAATCTAGGTATCGAAAACTCACTCACTACATCTCTCGAGTGTAAAGTAAATGAATGTGCAACTTCGCATCAACGTCGATGTCCCTATATAGCATCTAAACGACACTGATCACATGAGTCTCACCCCAACCTCACAGATTGCACACTTTCTAATACTCTCCCGAGTTATTAGATCGCCGCGTTGTGTTTAAACCCTAGTATGAATCCGGAGTTAGCTGTTCCGAGTGTCAAACCCCGTATTCTCAAATCAACCACAATATTAAAACAAGCATACTATGGAGGTAAAAGAATGTTAAACACAATCGAATAAAGATGATCAATCGTTAACGAAACACGATTTACTCAAACGACGTTTTCATAAACTATATCAATCCCTAGAGAAAATACGTTTAGCTAAACAAGATCATTACCAAAAATTAATTAAAACAAGAGAATAACATCATTTTACAATTACAAAGTTTAAGAACAAAGAGAGAAACAACGGAGAATAGCCGTTATCTGAATAGTGGAGTGTTCCACTTTCGCAAAAACTGCTCCGAGATCATTTCCTCTTCCTCAAATTGATGTTCTCCTCTTGTGTCTTGATCTTGAGCTGCAAAAATTCCCAAAAAACGTACTTTCAAGTGTTTGGGGAAAAAGGATATTAGAAGGGATAAAAAATATCTAACAAATATCCCAAAATATCTTTACCAGGTGGTGTCGGACCGTTGCAGTGGTGGGAAGCACCGCTGCAGCATTAAGAAGTCAGTAGGCCACTACCATTTGACCGCTGCAGCTATGGGAAGTACCGCTACAGCGCTAGATGCCATTGCTGCAACGGTGAAGTTCACCGCTGCAGCGCTGGTTGGGCAAAATGTTTCTGTTTGATTGATCGCTGCAGCGGTGGAGTTGCAGTTTATGAACTTGGCCTTTTTGCTCACTTATCAATAGTTTCTCCACCGACGTCCCACCGATTTGCTCGATTTTCAATCGTTTTCATCAATTTTCGTCCCAAACACCTGATTTATAGAAAAACAAATAAAAATGAATCAAAACATATTAAAACATAATAAGAACACTCGAAAACTACCAAAATCAATTTGGAAATATATAGGTAAGTTCCACTTATCAAATAACCCCCAAACTTGGAATTTTGCTAGTTTTCGAACAAAACACTCACACAATAAATTAAACTACCACGATTAATTAACGAACTGAAATACTAAAAACGAAAAACAAAACACAAACTAACTAAACATAATGACATGCGAGTTTTGAATTCAACTATTCAACCAAAACGTTTTCCCTCAAGGGCCCCAAATCATATCAATTTCAAGAGTAAAACGCACCATGTGGTGTTCTAGAATTTCAACATTTAATAGCAGTAAGCGTTATTCTAGATCCTGTTCAAGTGTGTGTGTGAAAACTCAATCATATAACCATCCACAGACCGGATTGGATTATCCACCAACAAAGTTCATGACTAAAACCAAAAAGGTATAAGAAATCAATAGGCCAGATTGGCTTCCACTCTCCACTAATGTAACCTTGGAAATTCAAAAAGATCAATAAGACTTGGTTCGATTTTTGTCAAATAGCCAAGGGTATATCAGGAATATAAAACAGGTTAATGTTATTAACTTAACAATACCCAAGGCACAACGCTTGGCTCAATCATACTCATAATCCCAAAGATTAATTCGAAACAACCCTGAACTTATATTTAAAAACGTAGTACTCACTTGTCTAAACAAACAAAAATAAAACCGTATATACACATGTTTTTTATTTATTTTTATTTTATGAAACACACCCCCAAATTTATTTGATTTGTACAATTTGATGGGTGTGGAAATACGATAGAAAAATGACGAGTACTCGAATACCGAACAATAGCTCACCCAAAACCTAACCGCTCACTTCAAGCAGTATAACAAACGTTAACTTGATTTTACTCAAATTGTGCCTTAGATTTAGTGATAAAGGTTTGGAAAAAAATTCAATTAGCTAGGGCATTTGTTACGTGTTCAAAATTAAAATGGCTAACAGGCTTCAACAGGGTAATGAGAGATAAAATGTATGGCATGGTAGGCTTCAAAGGCTCAAGCGGTCAAAATGAATGCCTAAATCATATCTTCTGAACTACTTCGCCTAGGATTTCGCCTCGAATTTCCCCCAAACCAGGTTTTAGAATTCCTATTGTCATGAACTTGGCTAACGGATAATTGGCGTCAAATCAATATAGCTAGGACATTGAGTTTAAGTGCTCGTGCAAGTTAGGATCCACAATAACTTTTACTACAACGAAATGTCAATCACACAGAACACACATGAATGGGCATTATGCTCGACCTCTATAAACAAATAGAGGATAGATTCATCATCGAGTAATGGCCCAGATGAACTACAAAACTCAACAAACAACAACAACAAACATACACACACTAACACTAAACAAACATGCATACAATTAAACAACAATTAAACATAAACTACTTAACCAACAACAAGAAAACATACTAGCATACTACACATCACTCCCAAACTTAAAACGGGCAGTGTCCATAATGACCCAACCTCGATCTCAACAATAGAAAAAAAGCATGACGACGAATGGGGCTTAGAACACGTACTTGGGAGGCGAGACAATCTCGCCTCCTAATGAAGTCGGCGATAATGGTCTAATTTATTTGAAAACTTGGGTTGCCTCCCAAGAAGTTCTTGGTTTAAGGTCCTTGGCCTGACACGGAGAATGACTCGTTAAAGAGAGGCTTTCGCCCATAGTATGTGTCATACAACATAACATATGGGTCTTGGTTCAGAATGCCCACAAGCTTGGCGAGATTTGGCATTGATCGGCTCATATTCTCAACTTGATTCTTCTCTGGATTTTATACTTGGTAGGCATGGATGAACGAAGTTAAAAGTGGTGGAGAACAAGCGAGCCACATTGGATCTTCATAGAAAAGTTCGTCTTTGATCGGTGTCGGAACCACAACGTGGATCTCAAACGATGGATAATCACAAGTGTTATCTTGTAATTCTTCATCGTTGCTCAATTTTTGGGTCTCATCCTCATTAGGATCTTCATCAACAATCAAACCTAATGTCCTCCCACTTGCATTCGGTTCCTCACAGTGGCTTTCAATACATGTGGCGTTTGTGTCTCTCAGTGCCACCATTTATGACTCGGCCTCAATAAAGTAGATAAATTGATTGATTTGTGTCTGAAGAGACGTTACGGTCGTATTAATTTCAATGCAGGTCGTCTCAATATTGTCAACACGATCCTCATACTCGTTGAGACGGTCATTTGTTTCCTACCAGAAAGCCTGAGTCTCACCCATAAATTCAGTGAACATTTCCTTTAAGGTCGGGGAAGACTCCAAATGTTGGTCCGGGATGTCAATCCATAGCGTCAAAACGATAGAATTACCCCCCAAGCTTTGGTAGCTTGTTGAATAATTCCAACTATGAAAATCAAACTCCGCCATGTCTTCCAACAACCAAAATAGACTTTGTCCGCAGTTAGTTGGTCGAATGAGGTGGTACCATTTCCTCATTCGACCCAATTTCTTGTTACGGCTAGTAACCTATCGAGGAAGTTCAGTAGTTGACACTTCCTCAGGAAACGATGGTTTGGGAACCAGATGAGCAACTCCTTATATCGATCCTAAGCACAATAAAACGACTCAGAATCTCGTTGAAAGAAATGCAATAACACTTGTTGATCTAACATCTTCAAGTACCTTACAAGACAAAGAAAACTAAAAACAAAAATTAAAAATAAAATAAATGCCTAATTAAAATCAAGTTATTTACTCACAATATCAACAACAATCTAAAAACTAATCCACGGCAACAGCGCCAAAAAACTTGGTAGCGGAATATTACGTCGCTACTTTAACCGCAAGTGTACGGGTCAAGTTTTATAGAATAGGGAAAAGTAAGGGTTGTCATATCCACAGGGATTGGATTAAATTATCACTAAGTACCGCGATTATCATAACCGAACTTTATCTAGGTGATTAAATTTAGGGTTTTTGGTTTTAGATTATATACTAAACTAAATTAACAATTAATTAAACTATAATACTAAGTATACGTGTTTGATCAATCTAGGGATTAACTTCATTCACTTATACGTGTTTGATCCAATCTAGTTTACATTAACAATATTCAAACTATTCGACAATCTAGGTATCGAAAACTCACTCACTATCTCTCACGAATGTAAAGTGAATGAATATGCGACTTCGTATCAATGCCGATGTCCCCATTTAGCGTCTAAACGACACTGATTACATGAGTCTCGCCCCAACCTCAAGGATTACACACTTTCTAATACTCTCCCGAGTCATTAGATCATTGCATTATGTTTAAACCCTAGTCTGAATCCGGGGTTACCTCTCTTGAGTGTCAAATCCTGTAGTCTCAAATTAACGAAACACAATTTACCCAAACAACGTTTTCATAAACTGTATCAATCCCTAGACAAAATACGTTTAGCTAAATAAGATTATTACCAAATATTCATTAAAACAAGATAATAACATTATTTTACAATTACAAAGTTTAAGAATAAAGAGAGAAACAAGGGAGAATAACTGTTATCTGAATAGTGGAGTGTTCCACTTCCATAAAAACTACTCCGAGATCATTTCCTCTTCCTTAAATTGATGTTCTCCTCTTGGGTCTTGATCTTGAGCTCCAAAATAGCTCAAAAAACATGCCTTTAAGTGTTGGGGGAGAAGGGATATTAGAAGGGATAAAAAATATCTAACAAATATCCCAAAATATCTTTACCAGGTGGTATCGGACCGCTGCAGCGGTGAGAAGTTAGTAGGCCACTGCCATTTGACCACTGTAGTGGTGGAGGCCATCGCTGCAGTAGTGCAATTCACCGCTGCAGCGGTGGAGTTGCAGTTTCTGAACTTGGCCTTTTTTCTCACTTATGAATTGTTTCTCCACTGATGTCTCACTGATTTGCTCGATTTTCAACCGTTTTCATCCATTTTCGTCCCAAACACCTGATTTATACAAAAACAAATTAAAACATATTAAAACACAACAAGAATACGCGAAAACTACCAAAATCAATTTGGAAATATATAGATAAATTCCACTTATCATCTATCCCCATAGAGGCTAGACCCACCCAACAAATCTCATTCTCTAACTCATGTGTAGAAATGCAGGAGACATGTTCTCTCTCTGCAACTATCAAGCCTATGTCCAAGAAGAACTTTTGGCATTATATTCGAACCATTTTCATTTGTGTATATCTTCTTGAACTATAGCAATTTCATATTCAAGACATCATGAATCTAATTGTACCACAGATGTGAGTTATTTTCTTCAATTTTCAATTTGTAAACCTATTTATTCTTCAAAATTTTCTTGCCTTTAGGAAGTTGTACCAAATTGTAAGTGCAATGCTCATGAAGTGACTTCATATCTTTTTGCATGGTTTTGCTCCACTCATTTTTCTTTTCACTCGACACGGCTTCTTCGAAGCTTTTTGGCTCTTTCTCATTTTGTAAGCATTACATACTCATTAAATTGATATTTTTTAGAAGTCTTTCGATCCTTGTGGGACCTTCTCAACTGAACATCAACAGGAGGATGAGGAGGAGGTGGTTTCTCGTGCACTATGTCACCACTGACATGTGCTTCATCGACGGTCTCATGGGACTACTCTTCTGGTGGATCTGTTATGGATGCTGAAACTGGATCTATGTTAACTGGATTATCAATAGAAGATTTCAGTTTTACACCTTTCTCAACATCATCGATAGTTTGATCTTCAAGGAATATTATATCCCTACTACAAATCACTTTCCTGTCAAATGGATCCCACAATCTATAGCCTAATTCCTCATTTTCATAGTCCATGAATATACTTTGCTTTGTCTTGTCATCAAGCTTAGATCTCTCATCCTTTGGAATATGAACAAATGCCCTTTATGCAAATACTCTCAGATGTTTATAGGAGATGTCATTTTCGATCCACACACTTTTTGAGATATCACCTTCCAAAGGAACTGATCGAGACAAATTGATCGAGTCAACTGCGGTCCTCATTGTATCACCCCAAAATGACTTGGGCAACTTTGTGTAAAAAAACATAGACTTTATTCGTTCACAAATGGTCAGGTTCATTCTCCCAGCAACTCCATTTTGCTAAGGAGTCTTAAGCACACTTTCCTCAAATCTGATGTCGTATTTCCTGTATTCTTATTTCTCTTTCAACCTTGGCATGAAAATGCTTGAACACCTTCAATACCTGGTCTTTAATTTTCAAAGAATAGATAAACACTTTTTGAGAAAAATCACCAATAATTGTAAAAAAATATGAAGCACCGCAAAGCTTTATATCTTTCATGAAATAAATATCTGTATGCACCAAATCCAAATGATGACATCTCTTAGATGGATTAAAGTTCTAAAATGCAACTCTATATTGTTTATCGACAAAACAGTATATGCAAGTTTTAAGAGATGTATCTTTTATACTTGTCTAGAGTTATTTTCTGATGATCATGTAAAGGCCTTTTTCAATTAGGTGATCAAGTTGTCGATGCCATAACTCCATAGAAGAATCCTCAACTGCATTGACAACTCCTTTAGCCAATCTCCCTAGTATCACATACAAACTGCTTACTTTATTGTCTCTGTCCAACACCAAAGAACCTCTATTGAGTTTCTATTTTTCTTCACCGAAATGACTACTGTAACCTTCATCGTCAAGCTTTTTGGCGGAGATCGAATTGAGCCAAATATCTAAACATGCCTAACATCTTTAAGTAATAGTTTTCAGTCAATACTAATTTTTAGAGAAATGTCTCCCATGCCATTAATTGTAGATGCACTTTTAATCCTCATATTTACATATAACCAAAGTCACCACTAGTGTAAGACGAGAATAAATCACCATGAGAAGTAACATGAAACGATGCACTCGAACCAATCACCCAATTGCTCTCTGGGCATGTAAAGTTAACATAACCGTCTTCACAAAGAATCAAAATATCTCCATCAACGACAACTACATTTGTTTTCTTATCTTCTTTGTCCTTATCAGTTCGGTCTTTAGGTTGTTCTTTTTTCAATATTCTATAATCTTGGATCATGTGTCCTGATTTGTTGCAGTGGAAGCACTTGAAGTCATTTTTATCTTTCGATCTACCTCATGATTTGTCAAACCACCCATTATTACGAGAACTCTTGCTTTTGCTTTTTCCCCGTCTTTCTTAATTATTTCAGTAAGTAGTGCCTACGATTCTGAGGATGATCCCTACTCTTTCTTCCTTACCTCTTCATTAATGAGGTTGTCTTTTACCATATCCATCATGAACTTTCCATCTGGCGCTGAATTGCTGAGTAATATTCTAAGCATTTTTCAACTATCAGGTAATGTACTGAGAAGTAGTAATGCTTGGACTTCATCTTCCAAAACAAGTTTCATAGTAATCAATTGATTAATAAGGTCTTGAAAATTATTCATGTGATCAACTATATTTTGTCTATCCTTGTAGGTCAAGTGAACAATTATCTTAATCAAAATAGTTTTATTCAATCAAGTTTTCTGCTCGTACAAGGACTCTAATATTTCCACAATTCATCAATTTTGGTTTCATTAATAACATATTGCTACAAACTCCGATCAATCCATTGACAAATGTAACCAACAATTTTTCTATGCATTATCTCTCATTATTCATTATTTTTGTCACTTGGTTTACCCGCATCAACTTTAAAAAAAAAAATACAAATCCTTACAATAAAGGATATTCGTCATTCTAGATTTCCAAAGTGCATAACTAGCCGATTTCAAATTTAACATGAGTCCACCACTATCTTCCATTTTAAATCATACAAATAATTCTTTCCCCAATAAATTAAAGCTCTCATATCACTTTATCAGGAAAATTCACCAATTAATTAGATTTTATCTTCTCTATTTCTGTGATTAAAATGGGATTGGTGATTTTAATACCCACATATATTAATCAAGATAAACCAAGTAATAAATAAAGTAAGGGGCATGATTTTTACATAGAAAACCCCAGGGGGAAAAAACTACGGACCAAAATCCGATCTCAACTTCTACTGTTATTAAATAATGAGGTTACAATCATTCATACTTTTAAGAGAAACACTTTTGGATCACCACATAAATATCACTAAAAATGGTAGATACAACAAGAAACGCTAAATACGGATTTTGAGAGAAATATAGAATGAGCAATTGGAAAAGGGTTACCAAAAATAAAAACCGATGAAAAGGAAGTACTAGATGCCGAGAACAAGTCCCTGAAATTTCAGCCCCATCGAAATCTGAATCACCGTCCGATCGTCAAGCCAAAGAACACTCTCTCTCATCTTCCTTCTCTCTCTACCCACTGTTGCGTGGAATCAATTTTCTGCCATCTTGTGATACTGCCGTGAACTATCTTCTTGTATTCATGACAACTTCGCTTACCTTTTCAAAGTAGCTACTGCCGCACCACACAAATTGAGTTTCTCAAATAAGCACTTGGTGTAAATAAGCCCTAATGGGCTTTGGGCTTCCATTATCTTTTTTCTATTTGACCAAACGACCTTTTTTTTGGTTATAATAATAATGGACTTTTTTTTTTTCCTCTGTTTCTTTTGTGAAGTCTAATTAGACTTTGGGCTAGGTCCATGCTCATATGGGTTAGACCTACCCCATAACCAGATAAAAACTGCAATTAAGTAATTTTATAAACAAAACTTATATTGTAAGAGTAAAATTAGAATTTAAATGATGACATTTGTAGGTCAACTTCAATTGAGAGGTTGGCTATTCCCATTAAAAATGATAAATGATGTTTTTTGTATTCGATAAAACACAGAAAATTTTTATAGTGTTTGTCTCAAAGTAGAGGATGTTACGGGGTAAATTCCCAACATCGTTATATTATAAATAAAAAAAATATTGTGAAATAATAATTCATGTGTTATAATAATAAATACATCATAACATTTGCGCACACTAGTAGATGCCCATGTTTGTAGGCACCAAAGAAAAAAGAGGATTAATTAATTGAGTGTGCTTTTTATTGCTTGCGGATACTAAATATATTTTTGAATCTCAAAATTAATCGAAGGTCTTTTTGCATATGAAATTCTAATTTTATTGCACTATTTTGTTAAGAAATTCAAGTCAAAACTGAAAAAAGTGCACATAAAACAAACAAAATAAATTACAAACATCTAGTGTCCACAAACTGCAAGCATGTAATATATTCTTTTTCTTTGATAAATTCATAGAGAAATATATATTGAGGCATAAACATCCCAAACAAAATAGATATTGAGCATTTCATTTTTCATAAACAAAAATTAACTTGGGATCATAAACAAAAATCCAAATAAAAAAATAAATAGAAAAAAATATTTCTTTCTTATGTATGTATTTATAATAAGTCAGAACATCTTAACTTAATGAATCATTACATGGTTCAATGAGTTAACCAATTACTTGTTGATCCAACACAATTGCACCCTTCTTAATAACCACTTCCTTCTTGCATTCAGAGTGTTGCTCTACTATAACATCATACAAGAAAAAGAAAATAGAAAAAATAATTAAAACTTATCCATCATATAGCTCCAATTGAAAAGTACATTAAGCTTCAAAATGTAATCAAGCTTCAAGGAAGACTATTGTTCTTTCATGCCAATTTTTTGTTCTTACCAAAAAAGAGAACAGAAGAAACACAAATTTTGTTACCAACCCAAAACAAAAATCAGAATAAAATAGTAACAAATTTTTAATCCTAAATTTAAAAAAGCTTTCTCCAAGAAAAAGGCCTTCTAAATTTCTTTAAAATTTGAGCCAACGAAAAAAAGGACCATCAAAACAGAATGACAGGCATGGAGAAATGCATGGAGCACAACACGTAGATGAAGCAGTTCATATAGAAACTTAAAAGATTAAAATACATAGAACAGATGTTATGGATTTCCACTAATCGAATTTCTTCTAGAACAACTATGGAGACAACTTCCTTTCCAATTGTTTAATCTATACAATAATAATAATAACACATATTATTGGCATAAAGGACCTATTCAAATTTTATCACATTTTATCTTTGTTAATGGAAGCATTCTAAAGGAAAGTACATACAATCACAATCACACATAGAAAAGGGTTAGAGATATTAACACAGTAATTTTTTAGTAGTTCAGCAAACTACTTTTTTCTATATCTACACCCCTGAGCTCTTGCAAGGTATTAATCTACTATTATTCATATCCTCTTCCAAAGTAATAATTAAACCCTTACACCTAGTTTGAGTAAGTTTTCTTTATACTCAAACGCACTCTCATTTGAACTAGTTACACTTAAGTCCATGTCACAACTCACAGAATACAAATTATTTCACCCAAAGTTTCTACCAGTACTTATAAATGTCAAATATAATTTTAGCTCGATCTATGCGAGATAGAAGAGCACACAATCAAAAGATATTTAATTTAAGGTTCATGTTAAATTTATGTGTTTTAAATTAATAAAGCATAGAAGCAGATAATATTAACAATGTTGATCCTAAGATTTTGATGAACTATTAAAGGTTGATGTTTTCGGTGGAACTAACGGTTTGATTAAGTGTTTCAGTTTATTAGTTCTAATGATGAAGATATGAGGATAAGTAATCAATGCATGCTAAAAAGACTGACAAAGATGATGGACATTAAGAGGTCGAAGATTTTGAAGAATATAAGGGAAAACAACTCAGATTAATTTTTACTCTTAATGTATCTCGATTAGGATCACACACAATCCAAAAAGTTTTTAAATTTATGTGTGTTTTGATAGGATCCTAATTAGTAAAATTATTTGCTACTATATGTAATTGAAAAAGAAATATTGATAATTAATTAAAATTGAATTTAAGAATTTAGTGGAGCTAATTGAAAAAAAAAATTTAGTTAAAAGGGCGAAAACGTCAATGAGAATGAGTTAAAAATGAGTTTAGAAGAGATTCTAGCATCAATAAGTCGACAAGTAAGTCGACCGGAACAAAAAAGGAAAACTCTCTATATCTCTCGGTCGACAGGTAGGTCGACCTTTGCTTAAATATGAACTCTCTGTATCTATAAGTCGACAGAGCGGTCGACTTGTGAAGAGAAATAGAACTCTCTGAATCTCTAGGTCGACAAATAGGTTGACCGATGGGCACAAAATCTTTGGCTTGGCTACATCCTGAATCGAGCGGTCAACTGCTGATCTTGGTTGGTCGACTTATGGGTCTGTTTCAGGATATTATGGAATTCCAGATTTTATTCTGAAAGTAGTCGTTACTAGCCGTTTTTTGGTTAGGATTCACGAGTGAGAGATTTTAGGGATTTAATATTATTTGAGATATGCAACACATATTATGATATCCTTATAGATTTGGTTCATTAAGTTTGAATATTTCTTAATTTGGTACATATAATTGTTTCTATTATATTTAATTGTGATTGAGAAATATTTGGGGGACTTAATTGAGAAGTTTAAAAGCTATAATTAAGTGATTTGAACCACAATGAAGTCTTAGTGATATAAGGGGTCTATAAGAGCAATTAAATGTCATAACAAATGGGAACTAACCGTTAGAGAGTTTATTTTAATTCAATTTATATAGACTTGCGTTTTACATATTAAAAAGAGAGATTAAGAGAGATCAAGAGATTATATTGAGATTTTCTAAGAGAAATCATATTGAGAATTGTGAGAGTTTTTCTAAGAGACATTCCTTAGAATTATTTACTGTGAATCATTGTTGTTACCGAATTTGAAGTAACATCACTATAATTATTCTTTCGGTGGATTCCGAGTGACATATTTTTAAATTACTTTCTATTTAGTATTGCTTGATTATTTTTTTGAAATTTGATATTTAGAAATTGTTTTATGATATTATACCGAAAAATATTGTGAGATTATTCTAGAGTTAAAGTTTTTGAGTTAAAGTGCTAATTTATTTGGCGTCACCAATCTAAGCTGTTTAGCGATTTGTTTTGTAATCCATTGGTATTTTCCTGGTGAGATCATTCCAAGCTTGTTCTTTAATTGAGTATTTGATTATTATTACTTGATTGGTGAATTGATCTTTTTGAGAAATCATTTTTGAACTTTAAAAGTATAAAAATATTTTAAAACGATTTGTGTGTTAATCTAATTACGTGCTTAATTGTGCTACCCGCATTCTTTATTATAATCAGATTTTGTTTCCTCACTTTTTATTTTTATCACTAGTATTGGGATATTAATTGAATATTAATTTATCTAGGGTGGTAGATGCTCCGAGTGAGAAAAATCACTTGTGAATTTTTTAATTGGTGAGTTGAATGACAGATTAAATACTGTTGGGAGTATTTAATCTAAGGGTAGCTGGTTTCAGTCTCTTCCCATAAAGAGATTGAGGTAGTAATTCTTCCTGGATTAAATTATTTTGTGAGCAATTTTGTAACGATTCAATCCTTACAGGGTAAAAGGATATTTGGACTGTTTGAGAGGTTTTGAATCTTTAACATTTGTTTAAAAAGAATTAGGCTATTCTTGAGCCTATAAAAAGTAGAGGTTATTCCTAAGCCTGTGAAAAAGAATTTGTAAATGTTGATTCTGAGCCTGTGAAAAGAATCTTTGTGAGGGTTTGGTTCCTACCTTTAAAGGAATCTTGAGTTTAGTGGGTGCGAATCTTCGTGGGGCTTGGAGGACTAGATTAGCCAAGAATAACTTGGTAAACCAGGATATATCGTGGTGTGCTGTTTTATTTATTTTAATTATATTGTTGTTTGGTGTGCACCTAGTTGATAACACATATCCGCTGCTATAAAAATAATAATTAATTTTAGGATAAAATTAATTGTTTGATTTTTGAAGTGTTATTATTCTGATAATTTTTTAAAACTACCCAATTCATCCCCTCTTGGGTAGCTCACTAGGCCAACAAACAAAATAAATCCAATTATTTAGCTCATTTTAATTGAAATAATATCCAAGTTTAAAATCCACAATTTTTGAAAAACCTATTTTACAAATTCAAATATCTATAGTATCCAATTTAATTCCACATGTTTAGATTGTTTAGATCTAATCACATAATAATCACAAGTAAGCACATAATAGATCAACAGATAAACATAGAGAATTTAGATTGTTTTTTACAAGGATGGATATTACCGAAATTTCAAATCTTAGATATCAACCAAAGAAATTGTTGGATTATGAAGTAGGCCGGGTCAATTCGTGGAGCATCCACATGGGCCTCAAGTTTCATGAATAGTCACCATGTGAATGGGTGTACATCTTGCTCTCAAATATCTTGTCTATTCAATAGACATCTATTAGAAACGACATAACCTTTGAGTTTTCTCTATAAATATGCATTGATACCTCTAAAGTTTCAAATCCTATTAGATTACAGAAAATTTTGAGTCGTCTAGGTTTGTAAGAGTATGGGTATTGAAAAATACTCTAGTAGTATTTTTCTTATCGACGAGAGAAGAAACGAAGAATATGTTATGAACAAGTCTTTCGAATTAAAAAACTACACTTTCATATTATTTTACATTGGTATCAGAGCCATATAGACTAATTTTCCAAATAATGTTGTTATAGTACATGACAATAGTTTTCATGATTTTTTCATTAATGGCCGAAAATAGTTTTTCCAAATTTTTTATTATTTTTAGAAAATTTTTATATAAAAAGATTTTGCGTTTTATTACGAGTTCAATGATATAAATTTCATTTAATTTCTACTTGTGGTTGATTTTATATGATTTTTCAAAGTTTGTCAAAAATAGTAGAATTTCTCTACTTTGATGTGAACATCTTTGGTTCTGACGACTGAAGAAGATGACTAAAATGATGTTGTCTCACTTATTTAATGAATTGGGACGTTGTATGTTAAAATTTATTCACACATCTCTACAAAAGAAAAATATATTCGCCTGTTGGCAACTCCTTATTGTTGTTGACTGATAAGCGCAACTGGTTCGGAATTCAATTCTTGGTGGTTTATTTTTTTAATATCTTAAATAAAAAAAGTAAAACGTATTTTCTTGTATGCATCTAAGGGGACTTCAACCCATTTCCTTTTAGTAGGGATTGAAACCTAACAACCACTTCGGACAAAATAGATCCAGTTCTATATTTGCACTGTTTATATATAATACTTGTATACTTAAGTTAAAATACATCAATTACATGCTTAATTGTAAACCATGCCATAAAATTTGATTTCATTTACTTGTGAACATGAATTATATGTGAAATTTTCATATTGTGTAATTTGGTATACATATTATATTTATTAAAAAAAGTATGAAATTAAATTTGTGAGCAATAATGAGTTGAGATATGTTTTTCTCATTTTTATTTTGTGCATAATGTATCTAAAAAATGATATATAGATCTATAAATACAATAGATGATTATGAGTATAGCAAAAGTTTCAATCTTGTACTATAGAGCTACATATATATATACATATATATATATATATATGTATATATATATATATATATATATATTTATATATTGGTTCGATTATTGCGCAAAATAATTAATGTGTGCTAATATCGTAATGTGCATAAAATATGGTGAAATGACTTTAATGAATATAGTGGCAAACCTTGCTAAAGTTAAGAAACTAGATAGATATAGCTACGATATTTGGCATCATAAGATCCAGAATCTCCTAAATGAGTGAGAGGTATTGGAAACACTGACACATAGCATGAAATCACCTTCCGAAGGTAATTCTACCCAACATCGGCGTGAAATGGAAATCTATCAAATTTGTGCCAAGAAAGATCGTAGTGCACGATTCACTATGTTAAGTTATATGTATGATGATCTAATTGGTGATTATGAAGGTTATACCACTGCATAGAGATGTGGAATGACTTGAAGTTGACATGTCCTAGTAAATTAGAAACTAGGTTGCGAGCCTTGAAGCTTAAGCTTAAAACTTATAAGATGTCTCCAAAAACAAAGATGGTTGAGCATCTTAAAAAAATGTCAGCTACGATAGGCGACCTAAAGGCAGCTGGTAACAACTTATCTGATGAGCAACAAATCCTTGTTGTTCTTCGCTCTTTTACCTGATTCTTGGGATCAAATGAAGCTCACAATGATGCACAATGAAACTATAATTTTTTTTTTTACCAAATTACATCATCATTTGGAATTAGAGGTAGAAAGGCTGGAGGCACAGGGCAATACTTTTATGTTTATCGCTGAGTCTGGCCATCGACAGACATTTGGGTCCAAGCAAAAGTGGCAAGACAAAGCACAACAAAGAGGAATAGGTGGATCTATTCATAAAAAGTGAAAAGGTAGAAAGTATAAAAAAGGCAAGCATGGAGGAAAAAATGACTAATCTAAACTGAAGTGTTACAACCGTGATAAGTTTGGTGACTTTGCTCAGTAATTGGTGGCCGCAAATAATGTGCTGCCACTTTCACTGCAAGCGTACAGATCAAGTTTTAATATAGTGGACCTTTTGGTTGGGTATCGTATCCACAGGGATTGGTTGAGATTACTATCGAGTATCGCGATTGTCATAACCTAATTTTATCTAGGCGCTAAAAATGGATTTTAATTAATTACTAATACTAAACTAAAATACGAATTAAGTTAACTATACTATAAATACTAATTTGAGATTGTTTAGGGGAGTAGATTGCCTAGGGATTAACTTTATTTACTTAAATGCGTCTAATTTTGTTTTAGTTAACATTAACGACGTTCGGCATATTCGACAATCTCGGTTCGTAAACTTCCTCGCCATCTCTTCCGAGTGTAAGACAGGGGAATACGTGACTTCGTATCAATGCCGAAGTCTCCCTCAACATCATAACGACTCTAGTTCACGTGCGTCTCGCCCCAACGTCATCGATTGCACACTTTCTAATGCCCTCCCGGGTCGTTAGATTGTCGTGTTGTATTAACCCTAGTCCGAATCCGGGGTTACCTCTCCTAAGTGTCAAACCCCGTATTCTCAATATATCTAAACTAGCATATAATCATAGAAAACATGGCAACACAATCAACATACGAAGAACAACCAAGAACGAAACACAAATTCAACCAAAAGTACATTTTCATAAATAATATGTTAATCCCTATTACAATTCATGTTTAACTCATGGCCCTAACCATTTATACAATGTAAAACGAGCTAAACATGCTCAAAAACTACCAAAATGAAGAAAACAAAGAGAAGAAACAAGTGACTTAGCCTATATCCGAAGAATTGACGCTAGAACCGTCGAACGATCGTTTCCCTCTTTATCTTCCACCTCAGGTTGAGAGATCTCCCTCAAAAATCCCTTATCCTAACCCTAAAATATGGCCTAAGGCCTTAGGAGCTGAAGAGGAGGGAAGAGAGGAGGAGAGAAGGGCTTAAATAGGCCACAAAATATCTCCAAAATATCTATTCTACGCAGAGGATTTCGCATAGGCAAAGAAAACTTCTCCTAGGCGAAATTAGGTCGGTTAACGTTCTGCCAGATTTTCGCCTAGGCGAAGGAAATTTCGCCTAGGCAAAGTTACTGCAGGTTTGCAATTTTGTTTTGACTGTAATTTCTTCATCCGAACTCCGATTGAGATGATTCAAAAACCTATAGAAAGATAAGAAAAATATCTACAACTTACATGTTTTGATTGTTTCCAAAATAGGATTTAATCATAGTCCAAAATAGCCTTGAAGTTACAATACCTATACCGGCTTTGCAGGTTTGGTGACCGCCTAGGCGAAGAAGTAGGCAGTGGACATGGAAATGTTCTCAGCAATCTTCACAGCCTAGGCGGTGGGCTTATTTCACAATGTTGCCTCCTTGCTTATTTATCCACCGTAACTTCGTCCGCTTTGGTTTGATCACATCGTTTTCGCTCCGATTTCATACCTTTTCACCCCACGCACCTATTTTAATATAAAAAGAATAAAAATATATTAAAACATATAAAAATAACTATAAGCGTACTCGAAAACTAACAAATTCGGATTGAAAATACATAGGTAATTTACACCTATCAAATACCTCCAAACTTAGAATTTTGCTAATCCTCGAGCAAAACACGCACACAATATGAGAAAGTATACAAACTAATTAGGAAATTAAAAACTACAAACGAAAAACATTAAAAACAAAAATGTGTAAATTTTGATTATCATCTACCGGCCGAAAGATTTTTCCTTCATCGGCCCCCAATCGTATCAAGTTCAAGCATAAGTCAAACCATGTGGTGTTCTAGAATTTCAACGTTCAAAAATAGTAAGCACCATTCTAGATCCTGTTTAATTGTGTGTGATTAAACTCAAATATACTACTATCCATTGATTAGATGGGATTATCCCTAAATAAGGATCATGACTAAAACCTTTAAGGTATAGGGAATCCATACGCCTGACCTGGGATCTATTCTCCACTAATATAGGCTCGGAGGTTCATGAAGATCAGTAGGGCTTGGTTCGGTTTTGGAATAATGGCCAAGGGTATTTTGGAATAGAAAATAGGTTAACGTCGTTAACTTAACGTTACCCGAGACACATCGCTTGGCACTCTCACACTCGAAACCCCATAGTTTAATTAGAAACAACCCTAAACAAACATTTAAGAACGTCGTACTCACTTGTCATGTCAAAAAGAAACTATTTTTTTTTTAACACACCCCCAAACTCATTCGAATTTCAACAATTTTAATAGTGTGCAAAAATGATTAAGTAACACACCCCAAAACGTATTTGAATTCTTATAACCTTAGGAATGTGCAAACAATATGAACGAAAAACGACAAACGAGTACTCGATTACCGAACCAATTAGAATTTCGGCCTAAATCCAACCGCTCACATCAAGTAGCGAAATGGTAACTTGATTCACTCAAATTGTGCCTTCAGTTTAGCGATGTAGGTTTGGAAGAAGTTCAATCGGCTATGGTATTTGTTAAGTATTCAGAATTGAAACGGTTTTTAGGCTTCGATAGAGTAACGAAGGGTAATGATTTAACATGGTAAGCTTAAAAGGCTCAAGCAATCAAATGAATGCCTAAATCATATCTCCTAAACAATCTCGCCTCGAATTTCCCCCAAATCAAGTTCTAGAATCCCTATTGTCATAAAATTGAGTGAAGGATAATCGGTTTCAAATCAATTAGATAGTACTATACTGAGTTTACATGCTCGTGCATTTAGGATCCACAATAACTTTTACTAAGACGATACATCAAGCACACAGAACACACATGAATGAGCTTTACGCTCGATCTCAAAACAATCAGAGGACAGAATCATCATCGGGTATAGGCCTAGATGACGTCAAAACTCAGCACAAAACAACAACTAAACTAAACAAACCTTTCCTAAACAAGCATGGAAATGATTAAAACAGTAAAAATTAACTAAAAACATAAACACATACTACACATCACCACCAACTTAAAACAGGTGATGTCCAAAATGAGCCGTCACCGATCCCAATGATAGTATATAGCATGATATTGAAGACGGGAATTTAGAACACATACCTGGAAGGCAAGAGGATCTAGCCTCCGACTCAAATTCACGGAGATGTATCTAACTTATTTGTGACCCTGGGTTGCCTCCCAAGAAGCGCCTGGTTTATTGTCCTCGGCCCGACATGTGCCCTCAAGACTGGAGAGATTTTTTAATGAATGAAACACAAGAGTACCTATCGATCTAACATCTTCAAGCATCTTGTAGGAAAACAAAAACAAAACTACAAAGAAAAATTATGTACACTAAAAATGCCTAAATTAAAATCAGGTCATTTACTCACGATATCGACAATAACCACTTTGCCAATCCTCGGCAACGGCGCCAAAAACTTGGTGGCCGCA
Organism: Eucommia ulmoides; assembly: GCA_016647705.1. Taxonomy (NCBI): domain Eukaryota; kingdom Viridiplantae; phylum Streptophyta; class Magnoliopsida; order Garryales; family Eucommiaceae; genus Eucommia; species Eucommia ulmoides. The sequence continues at coordinate 44,350,479 of CM028328.1, forward strand.
AATAATGCGCTGCCACTTTCACCGCAAGCGTACGGATCAAGTTTTAGTACAGTGGACCTTTCGGTCGGGTATCGTATCCACAGGGATTGGTTGAGATTACTATCCAGTATCGCGATTGTCATAACCTAATTTTATCTAGGCGATAAGAATGGATTTTAATTAATTACTAATACTAAACTAAAATACTAATTAAGTTAACCATACTATAAATACTAATTTGAGATTGTTTAGGGGAGTAGATTGCCTAGGGATTAACTTTATTTACTTAAATGCGTCTGGTTTCCTTTTAGTTAACATTAACGGTGTTTGGCGTATTCGACAATCTCGGTTCGTAAACTCCCTCGCCACCTCTTCCGAGTGTAAGACGGGGGAATACGTGACTTCGTGTCAACGCTGAAGTCCCCCTCAATATCTTAATGACTCTAGGTCACGTGAGTCTCGCCCTAACGTCATCGATTGCACACTTTCTAACACCCTCCCGGGTCATTAGATTGTCGTGTTGTGTTAACCCTAGTCCGAATCTGGGGTTACCTCTCCCGAGTGTCAAATCCTGTATTCTGAATATATCTAAACTATCATATAATCATAGAAAACACAACAACACAATCAACATACCAAGAAAAACCAAGAACGAAACACAAATTCAACCAAAAGTACATTTTCATAAATAATACGTTAATCCCTATAACAATCTATGTTTAAATCATGGACCTAACCATTTATACAACATAAAACGAGCTAAACATGCTAAAAAACTACCAAAATGAAGAAAACAAAGAGAAGAAATGAGTGACTTAGCTTATATCTGAAGAATTGGCACTAGAACCGTCGAACGATCGTTTCCCCCTTTATCTTCCACCTCGGGTTGAGAGATCTCCTTAAAAACTCCCTTATCCTAACCCTAAAATATGGCATTATGCCTTAGGAGCTGAAAAGGAGGGAAGAGATGAGGAGAGAAGGGCTTAAATAGGCCAAAAAATATCTCCAAAATATCTATTCTGCGTAGAGGATTTCGCCTAGGCGAAGTTAGGTTGGTTAATTTTTTTTTGGATATTCTCCTAGGTGAAGGAAACTTAGCCTAGGTGAAGGAAATTTTGGCTAGGCGAAGTTATTGCAGGTTTGCAATTTTGTTTTCACTGTAACTTCTTCATCCGAACTCCGATTGAGGTGATTCAAAAATCTATGGAAATATAAGAAAAACATATACAACTTACATGTTTTGAGTGTTTCCAAAATTGGATTTCATCATAGTCCAAAATAGCCTTGAAGTTACACCACCTGTATCGGCTTTGCAGGTTTAGTGACCGCCTAGGAGAAGAAGTAGGCGGTGGACTTGCCGATTTCATACATTTTCACCCCACGCACCTATTTTAATACAAAAAGAATAAAAATATATTAAAACATATAAAAATAACTATAAACGTACTCAAAAACTAACAAATTCGGATTGAAAATATATAGGTAATTTACACCTATCAGTAATGCATTGAGCCAAAGAAGGTACAAATCAACTCTATCTTTCAAAATGACGCCTATTTGTGTAGTGATGAGATATTGGAGTAAGAAGACACGTCGCAAGAGATCGTGTAGGTTCCATTGAGTATCGCATAATTCCAATTGAGAGTGAATATATTTACATGGGGAATAACACTAGCGAAGATGTGATAGGAATTTGAACCTATCAATTAAAGATGCGTTATAGACGCATTGTCTTTTCTATGATGTTCTCTATGATCTTGGAGTTCAGCGAAACTTGATGTCTGTTGCAGCCATGGCCAAATTAGGTTTTACTTTTAGCTTCACTATAGAATCTGTTTAATTTTATTTAGTATTCGTGTTTTAGGGTAGTAGACACATCATATAAGGATTTTATGTACTAAATGTTGATGATTCTTGATATTTTGATACATATTTAACTTCTCGTAATAATGATTCTATCACATCTACATCTATTATATGGGAGCATGCAAGACTTCATCATATTGGACAAGAGAGGATGAAAAGGTTAGCTCGAGAAGGACTTTTAGGTCTACTCACTAGAGTTAACTGACCCGCTTGTGAATCTTGTTTGGTTAGAAAGGCCACAAAGAAGCCCTTTAGCAAGGCTAGAAGGGCTCCATCTCCTTAGAGTAAGTCAATTTTGACATTTACGGACCCATGAATGTTAGGGCACAACATGGTGCTAATTATTTGATCATATTTATTGATGATTAGCTGCGTTTTGGTTATGTTTATCTCATTTCTCACAAATCAAAGGTATTGGATTGCATCCAAAGATGTGTTTATTTAGTTGAGAATCAAAGAGATAAAAATCTTAAGATTTTACGTACTGATCGAGAACGCGAGTATTTATCTAAACAATTCAATGACTTATGTGATAGTAGAGGCATCATTAAACAACTGATGATTCCGTTACTCCACAACAAAATGGACTAGCTGAGCGTAGGAATCGAACTTTATTGGATATGGTTAGGTCAATGATAACACATGCAAATCTACCAATTAATTTCTGGGGAGATGTTTTATTGACAACGACCTATATCTTTAATAAAGTGCCCTCCAAGTCATTGCTGTCTACACCATATGAGTTATGGATTAGTTTTAAACCAGAATTAAAACACTTGAGACCATGGGGATCTGTAATTTATGTTCGTGTTACATCACATGAACATGGATAATTGGGCCTAACAGCTCAAAAGTATAATTCATTAGATATCCATTTCACTCCAAATGATATGTGATATTACATAAACGTTCTGATGGAATACTAAATAAGATAGAGTCATGAGATGTCGACTTCATGGAAAATGAGTTTCCAAGTAGAGGTGAAATAAGAGGTAATAAAGAATTTTGAGACGAATGAGGCAAATGATAATTCTACACCATCACCTGGCGAGGTTGGAAAAATTAGTCCTTATCGTTTTATAAATACTCCAATGATCATAGAGGGTAGTGGGAGAGATTTAGGCCCCGTTTGGTAACCATTCCCATCCCAAAAATTCTCATCCCATTCCCACATTTTTGGGATTTCTGTTTTGGTATAGCGTTTAGTAAATTTTGTTTCCGTACCCATTCCATTCCAAAACTAAAATCCATCGCACTTTTTTCTTTAGAAATGAGAAACAAAAAAGTTTTGTTTCTATCTATTCCCATCCCATTTCCAACCAAAAAAAGTCTTCGTCTTTGTCTGCTCCGACCACCCCCATCACCTTCATTTGCTCCGATCACCCCCATCACCTTCGTCCTCCATAATCATCCTCCATCACCTTCGTCGTCATCTTCATCTTCCTCCTTATCCATTGTCTTCATCGTTCGCTCGTTATCGTTGTTGTTCATCTTCATTCGCTCGTCGTCGTTGTTCTTCGTCGTCGTACTCGTCATCGTTGTTCTTCGTCGTTCCTTCGTCTTTGTTGATTTCGCTCATTGTCGTTGTTCTTGTTCATCGTTCACTCGTCTACTTTTTGGTTCAAATTAGGGTTTCAATTTCTAAATTGAATTTCAATTGTCGAAATGGTTTCGATTTTCATTTTGAAATAGAAATCGAAATTGAATTTTGATTTTGGATTTCAAAATCAAAATTAAAACCCAAATTGGATTTCGAAATCGATTTTGAATTTCGATTTCAAATTTTGATTTTGATTTTAAAATGAAAATCAAAACCCAAATTGAATTTCAATTGTCGAAATGGTTTTGATTTCCATTTCGAAATCGAAATCGAAACCCAAATCGGATTTTGATCGTTGAAATAGTTTCGATTTCGATTGGGGTTTAGGATTTCAATTTCAATTTTGATTGGAGTTTAGGGTTTGATTTCTTGATGATTTCTTGATTGTGTTTTAGGGTTCTTTTGTTATTTCTTGGATAAAATCTTTACCGAACGCGATTTTGTTCTCAGATCCAAAAAACAATTATCGTTACCAAACGCGATTTTATTCCCAAGAAGAAAATATAATTCTCATCCCATCCCATTCTATTCCCATCCCATTGAATGATATGAACATGAAATGGTTACTAAATAGACCCTTAGAGAATAATGGGAGTGGACCACAAAATAATTTTCAAACTCTTCAACTGCGTAGACGTCAACGTGGAAATATTCCTCGACGTCTATTTAGGATTGATGAGGAATTTTTCATATGTTCTTTACTCGTAGAAGATAAGACTTCTTCTTAACAAGAGGCTTTATCATCGTCTACTGCTAAAGAATAGATAACTGCATTCAAAGATGATATTAGTTCTATGCAAAAAAATCAAGTATGGGAACTAGTTGATCTTCTGTCTAGACAAAAATCTATTGGAAAAAAATATTTTTTAAAGATTAAACATCAGGCATATGGATATATTGATAGGTATAAATCTCGTCTAGTAGCAAAAGGTTACACTAAAAAAAAAGGTATAGACTATGATAAAACTTTTTCACCTGTTGCTAGATTTGTCTCTATTCGCCTAATCGTAGCCATTATTTCCCATTTAATTTTATAACTTTTTCAAATAGATGTTACAACTGCTTTTCTGAATGGAGAACTAGATGAGGAAATCTACATGAATCAACCTATTCGTTTTGTAGCCAAAGGACAAGAGCGCAAATTGTGCAAGCTAAAACGTTCCATTTATGGCCTAAAACAATCATCTAGAAAATGGTACCTCAAATTGAAGCAAGCCATAATTACTTTTGGATTTATCATGATTTGGAAAGATCATTATGTTTACATAAAGTGGTCAGAGAAGGGTTTATTATTCTTACTTTGTACATAGACGACATTTTATTGACAGGAAATGACATAGGGATGATTATCTCTACTAAATAGTGGTTGTCCTTTACTTTTGATATAAAGGGCATGGGTAAAACAAATTATGTACTTGGTGTTAAAATTATTAGAGACCGTTCTAAGAAACTTCTTGTTTTGTCTCAAGAGACTTATATCAGGAAAGTACTTGAACGATTTCGAATGCATAATGCTAAGCCTATAGACACTCTTATTAAGAGGGGTAGTACCTTGAGTCTTGATCTTTGTCCTAGAACTAATGTTAAAAAAAGAAAAGATGTCCCATATACCATATGCAAGTGCAATTTGAAGCCCAATGTATCCCATGATGTGTACACGACTAGACATATGTTATGCTGCGGGGTTGGTTAGTTGTTTCCAAAGTAATCCAGGAATTGTTCATTAGAGAGTAGTTAAAAGGATCTTGTAGTATCTTCATGGAACAACAAATTATATTCTTTGCTATCGGGGTAGAAATATAAATTTGCAAGATTATAGTGATGCAGACTGGAGTGGTAACGTGGACAAACATAGGTTGACATCGGGATATGCTTTCATACTCAGCAACGGTGTTATTTCATGGTCTAGCAAAAAACAATCTTGCATAACAATATCTACTATGGAAGCATAATATGTTGCTTGTGGTTCAAATGTTCGAAAGGTTGTTTGGTTAAAAGTATTTTTAGAAAGTCTTAAGACAGTACCACATTCTGCAGATCCTGTAACCATACATTATGATAGTATGCCTGGCCTTGCATATGTTAAGGATCCTAAGTATCACAGAAAGATGAAGCATATTCAGACTTGATATCACTACTAAATCCGAGATAGAGTCTCACATGGAGAAGTTGTACTTAATCACATTTCTACGAGTAAAATGGTGGTTGATCCCTTAATGAAACCTATTTCTAGAGATTTATTCTAATCTTGTGTTAGGTCTTTGGGTGTTCGTGGATTGTGAAAGATATGTTTGACTTATTGACTTTATATATTTGTACCACAATGCACATTTACAATTTCATACTTTATTTGTATTCCTTAAAAGTACGATGAATAATTTAAGATATTTCTTGTAGCACACATTATTACCATGATGGTAAATGTTACTAGGCTAAATGGTTGGATAGTGGCACAACAACCAGTCTCGACGCCGAGGTAGTGTGCGAGATGAAACTTTAGAATTATGAATATTTAATTAGAGAATTCTTTATAGTGTCACCTTGGATGAGCCAAAATGAGGTTTATGAAAAAAAAACAAAATAAGAAAAAACGAGCATGAAAGCTTTCCCACACTTCATGTAGCTTGAGAATAGCCGAATGTGAGATTTCAGGAAAATACTCGAGGGGATACCAGCTTGAAGTTCTGAAGTCAATTACTTATGTAGTGATTAGACTTAGATTCGTACGGTAATTTAGAATGACATCCTTTTTTTTTTTTGTGAGTATAATATAGTAGCAAATAAATCATACTACATATGTGTTGGCCCAGTAGAATATCCAAGAGAGGGGTGAATTGGATGATTAAAAATTTATCAGAATAAAACTTCAATAAATCAAATAATTAATTTTATTCTTAAATTAATTATTATCTTTATATCACAGCGGAATTAAATAATTAATTAGGTGCACACCAAATAGCAAAAATAAACAAATAAAATATTGCAGCACACTATGATATATCCTGATTCACCAAGCTCCTCTTGGCTAGTCCAGTCCTCCGAGCCGTATAGAGATTCACAATCACTAATACTCAATATCCCTTTAAAGGTAGGAACCAAACCCACACACTGATTCTTTTACAGGCTCAGAATCAACCTTTACAATATCCTTTTCCCAAGCTAAGGAAGAACCTCTACTTTTTACTGGCTAAAGAATAACCTAATTCTTTTTAACACTAAGGCCAAAGAATAAAAACCTCACCAATCACTCCCAATATCCTTTTACTCGGTAAGGATTGAACCTTTACAAATTTCACTCAAACACAATTCTATCCAGGAAGAATCACTACCTCAATCTTTTTACGGGAAGAGAATGAAACCCAGTTACCCTTTTATTAAATACCCCCAATAGTATTTAATCCGTTATACTACTTAACAATACAAATTGATAAGCATAAAATCTCACTCGGAGCTTCTACCAGCCCAGATAAATAATAACTCGATTAATATCCCAAATCTAGTGATAGAAAAATATGAGATTAAAAATCTGATTTTAAACAAGATATGGGCAACAAATAAATGAAGACGTAATCAGATTCAAGAAATTGCTTATAAAATTTTCTTTAATAAAAATCAGAAACAATTTCTAAGATCAATTTTCAAAAGATAAACAAGTAATGCAATAATAGAATATAATTGGAAAGATCTCACTCAGAATCCACAGAAAGAATGATTAGAACGATGTAACTTCAAATCCGGTAGCAGCAAAGATTAATAGCAATTGATTGGAGATCGTCTCTTAGAATAGCTCACAAACTCTCAGAAAGATAACTCTTAGAAAAACTCACTCTTATGATATGATATGATTTCTCTTGTTAGATCTGATATCATTTCATTTAATAACGAAAAACGCAGGTCTATTTATATGGGAAATAAATAAGCCCTCTAACGGCTAGTTCTCATGTGTCATGACATTTAAATACTCGCTTAGACCCCTTATATCATTATGACTTCATTTTGGTTCAATTCAATTAATAATGGCTTTTAAATCTTTCAAGTAAGTTCCCAAAATATTTCTCATCTCAATTAATTAGAATAGAAACAATGTTATGTACTAAATTGAGAAATATTAAAACTTAATGAACCAAATCAATAGAATTTAAATAATAAATGAAGCATATCTTAAATATCATCAAATCCTTGAAATCTCTCACAAATCCCAACCAAAAATGAATACTTTTAGATATGATTTCGGAATGCACAAGATCCTAAAACAGTGCCATAAGTCGACCTATCTGTCGACTTACCAATCTAGAGAGTTTCATAGGTCAGGTGTCAGTCAACTTACCAATTCAAAGAGTTTCATAGGTCGACCTGTTAGTCAACTTACTAATTCATAGACTTTCACTTTTGGACATAGGTCGACCTACCTGTCGACCGACTATGCTGGAATTTTTTTTCTAAACTCGTTTTTAACTCATTCTTATTTACGTTTTCGCCCTTTAACCATTTTATTTTCTAAATAAACTCCACTAACTTCTTAAATTTCATTTTAGTCAATTGCAAATATTTCTTTTCAAATAACATAGGAGCAAATAATTTCATCTTATCAAAACACACATAAACAATAAAACCTTTTTGTATCGTGTATGTGTTCCTAATTGGGATATTAAGAGTTAAAATTCACCTGAGTTGTTTTCCCTAATTTCTTCAAACTCTTAATTCTTCATCATCTTCGACATTATCATTTAGCATTTATTTAATTTGCATCTTCATCACTGACACTTAAATAACTGAAACACTCAATTAAACCGTTAGTTCCACCAAAACGTCAACATTTAATTGTTCATCAAAATTTTAGGATCAACAATCTCCCTCTTTTTGATGATGACAATTAACTTTGATATTTGATATTTTCTTTAAAATAAAAATATAACCACACTCCCCCCTTAATCCAAGGACGGGTTTTTTAACTCGTTAAAGCATAGTAATGAAGATATTATAAAACATACTCAATGAAGCACAAATTTAAAAAAATTAAGAATACTCCCCCTTAATAAGACATCACTAATTTCTTAAGAATACTCTCCCTTAATAAAACATCACTAATTTCTCCCCCTTTATCATCTTCAAAAAACAAAATTTAGGGAGGGGGGAACCAAAAACATCACTACTCTAGGCAAATGTTATGAACTTTTCCACTAGAGATTTAGTGAGTATATCAACAAGCTAACCAAAACTATCAAAATCTTCAATATCATCTTTTTTATTTATTTATTTAAGCATAACATAATATTACCCTTCTTATGAACACTTCTCCTCATATATAATTTTAAACACACAAATTTATGTTTAGGAGAATAAACTTGAAACAATCAAACTATTTCAACAAAATAACTTGTAATCATATTCAGTTAAGTCCGCATGCGTCACGAATGATACCAAATAATGTCTTCCCTTTATAAAAACAAAACATATGTTCTTTAACACACTAAAATAGGAAGCATTTCTCAATTATTTTATCAATCATAAATCTAGTGCATGCATAAATACGGATAAGTGCATATTTCTCTCACAAAATCTCATTTCTATTTTAGAATTAATAATCGTTTATAAATCAGTAGACATGGAACATAAGAACATATTATCATGCATCAAGAAGCATAAAAACCTAGCTCAATCAAACTTATTTGAATAAAAGATGTATTCATGAATAAGAGCACATTATACAAATAATCCTACCAAAAAAATATGCAACAAATAATTAACATTATTTAGTGAGATCACAAATACTTAATTCATTTTCTAAACTACATAACATGCTTCAAAATTTAACTCATTATCAATACTTGATATAAGCACATAAAAATATGTTAATACTCCTTAACTAAATGTGATTCCCAGAATCACCCTACAATGTTTCTAAGACAACAAGTGAACACATAATTGAAAATAGGTCTTAGAAATAATCACCAACTTACCTATTTGGCAAGTTGGGCACCTTCATCTTTAACAAATTTAATGAATTTAAAATGCGGAGGGTTAGGAGTACCTTTTATATCTTTTGGGATGACTTTGCTCTTTACCTTATTTATACCGATGATTGATTTGGGTGCGCAATTCTTCTTTGCTTGTCTGTATCATCTCAACCTTTGATTTTTTCCATTTGATTTATTGATAATTCTCTTTGCACGTATCGCTTGTGGCCTCTTGATGATATCCCATCTTGCCTTGGGTACAACTTTTCTCTTAGTACATATCTCTTGTGGTTTCTTTACAACTTCACCTCTTGTCTTTGGTGCATCTATTCGCTTTGCACACGTCGCTTGTGGATCTTTAGTGACTTCCTATTTTGGCTTTGATATAAACTCTTTAACTGTTCCTTCAGGTCCACTTCCGACATTTTGTAATTCTGCACAAGACTTTTCAACAATTTTCCTTGGTATCCATTTCATTTTGGATTTGTCTTTGTTAGATATAATCTTTGGGTTCCGAAATGGACATGATATTTTAAAATGCCCAACCCTATTACAATAAAAACAACTCAAATTTGATTTATCATAGAAAGCACGAGATGTAAAACACAAATAATTTCTAACAATAGCCACATAACTATCACTGGCTTGTGATGAAGGATGTGATGATGAAGCATATCCACTTTGTCTAGAAAAATTATTTTTAGAATCTCTCGAAACAGACTTAAGGTCAAATTTTGATTTTTCAAATTTTTTCTTAAGTAAATCAATTTTTGAATCAAGATCTGACCTTTACTTAGAAATCATCTCAAGATTATTTTTTAAAACTTTGTTTTCATTTCCAAGAGAATCCACTTTAGAGAGCAAATTGTTAATTTCAAAAACAACGTCCAAAAATTCTTTTGTACCACAATAATCATCCAACTGCACTTTAGATTTTCGAACACTTTTTCCACCATTTTCAAAAGAAGCAATTTTTCTTTTTAAACTCAAGCTCTCTTTAGCAAAAAGTAGTGTGAGTGAAAGTAATTTTTCCATAACAATATAGACATTTTTATTATCACTATCTCCATCACTACCACAAGAATCATAGATCACATTATCATATACGCATTTATCACTATCAAAAGAAGATACACAAAACACATCATCCATGGTGTGTGCACGTGACCGGTTTAGCTAGGATGTTAAGCCTAACGAGCTAAAACTAGCTCTGACACCAATTGTTGGCCTAGTGGAATACCCAAGAGAGGGGGTGAATTGGGTAATAAAAAATTGATCAGAATAAAACTTCAATAAATTAAATAATTAATTTTAATCCTAAATTAATTATTATCTTTATATCACAGCGGAATTAAATAATCAATTAGGTGCACACCAAACAGCAAAAATAAACAAATAAAATATTGCAACACACCACGATATATCCTGGTTCACCAAGCTCCTGTTTGCTAGTCCAGTCCTCTGAGCCTTACAGAGATTCGCAATCACTAATACTCAATATCCCTTTAAAGGTAGGAACCAAATCCACATACCGATTCTTTTACAGGCTCAGAATCAACCTTTACAATATCATTTTCCCAAGCTAAGGAAAAACCTCTACTTTTTACTAGCTAAAGAATAACCTAATTCTTTTTAACACTAAGGCCAAAGAATCAAAACCTCACCAATCACTCCCAATATCCTTTTACCCGGTAAGGATTGAACCTTTACAAATTTCATTTAAACACAATTCTATCCAAGAAGAATTACTACCTCAATCCTTTTATAGGAAGAGACTGAAACCCAATTACCCTTTTATTAAATACTCCCAACAGTATTTAATCCGTTACACTACTTAACAATACAAATTGATAAGTATAAAATCTCACTCGGAGCTTCTACCAGCCCAGATAAATAATAACTCGATTAATATCCCAAATCTAGTGATAGAAAAATGTGAGATTAAAAATATGATTTTAAACAAGATATGGGCAACAAATAAATGAGCACGCAATCAGATTCAAGAAATTGTTTATAAAATTTTCTTTAATAAAAATCAGAAACAATTTCTAAGATCATTTTTTAAAAGATAAACAAGTAATGCAATAATAGAATATAATTGGAAAGATCTCACTCAGAATCCACAGAAAGAATGATTAGAACGATGTAACTTCAAATTCGGTAGCAGTAAAGATTAATAGTAATTGATTGGAGATCGTCTCTTAGAATAACTCACAAACTCTCAGAAAGATAACTCTTAAAAAAGCTCACTCTTATGATATGATATGATTTCTCTTGTTAGATCTGATATCAATTCATTTAATAATGAAAAACGTAGGTCTATTTATATGGGAAATAAATCAGCTCTCTAACGGCTAGGTCCCATGTGTCATGACATTTAAATACTCTCTTAGACCCCTTACATCATTATGACTTCATTTTGGTTCAATTCACTTAATAATGGCTTTTAAATCTTTCAATTAAGTCCCTCAAATATTTCTCAATCTCAATTAATTAGGATAGAAACAATTTTATGTACCAAATTGAGAAACATTAAAACTTAATAAACCAAATTAATAGAATTTAAATAATAGATGAAGGATATCTTAAATATCATCAAATCCCTAAAATCTCTCACAAATTCCAACCAAAAATGGCTACTTTTAGATATGATTTCGGAATGTGCAAGATCCTGAAACAGTGCCATAAGTTGACTTGTCTATAGACTTACCAATCTAGAGAGTTTTGTAGGTCGACTTGTTAGTCAACCTACCAATTTAGAGACTTTCACTTTTGGACATAGGTTGACCTACCTGTCGACCGACCATACTGGAAATTTTTTTCTAAACTCGTTTTTAACTCATTCTTATTTACGTTTTCGCCCCTTTAACCATTTTATTTTTTAAATAAGCTCCACTAACTTCTTAAATTCCATTTTATTCAATTACAAATATTTCTTTTCAAATAACATAAGAGCAAATAATTTCATCTTATCAAAACACACATAAACAATAAAAACTTTTTGTACCGTGTGTGTGTTCCTGATAGGTTGGAAATACCTATCTACTTCTAAGCTGGATTTGATCATTTTCAAGTGAATTAGTTATATTTAATTGTGTTTTTGTTAGTTTTTATGTAATTCAGGTGTAAGGACGCAAACAAGCGACAAACGAGCGAAAACGATGGGAAAATGGTAAAGAAATTATGAAGAAACGAGGTTTCAAGATCACAGAATCCACCGCCGTGGCGAAGAATCCACCACCGCAGCGGTGAGAATGCAGAAAGGACAGAAAGTTGGGAGCTATGCCACGGCTGCAGCCGTGATCTCGCCGCCGCGGCCGTGGGCTCTGCACAGCAAAATAGATATTTTGAGATATTTTGAAACCTTGTGCCTATTAATACCTATTCTCCCATTTCCCTTAAGAAATCTTGGATCATGGAACGTCCCTAACTTTAGGAGCTTGATTCTTGGCCATTCTTTCAGAGGATATTCATCATCCGGAGAAGAGGAAACATTAGCGGATCGGTTTTTGGCGATAGTGGATCACTCCAATTTAAGATTAGATCTTTCTCTCTTTGTTTCTCTCTTTGTAATTTTATGTTTTATTGTAAATGATGATGAATACCTCTTGGTTTGTAGTTCTAATGGCCAAGATCATGTTAGATTAGATAAATATTAGTTAGGGATCGATGTAGTTGTGTAAATACTCATTTGGTTTAATATATGTTTCTTTAACGGTTGTTTTCTTTTAAATCCGATTGTGTTTATCATTTTATAACAACTTCAATATGCTTGTTAAGGTATTAGGGTTGGATTTGAGAATCTAGGGTTTGATACTTGGAAAAGGTAACTCTGGATTCAGATTAGGTTAAACACATCGTTACGATTTAACGATCCAGGGGGGCGTTAGTTAGTGTGCAATCGATGACGTTGGGGCAAGACTCACTGGCCTAGAGTCATTAAGACGTTGAGGGACCTCGGCGTTGACACGAAGTCACGTATTCCCCCGTCTTACACTCGGAAGAGGTGGCGGAGGAGTTTTAGAATCGAGATTGTCGGATACCATAAACTCTGTTATTGTTAACTAAAACGAAATCAAATGTGTGAACGAAGTCAATCCCTAGGTAATAAACTTAGTTAGGATTAACCCACTGATTTTAGTTTAGCTTAGTTTTAATTAGTTTAATTTAAAATCATTTATTTAACCGTCTGAATAATAGGAGACTATGTCAATTGTGGTATTCAACTTATTCAAACCGTCCTTGTGGGAACGATATCTGATCTTAAACGATCTACTATATTAAAATTAGACCTCATGCACTTGCGAGTAGTCAATACGCGAGCGAGTAACAAACGCCTCGACGTACAAGTTTTTGGCGCCGTTGCCGGGGATGGTGTTGAATTGGTTGATATTGCAACTAAGTAGTTGAATATTAATCCAGACAATTCTTTTGTTTTAATTTTCTTTTTATTTATTTTGTTAATTTGTTTCGTGAGTTGTGATCAAACAATGCATGCATCATAGAAGAAGTTGAAATTCATGACTCTTAATCCCGAGATCAAGTATAAGTTGAAAAAGATAAGGAGAGAGAGAAGAATCCAACTTCAATACCATGAATCGTGATCCAACGGAGTATTTTTCCAAAAATTCCTTGTCTATGTGGGATTTTGGTGAATAATGCTCAACCAAGTCTAGCTAGGGACATTAAATCAAGCAAGTTTCATTTTTTGATCTAAAACCGAGGGTATCAAATTTTACCCGATTTTTGCTATTATTTATTTTTTGGAGGCCGGATTGGTCTCGGAGCATGTTTGGAGGCAAATTAAGGAGTGAGGATATTCAGACATGTATTTCACACTTAAAATCGTTGAAAAAACAAAATGGAAATGCATGGTGTAGAGCGTTTGTGTGAAAACTTGAATAAAAAATGAAAATCCAAAAGCAGGCACACCACCGAGGTGCTGGAGGGAATCATCGCCTCGGCGGTGAAAATGCAGTAAGTACAAATGCCTTATTGCCGCAGCGGAGAAATCCACCGCTGCAGCGGTGAAGCAACTGAATGTTTTGTTTTGAAAAAGGTGCTTCACCTCCGAGGCGGTGATTCCCTCCGCCTAGGCAGTGAAACAGTAGAAACATTTGGTTTTAAAAAGGCACTCACACCATCGCAGTGGTGATTCCCACTGCCGCGGTGGTGAGGCCTTTGGTTGATTAAAACCAACCCACTAAAACAAAATCGCCACATCTTTTTCAAAATACTCTTAACTCTCTCAAATCCCATCCCTCCAAACCGTTTCCAACCCTCTAAATCGTCCTTCTCTTAACAAAACTTGTAATTTCAACCACAAACCACATTCCAAAAATTGGATTTTTCCCCATTGTCGAAAAAGTTAGGGTTTAAGAGCGACGATGTGATTTTCTTTAATTTCTAATCATTTGGGCTGTCATTTCTCAACAAGTACGTGTTTAAGCTTATACATCTTTTATATTTGTTGAAATCTTTGATTGATTTGCAAGATTATCTCAAGAATCATTGATTGTGGAATGTGCCCTAACCCTTTAAACCCCCATTTTCGCGATTTTCATGTTCTATGGGATTTTGCATTCATTTTTGGTGTTAAACTGAGTTGATATGGATTGTTTAATTGTGTGAAACAAAAATTCATGCTATATTGTTAGTATTTTGTTAAAATCGATGCAATTGGTGTATGCGTATTGAGTTTATGCCTTGATCTTGATAATGTTGATTTGGGGACTATTTTCTATTGTGCATATATGATTGGGTTGTTTTATTTTTTGATTGTGATTGCTAGGAAACATGACTAAGAAAGTTGCTTCGAAGAGGGCATGGGGTGAATGGTCAAGTTCTCGAACCGGAGGTGCCACTACAGACTACGATTCCACATATTTTGTGTCCAAGCAAGTGGAGAAGCATTTAAATTGATTTGAGAAAAAATGAACTTATATCTGACAAAGGGGATTTGATCCATTAGATAACCTCCCGGCGGAATTTGAAAATGTCATTCGAAGCCGCAGTTGGGAAGAGTTATGCAAATTACCTCCCCAAGGTGAGGTGGTTGTACGCGCTCGGATTCAACTACTTTGTTTCCTCCTCGTGGTAATTGGACTACTCGCAAGTGTACAAGGTCTAGTTTTAATATAATGGATCTTTTAGGATTGGATATCATTCCACTGGGAATGGTCGGTAATTCAGTTGAGTATTGCGATTTCAATAGTTTCATATTATCTCGACTAATCAAATTTTGTTTGTTTTCTAATTACTATACTAAGATAAATGAAATTTATGAAGTTAGTTTTAATTACACTAATTACTTAGGTATAAATCTCTTTCATATAATGCATAACCGATTTCATTTAATTAGCTATAACGATTTTTATCTAATCCGACAACCTCTGTATCAATAACTCCTCCGCTACCTCTCCCGAGTGTAAAACGAGGGATTACACGACATCGTGTCAATGAAGAAGTCCCCTTCAATACCTTAACAACCCTAGGTCGCGTGAGTTTTGAGCCAACGTCATGGGTTGCATACGTTCTAACGCCCTCCCGGGTCGTTAGAACGTCACGTTGTATTTACCCTAGTCCGAATCTGGGGTTACCTCTCCCGAGTGTGAAACCCCGTATTCTCGGTTTATCAATACAAGTATAATAACAAGAATAACGATAAACACAATCGGATTTAGACAAACTACTCGTTAAAGTAACATAAATTTACTCAACTAAACGGTTACATGATTTCGACTACACCTAAGTAACATTTAACTACTACTACAAGATATTAACCATATACCATACAAAATAAGTGGGATTCAACATTCTTAGATATGAAAAAGTGATTACAAAGAATAAAACAAGAGAGAAACGATCAAATCTGGAAGTGAAATAGTTCACTGTCACTAATGATCGATCTGCAAGTTATCGTTCTTTATCTGAATGATGAACCTCCTTCTTGATCTTCAAAATATAGCTTAAGAGCTCTTTTCTAGGGTTAGGGTTCTTCAACAACCAGTTTCAGACGTGGCCAAGGGGTATTTATAGGCTTAGGGGTTCAAAAATATCTAAACAGATATTTTGACCTGTTCTGCGATTTTCGCCTAAGCGGTAGAAATTCCGCTTAGGCGGAGTTTAAGTTAGTTAGAATTCCGCCTAAGCGGTAGAATATTCGCTTAGGCGAAGGACTAACTTCTTGGCTCCTTATATTTCTGACGGAATTCTGCCTAGGCGGTAGCTACTTGGCCTAGGCGGATTTACAGCAGTGCAGCTCTATCCAGCAGTTCAGTACTTCCAGCGTTCTGGTGGATTTCCGCCTAGGCGGTGGAAACTTCGCCTAGGCGGATTCAATACTTCAGCCCTTGCAACCTTCTGATGAATGTCCGCCTAGGCGGTGGAAACTTCGCCTAGGCGAATTTGCTCTGTTATTTGAAACCTCATTTTTTTGGCTACCCCTTTCGCACCATTTTGATCGGTTTGCCAATTGTTTACATCCCTGCTCCTGACTAATAAAAACAACTTAAACGGTATTCAAACTTCAATAAAATACTCGAAAACTGGCAAATTCGGTTTAGAATTAGATAGGTATTTTACACCTATCAAATACCCCCAAACTTGGAATTTTGCTAGTCCTCGAGCAAAACACCCTAATGCTAAATAACACTAACTACACTAATTAGCTACATCCTAAACTACAGATACGTAATCATTAACAAATAAGACGTATACGCCTGTGAGATTTAAGTTTAGTCAAAGAAACCATAATATTCTTCCCTCAACAACCCGTAATTAGATCCGGTTAAGGAATAACACACTTCACGTGGTGTTCCAGAATTTCAACACTCAATATCAGTTCAAATCATTTTAGATCCTATTGAAATGTGTGTGTGTGAGAACTCGGATATATAAAAAATCAAACGCCGGATTGGATTTTTCAATGAATAAGATCATGACTTAAATTTGTTAAAACATTATGGGAAACCATATGCTTGAATGGGCTCAACTATCCACTAATGTAGGTTCGGACATTCACCGAGATCAATAGGGCTTGGTCAGGCTTTGAAGAACGGCCAAGGGTATCGTAGGATTAGAAACTCGTTATAATTTTAATGATACCCGAGGTATAAACGCTTGTCGCTAAATCTCTCTCATGACTCCCTTATCTTTGAAGATATTACCCTGAATAGGACTTAGTAAACTTGTATTCACTTGTCAAACTATCGAATTTAAACACTATATTCACATAGTTTTTTTTTTTTTTTTTTTTTTTTTTTTTTTTGTAGTGTACACCCCCAAACTTATTCAATTTTGTACAATTTTAGGGGTGTTTAGATACAACTAAAAGCTTGACAAGTGAATACTCTTATACTTAACCAAAAATACTGAAACCCCGATTGCCCGCTTCAAGTTAGCATACTCTAATGCTACTTGTTTTCATTCAATTTTTCACTTTTATTCCTAGAGACAATGGTTCTGAAAAATTTACCTGGTTAAAGTATAGAAACAAGTTCAGAAAATAAAAAATTTTATGGGCTTCGACAGGAGAACGAGGGAATAACTTTTCAGGTTAGTTTCAAACGGTTCAAGCGATAAAAATGAAGGCCTATATCATGCCTCCGGAATTACCTTACCTATAATTTTGCCTCAAGCCTCCCCCAGTCAAGTTCTAGATTCCTCATTTCTGTCATGCACTTAATACTGAATAATCAGCATCCAATCGCTCAATTTGTTATACAACTAGTTTATGTAATCGTGCGATTTAGGATCAAAATAATTTTTACCTAATCAACATGCTAAGCACACAAAACACACGTGAATGGCATTACCCTCAACCTTAAAACACAATTTAGGGGGTAATTTTCATCATTGGGACATGGTTCGGACGAACTCGAAAACTCAGTATGCTTGTACAACTCAATTCATTAACAATTCTACTCTAATTCTACAAACTAATATTACCTATGCTAATTATCCTTATAGATGCATAGCTAAACATTACACATGTATAACAAAAAGAATTTCAAAATTTACAAAAAATTTAACATTAATAAATAAATTTGTACAGCAAAAAGAATTTTTGTTCCCCTTTACATCAAAAAATTTTCATCCTTCTTATCCCCCCAAGAAAAATAAAAACTACATACGTTTGCAGGCAACTACATACGTTTGCAGGCATTACTCTCCCAAACTTGAACGAGGCATTGTCCCCACTGTCTAAGCAGCGAACCCAATAGCAGAATAGAAAAATATGTATTGAAACTGGGGTGGACACATACCTAGGAAGGAAGACTTAGAAGTCTAACCTCATGCCGTTCATTGTGGTGGAGATGGTGGTGATGGCTCATCCGGCTCGGAAGGCAGCACGGGCGTATAACGCACCATGTCGATTCTAAGATGCTCGAATATAACACGTTGGTTTTGATCTTGCTGCTGGATGTAGGACTCTATGTAGTTCTCTATCCGAGCCAAATTAGCTTGAAGCTGGCTCACATCGGACTGGAGACTACGGACATCTCTTGAGATTTGGGTGATCTGGCCTCGGCTGGTTGTAGGCGTTGGTGGTTCGGAAGGACCGACTTCTTCCTCTTCTTGACCCTCATCTCCTTCTCCTGGTCCGCCTTTCCATAACCTGTTAATCATTGCTAGATCAAGTGGCTTCACAGGTAGAAAGGGGCTTGTGGACGTGATCCGAACTCCGGCTCGTTGAAAGAGCGCGGTGAGAAAGGAGGGAAAAGGGAGGCCACCCTTTTTCGTCCCGACAGTATGAAGTATGGAAGAATAAATGTGCCAGTCGACATTTATGGGGGTCCCTCTATCGATGCCGTAGAGCATGAAAGCTCTCTCCTTGGACAGGTCATACACATGGGTCGTCGGGAGCAGATTGGCGCAGATAAATGAAAACCAAATCTTTGGGATCGATTTCAGAAATCGCGACTTGAAGATTTCTTGGCCCTGCCATGTGTTGGTCCATTGTGCGTTGCCTGTCGTCAAGGCCTGAATCACCGAACTCATGGTTGGTGAGGCGGCATCGTCTAAATCTCTTGAGGCTTCAGGCCCTGTCAACCCTAGCAATTCATTAAAATGATCAGCACTGAATAAGATGGGAATGTTTCAGACCCGTGTTTGAACCCCTGTGGCCTCTGCGATATTTGCATAAAATTCTCGAAGTAGGGCCAACTCTCCTGTGGAAGGTGGAGCACAAAACTGTTGCCATCGTTTTTGCACGATAACAGTTCTGATTTCTTCAGGAAGGTCCTTCAAAGGCCTAAATCCTCTTTGACGGATGTCTGGCCGCTTACTCTTATGCTCTTTATACCGATCCTCCGCCTGCTTAGAAACAAATTTAAGGGAATTGAAGTCCGACGCAGACGGAGGTTCGTCTGTTCTTGGATGCTTGGCAGCCCGTTGTTTTGCCATGTTTCCTAAAAATTAAAATCTCAACACCAACCACAATAATAACAATAGAATATGCAATTCAAACCCTAGTCAGCAAACCAACCATACCCTATTTTATCAATCATATGCCAATCAAAACCAAATGATACAAATCTCAATACATATCCTACCAACCATAACCAAATCATATTTTTGTCGCAATGTAGCGCAAACTACATGATTCACATTGTATATCAACAAAAAATATGATAGGGTTTATCATTTAGCATTCCTCAATCCTATTTAGCATGAAAATCGCAAATTAGGGTTTAAAGGGTTTAGGGTTCCAATCAAATCCAATGTTTAGTTGAAATAAATGAGCAAATGAAGCAAATAATTCATCAACTAAGTGAAGAATAGGATCATTGACACTTACTTGTCGAAAAATTTGATCAAATCAATGGAGAATGGTGATTTCGCACTGTTTTACTGCTCGAACCCTAATTTTTGAGAATGGGTGGAGGAATTCCAAGTTTTGAGGAAGATTCTTGGTGAAAATCCAAGTTTTTAGCACTATAGAATGAATCTTTAAAGGGAGGAAGGAATTTGGGATGGTGAAATGGAGAGGTTTCCTGAAATTTTTAGGAGGGAAATACCGTTTGCGAAGTGGACTGTGTGTTTTAAAAATAGAGTTCGCGTATATTCGCCTAGGCGGTGGTTTTTCCACCTAGGCAAAGTAGCGTCTCTTCTTTTTTAAAAACGTTCTGGTGTAAATCCGCTTAGGCGGTGATTTTTATGCCGAGGCGAGTTTACACCAGTGTGAAACCCTGATTTGGTTGTAAATCCGCTTAGGCGGTAGGGTTTCCGCCTGAGCGAATTTACGCCAGTGTAGGAACTCAGCTTTTCTTTATTTTTCCATCGAGGCGGTGGTTTTACTGCCTGGGCGAACTTACGGCAGTGTAAAATTGAGACTTTTTCTATCCAATTTTCGCCTAGGCGGTGGTTTCTCCGCATGGGCGAAATTATGCTAGAATGTTTTCTCAGTCTTTTTGTCCAATTTTCGCCTAGGCGGAGGTTTCTCCGCCTGGGCGAAATTACTCCAATGTGGACTTAAGATGGATTCCTTCAGGTTTTCACATTGTTTCTCTACACCTCTTATTTCCTCTTCAAACCTCAAATTAGTTTTAGCATGCAAACCAATCCTAAGTATCTACCTCATCAATTCACCACAAAAAAAATTAGTATTACGAGATCAATACGATCTCCAAAAAGGTATTTATACAAAAGTCGGGAATATTCGTTACCCTCGATGACATAGCAAAAGATGTTGCTTAGTTTTACGTCCCTAGCATGGACGATTATGAATTCCGGCTCTATCCTTCAACGAGGGAGATGTTCTCCACAACTCGCTCTTCATCCTTGAAGTAGTGCTTGATCCACTCCCCGTTGACTCGGAAAGTTCGCCCGTCTTTGCCTTCTAGCTCAATAGCTCCAAATGGATAAATATGCTTGATCCGGAACGGTCCAGACCATCGGGACTTCAACTTTCTGGGAAAGAGTCTCAGCCTTGAGTTAAACAATAAGACTTGTTGGCCCGGACTGAACTCCCTCCGGACTATCATTTCGTCATGCCACCTCTTCTTTTTATCTTTGTAGAGCTTGGCATTCTCATAAGCCTCGTGCCGGAATTCCTCCATTTCATTCAATTGGAGGAGACTTTGTGCACCAGAAGCTTTTATGTCAAAATTGAGTTTCTTAATCGCCCAGAATGCGCGGTGCTCCAATTCAACGGGCAAATGGCAAGCTTTCCCAAACACCAATCGATATGGCGACATACCGATCGGTGTTTTAAAAGCCGTGCGATACGCCCATAAAGTATCATCAAGCTTCACCGCCCAATCCTTGCGATTTGTATGAACCGTCTTTTCCAGAATTAGCTTGATTTCTCAGTTTGAAACTTCGGCTTGGCCATTTGTCTGTGGGTGGTATGGTAGCGCCTCCTTGTGCCTCACTCCATACTTTGCCAACAAGGCATTGAGCATTTTGTTACAGAAATGGGTCCCTTCATCACTGATTAAGGCTCGAGGTGTCCCAAACCGTGTCATGACATTATGTTGAAGGAACTTTAACATCACTTTGGCATCGTTTGTAGGTGTTGCCACGACCTCGATCCATTTGGACACATAATCCACCACTAACAGAATATACTCCTTACCAAATGAGGGCGAAAATGGCCCCATGAAGTCCAAGCCCCACACATCAAATAACTCAAGCTCAAGAATTGACTTCAGTGGAAACTCATGCGTCCTTGATATGTTACCCACCCTTTGACATCTATCACAGGTTTTTACAAATGTATACGAATCTTTAAACAAAGAAGGACAATAAAAACCTGATTGAAGTACTTTTGATGCTGTCCGAGTCGCACAGAAATGGCCGCCACAAGGTGATGAATGGAAATGGTAGAGAATACTAGACATTTCCTCTTCTAGAACACATCTCCGGATCACCTGATCAGCATATTTCTTGAATAGCAATGGCTCGTCCCACAGATAATACTTAGCACCAAAGAGAAATTTCTTCCTTTGGGCTCCCGTCAACTCAGGTGGTAACACGCCACATGCAAGATAATTAACAATGTCAGCATACCACAGAAGTGCATTTTCTACTGCAAAGAGTTGTTCGTCAGGGAACACTTCCGTGATATTAGACTCGTCACCAACGTCATCTTGGATCAACCTCGATAAATGGTCGGCCACAACGTTCTCACTCCCCTTTTTGTCCCTTATCTCCGCATCAAACTATTGTAATAAGAGAATCCACCTAATCAACCTTGGCTTGGCATCTTTATTTGAAAATAAGTACCGGATAGCCGCGTGATCTGTATAGACGATCACTTTTGACCCAATGATGTATGAACGGAACTTATCACAAGCAAAGACCACCGCTAGCATTTCTTTCTCCGTTGTGGTGTAATTCTCCTGGGCGTCATTCAATGTTTTGCTTGCATAATAGATCGAGCGGAAGATCTTCTCCTTCCTTTGGCCTAACACCGCGCCAACGGCATAGTCACTCGCATTGCACATTATCTCAAATGGCATTTCCCAATCCGGAGCGATCATTATTGGAGCCGTGATCAACTTCTCCTTTATCGCCTTAAACACCTCCATGCAAGCTTCATTGAATGCAAACGAAGTATCCTTCTCAAGAAGGTGACATAATGGCTTCACCGTCTTCGAGAAGTCCTTTATAAAGCGCCGGTAAAAGCCGCCATGCCCCAAGAAACTTCGAACTCCTTTCACATTTATTGGTGGCGGAAACTTCTCAATCGTTTCTATATTTGCTCGGTCCACCTCAAGCCCCTTGGAAGAGACTCGATGACATAAGACGATCCTCTCTTTAACCATAAAGTGGCACTTCTCCCAATTTAGAACCAAATTGTTCTCTTCACATCGGTCAAGAACAAGTGCCAGATTGTAGAAATAGTGATCAAAGGGCGATCCAAAGACTGAGAAGTCATCCATGAAGATTTCTATTTTCTCCTCCACCATATCTGAAAATATCGCCATCATACACCGTTGGAAAGTTGCCGGTGCATTGCAAAGGCCAAACGGCATACGTCGATACGCAAACGTTCCATACGAGCATGTGAAAGTCATCTTCTCTTGGTCCTCTGGTGCAATGGCTATTTGATTATAACCGGAATAGCCATCAAGAAAGCAGTAGTACTCATAACCGGCTAAACGATCTAGCATTTGATCAATGAAAGGAAGAGGAAAATGATCTTTCCTCGTTGCCTTATTTAATCTCCGATAATCAATACGTACACGCCACCCTGTGATGGTCCGTGTCGGAATAAGGTCATCCTTCTCATTCTTTACTACCATCATGCCTCCTTTCTTTGGCACTACTTGCACCGGGCTCACCCACTTTCTGTTGGATATGGCATATATAATCCCCGCATTCAAGAGCTTCAACACCTCCGCTCTCACCACTTTCTTCATAGCCGGATTTAGCCGCCGTTGATGTTTAATGGAGGGTTTGAACGTATCCTCCATCAAAATCTTATGCATACACATCGACGGACTAATTCCCTTGATATCTGAAATAGACCAAGCAAAAGTGGACCGGTGCCTCTTCAAGATTCTCAGCAACTTACTCTCCTCTTCTTCCGTCAGAGTTGATGAAATTATAACCGAATCGGTCAAATTCTCTCCCAAAAATATATACCGAAGGTGTTCTAGTAATTGCTTGAGTAATAATCCACCGTGAGGCGGATTTGATTTCTCGGAAGAGTCTTCCACTTGTTCAATCTTCGCCACATGAATAGGATAATCTACGTCTTTCGGTTGAGCATCTAGAGCTAGCACGTATTCCACAACATCAAAGTCCGTGGTAGAGCCTCCCTCACCAAGATCCCCCATAGATAAGGAATTTGTGAGAGTGTGCTCTAAAGAATCCATATCCATGTTTGCAAGAAAGAACTCCTGCACGCAAGAATCCCTAACATCAACTCGATTGCAATTGGGAGATTCATCTGGAAAGTTCATAGTATTAAAAATGTTGAACCTTATTTCTTCATCATTCACTCTTAAGGTCAAATTGCCATTATGCACATCTATTAAGGCCTTTTTCGTTGCAAGGAAAGGTCTTCCAAGGATGATCGGGATCTCTCGGTCTTCTTCCATCTCAAGTACCACGAAATCCACCGGGAAAATAAATTTTTCCACTTTCACCAACACATCCTCAATGATCCCCTTAGGATAGGTTAGAGAACGATCCGCCATTTGAAGAGATATAGTCGTCGGCTTTGCACTTCCGAGTCCTAACTTCCGATAAATGGAAGAAGGCATCAAATTGATACTTGCCCCTAGATCACAAAGTGACTTATTAAAATGGGATTTCCCGATAGTACACGGGATTGTGAAACTACTCGGATCCTTCAATTTGGTAGGCAGCTTCCTCTGTAGTATTGCACTACACTCTTCAGTTAGCTTCACCATTTCATAATCCTCCAACTTCCGCTTCTTTGTCATGATATCCTTCAAGAACTTGCCATAGTTGGGCATTTGTTCCAAAGCATCCGCAAAGGGTATGTTGATGTGGATTTTCTTGAAGATTTCAAGAAATTTTTCGAATTGAACATCCAACTTCCTCTTTTGGAACCTTTGAGGATATGGCAATAGTGTTACTAGAATCGGCGGATTCTCTGAAAATGTTACTCTTTCCGGTATCACCCTTTCATCTCTTCTTCTCTCCTCAACTTTCTTCTTGCTATTACTCCCAATAACGTCTTCTTCACTCAACTTCTCCTTTCCTTCAGCAACCTTTGTCTCAACTTCCTCCTCCGTACTAGTTCTTGCTTCATCATCCAGAAACTCACGACTCACACCTGGCTCGGTTTCCATAGGCCTTCTCACTTCCACGTCTCTCCCGCTCCTTAGCTTAATCGCCTTGTATTCACGAGGGTTGGTTTCCGTATTGCTTGGAAACTTTCCCTTTTGTTGTTCTTGAATTGCCCTAGCAAGCTGCGTGATTTGAGTCTCAAGAGACTTAACCGTGTCATTAGTGTTCGTACAAGTGGTATCAATAGAATCCAGTCGTGTTTCATGTTTATTCAGGCGATTATGCGTCTCACGCATCATAGTTTGCGTCTCCTTCATAAATGACCCCAGAACCTCATCCAAATTTGACTTCGGATTGTGCATTGGTGGTTGTTGCATTTGTCAATTTGCTTGCATTGGATATCCCGAAGATTGATTTCCATACCCCGGAGGTGGCCGCAAAGCATTCTGATTATTCGCATATGAGAAATTCTCATGATTACGAGGTCCGGGATTGTAGTGAGTTGGAATATTGGTAGCCGGCCTGAAAGTGTGAGCACGATTGTTCAGAAAATGGCATTCCTCAAACTCGTTATCCAATCCGGATTGAGAACTACTTGCCGCTATCTCTTCCCCTTGATTTGACAAAGCACCTTTTTGTAGACAAGGCGACTAATTGGTCCGAGAGCTTGGATACTTGGGCCGATAACGTCGAAATATGGTTGGATTCTTGGATAGAAGCGACCCGTCTTCCCGTGTTCCTCTCATTCGGCCATTGATAGTTATTAGCCGCCATCTCCTCCAATAATACATTTGCTTCGGTTGGGGTTTTGGATAACAATGATCCCCCTGAGGCTGCATCGACTATCGTTCTTGTCTGGCCGTCCAACCCATTATAGAATAATTGGGTTTGAAACCAATCCTGATGACCATGTTGTGGGCACCTTCTCAATAAGTCTTTAAACCTCTCCCATACCTCAAATAATGGCTCGAAATCTCTCTGACGAAACTGCGCAATTTTTCCTCGGAGTTGAGAAGTCTTCGAGGGTGGAAAGAACTTAGTAAGGAACCTTTGCGCAAGGTCATTGAAACTGTTGACTGCCGGACAAGGGTTCGCACTCACCCCATCTCTTTTAGTTCAGATTTTATCAACGAAGTCTTGGGATTGGCAGCCCTAAGACCACCCACTGACGAACCTTATGGGGGCCAAGACCTGAGCTTGGATACAGCAATCAGACCCATCACTTCCGGTAATATCCAGTGGACACACACTGGGCCGGGTCTTGCCACATTCTCGGCGACGCCACATTCTCGGAAAAAATTTCTCAATCTAATCCCTAAGATTTGGCACCATTTTGTGTGTGGAAGTCTTCTCTCGACATCTCATTTCTCTGACGTCTCTAAAGACCGGGCTATGGTGCTATATTCGATCCAGACTGGGAAGCCAATCAATGTTGGATCCTTGATCTATTCTTCAATTCTCCATGAAGTCAACACGACGAAGGTCGGTCTCCCATTTCCATTGCTCTTGACTGTACTTTTCAGGCGAGCCGGCGTGGTCATCCCTGGGGATAGCCCGTTGAACCCTGTCACTGACCTCGATCTGGAAATTATTACAAGGATGTAGAAGGCATGCACTCAAGGCCAGACTGAGGGAGGAGCAGCGAAGGATGAAGAACAAGTGAGAGACGAGACAGGGCCTTCTGGGGCCCCAGCTCTCGAGACACCTGGATGGGTCGAGATCGATGGGGAGAGAGTTTATCAAGAACTCTGGGATCTTCGGCAAGGACAATACGAGCTATGGACATACCAGGATCAGTACGGATGCTATCAAGATCAAGTAAACTGGTTTATTTGCGAGGGCCTCGGCATCGAGATGCATTCTTTTCCGACTATGCCGCAGATGCCGCCGCACCTTTTGTAACCACCTCGGTTTTCTTTCCCCCATGAAAGTGGTGGTGATGATCCTTCCCCAGGTGGACAGTAGGAGGTAAGACTCCTATATCTTATCTCCTAGGTACGTGTTCAAACCCAATATTTTGTTCATGAATGCTATAAATTGTTATTGGGTTCGCTGCTAGACATTGTGGACACTGCCATGTTTGAGTTTGGGGGTGGGGGGTGTTAATCCAGTTTGGTTTTTGTAGATGAAAGATGAACTATTTTTTGATGTATTTAATTTAAATGTTTTATGTTATGTAGACTTTAATTAAATTGTTCAAGTTGTAGTTTAATTTTCAAGTTTTTGCATGTTAAATGTTTAGTTTAGTTTATGTATGTTAGTGATAGGTGTGAAAAATCTATCTATTTCCAATCCGAATTTGTTAGTTTTCGAATATGTTTATAGTTATTTTTATTATGTTTTAATTAGTTTTCATACTTTTTGTATAAATCAGGTGTGTAGGGCAAAAAGATAGTAAACTAGAGCTAAAACGATGAGATCGAATCAAAGTGGTTTGAAGTTATGGTGGATAAACAAGCTCGGAGGCTAAAAGATGAAACAGACCCACTGCTTAGGCATCCAGACTACCGCCTAAGCAGTGAAGAAGCTGAGAAAGAGCAAAATATTACTGATGGACGACCGCCTAGGCGAAAATTCCATCGCCTAGGCAGAAATCCAGCAGAAGACGAAGATGGGCTACTGACAGCCGCTCGCCTAGGCGAAGTTTTCTTCACCTAGGTGAAAATCCAACAGAATGTTCTCCTAGTCCACTGCCTACTTCACTGCCTAGGCGATCAGAACAAATTAACCTAACTCCGCCTAGGCGAAGAATCCACCGCCTAGGCGAATTTTTCCTGCACAGTCTTGAGATATTTTTAGATATTTTTGAGATATTTTGGCTATAAATACCCTCTCTCCTCCCCCTTGGCCGGTGACTCTCTTGCCCCCATGGCTTTTTGAGCCCTTTAGGCTATATCTAAGGGTATAGTTAGGGATTTTAGTGGTGGAGCTCCCATCCCGAAGTGGAGAAGACGGCGAATCGATCGTTGAGCGTTCTTAGCGGTTTATTTTCGGATGAGGCTAAGTTCTTCTATTTTTTTTCCTTATTTCTTTATATTAGGAGTATGTGAGCATGTTTAGCTCATTATTTTCTTGTATATGCGGCTATGACCTCGAGTTAAATATGGATTGTAGTAGGGATTAACATATAATTTATAAATACGTTGTTTGGATGATTTCGGTGTTTCGTTTCTGAATGTTCTTCGTAGTTTGATTGTATTTATTGTATTATTTGTTTATCATGCTTAGTTAAATAAATAGAGAATACGGGGTTTTGACAAACCCTGGATTCGTATTAAGGTAAACAAACGCCACGATTCTATAACTCTGTCGGGGTTTGAATCGTGGACAATCGATGACGTGGGGCAAGACACACGCTACCTAGGTTCGTTAAGACGTTGAGGGGGACTTCTTCATTAACTTGAAGTTGCGTTATATCCCTCTCCGTATACTCGGGAGAGGTGGCGAGGGAGTTTTAGAACGGAAATTGTCGATAGGGTAAATACAACGCAACGATCCAATAACCCGGGAGGGAGTTAGATTGTGTGCAATCAATGACACTGGGTGAGACTCACGTAACCTAGGGTCGTTAAGATGTTGAGGGGGACTTCTCCGTTGACTCAAAGTCATGTATTCCCCCATCTTACACTCGGAAGAGGTGGCAGTGGAGTTTACGTACCGAGGTTGTCAAATAGGTCGAACAACGTAAATGTGAGTAAATCGGAATTGAACACGTATTTGTAAACACGTTAAACCCTATGCAATTCTTCACCCTAAAACATATTAGCATATTAGTGTAGTTAATTTAGGATATATTAGTATTAGTTTAATTAATTAATTACATTTGTTTTTCGCCTAGATAAAATTAGGTCACGACAAATGCGGTATTCGATAGTAACGACACCAATCCCTGTGGATACGATAACCTGATCTTAACGATCACACTATACTAAAACTTAGACCTCGTATACTTGCGAGTGTAAGTAGCGGTGTATTTTACGCCCTACCAAGTTTTTGCATGTTAAATGTTTAGTTCAGTTTATGTATGTTAGTATTTAGATTTAATATAGTATTGTGTATGTATGAAGTCGTATATGCTTGATGAGTTGTTGAATTCGTCTAGGGCCGTTTCCCGATGATGAAAATTATCTCTTAATTGTATATCGAGGTCGGGAGTAATGCCATTCATGTGTGTTTTGTGTGCTTAGCATGTCGATTAGGTAAAAATTATTGTGATCCTAAAATCGCACGATCGCATGGACTCAGTGTATAATTATTTGAATGAATTGACGTTGATTATTCAGTAATAAGTTCATGACACTAATGAAGAATCTAGAACTTGATTTGGGGTAGACTTGAGGCGAAATCCTAGGTAAGGTAATTTCGGAGGCATGATTTAGGCCTTCACTTTTATTGCTTAAACCTTTTAAAGCTAATCTGAAAAATTTAATCTCTTATTCCCCTGTCGAAGCTGATAATCTTTTCAATTCTGAACACGTTTCAATACTCTATCCAATTAAACTTTTCCAACTTATTGTCGCTAAGACTAAAATTCAAAATTGAGTGAAATCAAGTATAATTAGTTCATGCTACTTGAAGTGAGCGATTGGGGTTTCGGACGAATTGTTATTGGGTTGATATTAGCGTATTCACTTGTCAATCTTTTAGTTCTATTTGCACGCCCCTAAAATTGTACAAATTCAAATAAGTTTGGGGGTGTGCTTATATGTTTGTTAAAAAAAAAAAAAAAAAAAAAAAAAACCCTCTAAGTGAATATAGTTTTTAATTTCGTTTATTTCGACAAGTGAATACAAAGTTCTTCAATTCTCATTCAGGGTTGTGTTTTTAAACATATGGGGTTACAAGAGAGTGATATAGCGACAAACGTTTGTGCCTCGGGTATCGTTCAATCTTTCCGATTTGCTATTTTCTATTCCTATGATACCCTTGGTCGTTCTTCAAAGCCAAACCAAGCCCTATTGATCTCTGTGAATATCCGAACCTACATTAGTGGATAGTCGAGCCCAATCAAGCGTATGCTTTTCCTGAATCCTTTAAGGTTATAGTCATGAACTTGTCTACTGAATTATCTTATCTGGAGTTTGGTTAGTTATACATTTGAGCTCACACACACACACACATTTCAATGGATCTAGAATGGTTTTTATTGATAT
The DNA here is from genome assembly GCA_016647705.1 of Eucommia ulmoides. NCBI lineage: Eukaryota > Viridiplantae > Streptophyta > Magnoliopsida > Garryales > Eucommiaceae > Eucommia > Eucommia ulmoides. The sequence goes on from CM028328.1 coordinate 44,380,745, forward strand.
TGAGTGTTGAAATTCGAGAACACCACTTGGTGTGTATTATTTCCCGAACTTGATTAGATTGAGGCATGTTGAGGGAGGACCAACTAGGTTTCTTTGATTGAATTTGGAACTCGCATGTTTATACTTCATCTTTGTTAAGGTTTTTCAATTTTAGATTAGTTATAAGTTAATTAGGGTAGTTAGTTTAATTTAGTGTTAGGGTGTTTTGCTCAAGGACTAGCAAAAACAAGGACTAGCAAAAACCCAAGTTTGGGAGTATTTGATAGGTAGAAAATACCTATCTACTTCTAAGCCGGATTTGATAGTTTTCAAGTGAATTAGTTATATTTAATTGTGTTTTTGTTAGTTTTTATGTAATTCAGGTGTAGGGACACAAACAAGCGACAAACAAGCGAAAACGGTGAGAAAATGGTGAAGAAATGATGAAGAAATGAGGTTTCAAGATTATAGAAGCCACTGCTGCTGCAGTGAGAATGTAGAAAGGATAGAAAGTTGGGAGCTGTCCCACAGCCATGGCCATGATCCCACAGCCGCGGCCGTGAAAGATCAGGATGTTAATTGACTAGCCTACCGCCGCGGCTGTGATCCCATCGCCGCGGCCGTGGGCTCTGCACAACAAAATAGATATTTTGAAACCATGTGCCTATTAATACCTATTCTCCCACTTCCCTTAATAACTATTGGAGCATGAAATGTCCCTAACTTTAGGAGCTTGATTCTTGGCCATTCTTGAAGAGGATATTCATCATTCGGAGAAGAGAAAACATTGGCGGATCGGTCTTTAGCGACAGTGGATCACTCCACTTTAAGATTTGATCTTTCTCTCTTTGTTTCTCTCTTTGTAATTTCATGTTTTATTGTAAATGATAATGAATACCTCTTGGTTTGTATTTCTAATGGCCAAGATCATGTTAGATTTGATAAATATTAGCTAGGGATCGATGTAGTTTTGTAAATACTCATTTAGTTTAATATATGTTTCTTTAACGGTTATTTCCTTTTAAATCCGATTGTGTTTGTCATTTTATGACAACTTCAATATGTATGTTAAGGTATTAAGGTTGGATTTTAGAATCTAGGGTTTGACACTTGGAAGAGGTAACTCTGGATTCGGACTAGGGTAAACACATCCTTACGATCTAACGACCAGGGAGGGCGTTAGATAGTGTGCAATCGATGACATTGGGACAAGACTCAGGTGGCCTAGAGTCATTAAGACGTTGAGGGGGACCTCTACATTGACACGAAGTCGCGTATTCCCCCTTCTTACCCTCAGAAAAGGTGGCGAAAGAGTTTTAGAACCGAGATTGTCGGATACCATAAACTTCGTTATTGTTAACTAAAACAAAATCAAACGTGTATTAAGTGAATGAAGTCAATCCCTAGGTAATTAACTTAGTTAGGATTAACCCACTAATTGTAGTTTAGCTTAGTTTTAATTAGTTTAATTAAAATCATTTATTTAACTGTCTGGATAATAGGAGACTATGCCAATTGCGGTATTCAACTTATTCAAATTGTCCCTGTGGGAATGATATCTGATCTTAAACGATCCACTATATTTAAACTAAATCTCGTGCACTTGTGAGTAGTCAATACGCGAGCGTGTAACAAATGCTTCGATGTACAAGTTTTTTGTTCCTAATTGGGATATTAAGAGTTGAAATTCACTAGAGTTGTTTTCTCTAATTTCTTCAAACTCTTAATTCTTCATCATATTCGACATCATCATTTAACATCCATTTAATTTAAATCTTCATCACTAGAACTTAAATAACTGAAACACTCAATTAAACCATTAGCTCCACCAAAACATCAACACTTAATTGTTCATCAAAATCTTAGGATCAACAATATGTTTTAAGATGACCACATAGGGAGTAAGAAAATGGATCCCTGCTCTCTTATTGTGTGAGCTATATATATATATATATATATATATATAGAGAGAGAGAGAGAGAGAGAGAAAGAGAAAGTGATTATTAATAATGATCTAATTGTGCGCTTATAACTTTGAATTATGTTATCATTCAGAAATTTGAGTTTGCTACTTTAACTTGTTATCCTATGGCCATGAATGATACAGTCTAAAGAGACATAGGAAAGTAGTCAAATAGAAGTTGATTAACATGAGGATCAAAGGAAGACAATTTACTAACACATCTTGTTAAAATTTCAATGTACGGTGCTTAATGGTGGCCCATATAAAGCTATTTTTAAAAATTATATAAAAAATATATGAAATTTTTTGAAAATAATAATGCTACTGCAAAGGAGATTAAGCATGTTCTAAATTTCACGCTCTAGAGTAGTTAGAAATGCTTAATTTAATGTGGCTAAATTGGTCTTGGGGCATGGACAAGTATTTTATTTTACAACGGGATGTTGTCATGTTAGCTAGATAGAAACTTAATATGGTGCTCCCACATTGTTTGAAGACACTCATCGGTTACACATACCACTAACCTGTATAATGATAGTATAATTCATGAGTTTAAAGTGAGAAACACCTTTAGTTCCCATTGTGTCCGAGAGGGAGATGTTGGATTATGGAGTGGGTCGGGTCGACCTGCGGAGCGTTCACATGGGCCCCAATTCCATGACTAGTCACCATGTGAATGGGTTCACCTTTTGGTCTCAAAGATCACGTCTATTAAATTCCATATATGCTGTTGCGATTAGATCTATTTACTAAAAAGAATCGATTCAGTACATTTTTTATGTACCCATAAGTGCTATATTGGATTTGAATCAGATTTTGGATCAATCTGTATTGATTGACTGCCTCCATTATTTTGTCTCTAACACATACCACTTTTTTTGGTTTTTGATCTTCCAAACCATTCCCACAGCAGATCCGGAGGATCAAGTTGGCCCTTGTGAACAACTTGATGCACTATCTTCCTTCAACACTTTGAGCGAAATGTGGCAAAAGATAGCAAAATCCATGGACCGATCTCGTAATCTCCAACCCATAAAAACTATGAAATCACCCCCAAGGACGCCTTCGACATCCAAGGGTCACGAACCGACCATAGAACCCTGTTCAATAAGCGGAACGCATTACCTGTCCACTTTCTTGTTAGGCAATCAGGGTTAGTGAAGGGGTGAAGTTTTGTTAGACAAGTGAGCATGAACATGAATAAAAGCAAGCAATAAAATTGTATCACAATCAAAATATGTTGAATACGCATAATAGTCCCTAACTCTGCTCAAGGCGATAGATGACTATCAGTTACTCTTTTCCCTACGACCAAGTGAACAATTGTTCTTGAATTAGTTAGCTTTGCTTGAGCAAGAGCGAATGGGGATGTGAGACTTTTATTTTTTAAATTTCTATGATAGTCTGCTTCTTTTTGTGGGTTTGGTAGATTTTTCAATCATCTTTTATTGGGCGCAGCTCCATCCAAGTAAAGTTGACTATAAAGATGAGATCTTGTTCGATTGTCCCCACTAACTAATTAAGTGGAATGTGGAATGACCTTTCTGACTGGCGTATTGGAAGGAACTTTCAACTGCTGTGAGGAAAGTTGAACTCTTCCATTCAATAGAAGATGGTCACCTGTACTGATAGTCTGTTCCATTCTTGTGATAGAATTAGAACTAAATAGGTGCATTCAATAAATCAAAGACTAAGAGTTTCAGGTTGAAGTCCTTAAAGCCGCTGAATTGGAAATAGACCCTGTAATAGTAGGGAAGGGGCGGTACGTGAATCAGATAAACAACCATCAGAGCTACTTCAACCCAGTAGAGCAACTCGTTGCCCATGGATAAAAAAAAATCATTTCAACATCAAACACAACAAAAACTATAGCAAACATATAACTAAGTGTGGGTAGACACCCATTGGGATTTTTTCTATAAATATGAATTGATACCTCTAAGGTTTCAATCCCATCAGATTATAGGAATTTTGAGTGGCTTTGGTTAGTGAGTATGTGAATATTATTGAAAAATACTCTAGTAGTATTTTTCTTACCTACGAAAGAAGAAACGAAGAACGGGTTGTAAACGAGTCTCCCGAATTTGAAAGGCATGCTTATGTTTTAATGTTTTCGCATTAGTTTACATAAGTTCTATCCGAAAATACTAATTAGCTCAATCAATCAAGGATATTCTCACAAAATTTCAATCTCTAATTTTTCTCACGAGTATAGAAAAATTTTAATGTGTTTTTTTTTTTTTAACTCTTGATCACTCTCTTCTTGTTTAAAAATAAATTTTCACAGGTTTGAAAAATCTATTTTTAGAATGTGCCAACAACCATAAAAAAAATGATTTTTTTTTTACCTAATTTGAAGGCCTAAGATGATTGGATTTTGACCCTAAAAATTCTCCCATGCATTTATGACTTTTAGCCAATGAATGAGGACGTACATAAGTCTAGATTCAAGTTAAAAGTTGACAAACTTGACCAATCAATGATTTGAGTCAAAATGTTTTATCGATCATTTTATAAAATCAGGAAGAATAGGTACCAAAACATAATTTTGATAAAACCATTAAATTCAAAAGTTTATCCCATAACAGTTCTTTCAAAAATATTTCTTATAAAATAATATCATTTAAGAATATTAAAAAATATTTTGAAAATATTTATCGTTAAAAGCAATGCAAAAAGATTTGTAAAAAACATTCACAAAATTTCAAAAATCAGAAGGATTTGGTCAATTTATCCAACTATTCAATTAACTAAATAGTACAATTGTCAAAATATTCTGTAACCTGAATTAATCAGTCAATTGAATCATCAATTCAGCTGACTGAATTGAATCATCAATTCAGCTGACTGAATTGATGATTCAATTTTAAAATTCCAACTCTATGAAATATTCAGTTGACTGCCTTACCATTCAATCAATTGAATTGCTTTAAAATCCCAACCAAAGACTCTGAATCAATTGGTCAAACTAATTCATTGATTCGTTCGACTCATTGAACAAGAAATACCATTTTTAAATTTATGCTACATTCAGTTGACTGATTTAGCATACTAGCTGACAGATTTGAACCTTAACACCACTAAACATACAAGAAAAAGATCTTAACATATTTATACATATGCATACATACTTAACACTTAATCACACACAAAGTATTGTACATGATAAAATTTGAAGTGCAGTGTATGATCCTGATTAGGATAAAACAAATTTTGACAAATATAGATGTTGTTTACATTCGGAAACATAAAAAATTGATTTGTCAAAAAGATCTTGATCATGCATTTGTCCTTGAATTGTATCGATCATTCATTTCACTTCCAGTGTATCATAAATCTGACTAATAAAATCTAAAATTATAATCACATCTCAAGTACAGGATTAGTCTAGAAAAATCCTCAAGTTAATTAAATCATCAAATAGGAATTAAATCTTTTAGGTTTAACACTTACAAATCAATACCAAAATATATTTATATGCAGTGTGAGTCCGCAAAAATAAGGACATAATTTCCAATAGAAAATTCCTATGTGGCGTAAAATGAATCAGAAAATAAAAAATAAAAATTGCATGGTCAAATCTAGAAATAACAACCTTGGTATTTTGAACGGTAACATATTAGAGAGAAAAGAAGAAAATGTTATCCTCCCAGATCCTGCAGCGTAAGACCCTCACCAACCACCGTCAATTACCTTCAAATTATTAACGACCACAGTGACCACCTTCAATCACCTTCAGGGGTTCTTTGGTTTAGTGGTGGTCAGCGAGGGTTGGTGAGAGAAAAAGAAGGAAGAGAGAAAAGGAACCTAACCGTCATCATCGAAGAGTGACCTGAAGAAAAACAACAAGGGATGTGGTGATCTAGGCAAGAAATAAATGAGGTACATAGAATGTTTAGTGAGAGAATGAGAGACTGTCATTTGTTCAAATAAAGCTAGGGTTAAAATTTCAAATGACCTCAACCAATGGATGAAAATATCTCTATTCTAAATTTAATCTAGGCCATCTAATATATAATCCAATAGTCTAAAATGTTCTAAATATAAAAACTATATCGTGATTTATGGAGTAGATAAGTAGCTGTTTTTAATAAATTAATAAATCACAATGGTGTTTGTTGACTAGGACATTTTAAGGGTTATGATTAACTTGAAAATGATCTATGGCTGAGATTAAGAGCACTCAATGAAAATAGCTCAAGTGGTGATTTTCTTAACTAACATGCAAAGGGTCGCATGATCGATAATTTTTCCTCGCACTTTCCTTTTTTTTTTCCCTACCATTTTTTTTCTCCAAATTTGTTCAAGATCCAGCCCTAGAACCATTCCATCACAACTCTAAAATAGATCCAACCCTTTCATCCACGATCGTGAGAAAAATTTTGGTCCTCCCACATCTTATCGTTGTTGCTCTCACTCTCTCTCACCCATCGTCGCTCACTGTCGTTGCTCTCACTCTCTCCATTGCCGTCACAGCCTCACACGTCGTCGACACTATGCCACCATCCATGCGACGGTTGAAATTGGTCAGATCTAGGTTTCATTTGTTTTGTCTATCGTTCTATCGCCACCGCTACCCTGCATTGTGCTTCTATCACCATCGTCTAGCCATTGCCAGCGCCATCGATCTGTCCGAATATAAGACTTCTCCCCTCTTTCTCTTTCTCTCTCTCTTCACTCCAGTATTTCCAGACCTCAAGAAAATTTTGATTTTCAAGCTTGATTTTCCTGTTTATTTCTCGAGAAAATTATGTTTAGTTTTTCCTTTTTTTTTACCCCCATGAGGTGCGCAATTGACCCAGATTTGGATTATTTGGTGCAATTTTAAGATATGGGTTTCTATGTGTTTGGATATGCGACCTTGCTTGTTATATTGGGTTGGTTTTGAAAATTGTGTGGGCTCATATAATATAACTGTTTCATTTGTATCATAGTTGTCACAGGCGCGCCTGGGAACATGCCCAGTTGCTAGGCGCAGTGAGTCGTTGATGATGTTGTTGAGCTCCAGATGCCAATGCTATTTCAGCTGGTAAAGCTAAAAAATCTTAGTTATTTCATTTTATTTATCATGTATTGTTGACATATTTTTAGTGCGTTTCATTCCAAGAACTTTAATGTAGGAGTTCAGGCAATTGGTTTGTGTAGGAGTTCAGGTAATTACCATGGATCAAGCCATGGTAGAAGTCAAGGCCATTGGTTTGTGTAGGAGTTCAGGCAATTACTATGGATCAAGTTTGTGCATATGGGATCCAAAACTGGATCTCTCAAATTTGTGCATATGGGATCCAAAACTGGATCTCGTATTAATTTTTCACTCTTGCTATTTCACTCTCGCAACGACCTTATGGTATGTTGATCTCTCTCTGTATCTATTGCGAATGTTTAAATCCATGGGTTCTGATCGTCCGTGTCTCTATCTCTTTCTGTGCTGTAGTTAAGAATTGAATCTATCATAGATTGGAAATCTATATATTTTTGGTTCATTTTAAAGATTTTCATCTTTAGTTTGGTCAGTCTCAATTTGTTTAGTACCTAATTCTTTTTCTTTATTTTTCTACCAATATAGATTTGTAAGTTGTCCAATTCATTATATTTACGCCTAATGTTTGGCCAATACATTTAAGAAATAATAAACATAAGAATTAATGTTCAGTAGCTATACTTATTTGTGTGTTGTCCAATATTATGTCTATGGTTAAATTCATTAGATTTGGCCTATTTTAGTGGGTTGTGCATTTAAGCCTTTATGTTTATTATTTCAGAGTTTGTAATTCATTATAATTAATGTAATGGACTATTGATAGATTTGGTGTAATTTTCAGGTATTTGATATTTGTCTGTGCTACTCCGAAGAAAATTGAGGTAAGCATCTTCTTTGCCCAGTTCTTCTTTTTGACGCCTTGGAAAACCTTTGTTAGTAATTCCATTTATAATGCATATGGTTTGTGATTAATTTTTCATATAGGTTTTGTCCATTCACTTATAGTTGTCGAGCAAAATTTTTTATTTTATTTTTTCTAGAACTTGAGTTTGTGTTGAATTGTAGCCGACTATATATAAGTGAGACAAAGACTTAATTGTTGTTGTTGTTGAGTTTGTGTTGCAATAGTTTGTGTTGAATTGCATGAACAAAATAATTGCTAGAATTTTGATTTTTTGTTTTTGAGTTATAACGCAGTTGCATTCATGGATTCTTCCCAAATTACAACTTTGTTTTGTGGTTGTTCCCAGATTTTTGTTCCTTAATATCTATGTTTGTTTCCATATTCCTGTATTTCTGTTCCCAGATTTTTTATGAGTAGTTTGTGATTCTATTCACATTTTTTCAATGTTCTGTTTCTCTTCCAAAATTTCAATTCGCATGTTATTTTTAACCATTTCATTCGGCTATAGCATCGAAATATATTTATGCATCAATTTGTTAAAAAATACAGAGCTAGGAACGCATTGAGATGCAGGCTCTTCCTTTAGAACTTAGGAACTCTTGGAATTTTGCGAGGTACAAATGTATTTGCAGATTCATTTTTGGCTAGCTCTTCATCTGCTTCTGATGCACATAAATGTGCTTATAGTATTAAATAATTGTTCATTGTGCTTAATTGTTATTAGTTGTGTTTATAGTGTTGTGTTATTACAAAATAGGAGTTGAGAATTTAGAATGTCATATAAATAAAAGCGATTATGTCAAAAAAAATTGTACATTAATTATTGGTTGCGTTCAATTATAATATATAATATAAATAATATCTTTTTTAAATATTGTATTTTAATTCTTATTAAAAAATAAAAATAAATTCATTATTTATCTTAAGTACTATATTTATCCATATATATTATTATCTAGGTGATTTTTTTTTTTATTAAAAATAGTATTTTTGTATTTTGATTTCATAAATCTATCATTAAACCAAAAGGAATAGAATATAAATGATTTTTTTTTAAAAAAAAAAATATTTGTATTTTTATTCTTATTAAAAAATAAGAATAAATCACCCATCTATATTTTCTATATAGGTGATTCTTTAATTTTTTTATTATTATTATTTTTTTTTTTTACTTTGACTTCTTTCACGCTTTCCTGTCATAATGGTTTTTGCGGCGGTGGCTCTGTTTAATCAGAATGTGGTCAAGTGCGTATATCCTGGCGACGTTGCTGGTGGGGATCTGGGTGATTTGTAGCTTGTTGTTTGTTGCTTTCCCAAGCCAGAGACACGACATTGTCTTCTCTCTCTCTCGCCATTGATAGTTAAAATTCATGTTCTTTTCTTCCTCCTTGCACAAATTCAACCATAATTCTTTTGGTCCATTTCAACTTTATAGCCGTTCATCTATGTGGTGCTTTTCCTGATTTTAGCCTTCAATTATTTTAATTTGAATATTGGGTATTGCACTTTGACTATTTAGGTATGGACTATTAAATTAAAGAGTGTTAGTCCGCTTGGTAATGAGAGGTATTTATGTCCGGGAAGGTATTTGTCTATTGATAATTTCATATTGGAGTTTAATTATTTTATTTCGTTCTTTTTGATTGAGATAAGAAATTTTTTCTACTTCTAATTTTTATTTTTGAATTCAGAAAGTCTCTTATATTTTTTTTCTTCTTAAATATTTTAAGAAATATTTTTTTCTACATTTGTTGATACCCAGGATGCTACTGATGAGATAAATTCAAATTTTTAGGTACAATAGTATTTATAATTGCGAGTTTTGATAAATCAACTATTTTTCCAACAAAGTAGTGTAATAATTAGTATTCTTGAGACATTATTGATTGTTCTCACAATAAATCATTTTGATAAGGTAAAATTAAGATATTAATATTGTATATTTTTAAATATCTATTCAAATAAAGTCGTATTGTAATAATTGAATATTATTTTTTCGTATAATTTTTATCTCTCAATTTATTTATATTTTGTATTTTGATTTTTTTTAGGGTGTAGATGAAACAGAGAAGAGGATTTATTGAAAACTATTGTTGATATTCAATTGGTAGTTAATATTGATGTTCAAATGAAATGGGTGCAAAATGTTAGTCTTCTTTGTTAGTTATTATTGATATTCAATGTTAGTTATTTTTTATGTTCAAATGAAATAGGTGTAAAATATTGTATATACAAAGTAAATTATGACATTTTGTTTATTTAACACCCGTGCCTTCACGCACGGGTTATACACTAGGCGAGTTTAATTAAAATAAATATAAATATAAATTGAAAGATGAAATGTACCATTACGATTTGGTAATATTTTTTAACACCTAAAAATAATTAGGTAACATTTTAAATAAAATAGTGATAATACATATACTAATATGTAAATAAATTAGGGTATAACTCGCGTCTGAAGGCAGGGGTGTAAAAAAAAGAAAACACAGGTTAAACAACATTCCATACCTTCAAAACACTTATATTCAAGTTCATCATTAAAACTTGAGTATGACCGAAACTTCATAAAAAAACAAAAAAAATAAAAATAAAAATAAACAATTTTAAGTCGAACAAACCTATTATAAAAACAAATATTCATATTAGATATGGATGAATCGAAAACAGATTTAGCTAAATCAATAATCAACTCAACAAAATAAAAAACTTCTAATGTACAACCCGTGCTTGAGAACGGGTTTTAACACAATCCCTTTAATTTTTATAACGATACCAAACTATTAACTCGACCAATAAGAAATTTTAAATTTGGGCATAATACCCTTTTGTTATGCCACACTCCAATATGATTTAAATTTTGAACATAATCCCTTTATTTATTTGACATTCCAAATTTTCAACTCATATGTTTAAACAACACAATATTATCAAACACGACCAATAACAATCAGGCACAACAATAACTAACACAATGAACTTTAACAATACGAAAATAATAAAGCCAATTAATTATATACACTACAAACTTAGTAATGTAAGTCCATCACCTAGAACTACTGGAACTTAGCTTAATCACCGAGAGCATATTTCTGCAACATACTTCTAATAACTGCTAGCATCAGACAAAGCATAGCACCTTACAAAATGATAAAAGTAAAAGTTAATTATGGATGGAAACTTTAAACAGTTTTCAATCAACATTAGAGAGTGGAAGGGGATAAAAATAGTGAGATTCAACCCTCTAATGTTGGCAAGGGAAAAAAAAAAATCACAACTTTTAACACTACCACAATGGACTTTCAATATCCAAGATGCATTGTTGATGTTTATATATGCAAGCATTGTGAAGCACTAAAAGTAATTAGAGCCCTTGAAGGTATCCAAGAATTTAGAATACAATTCAGTATTACAATTGGACACTTACCATCAAAACATCATCAACTCTATCAGGGAAGCACACTTACCAGAAGCAACTCAGAGATCAAAGTAACGAAAATTGCAGATCCAAATGATGCATGCATACTATACGTCTGTATGAAATGCTCAGGAATGAAAATATAAATCGATAGAAAAATATGGTGGAAGTATATCTATCTGGAAAATGTATATATGTCATAATGCAGAGGGAAACGAAAAAATTAAAATAAACTGAAGTCAAATATGCTAGCTTGAATATAGACTTTGGTTTTGAGGCAAGTTAACTCAGTCGCAGAGAGTGGGGACTCTTTATACTCCTTGAAAAATGAACTCTTGGAAAACATTAGTACATGATTTCAGAGAAACCAATGCAGGGGCTAAACCCTATGCTTGTTGATGTTGTCTCAATGTATTGAATTTTTTATGTGTCCCCCATTTGTTTAGTTATGTTCACAAAATTTTGATTTAGAATATCAAACTTATACACAGATTTCTATTTCTTTTCCTTAAAAACAATCTGTAAGGAGAAAAAAAACTCTCATACCAAACAAATTTTGCACTTGATTTTGAATATGTGGCGACTGAAATATTGCAAAAATCATAAAAATCACAAAATAAAAATATGTCTTTCCACCGAAGCTAAATTTAACAACGGTTGAATAAATACAACTATATAAACACAACTAATCACTCACAACACATACACACAAAAAAACAGGGGGACAAAAAATCAAAATTAAACACATATAATTAATAGACCGGGTGAAATTTATTCCTACCCTTTCTATTTAGCACTTCTCATCATCTCTACTCGAGCTTATACCTATGAAGAACACAAACAATGACAATTAGATATAGAATCAAAATAATGAAACAAATAAAGGGAATTTGGAAACGGATGCCTTGTTCTCAGGAAAATAAAGCCGCGGATATATATTTTTTGGTCTTTCTTTCCAATTTTTCAGCTTAATTTTCTGGAAATACAATAAAATTATTCCCACGTTTGTGCTTTTGTTTCAAGTTTTCAAAGTACATAAAAATAAATATGGGAATAGAAGCACTAAACAACTCCATCTAAAGAACTGACAAACTAAAAAATAGTACCAGAAACTAAATAAGTACAACAAATGAACTGAAAAAAAGGAAACGGGGATAAAAGATTATCAAATTTATTCCATACCTTATATATTTTGTGTTTCTCGTCATCAGTACTCGAACTCAAATATGTAAATAACATATTTTTAAAGTAAATTTTCTGGAAACACAACAAATGTATTTTCACATTTCTAATTACATTCTCAGATTTCTGTTACAATTCCATATTTTAATTGAATTTGTTTATGGGAAAAAAACACCAAAAAATTGCAAACAGAAAAGGCAGGTCCCCCATTGTTTAGTTTATGTTCAACCTTGTTCCCAGATAATAGTTTCTTTTCCTAAAAGAAATATTCTGGAACGAAACTAAAAAAAAAAAAAAAAAAAGGCTCATGCCAATCAAATTTTGCACTTGATTCTGAATATGTGGCAGCTTAAATATTGCAAAAAATCATATAGATCGCAAAACAAAAATATACGTCTTCCCACCAAAGTTACATTTAACAAATACAACTAATGAAGTAATGCAAACATACAAACACAACTAATGAAATAACAGCACACAAAAAAAAAATGAAAAAGGGAAAAAGAAAAACAAAAAACAGGGGCACAAAAAATCAAAATTAAACATAGAATTCTCAAAACCCAAATTACAATAACCCCCCCCCCCCCCCAAAAAAAAAAAGTATTTTGACAACTTTCAGTGATTACATTATGTGGGGACAGTCTTCATGACCGCCCGACAATCCGCTTTTAAAACCCAGTATCCAAAATAAATCACTGCTATAAAAAAAAAGTTTAAACAAAAATACAAAAATAAAAAACCAAAATTATGAAAAATTAGTTATTGAGGCTCAGACCTGGTGTTTAATCAGGCATTAGGAGGGGACATCGCCAGGGCTACAAAAGTGGTTGCGTGTAAGAGAACGACGATATGATCAATGCATCTAACATACCTTCCAGATTGTCCAGCCAAGATACGGGTCGAATGTCTCCATGCGCGATTCATATTGCTTATAGATATAAGATCGTCACCACCTACAAATCCTACCTCGATGTGATTATATTCATGAGCGATTTAAGTTTATGTTCCAAAAAAAAAAAAAAAGGATAAAAAAACCATTCAAACTGTACCTAGATTATCACTACTATGATAATCTAAAACCCATAAAGTAACTTGAATCAAAACATTAAAATAAAAATAAAAATTGAGACAATGGTAAGAAATGTATAACGTACCTTGTTTTTCTTGAAACTAAATGTATATAGAAATGAAATTAGGTTCCTTACCTAATATTCACCTGTAAAAGCTCCATTTTGGCCTTCATTTATTATATTCCATGGTCAAGCCTCCCTAAATTAATGAAAAATTACAGGATTCAAGAAATTAAAGCAGTTTAAATAAAATAAAATAAATCTACAGATTATTTGGCAGAGTTCAGAACATAACGATGATTCAGTTTTGTTAACAACATGCTTTCTACCAGCAAAGGAATCTATCTCATATCAAATGGGATATTTTTCCATGCTATCAAAATTATGAATATAATTAACATCAAACATTATATAATTAACATAGAAACAAACTACAAATTCATCCTATATATTATTTTTGTAATCAGAACACCCACGTAACATGATATATTTTAATTCCCACTTAGCACAACCAACAGTGAAGATAACCATTTTTGCCACCTCAAACTAATAGAGAATTAGAAACAATTAATAGAGAACACAAAAATTAACCATTTGATATGAAAATGGTAGATCAAATTAGATTTCAATACCTATTTTGGATTTGAGCAATTTGCTGCCAAAAAACAATGAAACAAATAATGAGATCTAAAACCCAAGAACTAAATGGTGTTTTTTTTAAGGGTTTGAAGATTAAGCATTATTATAAGAAACATTCATGATTTTTTGAACATCATGATCAGTTGGTAATTAGTTGAAGAACTTACCATATTCGAATCTAAGTAGAGAAATAACAGATTTTAGTAAATTTATACTGAAGCCTGAAACAGAGTGCATATAAGAAGAACATAGGAAGACCTAATCCAACAATTAAATATTAAATTCTTGATCTCTAGATCTCAACTCTATAAAATTTTGAAATTGAAGAAAACTCACAGGGAATTTCCTGAAGAAAAACAAAATTTCACAGAGCAAACACACAAAAATGAAGAACATGCTAGAGAAAAAGTATGTGACCTGCACATTCACGAACCAAAAAAGCAGTGGAGATTAAGAAGAAATTGAAGAACAGAAGCAGACCTATCTCTATCTGGATCTATTCTTAGGCATTTTGTTCGAATAACGGGTCTGGAACAAAAAAATAGAAATCAGGGAACAAAAAGACAAAAATATAGGAATAGACACAACAATGGCTCTAGATCAATGGCTATTGTTACTTCAACGAGAAGGATTGATCCCCAATTGTTCATTCCATGGCTAGAATCCTTCAATCACCATGAGTCGGAGCTACCTGTTTGTCGTCGTCGTTGAATTTGAACAAATCAGAAATTGAATCAAGACTCACCTTTTGGTTGCAAATGGTGGAAAAGATGAATATCGAATCAAAGCTCTCTTGTGCCGAGAAATTTTGTCCGATGGCGATAGGTGGCCAGATTTGGACGACGATAATGGTGGCGAAGCGAGGTGAAGCATGACGGAGAGCGACGATTTTTTGGATGTTAGTCTTGGCATCGTCGTCTTCGTTCTCGACGATAGAGAGAGTTTGAAGTGAGTGAGCAGTGACGACATGAAATCGATCATGAATGGAGTAGAAAAGGATCGTTCGAGACCTACTTGAGGTGTGGTGGCGTGACGACTATCGATGGTGGACTAAGAACGACGATGGATGGGGAGACGCCGAGAGCGAGATGGGGTGGAATGGAGAGAGATAGAGAGAGGGGTTGTAGAAGTAAGGCAAGAGAGAGGTTGAAGACGTCTGAGTGAGAGAGCATAGAAAGTGGTCAGAAGGGTTTTCAAACCCAATTTGATCTAAGCCCTTGGATCAAAAGTGATCTAAGGGTAAAAAATGTCTCTCACATGGTGCAATGTAGACCTTTGGATATAAGATCCAAACGCCTAAAATGTTTTCCTCCCAAAAATAACTTTAGATGCGGCAAGTGATATGGAGAATGCTTAGGTTAGGAGAGAATATGGATATTTGTTAGGAATATTGATAAATTTGGGGATAATTTTTAGGTATTTGGGGATAATTGTAAGGTATTTTCAAAATGGATTTGATCTTGACCATCCAATGAAAACTGATCAAATGGTCAACAATATCTCTTAATGTTATTCAATCTCGACTGTTAGATATTTGATCCAACGGTCTAAAATGTCTCAAATATATAATTTTTCTATATTCAATCACAACCGTCAGATATTTGATCCGATGGCTCAAAATGTCTCAAAATGTAAATATGTTGTGATTTATAACAACATATTTACATTTATAAATCACAACATATTTACATTTTGAGACATTTTGAGCCGTCGGATCGAATATCTGACGGTTGAGATTGAATATGGACAAATTATATATTTGAGAAATTTTAGACCATTGATAAAATATCCAACGGTCGAGATTAAATAATGTTAAGAGATATTGTTGACCGTTTGATCAGTTTTCAATGGATGGTCAAGATGAAATTCATTTTGAAAATACCTAAAAATTATCCCCAAATTTCTTAATATTCCTAATAAATCTCCATATTCTCTCCTGACCTAATCATTTTCCATATCTATTACTATATCAAAAGTTATTTTTGGGAGGAAAACATTTTAGGCCTTTGGATCTCATATCCAAGGGTCTACGTTGCACCATATGAGAGACATTCTTAACCCTTAGATCACTTTTGATCCAAGGGCTTAGATCAAATGGGGTTTGAAAACCCTTCTAACCACTCTCTATGCTCTCTCACTTAGACGTCTTCAACCTCTCTCTTGCCTCACTCCTACAGCCCATCTATCTTTCTTTCCATTCTACCCCATCTCGCTCTCGGCGTCTTCCCATTCATTGCCACCATCATCTCCATTCTTGGTCCACCATTGATAGCCATCACACCACCACGCCTCAAGTAAGTCACGAATGATCATTTTCTACTCCATTCACGATCGATTTTATGTTGTCACTGTTCACTCGCTTCAAAGTCTCTCTATCATCGAGAACGAAGACGACAATGCTAACACTAACATCCAAACCGTTGTCGCTCTCCATCATACTTCACCTCGTTTCGCCGCCAACATCGTCGTTTAGATCTGGTCACCTATCGCCTTCGGATAAAATTTCTCGGCACAAAAGAGCTTCGATTTGAGTTTCATCGTTTTCACCATTCACGACCAAAAGGTGAGTCTCGATTCAATTTCTAATTTGTTCAAATTCAACGACGATGATGAACACGTAGCTCCGACTCCTAGTGATTAAAGGATTCTAGCCATGGCATGAACAATTGTGGCTCAATCCTTCTCGCCGCAGTAACAATAGTCATTGATATAACACCATCACTGTGTCTATTCCCATATTTTTGTCTTTTTGTTCCTTCATTTCTATTTTTTTCGTTCCAGGCCCATTATTTGAACAAAATGCCTGAGAATAGCTCCAGATGGAGAATGGGTCTGTTGTTGTTCTTCAATTTCTTCTTAATCTCCACCGCTTTTTTGGTTCGTGGATATGCAAGTCACACACTCTTTCTCTAGCATGTTCTTCATTTTTATGTGTTTGCTCTGTGTAATTTTGTTTTTCTTCACGAAATTCCCTATGAGTTTTCTTCAATTTCGAAATTTTACATAGTTGAGATTCAGAGATCAAGAATTTAAGCTTTAATTGCTAGATTATATCTTCCTATGTTCTTCTTATATGCACTCTGTTTCAGGCTTCAGTATAAATTCACTAAAATTTGTTGTTTCTCTACTTAGATTCAAACATGGTAAGTTCTTCAACTAATACCCAACTGATCATGATGTTTGAAAAATCATGAACGCTTCTTACAATAATGCTTGATCGTCAAACCCTTTAAAAAAACATCATTTAGGTCTTGGGTTTTAGATCTCATTATTTGTTTCATTGTTTTTTGGCAGCAAACTGCTCAAATCCAACCCAAAACAGGTATTGAAATCTGATTTGATCTACCATTGTCATATGAAATGGTTAATTTTTGTGGTCTCTATTAATTGTTTCTAATTCTCTATTAGTTTGAGGTGGCAAAAGTTGTTATCTTTACTGTTGGTTGTGCTAAGTGGGAATTAAAATGTATCACGTTATATGGGTGTTTTGATGAAAAAACTAATATATAGGATGAATTTGTAGTCTGTTTTTATGTTAATTATATAAAGTTTGATGTTAATTATATTCATAATTTTGACAGCATGGAAAAAAATCCCATTCGATATGAGAGAGATTCATTTTCTAGTAGAGAGCATGTCGTTAATGAAACTGAATCATCGGTATGTTCTGAACTCTGCAAAATAATCTATAGATTTATTTTATTATTCAAACTGCTTTAATTTCTTGAATCTTGTAATTTTTTATTAATTCGGGGAGGCTTGACCATGGAATGTACTAAAATGAAGGCCAAAATGGAGCTTTTACAGAAGAATATTAGGTAATGGACCTGATTTCATTTCTATATTCATTTAGTTTCAATTAAAACAAGGTACCTTATACATTTCTTAGCATTGTCTCGGTTTTTATTTTTATATTTTGATTCAAGTTACTTTATGGGTTTTAGATTATCATAGCAGTGATAATCTAGGTATAGTTTGAATGGTTTTTTTATCCTTTTTTTTTTTGGAACATAAACTTAAATCCCTCATGAATATAATCACATCGAGGTAGGATTCGTAGGCGATGACGATCTTATATCTATACGCAATATGAATCGTGCATGGAGACATTCGACCCATACCTTGGCTGGGTAATCCGGAAGGTACGTCTGATGCGTTGATCGTGTCGTTATTCTCTTACGCGCAACCGATTTTGCAGCCCGGCAGTGTCCCCTCCTCATGCCTGATGAAACACCAAGTCTGATCCTCAATAACTAATTTTTCATAATTTTTGTTTTTTATTTTTGTATTTTTGTTTCAGTATTTTTTTTTCAATTTTTTTTTAATAGCAGTCATTTATTTTGGATACTGGGTTTTAAAAGCGGATGGTCGGGCGGTCATGAAGACTGTCCCCACATAATTAATCACTGAAAGTTGTCAAAATACTTTTTTTTTTTTTGGGGGGGGGGGAGGGGGTTATTGTAATTTGGGTTTTGAGAATTCTATGTTTAATTTTGATTTTTTGTCCCCTTGTTTTTTGTTTTTTTTTTCCCTTTTTCATTTTTTTGTGTTGTTACTTTATTAGTTGTGTTTGTATGTTCGCATTGCTTCATTAGTTGTATTTGTTAAATGTAATTTTGGTGGGAAGACGTATATTTTTGTTTTACGATTTATATGATTTTTGAGATATTTAAGCTGCCACATATTCATACTCAAGTGAAAAATTTGATTGGCATTAGTTTTTTTTTTTTTTTTTTTTTTTCGTTCTAGAATATTTCTTTTAGGAAAAGAAACTATTGTCTGGGAACAAGGTTGAACATAAACTAAACAAATGGGGGACTTGCCTTTTCTGTTTGCAATTTTTCTGTATTTTTTTCCCATAAAAAAATTCAATTAAAATATGGAATTGTAATAGAAATCTAAGAATGTAATTAGAAAAGTGAAAGTTGTGTTTCTAGAAAATTTACTTGAAAAATCTGTTATTTACAGATTTGAGTTCGAGTAGAGATGACGA
Organism: Eucommia ulmoides; assembly: GCA_016647705.1. NCBI lineage: Eukaryota > Viridiplantae > Streptophyta > Magnoliopsida > Garryales > Eucommiaceae > Eucommia > Eucommia ulmoides. The sequence goes on from CM028328.1 coordinate 44,399,874, forward strand.
GAAGCACGAAATATATAAGGTATGGAATAAATTTGATAATCTATTATCCCCGTTTCCTGTTTTTCAGTTCATTTGTTGTACTTATTCAGCTTCTGGTACTATTTTTTAGTTTGTCAGTTCTTTAGATGGAGTTTGTTTAGTGCTTCTATTCCCATATTTATTTTTATGTACTCTGAAAACTTGAAACAAAAGTACAAACGTGGGAATAATTTTATTGTGTTTCTAGAAAATTAAGCTAAAAAATTGGAAAGCAAGACCGAAAAATATATATCCACGGCCTCATTTCTCTGAGAACAAGGCATCCGTTTCTATTTCCCTTCATTTGTTTCATTATTTTGATTCTATATCTAATTGGCATTGTTTGTATTCTTCATAGGTTTAAGCTCAAGTAGAGATGATGAGAAGAGCAAAATAGAAAGGTAGGAATAAATTTAACCCGGTCTATTAATTATATGTGTTTAATTTTGATTTTTTGTCCCCCTGTTTTTTTTTGTTTTTTTTTTTTGTGTGTGTGTTGTGAGTTCATTAGTTGTGTTTATATAGTTGTATTTATTCAACCGTTGTTAAATTTAGCTTTAGTGAAAAGACATATTTTTATTTTGCGAGTTTTATGATTTTTGTAATCTTTCAATCGCCACATATTCAAAATGAAGTGCAAAATTTGTTTGGTATGAGGTTTTTTTTTTTCCTTCCAGATTTTTTTAAGGAAAAGAAATGGAAATCTGTGTATAAGTTCAATATTGCAAAACAAAATTTTGTGAACATAACTAAACAAATGGGGGACACATAAAAAATTCAATACATTGAGACAACATCAGCAAGCATAGGGTTTAGCCCCTGCATTGGTTTCTCTGAAACCATGTACTGATGTTTTCCAAGAGTTCATTTTTTAAGGAGTATAATGAGTCCCCACACTATGCGACAGAGTTAACTTGCCTCAAAATCAAAGTCTATATTCAAGCTTACATATTTGACTTCAGTTTATTTTAATTTTTTTGTTTCCCTCTGAATTATGAGATATATACATTTTTCGGATACATATACTTCCACCATATTCTTCTATTGATTTATATTTTCATTCCTGAGCATTTCATATAGATGTGTAGAATGGATGCATCATTTGGAGCTGCAATTATTCATTACTCTAATCTCTGAGTTGCTCCTGGTAAGTGTGTTTCCCTGATAGAGTTGATGATTTGTTGATGGTAAGTGTCCAATTGTAATACTGAATTGTATTCTAAATTCTTGGATACCTTCAAGGGCTCTAATTACTCTTTAGTGCTTCAAAATGCTTACATATATAAACATCAACAACGCATCTTGGATATTGAAAGTCCATTGTGGTAGTGTTAAACGTTGTGATATTTGTTTTCCTTTGCCAACATTAGGGGGCCTGAATCTCACTATTTTTATCCCCTTCCTCTCTCTAATGTTGATTGAAAACTATTTAAAGTTTCCATCCATAATTAATTTTTACTTTTATCATTTTGTTAGGTGCTATGCTTTGTCTGATGCTAGTAGTTATTGAAAGTATGTTGCAGAAACATGCTCCCAGTAATTAAGGTAAGTTCAAGTAGTTCTAGGTAGTGGACTTACATCACTAAGTTTGTAGTGTATATAATTAATTGGCTTTATTGTTTTCGTATTGTTAAAGTTCATTGTGTTAGTTATTGTTGTGCCTGATTGCTATTGGTCATATTTGATAATATTGTGTTGTTTAAACATATGAGTTGAAAATTTGAAATGTCAAATAAATAAAGGGGATTATGTTCAAAATTTAAATCATATTGGAGTGTGGCATAACAAAAGGGTATTATGCCCAAATTTAAAATTTCTTATTGGTCGAGTTAATAGTTTGGTATCCTTATAAAAATGAAAGGGATTGTGTTAAAACCCGTTCTTAAGCATGGGTTATACATTATAAGTTTTTGATTTCGTTGAGTTGATTACTGATTTGGCTAAATCTGTCTTCGATTCATCCAAATCTAAAATGAATTTTTATTTTCATTATAGGTCTGTTGGACTTAAAATTGTATATGTTTTTATGAAGTTTCAATCATACTCATGTTTTAATGATGAACTTGAATATAAATGTTTTGTAGGTATGGAATGTTGTTTAAACTGTGTTTTTTTTTTTTTTTACACTCGTGCCTTCAAGAGTTGAAAATTTCTAATGTCATATAAATAGGAGTTGTCCCAAAAAAAAAAAAAAATTGTTGTGTTTGTCTGTGTTAACTCCTGATAATTTAAAAAAAAAATTAAATGACAGAATATAATTGTTTGTCAATTTTTTTTTTTAAATGTTACTCTTTCAAGAGTTAACATTTAAAAAGAATTGGTTGTGTTTGTTAGTGTTATGTTTTTATAAAACAAGAGTTGAGAATTTCGAATGCCATATAAATAGAGGGAGCTATATCCAATTATTATTATTTATTTATTTTACATTAATTATTGATTGTGTTAATTTGAAAATAACTTTCGAATACTGGAGTGTGTTGTATAAACAAAGCAAATTCTGTCAATATTTTTAATTTTTTAAGAGTGCTTATTCGATAGGGAGCATGGTTGATTCATTGCCCAAACTTGGAAACACCAATGTTATACAAGTGCATCAAATGCTAACACCAATATTAACATTGGTAGTAATACTAAAAATTCGAATCTTAGAGGTCCATCTATGCGGAATATGACTGGAATTGGAAGTGGGATGAGTTTGAATAAAAATCCATTTGGTTTGTTGTTTGATTTTGGATCAAAACGTTGTGTGTGTCACTTTAGGAACTACAACCTGTTTGGGAGATGGATAATTTGGGAATTTTCAAAATGCTTCAAAACCAAGTTGATTGTCTATTAAAAAGGTGAACATCAAAAGTAGAAAGTGTTTTGATAGGTTACAAAAATATTTTTTTTTTCGTTGTATAATTTTTAAACTCAACATGGTATTAGTCCTAAAGGTTGTTTGATTTGCAATTTCATTTCCAAAGTACTTGGAGTATATATTAATAGGGTAATTTAATTAATTTTAAAAATAAAAAAAAATTAAAATCTGTGTCTTCAGGAACGGGTTATGCTCTAGTGTATATATATATATATACAATGGAAGATGCCTAGAAGTAGATCAGCGGACAATTCAGCTTTCGAGATCGGGGAGGTGATGGACGGCAGTGGTTATCTCATTTTCTCTCAGTTTGGTTCCTGCAAAACAAAACTCCACGGGTGGGCCTGCTGACGTGCACTTCCAATGTGAGAACCATTACAAGATACTCAGAGAAAGGTAATGTAGTACGGTCAGCGTAAGAGCTATTTTGCAAGACGGCGTAGATAAGAGTTGCCAAAAACATACCTTAGACCTCTAGGGTTCTGACATTTATATAGAATGAGAGAAGACTCGTTTGACAAGTCTTCCTTAATTCTCTACATATGGGTATGGCAAGTAGTATAGATCTCGGTTTCCTTTCCATAGAGATGGTTAGGATGGTAAGCGTAGATTGCGAGACCATTATGGCAATGATGTTTTCCATTATGGGAGAGGCGACTCTGACTGTTTTTGGAGTGGGAGCATGAAGGCACTCATACCCTAAGAATAATGACCCGAAACGGGCGTGGAGATCTGGAATGGATATGGAGGCCCTGAGTGGGTGTAGCAACCTGGGGCGGGTATATAGAGGGGCCTATCCAATCATTCAATTTTGGAATTCCCAGACTGGTCATGTGTTCGAGGACACGTAGTACCCTGGTGTCATCTGGTTGAATTTTTGCTCATCGGGGAGGTGATGGACGACAGTGGTTATCTCGCTTTCTCTTAGTTTGGTTCCTACAAAACAAAATACCACGGATGGGCCTGCTGATGTGCACCTCCAGTGTGAGAACCATTACAAGATACTTAGAGAAAGGTAATGTAGTACGGTCAGCGTAAGAGCTATTTTGCGAGACGGCGTAGATAAGAGTTGCCAAAAACATACCTTAGACCTCTAGGGTTCTGACATTTATATAGAATGAGAGAAGACTCGTTTGGCAAGTCTTCCTTGGCAAGTCTTCCTTAATTCTCTGCAAATGGGTATGGCAAATAGTATAGATCTCAGTTTCCTTTTCATATAGATGGTTAGGATAGTAAGCGTAGATTGTGGGACCATTATGGAAATGATGTTTTCCATTGTGGGAGAGGCGACTCTGACCGTCTTTGGAGTGGGAGTATGAAGGCACTCATACCATAAGAATAATGACCCGAAACAGGCGTGGAGATCTAGAATGGATATGGATGCTCGGAGTGGGTATAATGACATGGGGCGGGTACATAGAGGGGCCTATCCAACCATTCAATTTTGGAATTCCTAGACTGGTCATGTGTTCGAGGACAGGTAGTGCCCTGGTGTCGTCTGGTTGAATTTTTGCTCATCAAATTCCCTCTATTGCCAACGGTGTAATCATTTCACTCCTTTGGAATACTTGGACATTTTATGATGATTCGATATTTCGTTGTCTCTTCGTAGGACGCATCGTGTCAACGCTCTTGTGGGGGTCTAATGTCGCAACTTTTCATCTTTCGAGAGTCCTAGGCATTAGCTGCTACCTAAATCGATTTGACGGATGATCGATTCATCTTCCCAGATAACAGTTAAGTTTATTGATTAGAGATCTTCATTTTTCACGGAAATTAAAACAATGAAAACTCTAATATTAATAAATTTTTAACTAAATCCATTTTCATTTATTTTGGCTAAGACTCGTTTGATAACGCAATTAAGTATTTCAAACTAAATGCAGTAAATATTTATCAAATTACGTGCGTTTGATAACAAATTAAACAATCATTTAAAAAATAAGTATTACTTAAAAAATTGTTCAAAATTTTAAGTGATGTGCAGTTCACTTCATGTTTTAGCACTTCTTCACTTAATATCATAGAATATCTAATTATCACAACCTACATTTCACACCAATACTATAAATCGCACAAAAATAGGTTATACACAAAAACAATTATAGATGGAGAAAATATTAAATTGAAAAAAAAAAAAATAGAGAAAGAAAGTTGTAGAGAGATAATATTTTAGAAAAATAAAGTTTTAAAAATTATTTTAAGAATAAAAATTCACACAAAAATAATTTTTTTGAAGTTAAAAGTATTAAAAATTTGAATATTTAATATATTCAGCACTTAAAATTTAAGTGGCTGTCGAACATGACCTAAATCAATTCAAATATAAGTCTATGAAGTGATTTTTGTTGGAAATAATGGTGAAAATACTCATTTTTAATTAATATAATTAAGTATTAATTAATATTATTTTCAATAAAGATTTTTAAATATGTCACAAATATATTTACAATAAAATAATACTTATAAATAATAAAAAAAAAACCTATTAATGAAATTTGTTGTTGAATGTAAAATATTACAAATTAAAATATAAAACAACTCACAACAAATATTCAGCAATCCAATATATGCAATACTAAATATTTCAGATTGTAAATACATAAAATTGAAAATAAGTAAAATTATACTTACAGTCCTTTACCGATGACAATTTCAGAAATTTATATCGATCAAAGCTATCATTTACAATGTTTCCTTAAAACAAATTTCACCTCCGCTAAACTGCTTACAGTTACTCTGGCATTTACTTTCCAAAATACAATGATCATAATCCTTTGATACTAATACTCAAAATCAAAGGATACGGCGAACAAAATAAGTGTTGAACTCTCTCTAAAAAATAAACTAACATACACTTAAAGTGTATGTGTAGTGCAAAATGTCCTAAGTTTCCATACCTAACTGATAAAGGAAACTTCTTTATATATAGAGTAAATACATGAGTAACTCCAACACACCAAAAGTCTCACTTTAAAATCATTAAGAACACTTTAAAGCTACTAAGAATTATCACATATGAAAAAAACAAGTCTTATTTGGTTAGAAAAATTGCTAAAATCAATTTTTTTTAAAAGTCTTGGAAGAATTATCTCTACTTGTATCAATCCAAATACAGCCGAAACCTACGACCCATGACCTGACCCGGATCCACAATCCAAAATGGATTATAAAAATGGTTTAAATGTTTTTCCTAACGAATATGGAATTACCCATTTTTCATACTTCAATTAATTTCATGTAACTACTTTGAAACAAAATTTCTCTTTCAAATCAAAATGATTTTTAATAAATCAAAAGTTCATGTTCTTCTTCTCAAAAATCATTTTTGACTAATAGTTTTTGATGAGCCCTTTTTTTTCCGAATATAATAAATAACCATATTTTTGATAAATCAAAGAGAAGGGATTTTAAATGCACCGATTTTCTCATAAAAGACTTAGACAGACTTTAAAGAAACTCACGTTTTCTTTTTTGCAAAAAAATCAAATCAAATCCCGATTTTATTAATAATTCAAAATCAGGTTTCCAAGTTTGAGATCTCATGGTTTCTAAGCATTCATATTTTTCTTTTCAAAATATTTTCAAAATAAAAAATTCAAAATCATTTATCAAAAAATCATGTTTTAAAAAACAAATCAAATCTTGTTTTCGTCAAAAACTTTAAGAACTTATGTATCCAAGAAAATCATGTTTCCAATAAACCTTGGGTTTTTCTTCTAAAAAAAAAATTGAGTTCGATTCAATTCATGTTTCTAAAAAATGTGATTACAAAGAATAATTTTTCTTCCAAAATTTTAAATTCAAATTCAAATTCAAAAATCATGTTTCCAAAAATCATAATTGTTTCTCAAAATTAGATTAAATCATGTTTCCTAAATTCGCGAAGTAATTGTTAGGATTTTAATCCCTACAGATCTAAATATATAACACTTTAATCAACATGTCAAATCACCAAGAGTTTTAATATACACGCAAATTACGTACCTGGATCGATTACGATCAATTGACTTCTGATGTAGAATCCTGTGACAATCAATCATGAGAAGAACACGAACCGAGAAGGTACGTGATCTTCCTCAACCAAATCTCCTGAGTTCCTCGATGAGATTCGTGATTTTCTTCCAGATGGAGAGAATAGAGTCGTCAAGATGATTTGGTATTATTGGGGACCATAACCCTAAATTATCTATTTACATGGTGTGATTAGGGTTCCCATAATCCCCTAATCACCCCAACAATTTTCGGTATTTACTCATTTAAACCCACATTCTTTTGAGTAGTCTATGAGCTTACCCAAATTAATTAGATCACTTAATTTTAGTCCATTAAATTTAAATAGCAAATATAATTGTATTAATAATCTATTGTCCAAAATTAGACTAGGAAATAAAATTTCCTAACAATCTCCCACTTAAGCTACATATTATTTTTGAAACAATTACATCACAAAATTCTTTAGACGCGTATCCGTATGCTATTTATCCTTAGACTTCTCCTTAAACAATTTGGTCCATCTCATATACTAGTAATAGAATTACCACATCTTATATCACAATACAAGCGTGACCAAACCACGATGATCACCATACTAATATACTCAATGACATAGATCAAATGTGGATGAGTAGCATGTAAATTACATGTAATGTGATCTAGACATGCCTATTTTCAATTGGTTCAACTTTAGTCTTTAGTGAGATCAATACTTACTCTTTCTGTCTTTATGTTAAACCACAATTAGAAAGAATACATTCAGAGTAAATAAAATTTAATCCATCAGCTTTATTCTGTAGAAATCAAATATACATATCTAATAAAATAACATTCAACAAACACAAACTCCCACCAAATCAACACATCATCAGTTAAAACTATACCCATACGAGCAGTGTGCTCAAGAAATACCTTAGGTAGCAAACCTTTAGTGAGAGGATCCGCAATCATGGAGTTTGTTCCCATATATTCTATAGACACTATCTTACTCTAAATTCTATCTTTAGCAACTAGAAACTTGATCGGAATCAGAATACCCAATGATCTCCAAATGATCTATCTTCCGATAAGTGAGCACGTAATCTTTTGTTTTCTGTAAATACCTTATAACTTGTTTGGCTAGTTTCCAACGATCCATTCCAGGGTTACTTAAGTCTTTGCCAACATCCCAAATATGAACGCTAAATTTGGACGCGTACATACTTGAGAGTACACAAGACTCCCTTCTGCTGATGTATAAAGAATCTTCTATATCTCTTTCTTTTCCAACTCATTCTTGGGGTATTGAGTGAGACTAAACATGTCTCCTTTAGCGACAGGAATATTTCCTAGTGCACAATATTTCATGCCAAGTCTAGCAAGAAACTTATGAATATAACTCTTTTGTGATAACTCAAAGGTACCCCAAGAGCGATCTCAGTGTATCTTTATTTATAATAGAAAAAAGACATCCCCAAGATAATTCTTAGTTAGAAATCTCTTGGTTTTATGCAATAAGCCTATATGGTTGCCAGCTATCAATGTGTCATTGACATATAGCACCGAAAATAAGGAATTTACTCCCATTGAACTTGTGGTATACACAATCATCAGCTTTATTTACCTAAAAACCATATGAGACAATAATTTGAAGAAATTTGTGACACCATTTAACTGGAAGTTTGTTCAAGACCATAGATGGATTTCTTTAACTTGCAAACCATAGACTTTGGATTGCCTGATACAAAGTTTTCTGGATGTACCGTATATATTGTTTGGGTAATGTCTCCATTGAGAAATGCAGTTTTGTCATCCATCTAATGTAGCTCTAGATCAAAATGAGCCACTAGTGCCATAATAGTTCTAAAAGTGTCTTTCGAAGATACTGGAGAAAAAGTCTCTTTGTAGTATATACCTTCTTTTTTAGTAAAGCTTTTCGTGACTAGACAAACTTTATATCTCTTAATATTACCCTTCGAATCCCTCTTGGTTTTAAATATCCATTTACAGCCAATAGGTTTCACACCTTCCGGTAACTTGACAAGATCCCAAACGTCATTGTCTTTCATAGACTTCAACTCGTCCTTCATGGCATCAATCTATTTTTTAGAGTTAGAACTGCACACGGCTTGACAAAAGTTGATTGGGTCATTCTCTGTTAAACCAATGCCATCCTCATGTTCTTGGAGAAAGATGATATATTCATCCAAAATCTCACTTCTCCTCTCCCTAGTGGATCTCCTCAATAATACTTTTTGAGGTTGTTGATTTTGTTCTATAGGTTGTGTTTGAGGAAGAATCTCATTGTTGTCTTGATCTGGAACAATTTCAAGAATAAGATCCTGAGCCTAAACATTGTTATCCAGAGTCGAAACAATGTCTTGAACAGCGATAAGTACAGAGACTTTATCACCATCAATAACATATTCCTCTTCGAAGAAAATTGTGTCTTGAACAACAATAGGTACAGAGACCTGATCACCGTCAATTATAGATTCTTCTTCAAAGACAACATTCCTTATGTTTCATTCACCCGCAAACTCAACACCCTCAAGGAGTCTTGCATTTCCCATTTCAAGGAAAGATATTGATGTGGGATCGTAAAACTTAAATCCTCCTGATCGTTTAGTGTGCCCAACAAAGCAGTAACTAACTATTCTTGAGTCTAGTTTTCATTTATTTGGCCTGCAAGGCCTTGCCTCAGCTGGACAACCCGAAACGTGTAACTCTTTATGCTAGGATTTACACCTAACCACAGTTTATAAGGGGTTTTAGCCACCGCTTTACTTGGTACCCTATTCAGGATATATGTTGTAGTCTTAAGTGCTTCTCTCTAGAGTGATTCTGGTAAAGAATGATAGCATTATTATACTTCTTACTACATCTTTAAGCATTTTGTTTCATCTCTCAGTAATACGGTTCATGCCAGGTTTATTCGGCATAGTGTATTGTGACACAATTCCGTATCTCTCTAGGAATTTAGCAAAAGGTCTTAGACGTTGTTTTCTTGATCCGTCAAATCTCCCGTAGTACTCACTACCTTGGTCTAATTTGACAGCCTTAATTTTCTTTCTAAGTTGAAGTTCGACTTCAGCTTTGAAAGACTTAAGTACGTCTAAGGATTGAGACTTCTCATGAATTAAATATAGGTACCTATAACGAGAGTAGTCATCTACGAACAGGATAAAAAAAATATTGTTGCCCATTCCAAGATACTGTATGGAATAGTCCGCAGTATGTATTAGTTCTAAGACACGGGAACTCCTATTGGCACCTAATTTCCTTATGTTTGTCTGTTTTTTCTTTACAGATTCAATACAAACTTTGAAATTTGTTAAATTAAGGGGACCAAGAATTCCATCAGAAACAAACATCTTTATTATCTGTTTAGAGATATGTCCTAGACGTTTGTGCCAAAGTATAGCGGAATTCTCATTAGTTAATTTGCTTTATGTATCACAATTAGTTGTCTGCAAGGTTTCATTATGTGAAGCAATAGTATCCAACAACTATAGATTATCAATTAAAGAACCAGTTGCAATAATATTTGAATCCCGAAAAAAAACGACCAAGGTTATTATTTCCAAATGAACAAGAAAAAACCAAATTTGTCCAAAATGGAAATAGATACCAAATACTGTCTAAATGACGGTATTACTTATGTCTCTTTTAAATCCAAAAAGTAACTAGTCTTTAAGGATAATCTAAAAGTTCCTATTGCCTCAATAACAACTGTTTTTTCATTGCCAATATAGATGCATCTTTCAGCATCAATTGGCTTTCGACTCCACAGGAAACCCTGCATAGACACACTTATATAAGTAGTAGCACCAAAACTAACCCACCAAGTGTGACTAGGTACAAAAACTAAATTAACCTCAGAACAAACCAGAGTGAGAAGCATACTTTTATTTACACGCCATGCGGCGTACTTGGAACACTCTATTTTTATATGTCCAGTTTTCTTGCAGAAGAAATAGGTAAAATCCTGATCCTGATTCTTTCGCCATTTGGACTGTTGTGTTCCAACTGCAACTTCTTGACATTTATCTCTTTGTCGTTTCTTTATCTTAGAGGTAGTGGCTAAGTGAGCAATTTTTTTTTATTTTCTCGCTTAATTCTTTTCTTCTCTTTGCACACAGTCAGATATGAGTTCATTAAGAGTCCATTTATCCTTTCGAGTATTATAACTCACCATAAACTAACTGTATTGTGTAGGAAGTAAATAAGTACTAAATGCATGAGCTAGTCCTTAGAGAGCTCTAATTTTAGTGCCTTTAGTTCCGAAACAACATTGGACATTTCCATAATGTACTCCATTACATTCCATTTTCTTTATATACTTTATTGAGACAAGATTAGCTAAAATAGTACTTGTCTCTATCTTTTCCTTCTTTACAAAACATTTTTCTATTTCTTTAGGGAACGTTTCAGCAGTTACCTCATTGGATATACTACCCCTGAATGTTTTGGGAATGCTGCTGATAGGTGAAATTTATCTATTTATTTTCAAGCCGATTTTGGTAGTTTTTGAGTATTTTTATAACGTTTAATTATGTTTTAATACGTTTTTATTTATTTTGTTATAAACTAGGTATTTGGGGTGAAACGGGACTAAAACGCTCCATAAACGAGCAAGTCGAAAAAAGAACGGTGAAGAACAAGTGCAAAAAGACCAAATTCAAATCCTGCATCCATCGCTGCAGCAGTGAAACCACCCCTGCAGGGGTGAAAATACAGAGAGTTGCTGAAAGTTCCACTGCTGCAGCAGTGAATTCACCACTACAGTAATCAAAATGCAGAGAGCTCTACCACTGCAGCGGTCACCAGCCAAAATCCTACCGACCTCTCTACCCTGCAGCGGTGATCCCACCATTGCAGTATTCATGCTGCAGACAGTTAGGATATTTTGAGATATTTTGGATCCTATAAATATCGTCCCTCTTCTCCCCAAATGAAGGTAGACATTTTCAGGAGTCTTGAGAGCTCCAAGTCCATTCAACTAAGAGAAGATCATCAAGGCCATAAGGAGGAAGCGTTCTCAGAGCGATTTTAGCGTCGGATCTTCGGATAACATCTAGTCTCCTCGTTTCTCTCTTTCTCTCTTAGATTTGGTTGAATATTTTGTATATGTTTAGCTTGTTTCTAGTTGTATATAGGGCTACGATTATATGCAGCTAAACATATATTTTCTATGGCTTGATGTACTTCACGAAAATGATGTTTGAATAAATTGATATTTTGTTATTGGTTGTTCTTGTTTATCCGATTGTGTTTATCATTATTCCATATTTATATGCTTGTTATGATAATACGAGGCCTGACACTCAAGAGAGATAACCCCAAATTTGGACTAGGGTTTAAACACAACGTGATGATCTAATAACCTGGGATAAAGTTAGAAAGTTTGCAATCCATGACAATGGGGCGAGACTCATGTGACCAAGTGTCGTATAAATGCTCGAGAGGGACTTCGACGTTGACGTGAAGTCACATATTCATTCACTTTACACACGGGAGAGGTAGTGAATGAGATTTCGATACCGAGATTGTCGGATAGGATGAATGTCGTTAATGTAAACTAGATTGAAACAAACATGTTTAAGTGAACGAAGTTAATCCCTAGGCAATAATTTTCCATGAACGTTATACCACTATATGAGTATAATTAGTTTAATTAACTTAGGTTAGTATATTTTATTATAAAAAACTACATTTTTATCGCCTAAATAAAATTAGGTTATGACAATTATGGTACTCAATGATAATCTACACCAATCCCTGTGGATACAACAACCCTTACTCTTTCCAGTCTACTAAAACTTGACTCGTACACTTGCGGTGAAAGTAGCGACGTATTTACACGCTACCACGTTTTTGTCGCCATTGCCGGGGATTGGTTTTCAGATTGTTGTTGATATTGTGAGTAAATGACTTGATTTAATTTAGGCATTTCTTTCGTTTATAATTTTTTGTTTGTAGTTTTGTTTTTGCTTTTTCTACAGGGTACTTGACGATGTTAGATCAACAGATACTTTTGTATTTCTTTCAACGAGATTCCGAGCCATTTTATTATGCTTGAGATCGTTACAAGGAGTTGCTAATCTGGTTCCCAAACCATCGTTTCCCAAGGGAGTATCAACTATTGAACTTCCTCTACGGGTTATAAGTCGTAACAAGAAATTTGGTTGAAGGAGGAAACGGTACAACCTCATTCGACTAATTAACCACGGACAAAGCCTATTGGTTGTTGGAAGACATAGCCGGTTATGATTATCACTATTGGAATTATTCAACAAGCTACCAAATCTTGGGGGATAGTTTTACCACCACGGCGTCATGGATTGACACCCCAGTTCAAAATGAAGAGTCTTCCCTTGCCCTGGAAGAAGTGTTCGCCACAGTTATGGGGAAAACTCAGATTTTCTTGAGGGGAACGAATGACCCACTCAACGAGCATGAGGATCATCTTGATAATATTGAGACGGTCTACGCCGAAATCGATGCGACCGTGTAGACACCGTATTTTGTCCCGCCCACACATAAATTTTTTGAAAAAAAGAAAAGTTTTGCCACGTCAATTATTCATGAATTTTGAAAATATCCAAATGTAAATGAATGATCGATTCGAAGGTTTCAGGAATTAATTCGAATTTGGATTTTGCAATTGGAGATCTTTTGGCTTCATTGGAAGTTTGAAATAATAAGTTAAGTCTCTAAGATTTAAATTAATATCTCAAAAATCCAATTAAGTTGAAAGGTTATCCAATTGAGGATTTTGAATCAAAATTTGTTCCATTGGAAACGTTTTGGGACCAAATTGAAAATTGAAAAGGTTGATATTTGAACCCGAAGTTCGTGATTAATTTTTGGAATGTTTAATAAGAGTCTCATAATCCCAATTGGGTCCCCAAACAAACAAATTGAGATATTTTATCGAAATAGAGAGTTTAGGGAGCCTAATTGAAATTTTGAGAAACTTTAAATTGACATTGACAAGGACAAATTTTGATTCAACGTTTTTTGTATCAATTCATTTGAAATGATTAATTTTTGAGAAACTCGAATCGAGACTCTAATCGTGGTTCGGAAATTCAAAGGACAATTTCGGGGACAAAATGAAAAGTTACAAAAAGTTATTTTTGGGGCTAAATTGATCAAATTGAAGTGAATATTGAAGGTTTGTTATGTATTATTTGATCAATTTTAGTTTTCAAATTCAATTGAATAGAAACTTTTTTTATTAAAATATTTTCATTTTGACCCCAAAGTTCGAGTATTATCGAAAATTCATGAAATTGATAAACAACTAATTTAAACTTGATTATGTTTTAGATAAACCAATTTTATTTCATCAAAAAAAAAAAAAGGTAAAAACAAAATATGTGTAAAAATGGGGGGTTGTGTGCATTTCGCTCACAACCCCAGGACTGCAATTGTAGCCTATAATGGGCTGCAATTGCAGCTACTTTGGGCAGAGGGGCTGCCCCCTCTGCCCAAGATAGAAATGCAACCCTCTTTCCCTCTATATATATATTAAAAAAAATAAAAAAATAAAAAAGTCAGATAAAAGGGGGTTGTTCGGCCAAATGAAGGGGAGGTGAGAGATCTCACACTTTGGAAGTTTTGTGGGTTTTATAGAGAGAGAGAGAGAGAGAGAGAGACCTCATTTTTTGGAGGGGTTTTGGTTTTGAAATTTCTAGAGAGAGACATTTTGGGTCTTGAGGTTTTTAGAGAGAGAGAGAGTTTTGGGCTGAAACTTTTGGATGTGTTGTAGAGTGATTTTGAGAGGGGGTATTGTTCATCTACATCGATCCCAATGAGCCATCTATCAAATCGTTGCAATTGATGCTCGATTCCGAAGAGAGGAAAGAGATATTTGGAAGTGGGTTTTTATGATCTGATAAAGAATAAAACTTATTTAAACGTTCCTGCTATTCTATATTTCCTTGAAAGAGATGCTCAACCTACAGGAACTGTTCAGGTTATTTTAAACAAGGCAAAGGTCTTTAAGGAACTTCGTTCTAATAAAAATTTGTTAATTATTAAATAATTTTTTGTGTAAAAAAAAAATTAAAATTAAAAAATATATATATATATACTTTTCATATTTTGTTTCCGGTCGTTGAAATCTCGCGCTCCCGAATGAGGTGTTGAGATCCCACGCTCCTAAATGAGATGTTGAAATCTCGCCGCGTTCCCGAGCAAGATAAGTGATTTTATTGTAATTATTTTATTTTAAATGCCTGTAATATTTTTGAATATGTATTTTATTGTTGTTATCTATGTTTTGCAAGATTAGTTGACATGTGTATTAGTTAAAAACCAAAAATGTTGTTATATTTGTGATGTTATTATTGTTCATATTTTGCATGAAGTAAAAAAAAAATCTCTTCGCCATGTAATGTTACCGTTTGCTATTTAATGTTGTTAAAATTTGTTTATGTTGTTAAGATTTTTAAAAAAAAATCAATCAATTTTTTTTCTAAAAATCAGTTTTTTTTTTTTTTAAAAAAAAAGTTTCTTATTATATATATATATATATATATATATATATATATTTTCCAGAAAATTCAAAAAAGAAAAAAGAAGAAAATCACTTTTTCTTTTTAAAAATTAATTAATTTCTTTAAAAAAAACGAAAACAAAAAAAAATGATTATTTTTTTCAGTTAAAAAAAAAAAAAAAGAATTTTGTTCTTAAAAAAAATTAGAAAAATGTTTAAAAAAAAAAAAAAAACATTCTAAAAAAAAAAAGAAAAATGTTTTTCTTTTTTAAAAAAAAAAAAAAATCAGTTTTAAAAACAATTTAATTTAAAATTTAGTTTAAAAAATGTTCTTTTTTTGTTTTTTTTTTTTTTTTTATTTCCGTTTTTTTTTTAAAATTTTTTTTTGAAATTGTTAAAAAACAATAAGTTAAATTTTTTTTTCTTCGAAGATATTTCAAAATAAAATAAACATTCGGATTTAAATTTTGTTTGGACTTAATTGGACAAGGTACAATCTTTGGACGGGCGTCTTGGGCTAGCTAACACCTTCCCCTTGCGTAACCGACCCCCGGACCCTTAAAAATAAATCTCTGAGCGGACCACATTTTTAGAGTTAAAATTTCACTTAAGCCAATTTTCAAATTATTTTTTAAACAAAAAAAATTCGGTGACCTAACACACCATTTAAACTTAATGCCAGGTGGTGACTCCATTTTAAAATTGGCTTAAGTATTTTTACAAGAAAACCGACGCATTAAAAACTCCCTCTCTTTAATATTTTTTTTCCAAAAAACAAAAAACGCTTTATATTTTTATATTTATTTATTTTTCTTTTTCGAAAAATCGGGGTGCGTCAGCTGGCAACTCCACTGGGGACCATTTTTTAGGGTGGAGCCTACAATGTCCAAATAAGTCCAAAAAAATTTAAATCCGAATGTTTTGTTTTATTTTGTTATCTCTTCATTTTTGTTTGTAAATAATTATATGTGTTTGTTTGTGATGGGTTTTATTTTTCTTTTGTGATGTATATATTTGTTTGTTATTTTTGTACATATATTTGCTTCTTATTCCTTGTATTGTTTGTATATTGACTCTTCCAAGGCACGAGCACATTTGCATTGCATCTACATTTTTACCCATCATAAACCTCTTAAAGGGCTGATAGTAGGAGCTTGGCCACGCGGTCCATTCGCTGGGCTCGGTTTCTGAAACCCTATAGGACTAGAAAGAGGTTGATAGTAGGGACTAGGTCGGGCGTGTTTATCCGCTAAGACTGGTTTCGAAACTCACCTCGCTCGGATCACCAACCGACGATGGATGTTCCATCGGGGAGGACACTAGAGGTTTGAAGATCTGGGAAATGAGCATTTGATAGGATTCATTAGTTGAAAGCCATGAGCCTCATATAGTGATCCTGAGTCTAGGCTCCACCCAAATCTTTATAGGACACTTGATTCTAGGCAATGGAAGAGGATTGTGTGTGTTGTGTTTTGATTGGTGATATTTTGTTTCTTGTTTTTTTTTTTTTTTTTACTAACATGTACCAATAATAAATAATCTAATAGTTTGAAGAAAATATTGGTTATCCAATAGTGAAGAAAAAGAAAAAAAAAAGAAAAAAAAAACAGAAAAAAGAAAAAAAGAAAGGCTACCAAAATTTTCAAGAGTTCCCTCCCAAATGAAGCGAGCCAATCGTAAATGAAAATCATATTGACTCGTTTTCCCAAAATCAAATGGTACCTTCAATGTCTGTCTGGAATAAAAAACCGTAATCCAAACCTTACTTAGCCAAATGTCGCCCAACCTCTCAACCAATACCTTTGATTACCTACTTGGCACGTCCTTAAGTCAAGTAGTACCTTGAACTTCTACCAAAATCAAAACCATACTCCACCCCAATACCTTGAATTATCAATCGTGAATACTCATCTTTTCATAAGCCTAACTTTCTACCTTCCACCTCGTAATCTCAAATGGTCATAAAACCCTTATGCCTTACCTTCCAAATAAGCTTCTGAACCTACCTGTGATGAAACTTTAATCACTCTGATCATAAGCCAAAGCCTGACTTTAAGCCCCACTGTTGGCCCAGTGAGCTACCCAAGAGGGGGTGAATTGGGTAGTATTAAAAAATTATCAGAATAATAATAACACTTCAAAAATTCAAACAATTAATTTTATCCTAAAATTAATTATTATCTTTATAGCAACGAATATGTGTTATCAACTAGGTGCACACCAAACAACAATATAAGTAAAATAAATAAAGTAGCACACCACAATATATCCTGGTTCACCAAGTTACTCTTGGCTAATCTAATCTCCCGAACCCCACGGAGATTTACACCCACTAAACTCAAGATCCCTTTAAAGGTAGGAACCAAACCCTCACAAAGATTCTTTTCACAGGCTTAGAATCAACCATTACAAATTCCTTTTCCCAGGCTCAATAACTTCTACTTTTTACAGGCTCAAGAATAACCTAATTCTATTACAGGGAGAATCACAACCTAATTCTTTTTATACCTTAAGTTCAAGAATCAAAACCTCACAAAAATACTCCAACTATCATTTTCCTAGGTAAGGATAGAACCTTTACAAAATCACTCACAAATTCAATCAAGGAAGAATTAACACCTAATTTTTTTATACCTTAGGCAAAGATCAAAACCTTAATCTCTTTACTGGAAGATACTGAAATTAGTTACCCTTAGATTAAATACTCCCAACAATATTTAATCCATCACTCAACTCACCAATTAAAAATTGACAAGTGATTTTTTTCACTTGGAGCTTCTACCACCCTAGATAAATTAAAACTCAATTAATATCCCAAAATTAGTGATAGAAATGTGAGATATTCAAAATCTGATTTTAAACAAAAATGGGTAGCACGAAATTGAGCACGTAATCAGATTGATTCAAGAAATTGTTTCAAAAATATTTTTCAACAATCAGAAAACAATTTCTAAAGATCAAATTCCAAATAATAATCAAGCAATACTGAATAAAAAGTAATTTCGAAAGATCTCACCCGGAATCCACCAAAAGAATAATTACAGCGATGTTACTTCAGATTCGGTAGGAGCAATAATTCACAATAAATAATTCTCAAGAATGACTCTTAGAAAAGCTCTCACAATTCTCAATATGATTTCTCTTAGAAAAGCTCAGTATAATACATTTATCTCTCTTAATCTCTCTTACTGATGTAAAAAACACAAGTCTATATAAATGGGATTAAAATAATATCCCTAACGGCTAGTTCCCATTTGTTATGACACTTAATTGCTCTTATAGACCCCTTATATCATTAAGACTTCATTATGGTTCAAATTATTTAATTATAGCTTTTAATTTCTCAATTAAGTCCCCCAAATATTTCTCAATCACAATTAAATAGAATAGAAATAATTATATGTACCAAATTAAGAAATATTCAAACTTAATGAACCAAATCTATAGGGATATTATAATATGTGTTGCATATCTCAAATAATATTAAATCCCTAAAATCTCTCAGGAATCCTAATCAAAAAACGGCTAGTAATAGCTACTTTCAGAATAAAATCCGGAATTTTATAATATCTTGAAACAGACCTATAAGTCGACCGACCAAGATCAGCTGTCAACCATTCGATTCAGGATATAGCCAAGCCAAAGATTATGTGCCCATCGGTCGATCTATCTGTCGACCTAGAGATTTAGAGAGTTATATTTCTCTTCACAGGTCGACCGTTCTATCGACTTATAGATACAGATAGTTCATATATAAGTACAGGTCGACTTACCTATCGACCGAGATATACAGAGACTTTTCCTTTTTTATTTCAGTCGACTTATAGATGCTGGAACACTTTTCTCATTTCATTTTTAATTCATTTTCATTGACGTTTTTGCCCCTTTAACCAATTTCTTTTCTTGGTTAGCTCCACCAAATACTTAAATTCAATTTTAATCAATTATAAATATTTCTTTTTCAATTACACATAGGAGCAAATAATTTAGCTAATTAGGATCCTATAAAAAATCATTTAAAAATCTTTTTGTATCATGTGTGATCCTAATTGGAATATTAAGAGTTGAAATTTAACCTGAGTTGTTTTCCCTAGGTTCTTAAAATTCTTCAACCTCTTAATCCTTCGACATTTTTGTCATCATATCTTCATCATTTGGAACTAATAAACTAAAACATTTAATCAAACCATTAGTTCCACCAAAAATATCAATCTTTAATTGTCGATCAAAATCTTAGGATTAACACCCACCATTCATGAACTTGATTTGTACCCCTTGGTATGTTAGGATTTATTTCTTGATAAACTTGGGGGAAAATCCTGAATCCACCTCTCCATCTTGTTAGCCTTCTAGATGGTAGAGGATTTGCTTTGTGAGCAGCTTGACACTTTCAATAATTGCGACTGTTTTTCTAAAGAACGTCTCAAAAGTTCAATGTTTATTTTCCAAATATTCCAAAATTGTTTGTGTATGTTCTATGTGTTGAAAATGAAATTGAGCATAATAAATATGATTTTGATAATAATAAATATTTTGATCTGAAAGAAAGTGAAGCAGGATGACTTGTTGCTATCCCTGAACCTCATTGCTAAATTTCATCCCCGCCAAAAATCTCTTTTTTCAAAGCCCAAGATTTTTAGTCAGGACCAGTGGAATGAGATTAAAATGAACAAAAGATCATTCGTCATCATCATATAGGAATACACGTTTCTTGATGGTTCGACAAATTACCAAAACGGTGTTGTATTTCCTATCAATTCCAAATTCCACCTGGTATTTCTTCTAACTCCTAAAAATTGGTCAGAATATTGATTGAACCCAAAACCCATTTCACGGCTAGGTAATCCGTTAAAACAACTCCTCATCTCATAAAAAACTTTCATGTCCAAATTTTTGTCCATCCAACGGCTAGGCAATCCGTTAAAGCAACACCACTACCCAAAAAAATAAATAGATACATTTTCTTGCCTAGAGTTTTTTCCATCCAACGGGTAGGCAATCCGTCATAAAGCAAAGTCATTATCCCCAAAATCTTTTCTTGTCAATAAGTTTGCCTGAGATGCTCCAAAACAAAAAAATAGAAAAAAAAAAAACAAAAAAACAAAAAAAACAAAAAAAAATCAAAAATCAAAAAATCAAAAAAAAAAAAAGAAAAAGAAAAAAGAAAAGCGGGAGCATCTTTATTTCAGTTATTCAAAAGTCTCATCGTCAGAAAGCTTATCCGAATACGTCTAGTTGAGAAGGGTCATCTTGTGACACTGATTTTGGAAAAATCTTGAATATTATTCAAATCATATTTGTCATGCTCAATTCAAAATCAACACAGAAAATCATAACAGGGAAGAATGGATACTTGGATAAATAAACTTTAAAATTTTGTGTGTGTTTTGGTAACACAGTTGAAAGAGTTGATTGAAATACAGAGTATACAGGGATTCTAGATCCCAAGTGTCAAAATTTTTCTCAATACCCAAGAAAGTCAAGCCAAAGTTATACCACAAAAGTCAGATTGCTCTTTTCAATGTCCTTATTAGTTCAACTGAATAGGTTAAAGACAAAATCTCACCAAATCTAATGGGAGGGAAATGCCCCAAACTGCAAGCGTAGCCTAAAAAAAAACAAGGACAAAAATGAAAATTGTGGTTCGCTTAAGGATGAACAATATATATTTTTTTTTTTTAAATCCCCAAAAAAAAAAAAAAAAAAAAAAGCAAACAAAAAAAAAATAAAAAAAAACAAAAAAAATGAAAAAATAAGAAAAAAAAAAGAAGAAAAAGTGTCAAAGCTTGCCTGTGTATAATCCTGGTATTCGTCAGTTGTCTTCCTACCATTTGATGAATATCTTTGTTAGTGTTTGTGTTATGCCCCGCCAGGGGCATGCAGTGAATTACGCTAGACCTGATCCTTGGTGTAATGTCGAGGTACGTAGGCAACCTACTAAGGTTCAGTCATCCAAGTATCAGCCCCAGCCACAGGCTGGGGCACATTTTACACCCTTGATCACTTATTCACCCCAGCAGTAGGCTGGGGCACATTATGTGGTGTTTACCCATCTCTGGATCTTGAAGTTTGAGCTTGTCAGCCCTAGCCACAAGCTAGGGCCCATTATGTGATGTCTACCCGTTGTCGAGGTCCTGAATCTATTATTTTCTCCACAAATGTCATCCATTTCATATCGCTTCCCCGTGAGTGGCCCCCATGTTTCACAAATTGACTCTCCACGAGTGTTTATTTTTCCTCCCAATGAGTGTGTCCTACCATTATCCTCCCAGTGAGAGCGTTTTACCATTCCCTCCCATTAAGTGTGTTTTTGTCATTGCCTCCTAGTGAGTGCCTTTTGCCATTACCTCCCAGTGAGTATCTCCCACCATTAACTCCCCGTGAGTGCATTTTGTCATTATCTTCCAACTACTGGACCTTGTCATTACTTCCCATAAAAAATAAAAAAAATAAAAAATAAAAGCAAAAAGACAAAAAATGTAAAATTTTGGTTCGCCATCCTCCCACTGGAGGTAAGTCAATTTCATCCTGCGTTAGTCCTCCTCCAGGAGGTGTGTTCATTTTGTCTTAAGTCATTTTCAATTTCCTCTAAACAAACTCTATTTGTTATGACTTATCTTCCTTTCTTCTAAACAGACCTTGTCCGTCATGAGTCGTTTTCATTTTCTCTAAACGAACTTTTTTCGTCACGAGTGATTTTTATTTTCTCTAAATAGACCCTTTCCGTCATGAGTTGATCTTCGTTTAGATTTTGTTGGGACTTAATTGGGCAAAGTACCGTCTTTGGACAGGCGTCTTGAAATGTCTAACACCTTCCATGTACGTAACCAACCCGGACCCTTAAAAATGAATCTCTGGGTGGACCACATGTTTGGAGTTAAAATTTTACTTAAGTCATTTTTCAATTTTTTTTTTTAAAAAAAAAAATCCAGTGACCTAGCACACCATTGAAACTCAATGCTAGGTGGCGATTCCTTTTTAAAATTGGCTTAAGTATTTTTACGAGAAAATCGACACATTAAAAAACTCCTCTCTATAATATTTTTTTTTCCAAAAAACAAAAAACAAAAAAACGCTTTTATATTTTTATATTTATTTATTTTTCTTTTTCGAAAAATCGGGGTGCATCCGACAGGAACGTCTCTTCCGATTCAAATCGGTCAGCTTATCTGCTATGTTGAGGCCGAGTCAGACGCGGTGGCACTAGGAGATACACAAGCCATATCATGTGAAAGCCACCGTGAGGAACCGAATGCAAGCGGGAGAAATTTGGGAGAGATCGAAGACGATCATGCTAATATTGAGATAACCCAAGTATGGATTGGCGATGAAGAATCACATGTTAATAGTTGTGATTTTTCGTTGTTTGAATTCCAATTGGTGATACTGCCCCCGATCCAAAACGATCACATCTACAAGGATCCGATATGGCTCACATATCCTACCCCGTTTCCAGCTCAGTACATTCAAGCAACTCAAGACAATGAGACAGAGTTGAATCAAGTTGAGAGCTCGATCCATACATTGCTAAATCTCGCCAATCTTGAGGGCGTTTTGAATCAAGACCCGTATGTGGTATTGTATGACACATACTACGGGAAGAAGCCGCTCTTTGACGAGCACTTCTCTGTGTCAGGCCAAGGACATTAAACCAAGCGCTTCTTGGGAGGCAATCCAAGTCAAAAATAAATTAGATCTGTCACTGTCGACTTGATTCAGAGGCGAGATTCTCTCGTCTCCCAGGTACGTGTTCTAAACCCCCGTCTTCATTATCATGCTATATGCTTTTATTGGGATCGCTGATGGGTCAATGTGGACACTACCCATTTTAAGTTCAGGGGTGATGTGTAGTATGTTATTATGTTTAATTGTTGTTAGTTATGATTTATTGTTTCAATGTATGCACGTTTGTTTAGGTTTAGTTTGTTTGTAGTAGTTGTTATATGCTGAGTTTTGTGTTCATCTAGGCCACAACCCAATGATGATATTATCCCGTGGTTGTTTTTGAGGTTAAGGGTAATGCCTGTACATGTGTGTTTTGTGTGCTTGACAATGCATTTTAGTAAAAGTTATTGTGGATCCTAATTTGCACGAGCACGTAGACTCAATGTATAGCTATTCAATTTATTTGAGGCCAATTATCCATTAGCCAAACTCATGACAATTTTAAGGATTCTAGAACCTGATTTAGGGAAACTAAATCCTAGGCGAGGTAGTTCAGGAGACATGATTTAGGCATTCATTTTGTCATTTGAGCCTTTGAAACTTACCTTGTAAAATGCTTATCCCTCGTTACCCTGTCGAAACCAATTAGCCACTTCAATTCTGAACTCGTAACAAATACCCTGGCCAATTGAATTTTTTCCAAACCTATATCGTTGAGCCGAAGGCACAATTTGATTGAATCAAGTTAGCATTCGTGTATACTACTTGAAGTGAGCAGTTGGGTTTAAGACGAACTTTTCGTTGGTTCAGTATTCGAGTACCCACTTGTCATTTTTCTTTCTTTTTAATCACACCTATGAAATTCTAATAATCGAATAAATTTGGGGGTGTGGTTGTTGTTAAAAAAAAGAAGTAAATATAGTTAAATTTCCGTTACTTTTGACAAGTATGACGTTCTTAAATAGATGTTTAGAGTTGTTTCCAATTCATTTATGGGGGTTCGAGTGTGAGTGTGCCAAGCATTGTTCCTTGGGTATCGTTGAGTTAACGACGTTAACCCGTTTTATATTCCCGATATACCCTTGGCCAAATGTTCCAAAACCGAACCAAGTTTTATTAATCTTTTTGAACTTCCAAGCCTACATTAGTAGAGAGTGGAACCCAGTCAGGCGTATGGATATCTTAATCCTTCACGGTTTAAAGTCATGAGCTTTGTTGGTAGATAATCCAATTCGATTGTTGGATAGTTATATTACTGAGTTTCGCACACACACATTAACATGATCTAGAATGGCATTTACCATTATTAAATGTCGAAATTCTAGAACATCACATGGTGTGTTTTACTCCTGAATTCGATATGATTGGGGGTTGTTGAGGGCAAAATATTTTGGTCGTTAGCAGAATTCAAAACTCACATATTGTTATATTTAGATTGTTTGTGTTTGGGTTGTTTGTGTTAGTTAATTTCGTTGTGTTTTTTTATTTTCAGTGTGAGTATTTTACTCGAGAACTAGCAAAATTCTAAGTTTGGGGGTATTTGACAAGTGTAAGTTATATATTTATTCCCAAGCCAATTTTGGTAGTTTTCGAGTACTTTTATAACATTTTATTATGTTTTAATACGTTTTTATTTATTTTGTTATAAATTAGGTATTTGGGATGAAAAAAGACTAAAATGATCCATAAATGAGCAAGTCGGTGGAAGAACGGTGGAGAAAAAGAGCAAAAAGGCTAAATTCAGATCCTGCATCCACCGCTGCAGCGGTGAAAATACAGAAAGTTGCTGAAAGCTCATCTGCTGTAGTGGTGAAACCACCGCTGCGGCAGTCAAAATGCAGAGAATTCCATCGCTGCAGCGGTTACCCGCCAGAATCCTACCGACCTCTCCACCGCTGCAACGGTCATACTACAGACAGTTTAGATATTTTTATGATATTTTGAGATATTTTGGATCCTATAAATATCGTCCCACTTCTTCCTCAAACAAATGTGGACGTTTTCGGGAGTCTTGAGAGCTCCAAGACGATTCAACAAAGAGAAAATCATCAAGGCCAAGAGGAGGAATTATTCTCGGAGCCATTTTAGCGTCGGATCTTCAGATAACAGCTACTCTCCTCGTTTCTCTCTTTCTCTCTTAGATTTGGTTGCATGTTTTGTATATGCTTAGCTTGTTTCTAGTTGTATATAGGGCTACGACCTTGTATAGCTAAACATATATTGTCTAGGGCTTGAAGTACTTCATGAAAATTATGTTTGAATAAATCAATGTTTTGTTAATGGTTGTTCATGTTTACTATTATTCCACGTTTATATGCTTGTTATAATATATTGAGAATATGGGGTTTGACACTCGGGAGAGGTGACCCCGGATTCGGACTAGGATTTAACCACAACATGACGATTTAATAACCCAGGAGGGAGTTAGAAAGTGTGCAATCTGTGACATTGGGGCGAGACTCATGTGACCAAGTGTAGTATAGATGCTCGAGGTGGACTTCGGTGTTGAAGCGAAGTCACATATTCATACACTTTACAATCGGGATAGGTAGTGAATGAGATTTCGATACCGAGATTGTCGGATTGGATAAACGCTGTTAATGTAAACTAGATTGAAACGAACACGTTTAAGTGAACAAAGTTAATCCCTAGGCAATAATTTCCCATAAACGTCAAACCACTATATTAGTATAGTAGATTAATTATTTTAATTAGATAATTAATTTAAAATATTTATTATAAAAAACTAAATTTTTATCGCCTAATAAAGTTAGATTATGACAATTACGGTAATCAATGATAATCTACACCAATCCCTATGGATACGACAACCCTTACTCTTCCTACTGTACTAAAACTTGACTCGTACACTTGCGGTGAACATAGAGACGTATTTACGCGCTACCAGCTGTGTTGGATCATCATAAGATTTATACTATTAGAACGGTCTCATATTCCCTTTTATCCTTAGGGTAACTTTATTTAGTAAGAGGTGAAGGTTGTTCTTTCGTTAATGCAAAGTCAAAATCCACACAACCGGGAACAATTGAAATGTTCTCTCTCTAATCCTTAAAGTTTATGTCGTTAAGCACTGGAATAGAATTTATGTTGGCAGTAATAGTAGCAGTAACTAAGGTGGCATTTGGTAACCGTTTTTGTTTCTATTCCAGTAGTGGAATGGGAATGGGATGGGATGAGAATTTTGTTTTCTTCTTGGGAGTAGAATCGCGTTTGGTAACGATAATTTATTTTTGTTTCGGGAAGAGAATCGAGTTTGATAACGATTTTATCCTAAAATCAATTTTTTTTTTTTTTTGAGATTTTTTTTTTGTTTTGGTCGGACGGCGGGGGCGACGGTGGTGGCAGAGACCGGTGGGTGGGTTACGGTGGCGGCGGTGGTGGCGGGTGGGTGACGGTCGGAGGTGACTGGCGATGGTCGCCGGAGATGACCGTCGAACGGCGACAGATGTCGGTGGCAGCGGCGAATAAACAGTAACAGATATTGGGAATAAAATGGGAATAATGAGAAACAACTTTTTCTTGTTTCTCATTTCTTAAGAAAAACAATAGGCACAATTCCCAAATGGGAATGGAATGGGAACGAGAACAAAAATTACCAAATGTTATTTCCAAACAGAATTCCCAAAAATCTGGGAATGGAATGAAATTTTTTGGAATGGAAACAGTTACCAAACAGGGCCTAAATAGAAAACAAAATAAATAAGAACACATACAAGCATGTCATAAAATAATAAAATAAGACATGAATAATTAATCCAATTTTGGGGACCCATCTCAAGATACGTAGTACTCTGAGCGCAGGAATCAAATGTTGATAATAGGTCCCATCAAACAATAAGCCTTTCTTTAGACCGACTTATTGTTCACATGGAAATTTGATAATCATCACACATTTATTCCCTCAAGTATGTTTATTATTTGGTTAAATAATAACCTTTTTTTGGGTCGATTATTGATTGCATAGATAATAACCATATTAATCTCAAACAATGTTTATTATTTAATTAATCGACAACCTTACTTTGGGTCGGTTATGGTTTTCATAAATAACAAACATCAATGTTTATTATTCGGCCAAACAATAGTCTTCTTTTAGGTCGGCTATTGCTTGCATAAATAATAAACATTTATATCTCAATATTCCAAAATAAAATAAACTACACAACATAAATTACTTTGGTAACATATTGTTTAATTTTAATTTATTTCAAAATATGAGATTATGTCAGTCCACCATCCTTATGGTCCGTTAATCGAATGTCGTGCAACGAGTTAAAGTTTTTGACGTTGGGCATTTAATCAATCGACTTGTCCTTAAAAATGGAATGATCGGATTTGACCTTAAGCTGTCGGTTGACCGACTATGAAGGATCGGTCGACCGATCAATTATCTCAAGAAAAGGTTGGAATCCTGAATTAATTGGTCGACCGACCGAAAAGGTTCGATTAACCGAAATTGGGCAACCTTAACATCCTGTATCGATCGATTGACCGACCATAAAGGGTCAGTTGACCAATAGATCAAAATCCTAAAATCGACATCCTGAATCAATCGATTAACTGACTAAGAAGGGTCGGTTGACCGATCAATTCAAAGCCCAAAAATAACCTTTATTGAATCGGTGAACCGGTTCCTAAGAATCGATTTACCGATTCAACCCTAATTCAACCAAATTCAATTTTAATACCAATTTTAATCATGATTCAATTATATTTTAGGAAAACTCAACATGAAAGTTGTATATCTCGTTTTGAGCTTTTGACAGAATTTTGAATCACCTTAATCGAAGTTCATATGAGAACGTTATGGCCAATATACATATGCCTGCCAAAACTGTCCGAACCGTCTCTGAATAGATCAGTTGACCTACCAAAAAGGGTTGATCGACCAACCTGTCCAGATCTGGTTCGTTTATTTTGTTTCTGTAGTGAAAAGAGCCCAATAAATCCAAAATTTAGGGGTTTTCTTTCCTTAGATCCATAATATTTAGAAAGAAATCATATAAATCATGCAAAAGACATAATAAACCTTAATGTTTTCTCCCATTATTTTCACAAATAAGCCAACTTTAATGGAGAAAACACAAACACTAAAATTCTACGAACTTGAAAATCTCAAGAACCCTAATGACTTAACATGAAGTAGACTCCAATACCACTTGTTGGGATTTTAATCCCTACAAATCTAAATGTATAACATCTTAATCAACATGTCAAATTACCAAGAGTTCTAATATACATGTAAATTATGTACCTGGATTCATTACGATCAATTGACTTCTGATGCACAATCCTTTGACAATCGATCACGAAAAAAACACGGATCGAGTGGGTACATGATCTTCCTCAACTAAATCTCCAGAGTTCCTCGATGGGATTCACGATTCTCTTCCAAATAGGGGAGAAGAGAACCATCAAGACGATTTGGTATTATTGGGGACCATAACCCTAATATTATCTACTTATATGGTGTGATTAGGGTTCCCATAATCCCCTAATCACCCCAACAATTTCCAGTATCTACTCATTTAAACTCACATTCTTTTGAGTAGTCTATGGGCTTATCCAAATTAATTAAATCACTTAATTTTATCCCATTAAATTTAAATAGCAAATATAATTGTATTAATAATATGTTGTCCAAAATTAGATTAGGAAATAAAATTTCCTAATAGTAATGTTTCCATGTAAATATTTTTAACAAATCTAATCAAAGCAAAAAATAGTTCTCGCTCATCATCACCAAATTAAGTTTTTTAAAACCAAAATCTAAGTAAAACATATTAAAGTAGTATTTTTTCTTCTTCTTCTTTTCTTTTTTTTTTTTTTTTTTTTTTTTTTTTTTTTTTTTTTTAAGGGCGTGCCAAGTCCATAAAAAATCTATATGTCATAATTAAAAGTGGAAGACATACCCTTAGGTTCAAATATTATTCATCTTTCAATTTTTATTCACTTGGTTGAATGAACGGCCAAGATTTTGTTCAATCCTAATGATATTAACTCTCCATAAAATATTATGACTTTTCCTATTTTTAGTTTTTAAAGATAGTGTAATTTTAATAAGATTTTAATGCAAATTAATTGAATCCTTCATACTTATGCTAATTCTATTCATTCTAATTAATTATCCAAATAGTTCAATTATTTTTTTTTCCAATTCAAAATAAATGTATTTTTTTTTAATAAATATGACATATTAAATTGGCCAAAATAATTATATTTTTTTCTCTCTTTTATTGTGATTTTTTATTAAAATTTATAATAATGATAATAATAACTATTAAACAACACAAACTGAGAGCTATTATATTGTTTAAAAACTAGCCTTAAAAACAAAATTAAGAAAATTGTGAATAAATAAATAACACATACAAAAAAGTTAAAAAATTATATATCCCCTCTTAGAACTTAATAATTGAATTTATGTAACTCTTTTACTTATTATTTTTAAGTGTAGAAGCAAATCAGAGTGATCAAAAGTGACATTTTTTTTTTCTAAATGTATTAATTTTTTTATTTTTTATTTTTACAAAATATTATTAAATATTAAATTAAAAGAAACAACACTAAATGTTTCATGTATATAGTCAAATGTTATATATCTACTA
Source organism: Eucommia ulmoides (assembly GCA_016647705.1). Classification (NCBI taxonomy): domain Eukaryota; kingdom Viridiplantae; phylum Streptophyta; class Magnoliopsida; order Garryales; family Eucommiaceae; genus Eucommia; species Eucommia ulmoides. The sequence continues at coordinate 44,429,527 of CM028328.1, forward strand.
ATATAATTTTTTTATTTTTTTTAAATTCACACGTTGTACTGGTCTAAAAGTCAAGCATTTGCCTAAAACACATTCATCCGAAACATCATTCTCACCCAAGGGACCAAGATTATCAGTTACAAGAATAATTGAGAGGCGTTTATAATTAGGGAACATCTTAAAAAAAAAAAAAAAAAAAAAAAAATCTTCTTGTGAAAAATTAAGAAAAATGTTTTGATTTACTAGAAATGAATTTCTAAAGTGTTACATGGATAAAAATAAAAAGATTTGAACCAATTTAATTAAAAGTTTATTAAATATAGGCCAACAGGTGTTTTAGGGTTTTTATCACCTTCTCTAAGCATAATTGATTTTTGAATTTTAGATTTTTTTTTTTTTGTTAGACTTTATTTGGAGTTAGATTTTGGCTTATTTCAAAATAATAAATTTTCAAAAAACTTAGTCACCTAGTACATCAATTCAACTCAAGGTTAGGTGGCGATCATTTTTTTTTTTTTTTTTCTTTTTGCAAATTTAACCCAAACTATTTCTCGAAAACTAGTGCCTACAAAGCCCCATCATATTTTTTAAAAATAAATAAGACTTCAAAAACTATTTTCCAAAAGTGTTTCAAATAACATGCACTTTGAATAAAACTTATATATTTTTATCTTCTTAAAAAACATGGTGCATTACTCATCTGATTAGATTTAACATGATTTAACAAAGACTCTGGTCATTACAGTTTGACAATAGGAATGAAATTCAAATTGCTGTCACAAGGGAATTATATTATTAATCGATATATGTACGATTGAACTAGTGTTTTTTTTTTTTTTTTTTTTTTTTTTAATACATATATTGTTGGCTATTTTAGGAATATAAGATAGAAAAATCGTGTAGCACTGAACATACAAGTGAGGAGACTCTATTGATGAAATTTCTATCAACTAGATACAATTGTATTATATGGGCAGATATAACTCACAATTAGTGGAAATACCATAATTAAATTATTTTCTTTTGCTGGGGTAAAATTGGAATGTTTTAATTTTAATAATTAATTCATTGATTTTTTTGTTGTCCAGTGTTTATATGAACTTAATGGGTCTCACACAAATGGAGAATAAAAGTTTGAATATTCCTTTATATTTGTTTTTTTATATATGTTAATATGGAATTATTTAGGCTTATTGAATTACAGAAATTATTGGCTTAATTTTTTAAATTTTTTTTTTTTTAATTTCGTTGTGTAAATCTAGATATATTAATAATTGTTCCCTTCAAGAATATCAATTATGATCACATTTAGGTCATTGTTAATATTAACAAGTTCCATTGTGGTCATTCTAGTATCCAATACTTGTGGATTGAGATTCAACATTCTTAAATAGAAAACACTCCACAAACTAGTCTAATGGAATTATTAATTACAAATTAATGATCTCGGAATATTTAGGATATTAGTTACCCAAATGTCTTCGATCGCACTTCTTTTAATCACCATTAAAAGGTAAGTCATTTCAATTAAATATCTATGATATCTTAATAGTAGTATAATATATTTATGGTAATGTATAAAATTCCAAAATTTACCTTTTATTATTTATTTACTAAAAGTTTACTGAATTGGAAATAAATAAAAACTACAATAATTACGATTATCTATAAATCTTATATCCAATAATCCCTCATAATGTTCTTGTAAAAAAACATAAATAAAAATGTAAATGTTATTCATTCTATTGTGGTTGGAATTGATGTCACTTTTCCTACCAAGCATAATATGACATGCATTCATGTCAACTACGTTTTATATGACTTTATCAATGGAAGACTGATTGAAAAACATACATGAAATACTTTAATGACCTTAGTCTTGTTGGTCCAAGTGTAACCAAGAAGAGGTGAATTGGGTAGTACAAATAACTTTCAGTTTTAGGCTCTGTATAAATTTCACTCTTTGAAACTCTATTAATCAAATAAACAATAAAGTGAATGTATTAAAGAGGTGCAGCAAAAAATAAACAAAGTAATCATATCACACAAGAGATAGAGATAAAGACAGTGTTGACACACATCTTTATAGTAGTTCGGCAAGGCCCCACCTTCTCTACGTAGATTCCCCCCAAGCACCATTGGAGATTTTTAATCTACTAAATTCAGATCATCTTCCTTGGTGAAGGCGAAACCGTAACACTCTCACAAGATAGATTACGTTTATATCTTGTTACAGTCTCTCACAAGGTAAGGTACATTTAGGTTGTGATTGGGTAAGGGATTTTGGGGAGGGATTTAATTTGGGTAAGGGATTTCAAAAATATTTTTTTAACAAATACCTTATTTGGCTATTTATAAGAAGGAATTTAAAAAATCTTTTCATTTAAGAAATAGTAGTGAAATGAGGTATTTGGAAATCCTTTTGAAATAAGCATTATTTGACAAATCCATCGAAGGGGTTATTTGTAAGACCCCGTTTTAGCACATACGTCATTTTAGTTACATTTTAGAACAATTGGGGAAAATTCGAGGGAGAATTGGGTCAATTAAAAATTCAAATTAAAAATTTAGGGATCAATTTGCAAATTTAGAAAACAATCTATTCAAAAATTTACATTTAACTTTTGAATTAAAACTTTAGGGAGTGAGATTGCAATTTAAAAAATGTTAAGGGGGGGTGGGGTGTGACAATTTTGGTATCAGAGCCTAGGTTTTAGGTTTTGTAGACTTGTCAATAATTGTGTTAGTAGAGGACCATGAGATAGGATGACGTGTTAGTCGTCCAGTCAGTAGAGGACATGAGATATAGTATCAATAGGTAAGTTCGGTACTTGAGTATTGGTCCTTCTGTTGCATTAATTAGTACATTGGCATCATGCCTAGTGGGTTGACTGGTTGGCAAGTAGTGATACGACCAAATGGGGATATTGTCAATTGGTGGATTTGAGTGACGTTGTGTTGTTGGTAATGGTAATGAGTGGATCGCAATGGTGGAAGTATAAATGGTTGAAAATGTGAGATTTTATTTAAGACACAACTATTTGCATATGATGTAACGATGAGATACTTATGGGTGGTACTTAGAAAGTCATTATTACAATAGTAGATAGTATAGCAGAACATATGTAAGTTGGAAAATGGAATGACATTCAGATGAGTATAGCATCGCCTTCTAAGCAAGATGGAAGTCATCTTATAATGATATTGAAAGAAAGTTCTATTAGGTTGAAACTAAAGAGGTGAGAAACAGTGACGAGAAGGTAGTACGTTCAAGATTGACGGGGAAGTAGAGAAAAAGCTTATGAAACTCGTAGATATAGCAAGCGTAATTGAAAATGATCCGTAGGAAGTAGCCGAGAATTGTGAATCTGGGATAAAAATAAGTACGCATAAAAAAAAATAAAAAAATAAACCTCTGATTGTATGAGGTGGAATCACATCTTAGGATAATCCAAGTGTGTATTGTCAGGAAGATGTCACTAGTACCCCAATTAGTGGGTCCAGGAAGTCAGAAAAATGTGATAAAGAAGGGATATCAAAAATTCGATACGTAGGAGCTAGGCATCAGACAAAACAAGTTCAGGCAATGGATAATGTAGTAGTTAGGGATTTTCCCTAAACAAGTTCCGGAAGCTGTCGGGGTGCTAGTAATTTTGATTAATAAATGAGGATGCTGAAAAATAAGTTCAATAAGATTAAGGAGGTGAACGTCTGGCTCATTAAATTGGTTAGATATAATCATGTTGTGGAAACTATAATTTTGGGATTTTAAAAGTGGTCACCATGATGTAGGAAGAAGATTTAGTGAATTGATTCAAGTCGACGATTGATTACACTTAGTTGAGTTTAAATGATTTCCATGGTAAGTAATTAACAATTGGTTGAAAATTGGGAATTTGGTTGAGTTAGTTTTCGGTTTAGGAAGTCTCTACAAAAGAAGCCTTGTGACGACCCTGGGAAACCGGGTCGTTACAATAAATTAGACTATCGATTTATAATTAGCGTAGACTTGGTGTTTTCTCCATGAAAATTCGGCGTTGGTGACTCATCGGTTGGAATTTATGGTTTGTTTAATCAACCACGAAAGACTAGGGTGTTTCCTTAATTACCTTTTGTTGGGGATACTACTAGTTGGAGGTCAGAGAAGATGATGTGGTGAAAACAACAATAGGGTAGAGAGCGAAGAAGAGTAAGGAGAGTATCTCTAGATTGTGTTACTAATGTTGCGACAAAAGCAATCGTATGCTAAGTAGTAGGTGATTATTATCGCTTGGGGAGGAGATGCTTTGATTATAGTCACCCCATTGATCTGATTGACCTGCGAGAAGCTAAAATTCGAGAAGACTGATAACTGTGAGCGTCACTACCGATTCATGAATTTGAGTTAGTAGTAATTGTGGTTGCTATAAAATTTAAGAAACTCTACCGATATGGCGAAATTGTGGAATTTGCACTGACCCCCAGAGTTGGGAATAGCTGCTTAATGCCCCATCTATTATTCAGGTGACCAACAAATTGATCTTCTTAGGAGACGGTATTCAGGTGGACCCAAAGAAAGTTGAAGCTGTAGTTCAGTAGGGAAAGACTGAAAAATGTGATTGGAATTCGAGTTTTTTTTTTCAAGGTTGGCGGGATATTATTGATGGTTTGTGCAAGGGTTTTCTGTTATAGCAGCCCCGTTGACTCGTTTGACCCGCAAGGAATCCAAACTTGAGTGGACCGACAAATATGAACAAAGTTCTAGGAGCTGAAACGAAAATTGATATCGGTACCAATATTATCCCTCTCGTCCGAAAGAAGTGATTTTGTAATTTATTGTGACACGTCACACTAAGGGCTGGGATGTGTTCTGATGCAGTATGGTCACGTAATCGCATATGCATCTCGGCACTGGAAGAATCATGAGCGTAATTACCCGACGCACGATTTGAAGTTGGCAGCAATTGTGTTCGCCCTGAAGATTTGGAAGCACTATCTGTATGGAAAGATGTGTGAAACATATAAGGACCACTAGAGTTTGAAGTACCTGTTTCCTCATAAGGAATTAAATTTGAGACAGAGGCAGTGGATAGAGTTGATTAAAGATCATGATTGCACCATCCACTATCATCCGGGAAAGGCTAATGTTGTAGCAGATGCGTTGAGTTGGGAATCGGCGGGTTGGATCTCGCACATTAGAGTCATTCGTACTAATATGTGGAGTTGAGATCATTACGAGTATAGTTAGCGTTTGGTCAAATGACAGTCTTACTTGTGACTTTGACTTTGAGGCCGAAGTCGGTTGATTGTACTATTGAAGCACAGAAGTCAGATAGTTAAATAGAGAGAATTTGGGATGAAGTGGAAATGGGAGCATATCATGATGGATTTTATTTCGGGATTACCCCGTACTCAAAATGGACAAAATTCCATTTAAGTAATTGTAGATAGACCTACTAGGTCTACTTATTTTCAAGTCATAAGACGACGTATTCTTTTGATAAGTATGCCCAATTGTATATTGACAAGATTGTTAGGTTGCATGGTGCACCGGTTTCCATAGTGTCAGATAGAGATCTGAGGTTTATTTCGAAGTTCTGGTCAAATTTCCAAATTGCTTGGGGTATTAAGTTGAAATTCGGTACTGCTTTTCATCCGTAGACTAATGGCCAATCGGATCCTGCGATACAGATATTGGAAAATATATTGGGGGAGATGTGTTTTTAAAATTTCTTAGTAATTGGGATGATCATTTGACACGGATAGAATTTGTTTCTAATAGCAGCTACCATCCGGCGATCGAGATGGCACCGTATAAAGAGCTGTATGAAAAAGATGCAAGACTCGAGTCAATTAGATTGGATTGAGGTAGGATAACGGAAAAATTATTGATGTCGGATACAGCTCAAATGACAACAGATAAAGTAAGGGTGATTCGGGAAAATAATAATAATAATAATAATAATAATAATAATAATAATAATAATAATAATAAAATAAATAAATAAATAAATAAATAAATAAAAATAAATAAATAAATAAATTTGAGGATTGGTTAGAGTCAACAAAAAGGGGTATGCAGACAACCGTAAGCAAGAGTTGGAATTCAAAGTGGGGGATCATGTGTTGTTGCATATCTCTCAGTAGAAAGACACAATGAGATTCGGGAAGAAAGGGAAATTAAGCCCAGAGTACATTGGACCATATGAAATTTTAAATCTGGTTGGCACAACGGCCTATCGGCTTGCCTTATCGCCAGAGTTATCTCGACTACATGATGTTTTCCATGTGTCGATACTTGGAAAATATGTTGCAGATCCTTCGCATGTGTTGACTTCTTAACCAATCGAGTGAGAAGAAGATTTGACATACGTTGAGGAACTAGTCCAGATTTTGAGTTGGAATGATCAGGTGCTACAGACGGAAACCTTTTCATTGGAAAACAAAACAAAATAAAATAAATAATAATAATTTAAAAAAAAATATTATGACACAGTCATTCCGTAGAGAAAGTGATGTGAAAGCGAGAAGACGAGACAATACGAGAAATAAATATCTGCACGTATTCGGTTAAAAAAAATAATAAAATAATAAAATAAAATAATAATAATAGTACTAGTAAATAAAATTTCGGGACGAAATTTTTATTAGGAGGGAAGGGTTGTAAGACCCCGTTTTAGCACATACGTCATTTTAGTTGCATTTTAGAACAATTGGGGAAAATTCGAGGTAGAATTAGGTCAATTAAAAATTCAAATTAAAAATTTAGGGATCAATTTGCAAATTTAGAAAACAATCTATTCAAAAATTTACATTTAACTTTTGAATTAAAACTTTAGGGAGTGAGATTGCAATTTAGAAAATGTTAAGGGTGAAATTACGATATTAGATTCTTGTAAATGGTAAATTGAACCCAAAGGATGATTTTTAGAAATAAGGGGGGAGGGAAGAGTAATTTAGGCAAATGGATTCTAGAAATCTATTGAAATCCATTCTCTCCCGTTGTCGTGAAATCAACCGGAGGGCAGGGGTTTTGGGAAGTGGACGACGTGGCTTGAAGGGGGAGCATTCTCGTCCACTATATATATATATATATATATATATATATATATTCCTGCTATAGAGGAAGAATCTGGAATTCAAAGACAAAAAAATCTAGAGAGAGAGAGGGTTCGACCGGTGCTCTCATGAGTGAGGGTGTGTATTCCGATCGTCGCCGGAGTGGGTGTTGCCGTTTGGGCCGATGGTGTGTGTTGCTGTTGTCGTGGGTATGTGGGAATTCGTCAGTGTGTAGGTGATCGGATGGGTGGGTGTGTGCCAGTAGAGTCCAAACAGAAACAAAGGAGGTTCCGTCGGTGGGTGCCGTTCGTCGCCGTCCGTTTAGTAAGTGGGTGTGGGTGTTTGGTCATCGTTTGGTAAGGGTGTGTCTGTGTGTGTGCGTCTGTGGTTGTATGCCGACAACATGTGTAAATGTGTAGGTGTGTTTAGGTATAGATCGCCGGCATGAATGGTGATCATTCGGCGGAGGGTCACCGTGTTTGTCATGTGTGTTCGTTGTTGTGTATGTATGAGCGTGGTAGGTTCGGTCAGTAAGGTTTGGTCGACAATAGGTGCTCGGTCGTCGGTGGGTGGGGTCGGTGATTCAGCCGGTCGGAGAGTTAGAAAGAGAGGAAGTGGGTTTCGATTTGGGTGTGTCGTTTGGTCAGATGGTGTGAGTGCGGGGTGTGTGGGTGGTCATTGGTATAGGGCGGCCGACGGTGAGTAAGATCGCCGGAATGGATAGTAGAAAGAGAAAGAAGAGTGGTCGGCCGGGGCTGTAACCGGAACTGAAACAGGGAACAGAAGGCAAAACAGATAAATAAATAAATAAATAAAAAAGGAAGAAAAAAAAATGGAGAATTTACACAAACCACCCCATTGGAAATCCAAAACCCATCTCGTGGTCGCCAAACGATTCGGAAACAGATGAAATTTCAATCGACTATTAATTTTCGTTAAATTAAATTTTATTTAGCGTTACAAATCCTAAAATCGTAATAATTTCGTAACGATTAATTAATTTTAATTACGTGATACATAAAATAGTAACGACTCGGAATATAGGATCTGCATTGTATGATTCGGATGTTTTAGATAAGATATTAATTTAGGCTCTGTCATTATTAGGCGCAGGCACCGACGTCCCGATAGAGTGTGGTCAGTGAAGGTTTTGGAGAGCAGATAACGAGGTGAGTGTACTGTCTTCTTGCCAAATTATTTTTGTATATATATATGATGAAATATTGGTTTACTTAAACCGTACAATTTTATAAATTATATGCATCAAGCAGGATGTGGGTGAGTTGGTAAACTGGATTTTTGAAAGATTTCGGTAGTTTTTTAAATGAGGTTGAAAAAGAATTTTTGTTAGATTTGGTGAAATCAGACGTTTTCTTTAAAAGAAAGTGTGAAATATGATTTTTGGATTTAAAAGTTGGTTTTGAGAAAAAGAGATAGACGTGGTGATTTGACGATGTTGAGTAGACAATATTTATTGAGTTGTGATTGGATGATGCTGTATTTGATTTAACGATGCCATAGTATTTATCTGTTTCGGTAGAGTGAGGTTATCCGCTTCGGCGGAGTGAGGTTATCTGCTTCGGCGGATTAATGTTATCTGCTTCGGTAGAGTAAGGTTATCCGCTTCGGCGGGGTGATGTTATTCGCTTCAGCGAAGTGATATTTATCTGCTTTGGCAGAATGATCTTAGACGTTTATACTACGCAGTGATTATCCGCTTCGACGGAGTGATGAGTGTTCGTAGGAAGGCATATCCTACAGATGGTACGGTACCGTTGCAAACTCCCGATCGTGAGGTTAAAACGATCACTATGAGTAGCCAGTGTGTGTTGTGGTGGAGTGGTGTTTGAGATGTAATGTTTTACTTATATTGGGTGATTTATTATTTATTATGGTGATTGGAAATTGTCACACCCCACCCCGGACACTAGTCATGTGGGGCCGGCGTGACGTAGACATGACACCGCCCAATTGACTAACCAACCCTCAAAACGTCAATATCAAAATCGTAAATCTATACAACACATATAATAGTCCCATCTAATAGGGATACACCGTCCCGAATATAAATACAATCAAACCAATTCCCTGAACCTCACTTAGACTTTATTTCTGGTATTTCGCATCCAAAATTTTCCTCAAATGACTCCTTTGCGTGACCCGCATAACTCTATCTAGCACCAGTAGGAGATCGACCGACTCCTAACTATTTTACCTGCGAGTGTACTGCCTTCTTAGTAAAAACATTTTTATAATAATAATTCATTCGACAATATCTAAATGGATCAAGTGTGAGTATAGAAACAACACGTAACTAGTAAAATTCTCCATAAAATAAGCAGTGAAAATAAAGCAATAAATATAAGTTCCATTTCAACCCATCTAGTAAAATAATACCAATCACCATAATAAATAATAAATCACCCAATATAAGTAAAACATCACATCTCAAACACCACTCCACCACAACACACACTGGCTAGCCATAGTAATCGTTTTAACCTCACGATCGGGAGTTCGCAACGGTACCGTACCATCCATAGGATATGCCTTCCTACGAACACCCATCACTCCGCCGAAGCGGATAATTACTGCGCAGTATAAACATCTAACATCACTCTGCCGAAGTAGATAAATATCACTCCGCCGAAGCGGATAACATCACTCCGCCGAAGCGGATAACCTTACTCTACCGAAACAGATAAATATTATGGCATCGTCAAATCAAATACAGCATCATCGAATCACAACTCAATAAATATCGTCTACTCAACATCGTCAAATCACCACGTCTATCTCTTTTTCTCAAAACCAACTTTTAAATCCAAAAATCAGATTTCACACTTTCTTTTAAAGAAAACGTCTGATTTCACCAAATCTAACAAAAATTCATTTTCAACCTCATTTCAAAAACCACCGAAATTTTTCAAAAATCCAGTTTACTAACTCACCCACATCCTGCTTGATGCATATAATTTATAAAATTGTACGGTTTAAGTAAACCAATATTTCATTATATATATACAAAAATAATTTGGCAAGAAGACAGTACACTCACCTCATTATCCGCTCTCCAAAACCTTCACTGACCACACTCTATCGGGACGCCGGTGCCTACGTCTAATAGTGACAGAGCTTAAATTAATATCTTATCTAAAACATCTGAATCATACAATACAGACCCTATATTCCGAGTCGTTACTATTTTATGTACCACGTAATTAAAATTAATTAATCGTTACAAAATTATTACGATTTTAGGATTTGTAACGCTAAATAAAATTTAATTTAACGAAAATTAATAGTCGATTGAAATTTCACCTGTTTCCGAATCGTTTGGCAACCACGAGATGGGTTTTTGATTTCCAGTGGGGTGGTTTGTGTAAATTCTCCATTTTTTTCTTTTTTGTTTCTTCCTTTCTTTTATTTATTTTTTTTTTTTTTTCTTCTTCTGTTTTGGCTTCTGTTCCCTGTTTCAGTTCCGGTTACAGCCCCAGCCGACCACTCCTCTTTCTCTCTCTACTATCCATTCCGGCGATCTTACTCACCGTCGGCCGCCCTATACCAGCGATCACCCACACACCCCGCACTCACACCATCCGACCAAACGACACACCCAAACCGAAACCCACTTCCTTTCTCTCTAACTCTCCGATTGGTTGAATCACCGACCCCACCCACCGACGACCGAGTACCTATTATCGACTAAACCTTACTGACCAAACCTACCATGCTCATACATACACAACAACGAACACATATGACAAACACGGTGACCCTCCGCCGAATGATCACCATTCATGCCGGCGATCCATACCTAAACACACCCACACACTTACACATGTTGTCGGCATACAACCACAGACGCACACACACAGACACGTCCTTACCAAACGACAACCAAACACCTACACCCACTAACTAAACAGACGGCGACGAACGGCACCCACCGACGGAACCTCCTTTGTTTCTGTTTGGACTCTACCGGCACACACCCACCCATCCGATCACCTACACACTGATGAATTCCCACATACCCACGACAACAGAAACACACACCATCGGCCTGAACGGCGACACCTACTCCGGCGACGATCAGAATACACACCCTCACTCATGAGAGCACCGGCCAAACCCTCTCTCTCTCTAGATTTTTTTCTGTCTTTGAATTCCAGATTCTTCCTCTACGACAGGAATATATATATATATATACATGCATGTAATTAGTGGACGAGAATGCTCCCCCTTCAAGCCACGTCGTCCACTTCCCAAAACCCCTGCCCTCCGGTTGATTTCACGGCAACGGGAGAGAATGGATTTCTATAGATTTCTAGAATCCATTTGCCTAAATTACTCTTCCCTCCCCCCTTATTTCTAAAAATCATCCTTTGGGTTCAATTTACCATTTACAAGAATCTAATATGGTAATTTCACCCTTAACAGTTTCTAAATTGCAGTCTCACTCCCTAAAGTTTTAATTCAAAAGTTAAATGTAAATTTTTGAATAGATTGTTTTCTAAATTTTCAAATTGATCCCTAAATTTTTAATTGACCCAATTCTACCTCGAATTTTCCCCAATTGTTCTAAAATGCAACTAAAATGACGTATGTGCTAAAACGGGGTCTTACATTATTTGTGTTTTCTTCCTCATTGATCATCTTCATCGTAGTTTCATCTTCTTTATTCCTTCATAGATCATCTTCATCGTAGCTTCGTCTTCTTTGTTTGTTGTTCGTCTTCATCTTCGTCGTCTTCTTTATCGATCGTCTTCTCCATCTTCATCGGCATCGTTCGTCTTCGTCAACACTGTCTTCTTCGTCAAGCGTCTTCTCCATCTTCATCTCCATCGTCGTCTTCGTCATAGCTTCGTCACAGCTTCGTCGTTCGTCATTAATCGTTTCATTCGCTGCTGCACTCCAATTCGCCGCCGTTGTCTACCTTCCCTGTCTTCGTCCATCTCAGGTAAAGGTTTCAATTTTGAAAGGGTATTTGAGTATAAACCTATTTTCAATTTTTAATCAGAAAAAAAAAAAAAATAAATAAAATTGTTGAGGGTTTTCAATTTTGAGCTTTTTAATTTTGTAGCTGTTGATTAGGGTTCTCAAGTTTGTAGCTGTTTCAATTTTGAGAATAATTATGAATATAATTTTGTGATGTTTACAAATACTTTACATATCCAAACAAGGAAATTATAAAATTACACGATAAATTTCTTCAGTTAAAATAGTTATCTAAACAAGGGATTTGTCAAATCTCTTACGCAAATGCAACCTTATACCTTGCTACTCTCTCTCACAAAGTAAAGTACGTTTATAATTTACTATACTCTCTCACAAGACAAACTACGATTATGTCTTACTATAGTTCTCTCATTTAAACTAACACTCTGGTTTAAGTTACAGTTCAAACCCTCATAGGTTTATTTGAATCTATTGTTAGTGTTAATGAGTTTAACCCTTAACATTTTTATTAATCACCTATAATTAAATACACCATATATAAACTCTCTAGGTCCTTGAAGAAATGTATGTATAAATAATATAGAAAACAGAATGTACATAATCACATACGAGAGAGAGAGATGTAGTCAACGTAGATCACATGATAAAAAGAATAAATTAATAAGTTTAAGTTCAATGTATGACAAGTATGATTCTTTTTTTCAATTTAGGCTAAGACAAATTTCAAGAGAGTAATATTCTCTTAGAAAGTTCAAGTAAATTTTCTAATTAACTCTACACTGGATAGATTGGTACGAGGGGGCTTTAATATCTTGATGAGTAACTTAATCTCGTCAGTAGTGCAGGTTCTTCCCGTATCCAATTTATCAAATCGAACGAATTCCTGATAATATGTTTCTAACACTTTCTCTTGGAAAAATCTTTCGGTTTTCTCAAAAACAATGGATTTCAAATGTTAGTGCACAATCTCAAATCTCAATTCATTTATCATAATTTCAACAATTAACAATTTACACAATCTAGAGTAATCATATAAACAAGTTAAGTAAGTTAAGATATATGTATATTAAAGTAGTTCACATAAAGATAATTAAGATCAAGAAATATACAAATAATATGGAATGAAATCACTTAATATGGATTTGAATGTATATCATGTAGATAATGTCATGAATGACCTCAACTGGATTCCTCCAAGAATTCACCAATTTGATATGAAACAATCTCTCACAAAAGTTCAGTTTGGTGACTCTCTCAAATCGTACTCTTTTAAATAATATATTGTCGTGTGAACACTTTTTCAATCAATATAGTGTTAAGAGTGTATGACACAATCATATAGATCTAAGAATGTACAAAGTGTGTTGAATTATATAAAATTTTAATATTTGTTTTTCACTTGAAGACAAAGGCACTATAGATAACATTTCATAGGCCTTGAATATGAGCAATTGAGCTTACTTTTTTGGAATAAGTCCATTGTAGTTAATGATATGAATGTTCGGCGCGATTAATCAAAAGATATCTTACACTCACAAAATTTCAATTTACCCAATTCGAACAAATTTATTGTTGGAAGATAAGTATGTACACAAAAGGCATACATTTTAGGGCATGAAAAATAAAAACTTTATTTTCTATGGTTTTCCCATTGAGCTGTTCTCTTAATTTGAAATAACTGATTCAATTCAAAGATAAAAAGTTTTATTAATATTGTAAACTCATTTAAATCTATTAAGCATTCAATTCAAGCTTAAATTTATGTTTTTGCTCAACGTATTCAAACATCCCTAACAATCGGTTGACCACTTTTGATAATCAGTTGACCAATGTTCTTGGTTGGTTATTCTGAAAATTTTACTGGTATAATCGGCGGATCGATGAAAGTGATTGGTTGACTGGTTGCTCAAATTTAATACATATCATAATCTACTGCCATAATTAGTTGACCAAAAAAATGCCTATCTGTTGACTAATTCTGGTTGGTTTTTAATTCTTGTAGGTTATTGGTTAAATTAGTTTACTAGTGCAAGGGATCAATCGATCAGTTTCTATGAGATTTCAATTTTAGCCTATTTTTCGATCTACTATTATTTGTTCTTATTCTTTATTAAATTAATTTCAATTTTACACATCCATAAGCAATACAAACACACATAAATCACAAAAATAATATGTCACGTAAGAAATGCAAGTGTGATTCATGTTTGTCTGAGTAGAGTCAATGTGTATTGAACTATAGGGAAGAAACTATTTCCTTATATTTTGAAATCTTTTTCATTCTTTGCATCTATTTCTTCATTTTCCTTCGTGGTGTTGTTTCTCCAATGTGCTATTTCCTGATCCAAAACACTTACAAACCTATTAAATATCAAAACTACAAATATCTTGTTATCATCAAAATTATAATCTCCAGGGTTCACACCCATGAGATCAACAATCTCTCCCTTTTTTTATGGTGACGTATTTGATGGTTTTCCCAATTTGTATAACACCGATACTCCCCTTACTATGTGAACGACATTTTAGTTAATTTAGTATGAAATAATAAATAGAATAGCAACAATATAATAACATATAGCAGTAAACATATAAGCATGACTAGTATAAGCGAGTATATCAAGAATAATGTGACAAAGCCAAAAGTACTCAAGCTAAACATAAATGAGCAAATACTTATATTTGAGAATATCAAATCACTAATCTCTTCCCTTTGCCATCTCAAAAATTGGGGGTGTGATTGATGTGGGGAATGTTGGATCAAATTTTGAAACAAATAATGAATTTTATTTTTTAGAACTAATAACAAATTTTGTGATCCATTATTTTAAACCTCAAAGGCAAAGTGTCTCAAATTAATTTTAAAACACTTTAAGATAATTTTTGAACATTAAACATCATTTTTATTTTTATTTTTGGTTTATTTCCCCAAGTAAATGAAAAATGCATACACACTATAAATTTTGAAAGAATTTCAATAGAGAAAATGTCTAATTGTCAAGACATCCCCAAACATATTGTAAGAACTCTAAGGAGATGTCACCCTTTTTGGATGTGGTAATAAAGTGATGGTGAATCTTTGTAGACACTACATTTTGTCTTGCCATTCAATGTCAAATCAAGAACAAATTCAGATAAATTTTAAATGGGACGTTTAAATGGAATGAATTTTTAGTTTGAATCACACTATATAATAAATAAAAATACAATAAAAAACATAAGAACATACAAAAACTGTTAAATTAGACTAAATTCAGCTAAGTAAAAGTTTCGAGTCAACCTCAAAAATCCTATAATTTAAGGGTTTCTAAAATGACATTATTAAAGGTTGATTTAATTAAATCACCTTTAGTATGAATGAAAATTAGGAACTACCCATCAATTATAGGATATTTCAACAATTTACTTCGGTTACCGACTTTAACCCTGAAACATTTACTATCACTGTTTTGTCGGTTTAACACCAAAAATATTGTTTCAATTATGCATTTTACATTCAAATAATACCAATACAAAATCCAAGAGACCATTTTAAAGGCTTGTAAATTTCATGAGAAGTCCTAAATTACCAAAGTGATTAAGGATTTGGACTTGGCTTGGAATCAAACAAACCAACGTTATTTTGATATAGCCACCTAGTCCCAATGAATCAAGGACCAAACCCACCATTAAATTTATCACAAATGATCATTTAAATGACCAAGAATCCCCTAGATATTTTCTACACAAAATATCTAAGGACAAAACCAAATCACTTAGGAGGTAACCAACTGTTATCGAAACTAAACCGATTAGTTTCGACACCTAAGCTAGGTATTTAATATGCATTAAGCCCATACCATCAAGAATTAAATGTTTGTGATGATATTAATAGACCATATTCAAAGTATGTATATATTTCAATCAAAATATCTTAGGTTTTACCGAAATCCTAAAATGTAACTACCCTATTATCGAATCCAAACCAACCTGGTTTTCCACATAACCAAAGCATTTAATGCATATCCCATCAAGAATTTTTTGCTTGGTATGACATGAAAGGGGTAGATTCAAAGTACCAATATATTTTCATCAAAATATCTTAGGGTTAACTAGAAACCTCGAAATCTAACTATCGGTTACAAGGCATTTAAAACGACTCAATTCAAATCCAACAAAATTCAAGTCCAATACATCATGAGTCATCATCAAGCATTAAATGTAAGATTAATCATCAAGACCAAATACGTTGCACCATGGAAACATTAATGGCAACCAAACCAAAATAGTGAAATTAACCCGCACTTAGCCCCTAAACCGAAGTAGAAGTTTCACTTCATGCAATTAATGCACCCATGTGAAACCAATCATGTTCAATATTTAGTAATGATTGCAAATGATTTCCAATCACTGCTAATGATTGCCAAACATTACAAAGATCTTGGAAAGATTTGGTAATCATTACCAAATCTTAGAGAATCTTCCACAATCCATCAAATTCGTCCAAAAGTGATCAAGATCAAGACAAGAGGACATGTCTCCTAGGCCAAACAAACCCTAAGAAAGGGTCTAGGATACCCCATGTGCTAGGATTTTCAAGCATTTCTCTTGAATAACACGCCGTTATTCCACTAAAATTCAATCCCAGAGGGTCTTCTTGAAGTTCTTAGAGCAAGAAATCAATAAGTTGACGGTAACCGATTGAGTTTAAGCCAAGAAGATCAAAGAAGGATAAGAATGTATTTGTTTAGGGAAAGTCCACTCCCCTAAACTAAGTATGTTTCCTGAATATCCTTCAATATTGTCTTAAATTCATATATCTTGCCTTTAAATAGCATAATCATGTAGTATCCATGTTTTAATTTCATGTATATAACACATATAATTCAGTTATCAATTAAATAACGCTTATTTTTTGTTATAATCATCAAACCATGTCCATATCATACAAAACCATCTCAAGAACATTAAGAACGCCCGAGAACATGTTAAGAACATATGAGGACCCAAATCATCTGAGAACATGTTAAGAACATGTGAGGATTCAAACAAAACACCTATCACACCATGAGTTGTGCATAGTCTCTATGATTATCTCATGAACACTTCAAATCGACTCTTTACTAAGTGTTAATACTAACCATATAACTGTTAATAATCGATTTACTTTATGTTAAACGTCAAGATCACAGCCTGGAAAGTCTTCAGGCTAGTGGACTGGAACTATATATATATATATACAGTACACCAACAAACCCTTATGGCTAAAAATTGAGGATAAAGGGAGGGCCTCTATTCCTTCGAGGATATGTATGATTCCTTTTCAGAATCCTTCCTCGTTTTTCTTAGTTACAAGTAGGACTGGTATATATATTGTGTTTCTCTTCTTTTTTAACTAACAACTCAAAATCAAACACTATCTTGTCTAAACAAATGAGTTCGGTTAAGGTGTTCTTAACAAAATCAAAGAGACTATTTACATATCATGTTGTGATTTATGTATTGTTTAATAACTAAAACCAACCTAGTAATTACCTTACATAAACGAACTGTGTGATGACCTGATTCCCATTAATCTGAGATACGTAGGCAACCCACGTATGGGTTCAGTCACATATCCAAATAATTTAGTCTTAGTTTGCATACTAGAACTACATGTAGACCTGATTTCCCGTGTTTATCGGGATATATAAGCCCGTTTGGTTAGTGTGCCCAACCTAACTCAATCCAACCCAACCCAAAAATTTTGGGATTGATTTTTGGGAACGCGTTTGGCAAACACAAAACTCAACCCAACTCAACCCAAAAAATGAGAATTGATTTTTCAAAACCTAAACAAAAAAGAATAAAAAAAAATGTGTTTCTTTTTGTGCCCAATCCAACCCAACCCAAAAGAGGGACACGCTCGGAATTAACACATTTATTAATGATGAATCAATTCCCACACCCACCGCCTTCCTTATATCTCATCTTCTCCACTGTTCTCGTCTTCATTTCTTCTCCATCCGCGAAGCAGCGAAAAAGTAGCTTTGTTCGTCTCTTCCAAGCAACGTCGTCGTTCGTCTCCTCCAAGCAGCGTCGTCGTTCATCGTCGAAGCAACCATCGTAAATTCATTCATCGTCAAAGCATCGTCGTCTCTCTTTCACTCCTTCATCATATGGGTTCTCGAAATCAATTTTGTTTTATTGACGAAATCGATTTAATTTAAGAAACAATTTTAGGGTTTGATTTCAGAAATTGGAATAAGGGTTCGATTTCTTGATTTTGGGTTCGATTTCTTGATTTTAGGTTTGATTTCTTAGAATTAGGGTTTGATTTCTTAAATCTTTGAGATTTAAAATGTGGAGACACTACTGTTGGCGATGAATTCTATTGATCTTTTGCAATTGTGTAACCAAGACTTGTTTTCTTTATTATATCCAAATTTTGTTTGTAGCTTGACAAGATTGATGAAAAAATCTAGTGAATCAGTAGTCTTAAACACTACATTCCTTCAGCTCTACTCTCAATTTTAGTCATTGTAGGAAGATAAGAAGTCAGCTTTTATATGGGTCATTAACTTTCATCAGGGTGATTCATGCAGGATAACTATGCCATCCAAAGCTTTGAGAGTGTTATTGCTGCTAAAGATTGTGATGCATTTAGGGAAGTTTCTGGTGGAAGAGGAAAACCATCTACAATTGTTGACAATGATGAAGATCTAGGAAAGGTGAATTATATTCATCAGTCTCTCTCCCTCTCTTTCTTTATCTCCTTGTTCTGTTTTAATGAATTATGGAAGATGATTGTGTTGGTTTTTCCAGGTATGCCAGCTTGAAAATACTGAAAGATAGAATGAGAAGGCGGTGATAATTGTTTAGCAAAAATAAGCTTATGGTGCTAGATTTTATGTTGTTACTTTTATTCTTGTATGAAGAGCTTGTTATTGTATGTGTAGGAACTAAATTTTGATTAATAATAAGAAGATTGTGCAATTTTGATTTTGATATGACTTTTGTATCATGAATTTGGTTTTGATTCAAAATGTCCATAGATTTACGTTGTGGAATTAATGTTTAAGAGTTGGTTGTAATCAAGTATACTGATATTTTCAATTAAGAGTTTGACGATGTCAGTTGTATAATTTGAGATATAAATTATTTATATTTTTTATTTGTTTGTTGTATATTGATTGTTTATGAAAACACGCACAATTGTACTTTTGTTGCCAAAAATCATATTTAATCAAATTAGATATCTATTCTACAATATGTATGGTGTTTATATTTAATATGTCAATATTTTTAAATAATTATTTTTAATTAATGTTTATTTTTTTGAATTTGTTGTAATTTGATATTTATAATCATACATTTAAATAAATATAAATATATATATATATATATATATAAAACAATTGTTATGGAAATAATTCCAGAATGATTCATTACCAAACGCAATTCTGTTCTCGGAAAGAAACAGAATTATGCATTAGTAAACGCGATTTTGTTCCCAGCACAAAAAAAAATTGTTGTTACCAAACACAATTTTATTCTCAGTAAGGAACAGAATTCTCAACTCAACCCAACTCAACCCATCTCAGTTGGGTTGAGAAAAGTGGGAACACTAACCAATCCCAGTTCAATCTCTTAAAAATTCAAAAACATTTCATTCCAATTGGGTTGAGCTTGTATGTTGGAACTACATGTCGACTTGATTCCCTGTGCAAACAGGGATATGTAGGAAGTCTTTATAAGGTTCGATCATTCATATTTCTATATCTTATAAACTATCATTGGGTTGTCGCTACCTAGATTAGTATAGTTTACTGCTTCCATTATATAAAAAAATACAAAAATATTTTCATTTTCAAGCTGCTTGCATAATAGATAGTTAAACATTTGCAGCTTTATATTACACATAAAAATGCATAAAAAGGGAAATTTTTTAAAAAAGTGAATTGTTTTTTGTTAAGTAAACCAAAGAAAATTACTTGGGTGTTGTTTAACAATGAATATTCATTTAGATTAGGGTACCGTTTACAGACAGGGTGTCTTGGGGTGCGTAAAATCTTTCCCAAGCATAACCAACCCCTCCTAACTTTAAGAAATCTCTGGTACAGGAGCTTCATGAAGTCAAAACATGGGTCATTTCAAAATAAAAATGATGTTCTAAAAATTTAGGTGATCAACACACTATTTAACCCATGCTAGGTAACGACTACTTTTTAAACATAAAATCCCCGCCCAAGAAGTTTTTAAAACTGACGCCTAGAAAAGCCCATGAAAAATCATTTCAAAATGAATGGATTTGGAGAACCTAAAAAAAGGGGAATAGAAATTTGTTTTCAACTTCTTCTCGATCTCTACTTTTTTTGCTATCAAAATTCGAGGTGCGTCAGCTAGCAACTCCATTAGGGACCATTAGAGGGTCAAACCTAGTCAGAGTCTAAATTAATATTCACAGCTAAATAAAACCTGAGAAATACGTCTTCGGTTTTTAAACATAATTAATTCCCTTCCAAAACTATAAATAGTAATAAATAATAGTAATAATAATAATAATAATAATAATAATAATAATAATAATAATAATAATAATAATAATAATAATAATAATAATAATAATAATAATAATAATAAAGTAAAAAAAATTAAAAAAATAAAAAAAATAAAAATAATAATAATAATAACAAGGGTTTTTTTATTGTTTAGGCTTTTTTCAGCTTTCTCTCTTCTCATTTAACTTGTTTTTGAAAAATATTATTTTTTAAACCCTTTTGAAAATATTCTTTGAGAAAATTCCTTTTTGAAAAACAATATATAAAATGAATGGACATTTATACCCCTATATAAATATTCATAATCCTAACTGTAATATTCATTCCCTCCTCTTATTTTACCGAACCCTAATTTTTCAAGACACTCTTCTCTCTCTCTCTCTTTCAAACCCGTCGACAGTCATCTCTCTCTCTCTCTCTCTCTCTCTCTTTTTCTTGAACCCCCCGACGTCGACAATCCTCTCTCTCACACCCGCCGATGCTGACGCTTCTCTCTCTCTTTCTCAAACTCGCCAACACCGACAGTCCTCTCTCTCTCTCTCTCAAACCCGTCGACGCTCCTCTCTCTTTCTCAAACCCGTTGACACCAAAAATTGATTAAGATCTACCGATGCTGACGATTGCTGAAGATCCGCCAATGCTGATGAGTGTCGAAGATCTACCAATCGACTGCTAAAGATCCATTATTTTTGTCGCAACTTCTAGTCATCGTGCTCTGATTTGCGAAGACGATGAACGACCCATCGCTGTCATGCCCCGATTTGCGAAGACAATAAGCGATGATAGACAACCATTTAGACAATGGTCAGTGGATAAAGACGATGCATGAAGGGTTGGACGACGGTCACCGTGCTCCAATTTTGCAAAGACGGTTGGCGAACCATCGTTGCAGACGGTCGTCGTTCAGATCTAGTTTAGATGACGGTCGATAAATGAAGACGATGATCGGTGGACCATTGTTGTAGACGGTAGTTGCAATGGTGGATTGTGGTGGGTTACGGTGGATTGCAGTGAACGATTTGGCGGTAGATGTTCACAACAATCGATCTTGCGATGGTTGATTCTCTGCTTATCGTGTATTCATCGTACGTGAATATTTATACCAGTGCTTCTTTTTTGTTTTTCTGTGAATGTTCATGTGTGTTTTGTTTTCTATAAATGTTTTGCAATGGATTAGATATGTTTTACATCAGTTTTGTTTTGTTGCTATTCTTTTGATTGTTCATGTGTTTTGTTTGAATATTCATGTTGATTATTTCTCGTTCTTAGATTTGGTTTGAAATGTTCTCAGATATGGTTTCTCTCTTTTCATTTTCTAGATCTCGGTGAATGTTCATGTAAAAATACACATATCTGATGTTCATTCTCAGTGTGTGGGTTGGTAGATGTTGATTTTGCGATTTGGTGAATATTCATGTCAATTTTGTTGGGTATGTTTTGAATTTGCGATTTTTTATTTTTTTTTTAATATTCTCATATTTTGATTTGTTGCTTAGGCAGTGAACGTGTGTATTAGAAATGTTCATGGAATTTTTGTTTTTCCATTTCTAGATTTGGAATTGGTTTGAATGTTCATGTCATTTTGTTCTCATTCTCAGATCTTTGTTTGAATGTTCGTAGATCTGGTGTCTTTCTCCCCATTTGCCAGATCTAGAAAATTCTAAATCAAATTTTATTTGAATTTCTATCGACCGTGAATTTGTTCATATAAATTTGATCTCTCTTTTCCAAAACATGAACATTCACAAATTAACAAAAGGTTACCCAAAATAATCGAAATTCATATCATCGTAAATAGGATTTTTCATAGATTAATTTGGTGTATTTTTTTTAATTTCTATCAACCGTGAATCGCGTAAGATGATTTTGGTGATTTGGTGGTTTTTGAGAAAGGAAACTCTTACATTTTTTAATAGAATGACATAAATTGTAAATACAAATGAGGGGCAATGACTAGGGACTAAACTCTAAGAAGGTTATGGTAACCAAAAACTTAGTGTAGGCATTTAAAAGACCATTTTCCCAATACACTATTTTATAAAGACCAAATAATAAAATTTCCTAATAATAATAATAATAATAATAATAATAATAATAATAATAATAATAATAATAATAATAATAATAATAATGTTACTAATAATTAAAAAAAAAATTGAAGTTAAAATTTATTTTTACATATCTTGTTTATACTAGCATGCATGCATATTTACTGTCTTTAAATACTGCATTCAAATATTGTCTTTAAATTTCTGCATTTCATTTCTGTATACTCTTTCCAACGCACGAGCACTCACTTTGCATTGCATATCATGTGAAAACCTAAATCGTAACCCTCTTAGGGATAGAGAGGCCGGTAGTAGAGGCTGAAGTCGACGAGGTCGTGACGCCAATTTAAGGTCTGAAAATGCTTAGGAGAGAAAGAGGAGTTAGTAGAAACAAGGTCAAGTGGGTTTCTCCCCCGGGATCCTGCTAAGAAACTCGACTCGCTCAAACCACTAACTAATGATAGATGTTCCCCCGGGGAGGACGCCGGAGGTTTGAAAGTCAGTGAAACGAAGCATTTTAGGATGCGCTAGAAGAAAACCCATAACCTCATATAGTAAGCTTAGGATAATGGATAATCAAAACCTTGTTGTACTTAGGACACTGACTTGGAGAGAGACATTTATCTTGTTGTCAATATATAATTATCCTGAAACCTTACAAAAAGAGTAGAGTATCTCTAGGACTAATAGAGAATGAAATAGCCCATTAAGAATTCTCGTTCTTCTTTACCTATGAGCCTGGTCACAGTCTGGAATTGTATCAAATAAAAATTGATTATTGAACAAACCATGGGAAAGGATAAAGATAATGCTTATTGTGACTATAAGAGGCTTTATTAGACTTGAAAACTCCATTTTGTTCGAATTCAAGTATTTATTTAGTTTGAGGTCAATAATGACAAAGAGTTGATACAAGATTTATAAGCGTCCAAATAAAAATATCAATCGAGTTTGTAAATATTAGACACCCTTCCTGAGGGGTTGTCATGTCAAAAACCTATGTGATTTGTAAAATTAGGAAGTAGTGGAAATCTCATCTCGAACTAAGTCATAGTCCAAACCCCAAACGTCTTCTAAGCAAATAATACGTACAAGGCTGTTATTTAAGTAGGAAAATTGCTCTGCGTAAGAAAACATCCATCTCCCGTTCTCCAGTTCGTACTGGTGCGCAAGCACGACAGCCTATCCTAATGGAAGACATAGAAGAATGGCCAAATGAACCTATCGGGGTAGTCCAACTGAAAGAATAAATGGTATCGTTGAAATAGTCCGTTAGTCAGATTTTCGAACTCCTGCAGCAAGTCTACCAATCTCAACAAAACCCTATAACCCTTGTTCAATTGTTGAATCCCATAGAACCAATAACCAACCATTAGCCCTCCAATTCCGAAGGCCCTAGCCCGGCTACTGAAGAAACAAATCTTGTTGAACTTTAGCCACAAGTCACTCCGACTGTCAACTGACCCAAATTGAAGTACTACCACAACTAAACCAAATACTAGCCCAGTTATACCCGAAACCAATGACTAATTTGAAAAAGAAATAAAAGAACAATCTTAGAAAACATCCTTACTAATTGAAAAGCTACTACAAATGAAAAATGGAACTCTAGGAAGTAAATAAAGGAGAATCTAGAACCAGTGCCCAATATCTTGACCTATCTTCTATACCTCAAGTGAAGTTCCCTGATAACTTTACCATGCCCACATTCTCGAAGTACGACAAATCAAAGTGTCTAGACTAGCACACCCAACGATACTATAATGAAATGGGGGTGTATATCCATAATCAAGCGTTAGCCGTTCAACTCTTTCGACAATCACTACACGAACCTGCTGCTCAGTAGTATTCAATAATAGAACATTCAAAATTAGAGACATTCCTAGATATAGTCAGGACTTTCTGTGAGCAATACGACTATAATCAAGAAGTGTTACTTGACAAGATCTCTTTCTAAACCTTGACTAGGAAGAGTAGAGAAAGTTTCTGGGAATATGGTGTCCGATGGAGGGATAGAACCGCACAAGTAGTACTACCAATGAAGGAGGCCGCGATAGTCCAAATGTTCATCTAGGCTCAATCTTACCTTAACTACGAGCCTTTACTAAATACACTGAATGGTCCATTCTCCAACTGATCCTTCGAGAGAAATATATAGAAGAGGGTGTTAGGACCGGCAGAATTCAAAAGTCGACCGAGCACACACATAAGAGAACAACACCTAAGGAAAAAAACCCTAAAGTGGCAATGGTAGGCCAGGGTCAAAGAAACCAACAGAACATCTAACCTCAATATAAACCTCAGCAACCAAATCCTCCCAAGTTTGAAAACCAAGTCTTCCAAAAACAACCACCTCAATTCGTATTGCCACATTAATTCGCACCGCCACCTCAATTCGCTCCTTTTCCAGCTCCAGCATACAACCCATATCAATATCAACCTCCTTATAAAGCTCTACCATGACCTCTAAACCCATTCAACTACCAACAGAACTATAGACCCAATCTGCTAACCGGAGAATCAAGGCATTTTACCCCTTTCCCTGTAACTCTTCCTCGGATCTTTGAGGAATCTGTTAAAAACAAAATGCTTAAACCTTACCCCCAAAATGCTAAAATACCCATAGCTCATACTATAATCCAAACCAATCTTGTACTTATCACTCAAGAGCACCGGGTCATATTATAGATAATTGTATCTCTCTGAAGCACAAGATAGAAGATCTGATACAAGCCAAGGTGATATGTTTCCCAAAAGTGGGGCAGACATCTCAACCTAACCGTCAGCAAAACCCGTTTCCCAAGCATAATAACTCAGCTCGGATAAGATTAGGAGACTGATTCGACTAACTATACTGGACTATGGAAAGCTGATCCCAAACCACCTGGAGGAGTATGGGTAGAAGCTAGAACTTTCCCTATAGCCTATTGGATAAATATATCAGTTCTAGCTTCGGGAATGAATGATAGACCTATCTTGTCTATCAGCTAGGGAAGTGAATTCATTAAGGAAGACAATAAAGAAAAATGACCTATGATAGACGAAAATCCATAACTAACAGGTGGAGAAGGAGGAGCCTTTTAAGAGCAAAAAGAGTTAGACCAGATATGGGGAGAAATTAATACGTTGAACAAAAATGTCACTGATATAGCCGTCATAGTCAAAAAAGTCTTGAACGTGTACCAACCACCCAAGAAAGAGCCTCCGAGAAACGCAGTATTGCTCTTGCCTAAGAAAATATTTGACCTCAACTACCCAAGTTAGGATAACCAAGATGAGACATTCTTGCAAAATAATCCCCCTACCAAGGAGAATTTTAGCACCCTGGGTAGACAACCGAGCTACACAATCCAGGATGATTCCTAGATTAACATGCTCGAGTACAGTTTCATGAAGTTAGACCTGGACCAGGCATGAGGTATAAGAGTTTCTCACTTTACTATACAGTCGCAGCAAGAACCCAATAATAATCCGACCAAAAACTGTTCTAACCTTCGAGATGCCAAAGCAAAACACGGTGAAAGACTTGAAAGATTTGACTTAAAATTATTCTGCGACAATTAAAACCAATGTCATAAGGACAAATGACCAAGTAGGTGAGATCAGAAGTTTGCCCCAGACTTGTTGAAAGTACCAAACAAAAACCCAAGGGTATCCCTAAGAAGACTGTCACTGAGAAAGAAGTACAAGAATTTCTAAAGGCAGTAAAGAACACTAAGTACAAGGTCATCGAACTACTAAGCAAAGCACCGGCACAGATTCGATCCTGTCGTTGCTAATGACCTCTGAAGTACATCAAAATACACTGTTGAAAGTCCTTAATGAGGCCCATGTACCTATCTCCATATCACGAGATCCCTTCACTAATATAGTGGAAAATATCCTCAGCACCAATCTCGTAACCTTTACTGACAACAAAATACCTTCTGAAAGAACTGGGTATATCAAACCACTCAACATATCGATGTAGTATCAAGATTTCATTCTTTCTAGAGTTCTAGTAGACAATGGATCCATTCTTAATATATATATCTTCTGAGTACATTTAAGAAGATTCGGGTAAACGAGGATTGAATGTAGACTACTGCTTTCACTATCAAGGCTTTTAATGGTGAGAAAAAAAAAGTCTATGGGAGAAATTAGACTATCGATTGTTAAAGGCCCAGTCACTTTTCAAGTGGACCTGCATGTCTTAGATATACCAGTTGCCTATAACTTGCTCCTTGGAATGCCTTAGATGCACTCGACCGAGGCAGTTCCTTCATCACTTCATTGGAAGATAAAGTTTATTTTCAAGGATAGTATCAGAACCATCTATGCTGAGGAAGATCTTTCCATCTACCGAACGTCTGCAGAGCCTGTAATAATAGCCGATCATATTGAATAGTAAACTTCTTTCAAACCCTTCGATATAGCGAATGCTTCATATGTTTGAGAAGGAAGTCTACCACCAACACCCAGACTGTCCACTATCACTACCATATTGGCCACTCACATGAACACCATGAACTTCGACCCAAAGATACAAGTCAACAAAAGTAAAGAAAGAATATGGTTCATGTTCAAGATCATATAGAAACTAGACACGTATGGGTTGAGGTTTGTTCCGACCCAAAATAAAGGATTCAATAAACAACCTGGGAAGAACGAAGAACCGAGGATAATTTCTCATATCCGAGTTAGCTTTTTATTCACTACTGGCATAGTCCAAGCCGAGAAAGAAGAGAAGAAAGAAAAACCCAACCTCATGATAATCCCTTACCAAACCAATCCAAACCCTCTCGTATCATGGTCAAAAGAGTTTTGCATAATCAATAAGGAAGGGAATGACTTTAGAGCTATCTAGCAACCTTAGAAATTGGGAAGCTCGTCCAATCCCTATGCGAAGAGGACTTTGGTAATCAACAAGTAGCTGTAACATCTCCTATCTGATTAGCCACCAGATAGTAGAGATTATACTATATCTAGGCTCTCTTTTCACGTTTTGAATTCTCTCTTTTTATATTTTAGTACTAGTTATGCTAGGAAAATAACATATTTAAAATCAGATTTTGTGTTTATTTTTCAGGTGCCCAAATAATCTTGCATATAATCCATATAATAATGAAACACTTCTTCCCAACGAGTATAATCTAGATAAGGAAATAAATCGAGAGTTCATGGAAATCGAAACAGAAGATGACCCTATTCCTGAGAACACCGAGGAAGTCCGAAGAGACTTAGAACAATTCGAGAAACGACCTATTCCAAGTCAAGACGAGACCGAAACAGTGAACTTAGGAGATCCTAAAAATTTGAGAAAAACAAAGATTGGGAAGTCGATTAGTATCCAAGAGAAAGAATATATGATATCTCATTTAAAGGAATATCTAGATGTTTTTGTTGGTCCTATGATGACATGGTAGGATTATCAACCAATATCGTGACGCACATACTTCCCATTAAGGAGGAAATAAGACCAATTAAGCAGAAGCTCTGGAAGATGCGACCTGATATCAACCTGAAAGTCAAGGAAAAGATCGTGAAGCTGTTTGAAGCCTACCTCATCAAAGTCTGCACTTACTGTGAGTGGTTGAGTAACATAGTGCTAGTATCCAAGAAAGACAGAAGAATTCGTGTCTGTGTCAACTATAGAGGCCTCAATGGGGCAAGTTCGAAAGATGACTTCCTACTATCGAATATCCACATCATCTTGGACAACCCTGCTAGGTGAAAGATTTCATCCTTTGTGGATGGATTATGTGGGTATAACCAGATCCTAGTCGACGAAGAAGACAAGCATAAGACCACCTTCACTACTTTTTGGAGGGTATTCTATTATCAATCCATATCGTTTAGACTCAAGAATGTTGGGGAAACTTATCAGAGGGCCTTGATGACCTTATTCCATGACATGATCCACAAAGAAATTGAGGTATATGTGGATGACATGATAGTGAAATCAAGGGAGGATGAATAAAACACTTCAAAAAGATGTTCAATGAACTCTAGAAGTTCTAGTTGAAGCTCAACCCGGCCAAATGTGCATTTGGAGTAGTATCTGGGAAGCTACTTGGATTCATAATTAACCGCTGGGGTATCAAAATTGATCCTACCAATATTAAAGCCATAATCGAAATGCCTGGACCTAGAAGAGAAAAGGAAATTTATTGATTCCTTGGAAGAGTGAATTTCATCGCGTGCTTTATTTCACAATTGACAGCAACTTGTGAGTCGATCTTCAAGCTGTTGAGAAATGAATGAAATGGGAAATGGAACAAAGAATATCATGCCACCTTAGAGAAAGTCAAGGCTTATCTAATGAATCCTTCTATCTTGGTACCACCCCAACAAAGATGACCATTATTTCTATACCTCACCATCCTAGAAACCTTTATGGGCAATGTTGGGACAACATGATAGTTTGGGTAAGAAGGAGAAATTCATTTACTACTTTTGATCCTAAGATTTTGATGAACAATTAAGTGTTGATGTTTTGATAGAACTAATATTTGTTCAAGTGTTTCAGTTAATTAAGTTCTTGTGATGAAGATGCAATGACAAATTTATAAATGGTTATGAAATGATAATGACAAAGATGATGAAGAATTAAGAGTTTGAAGAAATTAGGAAAAACAACTCAAGTGAATTTCAACTCTTAATATCCCAATTAGGAACACATACGGCACAAAAGTTTTTTTATTATTTATGTGTGTTTTGATAAGATGAAATTATTTGCTCCCATGTGTATTTGAAAAGAAATATTTATAATTGACTAAAATGGAATTTAAGAAATTAGTGGAGCTTATTTAGAAAAGAAAATCGTTAAAGGGGTGAAAACGTAAAAGAGAATGAATTAAAAACGAATTTAGAAAAGAGATCTAGCAGACATAAGTCGACTGATGAGTCGACCGGACCAAGCAGCATGAACTCTCTGTATCTCTGAGTCGATAGGTAAGTCGACTGGCCTAGAGAAGATGAACTCTTTGTATCTCCAAGTCAACAGGTAGGTCGACCAGTGAAGGTAAATTAAACTCTCTGAACCTTCAAGTCGACAGATAGGTCGATCGATGAACGCAACAGCTTTGGCTTAGCTACATCCTGAATTGGACAATCAACTGACCGGTCGACTGGGGGCGCTGTTTCAGGATACTGTTGATTCCGAAATTATATCCAAAAGTAGCCATTTTTTGTTGGGATTTGAGAGAGATTTCAGGGATATTATTATATTTAAGATATGCTTCATCTATTATTTAAATCTTATTGATTTGGTTCATTAATTTTTAATGTTTCTTAATTTGGTTCATAAAATTGATTCTATTCTAATTAATTGAGATTGAGAAATATTTTGGGGACTTAATTGAAAGATTTAAAAGCCATTATTAAGTGAATTGAACCAAAATGAAGTCATAATAATAGAAGGGGTCTAAGAAGGCATTTAAATGTCATGATAAGTGGGAACTAGCCGTTAGAAGGTTGATTTCTTTATCTTATATAAAGACCTGCGTTTTTTATATAAAGACTGATCATCAATCAATATCAAGAGAGTTAAAAGAGTTAAGATCATTTGTGAGCTGTTCTAAGAATTATCATTCTAAGATATTGTGTGAGTTATTCTAATAGGCGATCTTGAGAATTATTCATTGCTATTTTTTGCTGCTACCGGATCTGAAGTAACATCGCTCTATTTATTTATTCTGTGGACTCCAGGTGAGATCTTTCCAACTACTTTATATATTGTGCATTACTTGTTTAATTTTGAAAATTGATCTTAGAAATTGTTTTTAATTCTTTATTGAAGAAAATATTTTTTATAAACAATTTCTTAAATCTGATTACGTGCTCAATTATTTGCTACCCATATTTTGTTAAAAATCAGATTTTCAATCTCAGATTTTTCTATCACTAGATTTGGGATATTA
The DNA here is from genome assembly GCA_016647705.1 of Eucommia ulmoides. Taxonomy (NCBI): domain Eukaryota; kingdom Viridiplantae; phylum Streptophyta; class Magnoliopsida; order Garryales; family Eucommiaceae; genus Eucommia; species Eucommia ulmoides. Next base: position 44,459,974 of record CM028328.1, read on the forward strand.
ATTGAGTTTTAATTTATCTGGAGTGGTAGAAGCACCGAGTGAGATAATCTGCTTATCAATTTGTATTGGTGAGTAGTGTGACGGATTAAATACTGTTGGGGGTATTTAATCAGGGGTAGCCGAGTTTCAGTCTCTTCTTGTAAAGAGATTGAGGAAGTAATTCTTCCTAGATAGAATTGTGTTTTGAGTGAATTTTGTAACGATTCAATCTTTACCAAGTAAATAAATATTTGGAGTGATTAGTGAGGTTTTGATTCTTTGGCCTTGTGTTAAAAAGAATTAGGTTATTCTTTAGCCTATAAAAAGTAGAGGTTCTTCCTTAACTTGAGAAAAGAATTTTGTAAAGATTGATTCTGAGCCTGTAAAAGAAATGTTGTGTGGGTTGGGTTCCTACCTTTAAAGGAATCTTGAGTATTAGTGGGTGCGAATCTCCATGGGGCTCGGAGGACTGGATTAGCCAAGAGTAGCTTGGTGAACTAGGATATATCTTGGTGTACTGCAATATTTAATTTGTTTATTTTTGCTATTTGGTGTGCACCTAGTTGATTATATAATTATGTTGTAATATAAAGATAATAATTAATTTAGGATTAAAATTAATTATTTGATTTATGGAAGTTTTATTCCGATAATTTGTTAATTACCCAATTCACCCCCCCTCTTTGGTATTCCACTTGGCCAACAACTACATCAGCAAAGGATTCTCTTCATATGAAGACAAATACTCAATATTAGAGAAAACTTGTTGTGTATTATCCAGAACTACTCAAAGGTTACGTCACTACCTATTGTACTTTACTACCCATTTGATTGCTAAAATAGATCCTCTAAAGTACATATTCAAGAAGCCTATGCTCACCAAAAGAATATCCAAGTAGCAAATGCTACTTACTGAGTTCGACATTATATATGTGACTCAGAAGGCAATCAAAGTCCAAGAGATTACCGACCAGCTTGTTGATAAGTCAAGAGCTTATAAAAGGATCATGGAGACTGAGTTTCCCAATGACCCTATCGCATTGTTGACTAGCGAAAAAGATGACCAGATGTGGAAAATGTACTTCGACGGAGCTAGCAACTCAAAAGGGCCAGCATTGGTACTGTCCTAATTTCTCTGCAAGGTCATCACTTTCCAGTTGCAGCTAAGCTAAAGTTCACCAATACCAACAATACCACTGAGTAGGAAGCTTGTATCATGGGTTTAGAGTTGGCCATAATCTTAAAAATCAAAGAATTTATAGTATGCGGGGATTCAGAGCGGACTATAAACTAGATAACCGATAAGTACGAGATGAAAGATGCCAAGTTGATCCGGTACAATAATTTCTTACTTGAGCTTTGTGAAGCCTTCTGATCAAGTTCGAACACGTACCACGGCTAAAGAATGATTTCGCCAATGCCCTTGCAACGTTAGCATCTATGATATCAGTGATTAAAGAAGAAGATGAGGAGATTCCCATAACTATCAAGATATACTAACATCCAGCTCATTATAATCAAATAAAAGCTGAAGAAGACAAAGAACCTTGGTACATAGACATCCAAATGTTTTTGAGAAATAAATAGTACCTCGAGGAAGTTGATAACCTAAGTCGAAGAACCTTGCGAAGGCTAGCGGGCCAGTTCTTTCCCAACGGTAATACCTTAGACAAGAGGTTACCAGATTTAGGTCTCTTAGGGTGTGTGGGCACTCAAGAAGCTATATAACTCATGAAAAAGGTTCATAGTGAAGTATGCAGACCACACACGTGCGGATTCATGTTGTTCAAAAAGATCCTACGAACTGGTCGTTTTTGGTTAACCATAAAAGGTAATTGCATAAACTTCGTGAGATGTCAGAAATACCAGATGCATGGTGATTAGATTCATTTATCCCCTATAGAATTGAATTACTTAGAGGCCCCATGGCCTTTCTCAATGTGGGGAATGTATTTCATGGGTCTAATTACTCCGATGGCTCCAAGTGGACGCTGATTCATCCTAGTTGCTATAGACTACTTTACCAAATGGGTGGAAGTGATTTCTCTTACTCATGTCACCCAGAAGACTGTAACACAGTTATTCAAAGAGAATATCCTATCGCGTTACGGAGTACCCCAAGCCCTAATTACAGACAATGCCCAAAATCTCAAATAAGGTATAATGAAAGCCATTTGCACCTAGTTCAAAGTAGAACACAAGAATTTTGCACCTTACTGTTTAAAGATGAATGGAGCAGTAGAGGCCACTAACAAGAATATTATAAATATCTTGAGCAAGAAGATAGACAACCACAAGGAGTGGGATGAAATGCTCCCATTTGCCTTGATAGCCTATCGAACATCAGTCCGAACATCAACCAGAGCCACACCATATTCATTATTATATGGAACGGAAGACATAATCCCAGCAATGGTAGAAATTCTCTCTCTTAGGATTCTAATGGAAGCCAAGTTGGATGATGTCGAATAGGTACAGTAGAGACTTGATCAGTTGTGTCTGATAGATGAAAGAGACTCACTACTATATGCCATGGGCAATGTTATTGGAAGAGGATGGCTAGAGCTCACAAAAAAGTGGTTCGTCCACGAATCTACAATGTAGGTGAGTTGGTACTAAAGAAGATCTTCCTGTTCAAAGACGAATCCAAGGGAAAGTTCATGCCAAATTGGGAAGGACCATACGTCATTAAGAAAGTGCTAGGGCATAGGGATTAATACTTCAAAACATGGATGGAGAAGAGTTCCCAGAGCCCATTAATTCCAATGCAATCAAGAAGTTCTACCCTTAGAAAAATAAGATATAAACCTAGACTCACAACCGAAATGAAAGAAAGGCAAAAAATGGTATAAAAATGTATGCCCTTAGGACATAGTAAAAATCCAAAAGGTCACTACGGGTAAGAAAATAGGGATCGTAGCAAGATACCAAGCCACCGACCTAGTGAAAACCCGAGAGGATGTTGAGGTGCAAAAATATGGTAGCAGACCTTAGTGAAAACCTGAAATGACGCTAAGGGTAGAAAATTGTAAACATATACTAATAATAATAATTATAAATAAAAAATAGGAGACATCGAATTTCGACCATTCTATCGTTCATCTGTAGAGTTTGGATTCGTCTAGAGACTACCGTACTATGATTAGGTTAAGTAAATCAAAGAATTCAACTGGTAATTTTTCCTACTTTAGGATTCGAAAGAAGACAGGTCTGAAGCTTCTAGAGATCTTGAAGCCTCTAATAAATTACCAAGTCTAAGTTTGTAATCCCAAGGAAGAGAAAATTTCTAAAAATGGATAATATACTTGATTATACAGGCTTTGTTTAGTAACTCTAACCTATGATTGTTTATATGTTATGCTTCTTTCATGACTAACATTTCATTACAGATAGGTAGAAAGGACAAAATGGTGTAGGAGCAAAGGAGATAGAAGCAAGATAAAACCTAGCAAAAACTCTTGGTACAATTCCATGTCAAGAGATGTCTGACATCATCATCAAACCAACTATACACAACACCTCAAATTCCGATGATACCCACCATCAATACATCAAAAGCCTTATTAAATACTATCATGTGATCTAAATTCATTAAAAGGCCATAGAACCAGAAAAACCATTGTGCACCATAGAATACTTAGTTTTCAATTGCAAGACAAGTGTGGTACACTTTGGGGTTACCTTAAGGATGGATCTTTTGACAAGAGAATAAAACGATCGATAGACGAAGAGTTGCCAACTTCTGAAGAAAGAAGCCAATGTACACCGTTCGGGCGACAAGACCAAGGAACGGAGACGGGGGTTCTTTTTCTTCTGACAATACTTTGACTGTCAAAAATGTAGGAAATTGACACCGTTAGCCTATATGCTGACATTCAAAGAAAAACATTCAATGTCAGAAAGACATAATGGAAAGAAAGAGGTTCACCATTCAATTCCAACAAACAATTTACAAGTCTTGGAAACACAAGTTATCAATTTTTGCAAGTCTTGTCTAGACATCATAAACAATTGCATAGACCGTATGTTACACCAACTCCTAAGACATTAGCATCACATTTCAAAAAATAATAATAAACACGTTAGCAAGTGTATTCAGGATTTAAATCAATAAAATCCCAAATTCATTTTCATCACTTTCTCAATCCAGTAGCTCATCAGTCTCCTCCCCAACTCACAAGTTGGAGCCTATTTTACACTGTCAATAGTCTTGAATTACACAATAAGAAGTATTAGATTATATTCCACAATGAAACTTATCCAATCACTGCCCAAGTCAGAGACTGGGGCACATTTTATCATATTCATGTTTTCTTGATGGAAAAAGTGTTCATTTTGTCTCACGACGTAAAAGGAAATGCCTAAATCATAATGAACTTAATTAATTTCATTAAACTTAAGAAGGAGGAACTACACATCAACCTGATTCCCAACAAAGTTAGGAATACGTAGGAAACCCTCGTGGGTTCGCTTGACAACTTAAAGACTAGAAATTACGTGTCAACCTAATGCTCGGCAAAGTCTGGGATTCATAGGAAACCCTTGTGGGTTCAATTTACAACCTAAAGATATGAATTATTCTTCGACCTGATTCTCTATGAAAACTGGGATACGTAGGCAACCTTTATAGGTTTGGTCATCAACTTTATCGTTTTTCCTTCAATAGACCATGAACTACATGTTAACCTAATTCCCAGCAAAGTCCAAGATGCGTAGGAAACCCTTGTAGGTTCGGTTGACAACCAAAAAGCGTGAACTACGCTGTGACCTAATTCCTGGCAAAGTACAGGATACGTAGGAAACCTTTTTAAGGTACGATCGTCAACAATAAAACCCTTCATTCAATCAAGGTTGAACTACGTGCTGATCAGATTCTCAGTTATCTGAGATACTTAGGTAACCTATAATACGAGTTCGGTCGCCATTAAAAAAAATTCTTCATCAACCGGGATTGAATCATATCAAACTTCAACATCTTCCATCAATCAGGATTAAATCATATCAAATTTTAACATCCTCCATCAATCAGGATTGAACCATATCAACTTTCAAATCCCCCAATCAATTGGGATTGAATAATTTCAACTTCAAAATCACCCATCAATCAAGCTTTAATCATATCAACTTTGAAATCAATCCCCCAATCAAGGATGAATTAGGTGTTGACCTGAGTCCTGGTAAATACCAGGATACATGAAGTCTTTATAAGTTGGGTTAATGCCTTAAATGAAATTTCTCCATCCCTAGAAGATTACGCTTTGACCTATCCTTGGTAGATTACCAAGGCACGTAAGAAACCCAAATAGATCCTGTCGAAGTCAGAGAGGTGCCAGTCATTCGACGTTCTCTCAGCCCTGTATCAGGGCGCATCTTCCTAGAAGTCCCTTAACTTCCTTGAGAAGTTTATTTTTTAACCATTTTATTAAATAAATGACGAAGGATACTTGTGCACGGACTACGTATCGACCTAATTCTATGTAGATTACCAAGGTAGGCAGGAAACCCTTGTGGTTGCGGTCAACAATCTTAAATTAGCATAGCAAGGGTTGAACTACATTTTGACTAGATTCCTAACCAAGGAAAATAGTATATGTAGGTAACCCAGGTGGGTTTCGGTCATCCGACGATCATTATCAAAAACAACAATATGAATATGCATAAACAACCCAACGAATTTCCAGACTAAATCAAACATTACAATCGCACGCTGAGTTCAAGATATATGGGCAACCCAAGTTGGCTTTGTCTTATTCTTTGAATTCTTAGGTAATAGGACGCGCCCTAGCTAGAGCTGGGACACATTATATCCTATTTCTCTGTTGAGATTCAGTGATAGGAGTCACCCTAGCTAGAGCTGGGGCACATTATATCAAGATTTCTCTATAGAATGACTAGATATAGACTCACACCAATCACAATTAATGCAAAATTCAAAATTCAAAACTGAAATCTATAATCCCTAAAAACAAGCAAGTATAGTCAAGGCCTCTACGACTGGAGCACATTTTATCCGAGGTTAAATTTTTTCCAGGAAGTTTTCTAGTCCTCGTCGGGTAGTCCAAGGTGGGATATGGCCAAGAAACTCCACTAGCTGTCGAGTTTCCCTTAGAGTTTTTGCCTATGTGAATTCTCTCAGTCATTTTCAATCATGTATTGATATGACGATCATGAATCAGTTTCTCTAACCAATAACCTTTTCCATCAAATATTAAATTAAGTTGTGTGTCCGAACTACACTTGACCTAATTCTCAGTTAAGTCTGAGATATGTAGGTGCCCTAATGGGGTTCAATCAAGCCATCTCATAAAAATCAACGTTAGCCTCAATCTTAGACTGACTAGAAACCTCAAAATTGGTTTTCTAACCCAGAACCATTATACCTAATCTTTATTTACTTTACCTATTAGAACTACATGTGGCTTGATTCTCATTAATTTGTGATATGTAAGAAAACCCTTTGGGTACGATCACCACTAGAAGTCAATGATCATTTATCATCTTTTTTATATCATATTGAATTGATCGTTCTTTATCCTTTAGGAATATAATAATATAGTCACAAGAAGGATTTGACAGAGTGTCATTCTTACCAAGACCTGTGAAACTAGGCATTCACGTCATTTCATAGGTATCCAAGTCACGAGAGGATTTGACAAAGTGTTATCTTTTCCAAAACATATGAAACTAGGCATTCACACAGATTCATAGGTATCCAAGTCATGGGGGGATTAGACAAAGTGTCATCCTTTCCAAGACATATAGAACTAGGCAAGTGACGTTGTTCTAAGATATCCCTAGTCATGGGGGGATATGAAAAAGTGTCATCCTATTCAAGACCTGTAGAACTAGGCAAGTGACGTCGTTCTAAGGTATCCATAGTTGCAGGAGGATTGGACATAATGTTATCCTTTCTAGGACCTTTAGAACTAGGCAGTGACGTTGTTCTAAGGTATCAATAGTCACAGGGTGATTTAATAGAGTGTCATCCTTTCACGACTTGTAGAACTAGGCAATGACGTTGTTCAAAGGTATCCATGGTCAAGGGAGGATTTGATAGAGTGTGATCCTTTCCAATACTTGTAGAACTAGGCAAGTGACGTCGTTCTATGGTATCCGTAGTCATGGGAGGATTTTACAAAGTGTTATCCTTTTCAAGACCTATAAAACTAGGCAATGACGTTATTTTAAGGTATCAATAGTCATGGGAAGATCTGACAGAGTATCATCCTCACCAAGATCTATAGTACTAATCATTTTTCATCCTATAGATGTATAAGTCATGGGAGGATTTGACAAAGTGTTATCCTCACCAAGATCTATAGGATTGGTCATTCGTCATCCTATAGATGTATAAGTCACGAGAGGATTTGATAGAGTGTCATCCTCACCAAGTCCTATAGGATTGATCATTTGTCATCCTATAGATGTATAAGTCACGGGAGAATTTGACAACGTATTATCCTCACCAAGATCTATAGGATCGGTCATTCGTCATCCTATAGATGTATAAGTCACGAGAGGATTTAACAGAGTGTCATCCTCACCAAGTCCTATAGGATTGATCATTTGTCATCCTTTAGGAGTATAATATATAAGTTAAGGGAAGATTTAACAAAGTGTCATCCTCACCAAGTCCTATAGGATTGATCGTTCGTAATCCTTTAGGAGTGTAGTATATAAATCATAGGCAGCATTGATCGTTTGTCAATCCTTTCCAAGTCCTATAGAATTTATCGATCGTCATCCTTACCAAGTCTTCTAAGATTGACCATTTTTCATCCTCCAAGAAGATAGATAGGTAGGATCAGACAGTCATGTCGTCCTCCCAATATAAATAGTCTAAGGTTGATTGTTCATCATCCTATAAGATTATCAAATGATAGGAGTGATCGATCGTCATCCTAGCCATAAATCCTCAAGGATTAGGCTTTTCAATTATTTCAAAAAATACATTGGGTTGTCGCTGCCTAGATTAGTATAGTTTACTGCTTCCATTATATCAAAAAATACAAAAATATTTTCATTTTCAAGCTATTTTATTTGTACTTGCATAATAGATAGTTAAACCTTTACAACTTTATATTACATATAAAAATGCATAAAGGGGAAAAAAATTAAAAAAGGGAATTGTTTTTGTTAAATAAACTAAAGAAAATTACTTGGATTTTTTTTTACAGTGAATATTCATTTAGATTAAGGAACCATTTTTGGATGGGTGTCTTGGGTTGCGTAAAACCTTCCCCGAGCGTAACCGACCCCCGAACTTTAAGAAATATCTGGTACAAGATCTTTATGAAGTCAAAATACGGGTCATTTCAAAATAAAAATGAATTTTTAAAAATTCCGGTGACCCAACACACCATTTAACCAATGCTAGGTAACAACTCCTTTTCTAACATAAAATCCCGACCCAATAACCGACGCCTAGAAAAGCCCTTGAAAAACCATTTCAAAATGAATGAATTTGGATAACTTAGAAAGGGAGGATTGGAAACTTGTTTTTATCTTCTTCCTGATCTCTACTTTTTTCGCTATCAAAATTTGACATGCATCAATCTTAATGTGCTTAGTGCGAAGGTATGGCGGAGGACTTTTACTAAGATAAATATCACTCACGTTAGCATAGAGAATAGACACATTTTCCATACTTCTGCTAAAATCAAGTAATTGTTGCTTCATGTATAAAATTTGAGCACAACAACTACTAGCAACTATATATACAGCCTCAACGGTGGAAAAATCTATCAAAATTTGTTTCTTACTCAACCAATAAACTAGTGTATGTCCTAGAAAGTGGCATGTGCCACTTGTACTTTTACAATCAACCTTAAAACAGTCATTGTTAATGTTAGAGTAACTAATCATGTACATATTACTATTTTAGGAATACCACAGACTTAAATCATATGTTCCAATTAAATATCTAAATATATTTTTAACAACGATTAAGTGTGTCCTTAGGACATGATTGAAAATATGCACATAGATAGACGCTAAACATAATATATGGCCTATTTGCAGTAAGATAGAGAAGGCCATTGATCATACCTCGATAGAGTTTTTTACTTACGCTCTTGGATCTCTCGTCTATGTCCACCTTTATAGTAGTGGCCATCAATGTATAATATACTTTTATGTTTTTATTTTGTAGTTCTTTATCATCTCCTTTATGTACTTGGATTGGAAGGTAAAAATACCATCTTTGGTTTGCTTGATTTGCAGTCCAAGAAAGAACAAGAGCTTTCCTAACATGCTCATCTCGAATTCTTCTGCCATATTCCTTGCAAACTGTTGGCAAAGAATTTTGTTAGTAGTACCAAAAATTATATCATCAACATATATTTGTACTAGAAGTATATCGAAATCAGATTGTTTAATAAACAATGCAATGTCACTAACCCTTCTTTTAAATCCTTTCTCGATTACAAAACTGCTAAGTCTCTCATACCAAACTCTAGGAGATTGTTTAGGAACATAAAACACTTAAGACAATTTAAACACATGATCAAAGAATTGTTCAATTTCAAAACTAGAGGTTGTTCCACATATAATTTCTTCCATAATATATCCATTATGGAATGAATTTTTGACATCCATTTAAAAAAGCCAAAAATTATGGGTGCATACAAAATCTAAAAGCATCCTAATGGCTTATATCCAACTACCCGGACATAAGTTTCTTCATAGTCAATTCTTTCCTCTTAATTATAGGCTTGAGCAACTAATCTAACAATGTTAGTTTCATATTTCTTATTTCTAAAGATCTATTTAGTACGAATTACAGGATAGTCGTTAGGTCTTGGTATTAAGGTCCCCACATTGTTACACTCAAATTGGTTAAGTTATTCTTGTATTGCTAGAACCCAAGATTTTATCATTTATTGTGTCCTTAACATTCTTAAGTTTGATTTAGGAAAGAAATAAAATTTTAATTAAGCTACATAATGAAGAGAGAGTACTTATCTCGCAGTGAATATCACCGATAATTAACTCCAGAGGATGCCTGATTTCCTTTTTCATAGCATTGGTCAATTCTATATTTTTCTTTGTTGGATGACCCTCAATTGAATCTGCTTCTCTAATTTTGGTTTCAACATTTTGATCTAGTGGGAGTTCTGCAACACCTACATTATTCTCATTCAAACGCTTTCTCTAAATAAAAGGATTAGACCCTTCAAAAAATATATGCATATGTTCTACAACAATGAGAGTAATTTTATTATACGCCCTATATGCCTTTCTATTTGGTACATATCCAACGAAAATGCCCTCATCATAATTGAAATCAAACATTGTTAGAATGTGTTTATCATTAAGAATAAAACATTTACAACCAAAGACTCTAAAATAGGCAATGATGTGAATTTTTCCCTTCTAAAGTTAATAAGGTATTTTTCTAGCACCCCGATAGGTGGAAAGCCTATTACAGATATAGCATGTAGCGTTAATAGATTTCTCCAAAATATACTTAGGGAGTGACTGTTTAATTAGTATAGTCCTAGCCATTTCCTAAAGTGATCTATTTTTACACTCAACAATCCAATTTTGATGGGAAGACCTAGGAGTATATAAATTGTGGCTAAAACTATGTGTATCATAATATACAATAATTTTTTTTCATTTCTTAACTCGCCTCCTCTATTACTCCTAATATGTTTGATGCCCAAGTCCTTTTTATTTTGCACCCGCATGAAAAAGTTTATAAACTCACATATAACATAACTTTTCTTAGCTAAAATATAACATAATCATCCACAAGTACAAACGCATAATATTTCTCACCTAAACTAGTAGTAGGGTTGGGACTAAATAAATCTAATTGCAGGAGTTCTAATGGTTTAGATGTAGAAGTATAAAATTTAGAATGACATGATGATCTAGATTATTTTCCTAACTGACATGCATAACAAATCTTATCTCTAATGAATTTCATATCAGGCAAACCTTGAACCAGCTTGTTTTTCGAGATATTTGAGATTAAGTCCATACTAGCATGTCCTAAGCGTATATGCCAAAGAAAACTAGATCAAAAATTGTGCTTAAACATGTGAGGCTCTATGATGCAATGTCATTAAATGAACATGTATACACATTTTGGAATTTAGATGCGACAAATAACACTTTACGATCATCTTTGTTTTCTATAATGCATCTAACATTATGAAAAGTAACTTTATATCAATTATCACATAATTGACTAATTCTAAATAGATTATGTCTAAGGCAATCAACAAGTAAAACATTATTAATGACAATTTCAAAGTTACCTATATTATTGATACCAATGACCTTACCCTTAGCAATGTGCCCGAACGTTACATGACCTCCATCTTTAGGTATTAAAGATGAGAATTTTCTTTTGTCTCCCATAATGTGTTGCGAGCATCTACTGTCCAAGACCCACTTGTCCTTATATATGATGTTTTCAATTTAACGTGCAAAACACACCTCAAATGATTCTCTCATGGTACCCGTACTAATTGGGTCCGAGAGGATTTGTAGGCGAAGTTAGGGTCCCTTTAGGTATCCAAATCTTTATTACTTGTTTATATTAGGCATGCTTTAATAGAATGGCATATTTTGAGACAGTTGAAACTTTTCATCATTTTCTTAGTTTTAATGAAGAATTTTTTAAATCATTTTTTTTTTAAACCAATTGATTTCCAAGTTCAGCTCAGTCCCAAATGCCTCCTTAACTTTCTAACATAAGCTTAAAATTATCCTTTCCTTGTGCAAAATTAAAAATAAAGTACAAATTTCATTTGTGAGAGAGATATTTTCAGCATTTTTTTCTTGACTTGTTCAGATAATAATGAAACCATTTTCTTTAGAGCAAAAACTCTAGAATTTTATTTTTGTATTCATTAACCAGTTCATAGAATTTATTGCTATTAGAATATTATATATTACTTACCTCATCTCTGTGTGAAAAAGAAAGCTCAACAAGAAACTAAGGAGAATGAGGTAAACAACTAAGCAAGGAAGCACAGCTAAAATGTTGTGCAGTTGGTTTTGTGGTCCAAGCGGACTAAATGCAAGCATAGTTGTTTCTTCTCGATTGATGAGCTATCTGAGAAGCTACAGAGTCATCCTAAATGGCATTCATGGATTTCTTCTTCCCTGTATGGGAGTATTGATAGATGTGAAAAACCTATCTATTTCCAATCCGAATTGGTTAGTTTTCGAATATGTTTATAGTTATTTTATTATGTTTTAATTAGTTTTCATACTTTTTGTATAAATCAGATGTGTGAGGCAAAAAGATAGGAAACTGGAGCTAAAATGATGAGATCGAACCAAAGCGGTTCGAAGTTACGGTGGATAAACAAGCTCGGAGGCTAAAAGATGAAATAGGCCCACCGCTTAAGCGTCCAGACCACTGCTTAAGCGGTGAAGATGAAGATAAGAGAAAAATGTTACTGGCGGACGCCCACCGGATCGGAAATTCTACCTCTTAGGCAGAAATCCAGCAGGCGACGAAGAAGGGCTACTGACAGCCACTCGCCTTGGCGGAATTTCTACTGCTTAGGCGAAAATCCAACAGAATGTTCTCCAGTCCACCGCCTACTTCACCGCCCAGCCGATCAGACTTAACCGACCTAACTCCGCCTAGGCACAATTTCCACCGCCTAGGCAAATTTGACCTGCACTGTCTTGAGATATTTTTAGATATTTTTAGGATATTTTTGCTATAAATATCCCATCTCCTCCCCCTTGGCCAGTATCTCTCTTCCCTCTCTGGCATTTTTGAGCCCTTTAGGCTATAGTTAAGCCTAGGGTTAGGGATTTTAGTGGTGGAGATCGCATCCCGAAGTGGAGAAGACGGCGAATCGATCGCGGAGCATTCTTAGCGGTTTATCTTCGGACGAGGCTAAGTTCTTCGATCGTTTTTCCTTATTTCTTTATCTTAGGAGTATGTGAGCATGTTTAGCTCGTTATTTTCTTGTATATGCGGCTATGGCCCCGAGTTAAATATGGATTGTAGTAGGGATTAACCTATAATTTATAAATACGTCGTTTGGGTGATTTCGGTGTTTCGTTTGTGATTGTTCTTCGTAGTTTGATTGTATTTATCGTATTGTTTGTTTATTATCCTTGGATTGATAAATGGAGAATATGGGGTTTTGACAAAATCCCGGATTCGGATTAAGGTAAACAAACGCCACGATTCTATAACCCGATCGGGGTTTGAATCGTGAACAATAGATGACGTGGGGCAAGACACACGCTACCTAAGGTCATCAAGATGTTGAGGGGGACCTCTTCGTTGACTCGAAGTCGCGTTATATCCCTCGTCCTACACTCGGGAGAGGTGGCGAGGGAGTTTTAGAACGGAGATTGTCGATAGGGTAAATACAACGCGACGATCCAATAACCCGGGAGGGAGTTGGATTGTGTGCAATCAATGACGCTGGGCGAGACTCACATAACCTAGGGTCGTTAAGACGTTGAGGGGGACTTCTCCATCGACTCGAAGTCATGTATTCTCCCGTCTTACACTCGGAAGAGGTGGTGGCAGAGTTTACGTACCGAGGTTATCAAAGAGGTCGAACAACGTAAACGGGAGTAAATTGGAATCGAACACGTATTTGTAAACACGTTAATCCCTATACAATTCTTCAACCTAAAACAGATTAACATAATAGTGTAGTTAATTTAGGTTATATTAGTATTAGTTTAATTAATTAAATACATTTGTTTTTCGCCTAGATAAAATTAGGTCACGACAAACGCGGTATTCGATAGTAACAACAACAATGATAACCCGATCTTAACGATCACACTATACTAAAACTTAGACCTCGTATACTTGCGAGTGTAAGTAGAGGCGTGTTTTTCCCGCGCTACCAAGTATCACTTCTATTTGTATCTTTGGTCTTTATTGGGATCCGGGCAGTCATTTTGAAAGTGTTTGTTCTTATGGAAATTTTGATACTCGACTTTTAGTGCATCGGTTTGTTTCTTTCATTTGAAGGCTCCTTTAGCAAACTGACAAAAGTTTCTTGTGGCAAGAGCCAATCGTTTCTCTTGGTCACTGTCAAGGCTCTCAACATCATCATCTTGGTCATTTTCACAAAGTTCTTTAAGTGCTATAAATTTTCATTTTCATAAAGTTCTTTAAGTGCTATAAATTTTCTTTTATTGCTGATTGAATCTTCCTCATATGTTATGATCGATAATTCATGCATCATGAGGTTTCCGATCAATGCATCCATGGAGTATGTGTTCCGGTCCTTTGCATCCCAAATTACTGTCACCTTAGTTACCATGACTTGGTAAGTGACCGAAGGATTTTCCTTACTCATTCTGTTGTTGAGTGAGGTTTTTTGAAAGCATTCAACGCGTTGCAAATTTTGTTGAATCGAGTTTAAATTTGTGAATGCTTTCATTGTCTTTCATTTTGAATAGGTCGTATTGATGTAGTAGGGAATTTATATTTAATTCATTCACTTGTTTGGTGTCCTCATGAGTTACCTAGAGCATTTACCATATCTCATTTGTTGACTGGCATCATGATATCCTGTTATATTCGTTCATGTTTGCTACACAGAAAAGCAAATTAGTAGCTTGGGCATTTAAATATAGTAATTTAATGTCAGCCTGATTATACTCAGACTTAGTTTTATCTACTTCATCTGAGTCTATTTCCTTCTTAGGAGTATAAGGACCATTCTTAGTTACTCACCCAGCCTCAAAGTTTATGGCTTGTAAGAAGGCAATCATTATGGTCTTCCAGAATACATACTTGTCTCCGGTGAACAATGATGGCCTATAGATCGAATGAACTTCAAATAGTTTAAATCCTAATTTGTTTACCATGGATCATAATGCAATGGTTTTTAAGCCTATAAGCAACTAAGAATTGGTACCGATTGTTGGTCCAAGCTGCCCAACAGGAGGGTGATTTAGGTAGTGCAAATAACTTCGTCAGTTTGGCTCTCTTTCAATTTTAATCTTTGAAACTCTCTTAATGAAATAAATAATAAAGTCAAAGTATTAAATAAGTTCAATAGAAATAAACAAACTAAAGTAAGCACATACATGCACAATAGATAAAGATAGAGACGGTGTAGACAAAGAGATTTATAGTAATTCGGCAAGGTCCCTCTTTGCCTACATTTGTTCCCTCTGATCTCCTTTAGAGATTTGTAACCTTTTAAGTCCAGTCTTCTTCCCCGGTGAAGACCAAACCATCATACTCTCACAAGATAAGTTGCGTTTATATCTTACTATATTCTCTCACAAAGTACGTTTGTATCTTGCTACTCTCTATCACAAAGTGAAGTATGTTTATAGTTTGCCACACTCTCTCACAAAGTGAAGTATATTTATAGTTTGCCACACTCTCTTACAAGACAAACTACGTTTATGTCTTGCTACAATTTTCTCACTTAAATAAATACCATATTTTAAGTTATAAGTCACACCCTCACAGGTTGATTTTAATCCTTTGTCAGTTTTAACGAGTCTAATCCTTGGAGCTTCAATAAATTACTTATAATTCAATACACCCTATATATTGACTCTCTAGGTTCATATAAAAGTACATGTATAAATTATATGGCAAGTAACAACATGTACACAAACAATCACGTATGAGAGATGTATTCAATATATATCACGTGATCGAAAGAATCAATTAGTCAAGTTAAGCTCAATGTATGACAAGTATGATTGTTTTTTCAGTTTATGGTAAGAAAAATTTCAAGATGGTGATATACTCATAGAAAGTTCAATGAAATTGTCTAATTAGTTCACCTCTTGTTAAATTTGCCAAATTGGTACGCAAAGAATTTAAGATCTCGTTGAGTAACTTAATCTCACTGACGATGAGAGGTTTTTCCTATCTAATATACCAAATCTAATGAATTTATGATATATGTAGAAAATACTTTCTCTTACAAAAAATATTTTGGTGTTCTCAAAATGATGAATTTCAAGTGAATGTAAAGTTTCTCTTATAAAGCACAATTTGAAATCTCCATTCATTTATCACAATTTCAACAATAAAGAAATTGCACAATCTATAGTAATTATATAAACAAGTTAAGAAAGTCTAGATATATGTATATATGTAAGTACTTCACACAAAGAAAATTAAGACCAAGCAATGTAGAAATAATGTGGAACGAACTCATTGGTATGGATTTGAATTTATATTATGTAGACAACGCCGGAATATGAATGACGCCAACTTGATTCCTCAAATAATTCACCAATTCAATAGAAAAATTACCAATCTTACCTACATGGATAATTTTACCCTTGGCATTATCTCCAAATGTCATATGCCCTCCGTCTTTAGGTGTCAAAGACGCAAACTTGTTTTATCCCCATTATGTGGCGTGAGCAACCATTATCTAGGAACAATTTGTCCTTCATAATATATGCTACTGAGTTTATCTACAAGTAGCACAAAAAAAATTAGTTCCTAATTTGTACCCAATCTATGTGGGTATGGTTTGGTTAGTTTGAGAAGCTATGATTCCTTTAGATACCCGTACTCGTTTAAGTTTCATATTTTCCTTCTTACGAAAACAAATCTTGATAGTATGTCCCAAATGATTACAATGAAAATATTTAATAATCTTCTTTGTTTCATAAAAGAAATTGTGAAATGTTTTTGTTTGATATTCTTCTGAAAATCAATTCATGCCTTGTTGAAAACACGCCCGTGAACTTCTCAAAAGCATATTTCAATTACTTCCATCTTTTGTAAATTTGAGAAAAATAGAGTTTAAATCATTAATTTTTTTATTTTAACTCTTTTTTATTACTATTTTCGAAATCAAATAGTATTAATTTTGAAATCTAGTTTTTACGGAATGTAATTTTCAACTTCACAGGTTTTAATTTGTTTGTTAAAGGATAAAGTTGTTTTTCTTTAAAGCATTAATTTAAAAAATTAATTTTTATAGTTAATTAATTATTCTCCATAAGCTTACACTTATTCATCGAAAATAATAGAACTGGGAGTAAAACATTTTAAATTAGCTACCTCTTCGTTGTTTTCCATTAAGGCAAACATGTTGGACCAATCATCGCTGCTGAGCTATTTGAGCTGCTGAAAGTTGAATTATCCCAAGTGGCGTTCATTGAATCAGATAACCAATTGTTGAATTGTGCGAGGTTAATTAACTATTTATGTCTCAATGTAATTAGATCATATATAATTTCAAATTTAAGGACGTGTATTGATTATAAAGAATTAAAACTCATATAGTGATAGAAAAATTCAAATTGTGAATTTTTTCAGGGTTTCTTCTTCGGAAAAGAAGGGGATCAACCACACTTTCCCATGTTAGTGAGAGTAGATTTTGAGATTGACTGAAGTGATTCTTACTAACTGACTCTCAGACGAAGGTAGGCAACTCGAAGAGCTATAAGAACTACAGCAAGATGGATTTGATCGACTTGAAATTTCAGCAAGATCAGCATACAATTTGTCTTAGAAAAATCTCTCTTTTTCTCACAAAAATTAAGTTAATAAATTTTTAGATGAAAGAGTGTTTTTTCGTATTTTCTCAATAGGGTGAATTTTTTATGTTCCTAATAATCATAAAATCTTCTTCAAATCCCACCAAATTAGCCTTATGACTTGATCCCATAATAATCTTGACAAAGGATATTAAAATTCAAATAAATCAATGTATTTTGACACATATAAGCGTCATATACATTTTAATCAGGAAATAAGTGTGGCCCTATTTAGGATCAAGTCAATTGAGTCAAAAGAATATTAATCAAATAGAAGCAAATCGAAAAATCTAATGGCCTCTATTAAGTATAAAAAAAAAATCATTTTAAATAATGTATCCTTGCATAAAAATATTTGTAGGCGCGAATGGTAAAAAATCACGGCGAATGATAAGAAGCATTGTTTTAAATTGGTTTTGGTTTTGAAATAGTAACCATAAAACCAAATCGCGTTACCATCAATTTAAATCTATTATGTGTGTGTAAATTAGTTTTGATTTTGGGATAGTAACCGTGAAACCGTACTGCATAACTATTATTTTAAATCTATCATATATGTCATTTTTATTTTATTTTTTTTATTACATGTGTATTTTTTAAATTGTACTTTAGTTATGTTTCAATGTTTATTGTAACAAGTCATGATTCTGCGATTTCATTTTGATTTTGTATGGAATTTATGTTTTATATTTTAATTATGTTTTTGTTTATGATTTTGTTAGAGAAAATTAAGAAATACATTAAAAAAATAATAATAATAATGATTTTACAGTTTTGGCTTTGATTTAATATAAAGTTAAATGGTATGACTTTAAAATCTTCTAAAAATTATTGGTATACAATTTGATTTTGAGTTTGACATGTACCTAACTATTTTGGTTTTTATTTCAAGTAAAACTGGTTCAAAATCGAACCATTGCCATCCTTACCTGCCTAACAAAATAGACTGGTCACAATATTTGGGTTAAGACTCGGGTCTGTGTCTAGACCGTGGAATGCTAAGCGAGACGATAGTCAATGATAAAATCCTATTGTTGGCCCAGTAGAATACCCAAGGGGGGGTGAATTGGGTAATTAAAAATAATCAGAATAAAAATCAATAAATCAAATAATCAATTTTATGCCTAAATTAATTATTATCTTTATAACACAACGGAATTAATCAATCAATTAGGTGCACACACAAACAGCAAAAATAGTTAAATTAAGAAAGCAGCACACCAAAGATTTATACTGATTCACCAAGCTACTCTTGGCTAATCCAGTCCCTCGAGCTTCACGGAGGTCGCACCCATTAAAACCAAGATTCCTTTAAATGTAGGAACCAAACCCGCACACCGATTCTTTTACAGGCTGAGAATCAACCTTTACAATTTCCTTTTCGAAGGCTAAGGAATAACCTCTACTTTTTACAGGCTAAAGAATAACCTAATTCTTTTTTTTAACACTTAGGCTCAAGAATCAAAACCTCACCAAAACACTCCAAATATCCTTTTACCCTATAAGGATTGAACCATTACAAAATCACTCACAAACACGCAATTCTTATCTAGGAAGAATCACTACCTCAATCTCTTTACAAGAAGAGACTGAAAACCAGCTACTCTTGATTAAATATCCCCAATGATATTTAACCCGTCACAACTCACCAATACAAAAATTGATAAGTAAATCTTACTCGAAGTTTCTACCACCCTAAATATATATATAAACTCAATTAATATCCCAACTAGTGATAGAATTATGTGAGATGTAGAAATCTGATTTTAATAATATATGGGTAGCAAATTGAAGCACGTAATCAGATTCAATAAATTGTTTGAAAGAATATTTTCTTTTAAAAATCAAAAACAATTTCTAAGATCAATTTCCAAAATACAATAATAAACAAGTAATAATCAATATAGAAATATCTCACCCGGAATCCACAGAATTAATAATGAAAACAATGTAGCTTCAATTGTGGTATCAGCACAAATTTATCGCAGTTGATTATTAAAATCACTCTTAGAACAGCTCACAGTATCATAGAATGATGACTCTTACAAACGCTCTCTCAAAAAGATATAGACTGATTTTATCTCTTAGAATGATTAGAATGATTAGCACTCTTGGAAAATTCGCAGGTCTATATAAGGGCACATGTAATCGGCCTCCTAACGGCTAGTTTACAAGTGTCATGACAATAAAATACTCTTATAGACCCTTCATAACATGAGGATTTCATTTAGGTTCAATTTCACTTAATAACAACTTTTAAAACTCTCAATTAACTCCCCAAAGTATTTCTCAATCAAAACAAATAAGTATAGAATCCTTTTAAGTACCAAATTGATAAACTTTAATAATTAATGAACCATATTGAAAGGATTTAATTAGTATATGAACCATATCTCAAATGTTAAGAATATCCCCGAAATTTCTCTCAAATCTTAACAAAAAACGGCTACTTTTGGATTTAAAATCGGATCAACCAATATCCTGAAACTGCGTGTTCAGTCGACTGCCAAGTGGACTGAATGATACTGGAAGTAGCCCATGCACTTTATTGGTCGACTCCTCAATCGACTCGCAGATTCAGAGAGTTTACTGAGCTTCCATCGGTCAACCACTCTATCGACTCGCAAATTCGGAGAGTTTGCCAAGCTTCTATCGGTCGACCGTTCTGTCGACTCGCAGATTTAGAGAGTTCATCTTCTTTCTCCAGTCGACTCCTCAGTCGACTGCCCCCTCCTGAATCTCTTCTCTGATCTCGTTTTTAACATACTTTATTTTACAATTTTGCCTATTTATTCATATTTATATTCAAATGAACTCCACTAATACTCTTATATTCTATTTTAGTCATTCAAAAATATTTCTTTTTAATTCACATAGGAGCAAATAAATATACTCAACCAAAACACACATAAAAGATAAAATTTATTTTGTGTCGTGCGTGTGTTCCTAAATGGGATATTAAGAGTTTATATTTACCTAGGTTGTTTTTCCTAATGTCTTCAAACTCTTAATACTTCTTCATCATCTTGATATCTTCATTTAGCATCTATTCACTTTGACATCTTCATTATTGGAACTTTAAATCGCTGAAACACTTGATCAAACATTACTTCCACCAAAACATCAATACTTAATTGTTCATCAAAATCTTAGGATCAACACCTATAATTACCTACTTGGCCAAGAGCAACTCCAACAGCTTCTATATATGGTGTGCTATTTGATTTTTGCCATTTTTGAAGCTAAAAAATAGCTCCAACTGTTGTGCCATTTTGGCACACCAGGTCTGTTGTACCATATTTGGCACAAGCAGAAGGCTTGCCAATATGACCTTTGGAGTAGCAACGGCTACTCCAATGATCTGAATCAACAGAAAAATGAAGAAATTAGATAAAAATAGAGGTGAATCTTCTATATAATGGAAGAAAATAATAAACAAGAGACACCAAAAACCCTTACTAGATCTCGATTAGCTCGCCGTCGCCGAATGCCATTTCGTCTTCGTCGTTGTCGACTTTGCCAGATCAGCTCATCGTAATCGCCATATCATCTCGTCGCCATCAAATTCTCCATCTCAAACGCATTTCCCCGTCTTCTTCTTTTTTTCAATTGCAGATCGCAATTGTTTTTTTTCTCTCTCTCTCTATCTTTATGTATCTGTGATTTGGGGAAAATGAAAATAACGAATTAGGATTTTAATTAGGGTGGGTTTGTGGGTTGGTTTGGGTTGGTTTATTAATTAGGATGAGGGTGGATTTGTAATTAGGGGTTGGGAATTAGGTGGATGGGTAAGGTTCGTAATTTGGATTATAATTTGGGTTGGGTTATAAACAGTGATTGGGTTTGTAATTTGGGTTTTAATTGACTTGGGTTAGGAATTAGGTGGATGGCTTTGTAATTTGGGTTAATGGTTTTGGGTTGGGTTTATAATTATGGATTGGATTTCATTCTGTTGGGTTGGTTTATTAAATTTAAATATGGTTTAATTGAATTTAATTAGG
Organism: Eucommia ulmoides; assembly: GCA_016647705.1. NCBI lineage: Eukaryota > Viridiplantae > Streptophyta > Magnoliopsida > Garryales > Eucommiaceae > Eucommia > Eucommia ulmoides. Next base: position 44,481,432 of record CM028328.1, read on the forward strand.
ATTTAAAAGTATATTTTTTTTTTGGAAATTGAGTTTAATTAGGTTTGATGTAGTGTAATTTTTAGTTTATTAGTTTTATTTTATTTTTGATTGCATTAGATTAGCTTGTTAATTTTCGTTTACTTGAGTTAATTTAGTTTAATTTAAATTAAAGTTGATTCGATTTATTTACTTTGATTCAGTAAATTAAAGTTGATTTGATTTATTTACTTTGATTCAATACATATAGATGAATTCTGAATCTAATCATTATTTTACGAATGTTTTTTTGCATGATTTTTCTGAAGATCAATCTGAAAATGAATAAACAGATTACAATGTTGTACCAATCCCCCCAAAATTGAAGTTCAACGAGATCAGTAACTAGGAAGGCACAAAGAGCAAAACATTTCAATCCTAATAAGGATATTCTTATTGTTTCTGGTTAGCTAAACGCAAGCAAAGATCCGATCACCGGTAGTGGTCAACAACACAATGCGTTTTGAAAGAGAATACACAAATACTTTAACACGAATGGAGGAGCTGATTTTGGACATAGACAAGCATCTACTATGAGCCGATGGAAAGATATAAATACAAAATGTGTTAAATTTGTTGGATTTCATAGCTTGATTCATAGAACTCATCAAAGTGGCCATACTGATCAAAGTAGGGTAATACATTTTGGATAGAAAATTATAAATTTGGAAATTATGTTTTCATATTTTAACATTACTTTTGTGTTTTTGCAGCTTTTCAAAGCAAAAGTGTTGTATATTGCAAAATTCAACAAACCATTCATGTATGAGCATTGTTAGGAAAGAAATAGTGAAGAATTAACACAACTAAACTGATCTCCTATCAAGTAGTAGCAAAAAGAAAAAAAGTTACTTAAGTGCATGTTCTACTACATCTTCTATTGCAAGTGCAGATTGTGTTAATTTAGGAGATGATCATGAAACAGGTACAAGCCAAAAAAAGGCCTCTAGGCGAAAAAGCCTCCAAGAATCAAGTCAAAGGTAAAAAAATCCACAAACATTATTGAAATAGCGGAAGCTTCGAATGTTTTAGATAAATTTCAAGAAGATAAGTTGAAAATTGAAGAGATGGAGCTGAACAAGATCGTAAGGCAATAGAGCAACATGCCCAGCAACATGTCGTTCAATGAGAAATCAAAAAAAAAAAAAAGTAGAAATGGATAAAAGAGATTAACAAAATCACAAAATGCAAATGAACACTCATAACATGGATCTCATCTCTGCTCAGTATTATGATGGTCTGAAAATGAAAATCATTAGAGAGAGGAGTTTTAATTTGTAAAGAATTTTTTTATTTTCCACAATGTAGTTATGTAGTCTATGTTGGTCAGTACCACTACTATATTAATGTTATCCTTTTCATTTTAATGTTTTCAATTAATGCATTCATTAAATTTAAATTACATGTTAGAAAATTACGTAATACTGACTCAAATTTAAACTATATGAAAAATACATAATACTAATACAAATTCAAATTCAAACTTCCACTCTCTCCCATAATACTAATTCAAAATTATACTACTACTCTGTCCTATAATGTTGCCATAGATGCTCTACAATATCATTCTAGAGATGGGAATTACTTGTTGCAACTCGAATTTCTTGTGTGGCTTGAATAAAAGCTAAAAAATCCAAAGTATGGGCATAAGACACTTCCATAGGTGGATTTGCGTCACTTCCATCAAAGTTGATGTTACCAATTACTCATTCATCCTCAATGCTCATATTATACATAATTACGCATGCTTTCATAATATCTGCAAGCGGTTCCTCATCTGAAAAACTTGTGGGGCCATACACAATTGTAAAACGAACTTGGAGCACTCCAAAAGCATGTTCTACATCTTTCTTTGCTAACTCTTGTGCCGTAGCAAAATATTTCTTTTCATGCCTTATGGGCAAGAAATTGTTTTAAAAAATATTGATAAATTTGGATAAATACCATCAGCTAGGTAATATTCCATTATATAATTATACCCATTAAGATTATAATTAATAGCAGGGACACGACCTTGAAGCAGTTCATAAAAAATAGGAGATCAATTCAACACATTAATATCATTAAATTATCTCAGCTACCCAAAAAAGGCATACCATATCCAAAAATCTTATAAAACAACAACTTCCAAAATAATAGTTGGTTCATGCCAATAACAAATATACATACATTGCCATGCGGTAGGTTAATTTTTCCACTCTCAGTGCATACAATCAATATTTCACAATATTCCGAAAAAATCATGGTTTTCACCAAGGGATAGCAATCGGAATATATCATTGCTATTGGGTGCTCTTAAATACTCATCACTAAATATGCACCAATTGAATTAACAAACCGCTTTATGCTTTCTATGATGGTGCTTTCTCCAATCCGGACATATTCATCTACAGAATTCGTTGCATTTCCATAAGTAAGCATCCTAATTACAGTTGTTACCTTCTAAAAAGAAGATAAACCTAAAACTTCAGTATTATCTCTTATTTGAACGAAATATGGATAATATCGTTCAACTTTAGCAACAATTCGATTAAAAAAAATGACTCATTCGAAACCTCCTTTTGAATAAATTTTCATTATATATAGGAGATTCAGAGAAATAGTCATGAAAGAGCCTTTCATGACCAAAAATTCAATCACAAAATATATATTTGTAACCTAGGACAGAACCACGTCGCAGTACATTTTGATGTAGGCATTCATCCACTATAACCACCCTTGCTAACAGCTTGAACTCTTCTTCATCAGAATCATCATCACATGTGAAGATATTCAATATGTTGGAAAAGTTGGGATAGTTGGACATCAAATGATATTAGTAGGGAATGTGTGAAAATAAGAGAGAAAATTAGTATAAAGATTTATATTGGTAGGGATGTGTGAAAATGATAGAGGAAATGTGTAACGACCCGATTTTCCAGAGTTATTACAAGGTTTCTTCCCTTGGAGAATTAATACTAAAATCAAATAGTCAATATTTTATTTTATATAAGTCCAACAAATTTTCAAATTTCGGTGATAATTATAGTTATCGATTTAATAAAAAAATGAGAAAAGATTTTTATTTAAACAGAATATAAATTTAGAAATCTCCTAAATGTGAAAAATGACTTATATATATAATATTTAATTAATCACTTGTATATATGTGCAATTCAAGTATCAATTAAATGATTAATTTCAAGTAGATACACCTTTTAATTATTAATGCAACAACCTAAGCATTAAAAATATTTTTCCTATATTTGGTAATATACTAAGTTTGATAATAATTATGAAACAATCAGAATTATAATTTTTTTTCGAATTCATTAATTCAATTTTACAACCGTAAATAATAAATACAACTATTATAAACTTGAATAAAAATTCCAATATAATTCCTGGCGCCATTTAATATTCAATTTACTACTATACTAGTATGTATAAACCTGATAATAATAGTATGATCATTATAATATTATTATTGATAATATTAGGAATATTATCAATTATATTATCATTAAACGTTTTAACAATATTCTGTTAAATAATATTTAACAGAATTTTTTCACAGGTTTAGTTTGATATTAGTAATACTAATCCATCTAATGTTTGTGATATTAGTAACTAAATATTGTAATATTATTGTCCGTAAATGAATGATCGGATTTTGTAAATTTCTAATCATTTGTGTTTTATAAAAATTCGGTTGTATTTGATCATTTCAAAATTCCAATTCTGGGGGTCCAAATTCTTGACATCATTAACCACTTTACATATACATATATAATTATAATTATTACAAATTAATAGAAATTCAAATAAAAAATTTGGCGTCGTTTCGTTCTTACCGGCTCTGCAATCAAAATTGTAGGGTTGTGGGTCAACGCACAGTAGAATTTCAACCTCCCTAATATGTGCATCTAATCAAAGCCCCAAAATAAACACATAACAATCAAATACCAAATAGACACGTAAAAGTGTATCTCACATAAATTTCACATCAGACACGATCACAATATCTCATGCAAAATAACAGTTATAAGAATAATAACATAAACAACACAATACGTGGAAAAATTAAATACATATATTAGAAGAATTAGAAATTTTACCTGAAATTCAAAGCCGAAATATCGAACCGAGATCCATATATATTTTTTTTCGCTCAAAACCTTCGAAAATCCAATCAATTCCAACCACGGTTGGAATATATATGATTATATATGATTCTATCTAATTATCAATTCCCACCATTCCATTTCATTCATTATTTATATATAATTCTCCATTCTCCTCTCCCTTTAGGAATGAGTATGAGCATATATGTATATAGAACTATTATTATTATTATTATTATTATTATTATTATTATTATTATTATTATTATTATTATTATTTATACATATTACACGTGTAATAGCATGCAACTTAACTTATATATATATGGTTTGAGTTGATTCCTTCTTTAGGAAGGAATCAATTCAAACTACAATTATTTATTTATTTACATAATATCCCCTCTTAAAATAAAAAAAATATTAATTAGACCTCAAAACTCTTAAAAGTATATTTTAAATAGCACAAAAATTCCAAAAATTCTAAAATCAATTTAAAATTAACCTTTAACTCCTGAAAATTGTCAAATATTATTTATATCATAAATTTCTATAATATACAAAACAACCCAAAAATACTAAAATAATATTTTCAAAAATATAAATTTTTGAGGTATTACAATCTACCCCATTAAATAAATTTTGTCTTCAAAATTTTATTTAAAATAATAATAATTCAGAATCGCACCATACTAACCACTCTCGGTTAAATAATAACCGAAATTCACCGTCACACTTCCGTTGTGCTATTTTAATAAAAATAGCAATAAATAACAATATATCTTTAAAACATCATGGTAGTCTCACTGGATTGGACTATCTCAATTTCAACATGTCTACAATCTCAATAATTTCTCTACTTGGTATGACTTTTCAAGTCCACTGCCATATCCCATAACCAGCATTTCTCATTTATATCCAATATTCAAGCCAATATATTGCAACAACCATCATCTTAACCAATAAATAACCCAAATTCCTCGTGGATTACCCCGTACGACTATAAACAAGCATCTCCAATATCCATATTAAAATTTCCAATAATCTCGTAAAATTTTTCATAACTATCAACACAATCCAAACCTCAAATAACAAATTTTCTAAAATACGTCTGAAAACACATATATACCTCTCAATCACATAAATATGTCTCAAAATACCTAAATACGTCAAGTCATATAAATACATTTCAAAACACATAAATACAACTGAACCACATAAATGCGTTTTAAATACCTAAATACGTGTCAAATTATAAAAAATAGATATATCTCAAATCACATAATTACGTATCTAGAGTCACGTAACATAACGATTTCAATGCTGAGTTCAATACTCACGTAAAAGGTATATGAGAAAATATTACATAAAATCCCCAATCGAATTTTCAAAATACCAGTTAATCTTAAAAATTCAAACTAATATTTCCATAATAATTTGGCTCTCAATAGTCTCACAATGATCCTACACACCAACTCCACCTAACGCTAGTAGTGGACCAATATTTATATGAGTTATTTTTATCGGTGTACTGTCTTCGTAATATGAAAACATTTTATGGATCAAGTATTTTTGTCAAAATCCACTTTCTAATAAAATATAACCACATTGGGCAATATCCATCCCCAACAAAAATATCATCGTAACAGAACAATCAAATTTAAATCAATTGTGTTGGCTCAGGACAATACCCAAGAAGGAGGTGAATTGGGTAATTAAAAACTTATTAGAATAAAATTTGAATAAATCAAATAATTAATTTTAAACCTAAATTAATTATTATCTTTATAACACAGTAAAATAATATGATCAATCTATATGCATACCCAAACAGCAAAAATAACAAAGTAGTAATGCAACACAAAAGATTTATACTGGTTCACCAAACTACTCTTGACTAATCTAGTCCCCCGAGCTCCACGGAGGTTACACCCATACAAACCAAGATCCCTTTACAGGTAGAAACCAAACCCACATACCGATTCTTTTACAGGTTCAGAATCAACCTTTACAATATCATTTTCTCAAGTTCAGAAAGAACCTCTACTTTTTACAAGTTAAAGAATAACCTAATTCTTTTTAACACTAAGACACAAGAATCAAAACCTCTCAAAATACTCCAACTATCATTTTCATAGGTAAAGATGGAACCTTTACAAATCACTCACAACGCAATTCTTATTCAGGAAGAATTACTACCTCAATCTCTTTACAAGAAGAGACTGAAACCCGACTACCCTTAATTAAATACCCCTAATGGTATTTAACCTGTCACAACTCACCAATACAAAAATTGATAAGAAGTAAATCTCACTAGGAGCTTCTACCACCCCAGATAAACACTAACTCAATTAATATCCCAATTAGTGATAGAAATACGTGAGATACAAAGATCTGATTTCAACAAGATATGGGTAGCAAATTGGAGCACGTAATCAGATTCAAGAAATTGTTTGTAAAAAATATTTTTTTCAAAAATCAGAAACAATTTCTAAGATCAATTTTCAAAATATAGAATAATAAACAAACAATAAGCAATATGGAAAAATCTCACCCGGAATCCACCGAAAGAAAATAGTATTGCAATGTAACTTCAAATCGGTAGCAGCAATGATCAGCAAATGATTCTCTTAGAAAAGCTCACTCAATTCTTAATAAGATATCTCTTAGAAAAACTCACTCAATTGATAAATTCTGATCTCTCTTGATAATAGATGGATTCTCTCTCTTAGAATGATTAGTACTAAATAAAATTCGCAGGTCTATTTAAAGGAATATGTAATCAACCTTCTAACGGCTAATTTACATGTGTCATGACAAATAAAAGCTCTTATAGACCCTTTATATCATAAGTACTTTATTTAGGTTCAATTTCAATTAAAAATATCTTTCAAATCTCTCAATTAAATCCCCAAAGTATTTCCCAATTTCAATTAATAAGAATAGAATCTATTTCAAGTACTAAATTGAGAAATATTAATATTTAATGAACCATATTAATAGGATTTAATTAGTATATGAACCATATCTTAAATATAGATAATATCCCCTAAATCTCTCTCAAATCCCAACAAAAAACGACTACTTTTGTATATAATCTAGGATCAAACAGTATCCTGAAACAGTGAGTTCGGTTGACTGCCCAGTCGACTGCTCAATTCAGGTTGTAGCCAAGCTATTACTGCTGCGTGCATAGGTCGATCACCCAGTCGACTTGTAGATTTAGAGAGTTCTTCCTTCTTTCACTGGTCGACTTATCAGTCGATCCCTTGATTCAAAGAGTTCAGCCTTCTTTCACTAGTCGACTTACCAGTCAACTGTAGTCACTGGATCTCTTCTCTGAATACATTTTTAACTCATTTTCTTTTACGATTTCGCCCTTTTAACCATTTTCTTCTCTTGATTAGCTCCACTAATATTCTTATATTCTAATTTAGTCATTCAAAATTATTTCTTCGTATTTCACATAGGAGCAAATAATTTAACTTAATCAAAACACACATAAAATATAAAATACATTTTGTGTCATGTGTGTGTTCCTAAATGGGATATTAATAGTTAAGATTCACCTAGGTTATTTTCCCTAATTTCTTCAAACTCTTAATTTTTCTTCATCGTCTTGACATCTTTATTTAGTATCCATTTAATTTGACGTCTTCATTATTGGAACTTTAAATCACTAAAACACTTCAATTAAACATTAGTTCCACCAAAATATCAATACTTAATTGTTCATCAAAATCTTGGGATCAACAAACTGGTTAACTCACTTGTATGTAATAAAATAACATACTTCTTTGCGAGCCATAGGATCGTTTACCTCATAATTGGGAGTTATAACGGTATTATAACCTATCCAACTATGCCATATAAGGTGGCTATCATCATGATATAAACCACTATATCATGATGATAATCACCATTATCAACAACAACAACATATATCAACCACCCGCAAGACTTGGCCTCCTGTCAGGTCACAACAAAACGTCCTACAAAACATGTCTTCCTATTAGGACCAACAACATCTCGCAGGACATGCCCTCTTGTAGGGATCAGACTATAGCATAGTCGGATAATAAAAACCATTTTTCATATTTAAAAATTTACTTGATCCGCATAACGTCATAAAATAATTCATTTTAATAAACATTTTATTTCCATGTTTTAATATGAAAATATAATTTCACAATTTACCTAGAAGACAGTACACTCACCTTATTGGTGTACGGTCTTCATAATAAAAAAATAATTTATAGATCAAATATATTTATCAAACACCACTTTTCAAAATATAATATAAATATAATCGTACACTGGTCCGAAATAAAATTCCACCACTACCATTGCAATAAAATAATGCATTTAAATCCACCAATCAAATCATTTTGATATATAATAAAATACCACACACATATTTTTCTACTAGCCATAGGATCATTTCACCTCATAATCGAGAATTACGATAGTATTGTAACATGTACAATTGTGTCATCTAAGTTGGCTATCAGTGTTAGGATCATTCAATATCCCCAATGGTAGGAACAACATATGATATAAGCTACCATAACAACAACATAATCAACTACCTACAGGACTTGCCCTCCCGACAGTTCTCAACATATCAACAACATAATTAATCACCTGCAGGACTTGTCCTCCTATCAGGTCACAACAACAACGTCTTGCAGGATATGCCCTCCTGTAAGGACCAACCACATCTCGCAAGACATGCCCTCTTGACGAGACGACTATGGCATAGCAGGCTAATAAAAATAATTTTTCTACCTTTAAAATTTTTCTTGATACATTTAGTATCATAAAATTGTCCAGTTTCAACAACCCTTTTTTTTTCTTCAATTTAATACGAAAATATAATTTGATAATTTATATAGAAGACAATAAATACCTTTAAATTAATACCTCCTATTCATCGACAATTCCTATAGTCCACGGCTAATACGACACTTACCAAGCCTTATTTAACTTATTATTGGTAAATTCTATTAATCAAACGCCACCTAAAATGTTAGTATATTCAATTTGAAACTTGTAAGGACCAAAGTAAAATAATGGTAACAACATATGGGTGCAAAGTGTCAAACCACCCAAAACATAACGGAGACGTCAATGCATGCAAATATGGACCAAACAATTAAATGAAATAATAGAATTCAAATTGGGTAGGCATGGACTTAGAGCACTTAATAAATGTTGTATTTCACATATGTATAAGTACTATAGTATATCTTGTATTCATGTTGGCTTAATATATCACACCACAATTATTCCATTAATGGGGACAAAGCAAACAAAGTAAATTTATTTATTTATTTATTATTATAATAAAAAAAAAAAATCTTTTTTTTAACACTCAAAACTACATAAGATGTTATTAAAAATATGACCAAACTTAGTACATCAAACTAATTGTACTCATCATACCCTCATCACAAACCTATCCGTCCATTTTCAACAACCCTTTTTTTCCCAACTTTTTGAGACAAAAAAAATAACCAAATGGAACCTTTTGAGTTTGATTCAACAAGTTGCAGTTTTAGGTTCCGAACCGCAGCTTGAAAACGTGAAGCTACAACAAAAGCCTCATGAAAAATGAAAGGGGCAGGGGTTTCCTGAAGCAATCAGTTTTCGAACATTGGTTTCATTGTTGTATTATTTATTTCAAGCTTAAGGTAGTGTTTGGTTTTACGGAATTTGAGCCCCAAAACTGGAATGTAACCAAAAGTTCAAAACAATACTTGAAATAGACTCAAATTATTATTATTATTATTAAAAATAATAAAAAAATTTAAATTAATATATATATATATATATATATATATATATATATATATATATTGAATTAATGAGTTATACAAAAATTATTATGTTTAAGTATTACTTCTCTTATTATGAGTAATGGGTAGTATAACCTAAGTTTAGGACGGTAGCAAACCCGCTCTTATACCACTTTGTAACGAATTGGTTTCTCAGAGCTATTACAAGGTTTCTACCCTTGGAGAATTAATACTAAAATAGAATAACCAATATTTCATTTTATATGAATCAGACAAATTTTTAAATTATGGCGATAATTATAGTTATCGATTTAATAAAAAAATGAGATTTTTTTTTTTTATTTAAACGGAATATAAATTTAGAAATCTCCTAAATGTGAAAAATGACATATATATAATATTTAATTAATCACTTAAATATATGTTCAATTCAAGTATCAATTGAACGATTAATTTCAAGAAGATACACCTTTTAATTGTTAATGCAACAAGCAACAACCCAAGCATTAAAAATATTTTTCCTTTATTTGATAATATATTAAGTTTGATAATAATTATGAAACAATCAGAATTATAACTTTTTTTCAAATTCATTAATTCAATTTTACAATCATAAATAATAAATACAACTATTACAAACTTAAATAAAAATTCCAATATAATTCCTGACGCCGTTTAATATTCAATTTAGTACTATACTAATATGTATAAACCTAATAATAATAGTATGATCATTATAATATTATTATTGATAATATTAGGAATATTATCAATTATAATATTATTTAACAGAATTTTCTCACATCTTTAGTTTAATATTAGTAATACTAATCCACCTAATGTTTGTGATATTACTAACTAAATGTTGTAATATTATTGTCCATAAATGAATGATCAGATTTTGTAAATTTCTGATCATTTGTGTTTTATAAAAATTCGGTTGTATTTGATCATTTCCAAATTTCAGTTCCAAGGGTCCAAATCCTTGACACCATTAACCACTTTACATATACATATATAATTATAATTATTACAAATTAATAGAAATTCAAATAAAATTCTCGGCGTCGTTTCGTTCTCACCGACCTTGCAATTAAAACTGTGGGGTTGTGAGTCAACGCTCAATAGAATTTCAACCTCCCCCTAATACATGCATCTAATCAAACCCCCAAAATAAACACATAACAATCAAATCCCAAATATACACGTAAACGTATATCTCACATAACTTTCACATAAGACACGATCACAATATCTCATGCAAAATAACAGTTATAACAATAATAACACAGACCACACAATACGTGGAAAAATTAAATACATATATTAGAAGAGTTAAAAATTCTACCTGAAATCCAAAGCTGAAATACCCAACCGAAATCCATATATATATTTTTTTTTGCTCAAAACTTCCAAAAATCCAATCAATTCCAACCACGGTTGGAATATATATATATATATATATATACGGTTTGAGTTGATTCCTTAATCAATTCAAATCACAATTATTTATTTATTTATTTATTTACACAATGTCTCCTCTTAAAATAAAATAAAAAATGTTAATTATACCCCAAAATTTTTAAAAGTATATTTTAAGTAGTACAAAAATCCCAAAATTTCTAAAATCAATTTAAAATTAATCTTTAACTCCTGAAAATTATCAAATATTATTTATATCATAAATTTCTATAATATACAAAATAACTCAAAAATACTAAAATAATATTTTCAAAAATATAAATTTCTGAAGTATTACAAAATGAGTGTATTTATAGATAGTTTAAGCAGCAAAATTAAAATGTCAAAATTGAAATTTGGCGGTTAAGTTGAAATCCAAAATTTCAATTTTGGTGCTTTATTTTGAAACCAAAATTTGAGATTTGACGATAAAGTTGAATCTAAAATTGCAATTTTGGCGCTTTAATTTGAAATTAAAATTTGAGATTTAACGGTAAAATTAAAATAAAATATTTTAATTTCCGCGTTTTAGTTTGAAACTAAAAATTATTGTTTGGTGGTTAAATTAAAATCTCAAAGTTCAATTAAATTAGTTTGTTAATTTCATTTTCAATACAAAAAGAAAAATGACATAGTAAAAATAACATATTCCTTGAAGTGTCTTTTACTTTTTGATGTGTCATAAGAATTCTAGTGTGTACCAACATGAGTTGGCTCAAGTGGAAGGGACTTGAGTTCCCTTAAGCAACGTCCAGGGATCGAAACCTGGGGTTGTGTATGGAGAGTGCTCTGTTGGGAGAGGTGCCCACTTCGGCGTCCGATAGTACTTCGAGGGATTAGTCTCCGCCGATTGTGGTGCGGGAGATACCCTAGGTTTACCCAAAAAAATAAGAATTCTAGTGTGCCATGGACAAATGGCACACTAAAATATAGCACTCTCTTTAGAGTTGTTCTAACAAAACAGACCGGTCACCACATTTGGGTCAGAATTCGGGCCTGTGTCTGGACCATGGAATACCAAGCGGGTTTTAATCAGGAATCCTCTAAACCCTTTCTCTGTAGTAACAGGGTTTTATCATTCGCCATCGTCTCGCTCCCAGTCTCATCTTCCTCTGCGACCTTCATCTACCGCCTACGTTTTCATTCCAGTCCAAAAAAATGGTGAGCAAACGACAGAAATTAGCTCGAAAGAGATACAAGGAATCGAACCCCGAACTTTTCCCCAAGCCAGAGCCAACGCCGCCGAAGGATCCGAACAAGAAGAAGACGAAGAAGAGCAAGTTCAAGCGCAAGAAATCCGACTCTAAAGAACCGAAAGACCCCAACGAATCGAGAAAAATAACGTATAAGAAGCATCCACTTAGAGTCCCTGGGATGAAGCCTGGTGAGAGCTGTTTCATATGTAAAGCTAAGAACCACATTGCGAAGAACTGCCCTGAAAAAGCTCAGTGGGAAAAGAACAAGGTTTTGTTTAGCTTTGTTTTTAAACCTCAATTTGAACTTTACTCTTTCCGCTTTCTATTAATCAAACTTATAAACCGATTGTTTTTATACTTTTCATCACGTTAATTTTAATTTCTAAGTGTTTGCTTGTATTCTGACTGACATTGCTTCGTAATTTGAAAGGGTTACTGCCATTTGATGGGTTCTTTCAACTTGGGTTTCACTAACTTTTGCATAGATATTGATGCATCATAACATGATATGATTATTGCAGATATGTTTGTTTTGTCGGCAACGCGGGCACAGTCTGAAGAATTGCTGGAACAAGAAGGATGAGACAGCAGACAAGAAACTTTGCTATAACTGTGGTGAAACCGGGCATTCACTTGCTCACTGTCCCCAACCTCTTCAAGATGGTAAATATACATTGCCCTTCTAACATGCTATGCTTCTTGAGTTTTCTCTTTTCTTTAGACATTTTTTAGGATGCTTGCTCTTTAATTTAGGGCTCTTTTCTTGGACATTTCCTATTTTTATTGTGCTATAGTGGTTATAAATTGATAAGGCTGTCTCAAATGTCACTTCATGACATGATCTTATGTATTATATTTTCTTTGAAATTTGGGTTACGAGAGGATATAATGTTCACACTAGCTTTGAGTCTATGACTAAAGGAAAGGGTACATTTTTGGTTTATCGGTAGATTTCTAGGGTTTTTAATCATGAGAATCAATATTAAGGATGAAACCATTGCATGAAGCGAGACCTTTTGGATTTATCTCATAATTGCCAATTAACTTGTTTGAATGTTTTGTTGGAGTTAGTGGCCTAACTAACTTTAATACCTTCATGGATTTTCTCCCTGTGTCGCCCAAGGAATGGGATCATGAATTGTCACTTTCACCAAGCAAAAATAAAAAAAATAAAATGAATTGTTCACTTTGAATCCATAACATGGATTTATTATTAAATCAGACAAGCTGAGAAGGAGTCTTCATTATCTGACAATAAGAGTTTGTTTGGATAAGGTATTTGATTTCGAGAAGGGATTTGTAGAATTTTCATATGGGCCGTTTGGATGAGGGATTTGAAGAAGGAATGCGATTTTGAAACATTGTTAAGAAAAATTTACAAATCACTTTTCAAAATTAACACATGATCCAAATGGACTATTAAGAAAAATTCTAATGAATTTTTACAAGTTCATTTTTGAAAGCAAATACCTTCTTAAAATACCTCACCCAAACAAACTATAGTATTCCTCTAGCAAATTGAGAAGAGAAGAACTTCCTAACAGATAGCGAATAACGGTCGTTCAAACAAAAACATAAGTAAAAAACCGACACCGATCATAAAATTGCGTGGAGTAGAGGTGAATAGGCAATTGAAATTTTACACCCTCTAATTCTAATTAACCTACTGATTTAAATCTCTTATTTTAATCTTAATCAAAATATTCTAATTATGACATCAAGATTAAAACATAGTCGCATATGAGAAAGATAAGATGCGGAAGTGTAAAGGTGTGACACAGAGATTTTATCGGGGAACTGCATGGTAGATGCTATCGCACACTACACACTCTTGCCTATCCTAAGCATCTTCGCTAGCGTTTAATTTTCACTTTCTCCCTCTGTTTTCTAATTATCTCGGCAGACCCACAACTCTCTTTATCTAGAGTGATGATCTGGTTGCAAATGGTAGCCCTATGGATCTTTAGCTGAGAAATCTTGAAATTCGCTTCTTCGAGGCTCCCTCTGTTTTCTAATTATCTCGGCAGACCCACAACTCTCTTTATCTAGAGTGATGATCTGGTTGCAAATGGTAGCCCTATGGATCTTTAGCTGAGAAATCTTGAAATTCGCTTCTTCCAGGGCTCCTCTCAACTCGTCTTTTTCTTCCATCATCTCTGCAACTGAGCTTTGAGGGCTATTTTGGACCTTGTTATTTAAAGACATCCTTCATAAAGCTCATTATGCCTCTTCCAACTCATCACATTCCACTTCACTGTCTTCAGAATCAGATTTTGATCTTCAAGTGGCTCTTTAGCATGTGCAATTAGGACCTAGAGCTTATCTTCTTCTTTTTCTGATTCTGAATCTTCCAGCTATTTTACTCAGAGTTGGGATCCACCCATGTTGCTGGGGGTCTTTTTTTTTTTTTTCTTCTTCTTCTTCTTCTCTTTGAATTATTAGGACAAAGAACTACATGTCCAAAATCATCGCAAACGAAGCAACGGATTCTGAATTTCTTCACGGGTTCATTTGGTTCCCTTGCTTCTTTTGAAGGTCTTTCCCGCTGTCTCCTGGAGGCGTTGGTTTTGGACCCACTCTTCACAAATTTTGTGAATCCTTTTATAAAGGGAGTGGCATCTTTATTAGGATTATTATCATCACTCTCTTCAGGGTGAATCCTTTTATTAAGGGATTGGCGTCTTTATTCGGCGCATCATCATTACACTCTTCATGGTCTTGAAAGCCAGGCTTTTTGACTTTTCCTCAACAGGTTTGTACTTCCTTCCTTCAAACACTTTCAAGTTTCTCATTGAAGTTTTCAATAGTTAAAACGTCAATATCCTGGCTTTCCTTGAAGGCCACGACCTTGGGAGTGAATCAGGAAGGCAGAGATTATATGAGAACCTGCCAACTTCGAAGCTTTCACAGAATCTATACCCTCATAGGTAACTTTCAATATATTCTAAGCTGCCATTGCAGTCTCACATTACAAAATTCTGCGAACCTCATCAGCATTAGTGACAGAAAATATGAAGCTTTGCTTTTATAGCTGGCGCAAGCTAATTTACTTGCGGTCCACTCCCTCCACGGTTTCGACTCTCTTTTACTGTCCATTTTGGTGGGGGGAACCCGTGCGACTTGAGTAGCAAGACACTCACGTTCATCGATGGACCTTATCAAACAATGGTGAACGCTTTATTGACACACCTTCTCTTAGTTCTGACTCCAATAAAAAGGGTGGCCGGTGCTACAAAGCTCCCACTATGCACGGGGTCCGGGGAAGGGTCGGACCACTTAGGTCTAGCTCCAATAAAAAAACCAAATATGGATCTAATATAAATAATTTGGATTAAATATGAAAAAAAAATTGTGCGTTAAACCTATTAGTTTTTTAGGCAGGGAAGGATTTCCCAAGTATAAAACTATTCAAAGCAATGAACCCGCTCTGATACCAACTGAAAAACTGACTTCATTTCCAAAATAAGCCTAGAGGGGGTGAAAAGGTAATTAAAAATTTACACCCTTTAGTTCTAATTAATCTACCCAATTAAATCTCCAATTTTAATCTTGATTAAATTATTCTAATCAGAGCGGGGAATCCGCTTTGATACAACTGAAAAACCAACTCCGTTTTCAAAATAAGCCTAGAGGGGGTGAATAGGTAATTAAAATTTTACACTTTTTAGTTCTAATTAACCAGATTTTAATCTTGATTAAAATATTCCAATTAATACAACAAGATTAAAATATAGTCACAAGAAATATAAGATGCGGAAGCATGAAGGTGTAACAAAGAGATTTTAATGTGGAAAACCTTGAAGAGTGAAAAACCACGGTGCCGCTTCACAACACACGCATATCAACTAGAAAGCAAGTTCATTGAACGAGTACACAAACCTAATAATAACACTTCTGGTCTTATGCTGTTGCTGCCCCTCTTGAGAATTATGTTACACCGCTTCCTTTGTGCTCCCAAGCTTGACCTGTCCAATCCGTGGAAGGTCCTTGATTTGATCTGCACGTTAATGACGTCTTCGAATCAGTCTGATGACCTCCTCAACCTCGCCACTGAGATGGGATACTTCTTTCTGGTTTGCTTGTGTTTCACCGCTCCTCCTCCCGCAGAAGGACGATTAAGCGCGACCCTCAAATGTGGTCCTTGGGTCAGGCAGGTAGGGATTTTTCAAAATATACCACACTTTATCTATTTAAGCAGTAAAGCTGAAAGCTACAACATGGATTAAGGTGGAGAGAGTTTGCCCACTTTGGGCTTGGAAGATGTATTTCTAAGATTAAAGTTCTCCACAATCAACCTGTAAGCCTAGCATTCCATATATATAGGCAATGAAAATCTTGAAACCCTTGTATTCCATAATTCCAAAATTCAGCAAAAGGCAGGGAGTAAATGGAAGATCCTTCCTAGTTTATCGAGGTGGCATAGACTGTCTGGACGCTGGTCTTACTGCCCGAACGGTCAGTAAGACCCAATTTGGCTGTTCGAACGGTCACCGGGCAATGGATACATTGTCCGGACGTGGGTCTTACTGCCCGAACCCGAACACCCAAAAGGGTTGTCCTGACGCTTATAGCATCCTAATTCCAAAAACCTCCGCTTTTCATCTCATTTTATCTTTGAAAACCGTGTTAGGCTGTGCAAGTGGTACTAGGCATGTGCAATCATATCTTTTAACTCTTTGAAACCGACCGAAGTGCTTGAAGATGTTCTTTGACAGTGTCGGCTGGCTGCGGGTTGATATTCGTTAAAAGAGGACATACTAATACCTATATTTAAAACTTGCACATTCGGAAAATTATAACTCAATGAGTCACGGAACTTGAGCAATACAAAGCTTAGGTCCTTGCAATAAGATATACAAGAAAGTGACTGGTTAATGATAAAGAAATACACCTATTCACATACTCCAATAATCGCAAAAGTGTGCGCCAAGACTAACAACTTTTAATCTTGGCAACCTATAAGAATGTCCCACAAATCCTTGGCCATTGAACAAGGTAACAACTGTGAAACTAACCCCTTTGACAAGCACAATCCGCATCTACTTGTAAGAAGATGAAATCCGCTCTTCACATTATGAATCCTTGGGATTCTCTCTATGAAATATTTCATTTGTCATCATTCTCATGCCTTCTCTTTGTATTAATGCAGGCGGCACAAACTTCGCCAATTGCTTTATTTGTAATGAAAGTGGACACCTAAGTAAGAACTGCCCAAAAAATACTCATGGGATCTATCCCAAGGTGAGATTTTTTTTCTTTCTTTAAATATGTAATTTAGTTATGGTTTCATTTTATTGTGGTAAAAGTTGTTTAATTCTTTGAGAATGCATTTGGGTCAAGTAAAATTTCTTTAAGAAAATTTACAAATTTTTGCAAATTTGTAAAATATTCAATCTTTTATTTTTCTTCGTGCAGTCATATAAATTCCTATCTTGTTTTGATGTAGGGTGGTTGCTGTAAAATTTGTGGGGGTGTGACACATTTGGCCAAGGATTGTTCCGAGAAAGGAAAGAGAAGTTTTAACACTGCTGGAGTTGGTAAAATACGTAAGTACTTACACGTTGCATGGTGGTGTTTAGCGTTTGTACTTTTTGTTTTGTTTCTTTTTTCTTTCTATAATCAGAAAACTAGGAACAAAAAAAGAAAAAATACGTCCTTTCCATAAATAATAAATAATAAATTTATTCTGTTCTTCTGTAATAAAAAGGGAAAAATATATTTTAAACCCTCTAGGTATTGACACATTTCTAAATTGTCCTTCTTCGTTTGATCGTTTTATTTTAAACCCTCTAGGTATCAGTCTGTTTTTATTCGGTCTTTCCGTCAAAAAATCTGTCAAAACTAACAGAATTTTGAGGGCAAAACAATTTTTTTTCCATATTTTCATTTTTTAATAATTTTTTTAATGTTTTTTTCTTTTCTTTTATTCTTTTCTCTCTCTTCCTCCTTCCTCTCCTTCCCTCCCTCCACCCCCTGTTCCAGCCGGCGGGGAGAGGGAGAGAGGAGGAGGGAAGGAGGAATAGAAAGAGAGGGAGGAAGAGAGAGAGAGAGAGAAATGTAGGGGAAAAAAAAGAAAAAAAAAATATTAAAAATATGTAGAAAGACTGTTTTGCCCTTCTATTCTGTTAGTTTTGACAGAAGGACCGAATAAAAATCGGCTGATATCTATGGGGTTTAAAATTAAACGATCAAACAGAAAGGAGCCATTTAGAAATGTGTCAATACCTAGAGGGTTTAAAATATGTTTTTTCCTAAAAAAACACACACAGTCTATTATTGAGAACAGGAGAAATAGAAACGGAAACACTCATTGAACGGGCCTTTAGCAACTCTTTCGTTATCATTTGGAAACTGTTTTTTTTTCCGTTATTAGAAAACGAGGAATGGAAACAAAAAAAAAAAAAAATATATTTATAAATTTATTATGTTTTTGTGTGATCAGAACAAAGCTCATATTTTTTTTTTCATTTTTGAATCCAACTCTTAGTTTTTGCGGTCGTTTCAGAATTCGAAGAAAGGCCGAGAGGACAGGTGACCAAATTCACCAGTGGGGATGATCTTGAAGATGATTTCATGACAGATGATGCATTCAGTTTGAACAAAGAGAAGAAACCCTCCCAATTTGAAGGAGGAGGTGGTGGTGCTGATTTGAAAGTCAGTGATAAAAAAACAAAGAAACAGGGTCCTAAAGTTGTGAATTTTTCTTAGGTGTTCGATATTTTTTTTTAATGAAAATTACATACCAATTTTGGCCTTTGATTCCAATGTTTCAAGAACAATTGAATAATTTAACCGATCTTAAGGTTCCGGTTTTGATTTTATATGGGGAGGCAATAGGAGCAATTTGGGTACTGAACTTTAGGAACTGTGCGTATTCGAGAAAGTAAGTTCAATCAATATGTTCACCATTTTTCAATCAATTGGAACTGCTCTCATCCTTCTTCCCTCTCTCTCTCCTCTTCTCTCGCAGATGTATGATTAGCAAAACGGTGTACATTTAGGTGGCGTTTGGTAACCGTTTCTGTTTCCATTCTAGCAGTGGGATGGGAATGGGATGGGATGAGAATTTTGTTTTCTTTTTGGGAGTAGAATCGCGTTTGGTAACGATAATTTTTTATTTTTATTTTGGGAAGAGAATTGTGTTTGGTAACGATTTTATCTTAAAAATTTTTTTTTTTTTTTTTTTAAATTTTGTTTTGGCCTGACGGCGATGGCGCTGTCACCGGCCGGCTGGCGGTGGCTCCGGCACCGGCGATTGCTCCGGCGACGGCGGTGGCCCCCGCCGGCGATGATCGGCCGGCTGCGGCGGCGGACGGTGATCGGCCGGTAGGTGAATAGTGACCATGTGTTTTGGGAATGGAATGGGAATAATAAAAAATAATTTTTTTTTGTTTCTCATTTCTTAAGAAAAAAGTGGGCACAATTCTCAAATGGGAATGAAATGGAAACGGAAACAAAAATTACCAAATGTTATTCTCAAACAGAATTCTCAAAAATCTGGGAATAGAATGAGAATTTCTGGAATGAAAATGGTTACCAAACGGGGCCTTAGAAACCGTTATTCTATATGTAGATTCCATTTTGTTAGAAATATGTCCCTATTTGTTAAAAAATATAAATAATTTTGAAATTACTACTTTGCCCTTAATTAAATAATTTTTTTATAATTTATTTTTCAACTTTTTCTTTTTCAAAAATTTATGAACACCTCTCCCCCTCTTCTCTCACTCCCGTCGGTACTCTCTTTCTCCCCTACCCCAACAGAGATCATTAACAAACATAAAAAGTGATGAATAATTACTTTCACGCTTAAATTGTGTTGCAATTGAAGATGCAAATTTCGTCATTGATATTAACGAGGGATAAAAATAAAAAAAATAAAAACACTATGCTTAAAATTAAGCTGAAAAATACTTGAATATTTTATTAACGAGCAGTAGACACAAGGACCAATCATTAAAGCTTTTCTTTTTTCTATTTGTATGCAAATATTTTTATCTTACAATCCATTAAGATAAACACTAAACACCGGATCTTGAGACATTTTTATCATTAAAGCTTTTGTTTTTTAAGAAACACTAGACACTGGATATAAGAGGTATTCTTCTTTCAATTGATCCATCATAGTGTCACCATGAATGGAGCTACATGGAATAGAGCTCTTTCGGGTAAAATACTTGATGCAAGTCCCGTTTCTCTCTCTCATCCAACAGCTCATGCTTTTGGATCACCAGAGGGCCTGTTCGTGTGGAGCAGAGAGGATCCTTGTTTGTTTTCCTCTTTTAGAATCAAACTGAAAGAGACTTTAGGTTGATTGGGCCACGTTTGGTTACTTTTTCCGTTTCTTGATTTGTTCCCACTCCCAATATTTTAGGATTATGTACAGAAACGCGTTTTTTTTCCTAAAATTTTGAGAGTAATAGAGGAGTAATTCCTGAATTCTTTAAGAATTTGAGAAAAAAAATGTTGATTCTTATTCACTCCCACGACATTATTTACACTATCACCTTGCTGGCCACTAGCACCCCCTGGCCACCAGTATTCCCCTGGCCACCACCACCACAACACTAACCACCATACATTAAAAAAAAAAAAAATAGAAAAAAAAAGTGTTGCAACTAAACATGTTTCTAGTTTATATTCTCATAAATTAAAAAAAATAATTTTCGGACAATGGTCGTTACCAAATATGTTTCTATTCCCGGAATATTCCAAAACATAAAATTCTTATCTCAATTTATTGAAAATAGAAACAAAAAAGTAGAAACACTAACCAAATACCACCTTGGACTCTACTTAGAGCCCTACCACTGCCTTGAAGCTTGCCCAAGTCCATAGATGGACTTATGCTGCTTGCATACCATCTTTTCTTCATGTCCAAGACTCTGCCCTACCATATCTAAGGGGAAGATCCATATAAACTTATTTAAATAAATCCTTGTTAAGAAAGGCAACATTCACATCTAACTAAACCAAATTCCAATATTGACTTGTGGCAAGTGCTAATAACACTTTCCTATTAACTAATTTTGCTACAGGAGATAAGGGGTCCACGTGACTCCTTGTTGAGTAGAGCCCTTAGCAACCAATCGGGCTTTGTGCCTTTCTATAGAATCATATGATTTGTTATTTATTTTATATATCCACTTGCAACAAATGGTATGTTTCCCTTGTGGCCAAGAAACAACCGACCAAGTGTTTTTCAAGTCTACAGCATCCAACTCGACTTTTATAGCCTTTCTCCAATGTGGGAACTTAATTGCTTGATGATAAAAACTGAAGTTCAAATTGGGAATTAACATTCATAACAAAATTCTTGTGGAACAAAGAAAGAAAATTATATGACAAATGTTTGGACAAGTGATACAAAAAAGTGTACCAAGTAGGCAACTCTTGATGACCCAACAAATTGCAGTGAAAGTCTCTTAGATAAGAATGAGTTTTAATGACCCTTGAAGACCTTCTAAGTGGTATAATAACTAGTGATGGTGAAGAATCAGGCTGAGGGAAGGGATGAGGAATAGGCGGTGATAAAGGTTGATGGGAAATAAGAACCTCAAGAGATGGGATTGGAATGACAAGGTTGGGAAATAGATCAATCATGGTATATGAAAGAACAACAAAATGGAAGGGGAAGACTTCTTTTTTTTTTAAAAAAAATCGATATCTCTAGAGACAAACATCTACTTAGTTTGAATATCATACGACTTATAGCCTTTCACGCCAATAGAATATCCAAGAAAAATACAAACCTGAGCTCTAGGAAGAAACTTTGTTTAATG
Organism: Eucommia ulmoides; assembly: GCA_016647705.1. Taxonomy (NCBI): domain Eukaryota; kingdom Viridiplantae; phylum Streptophyta; class Magnoliopsida; order Garryales; family Eucommiaceae; genus Eucommia; species Eucommia ulmoides. The sequence continues at coordinate 44,503,787 of CM028328.1, forward strand.
TGTAAAGAGGCTTGAGGCAAAAGTAAGCAACCGAAAACCCTGAAGAATGAATAGTCTATAGTAGTCTTGTAGAGAACCTCATAAGGTGTTTGATGTCTAAGCAAAGGAGATGGTGTTCTATTTATCAAGAAAGTAACAGTAAGAACACATTTATTCCAAAATTGAATAGGGATCCATGACTAAAAATATGGAGCACGAGCAACATTCAACAAATGTTGATGTCTCTTTTCAATCACCGAATTTCGTTGTGGCCTTTCCACACAAGAAAATCAATGCAAAACTTCTTTCTCATTCAAAAAATCAGCAAAAGTCAACCCTTTAGCATTATTGGACCCAAAGCCCTTAATTTTAACAACAGAAGCCAAGTGGTTACAAATCATTGTCATCAATTATTGAGATTCATTATTATTGAGGCTTTGAAAAAATTCCCAATGCATCAATTGTCTTGGTCATTCTTAGCATCAAAACTGGATTGATTAGAGACTTTATTGACATCAGCAATTTGATTATTGCTTGGCTGGCGAGAGTCTCTTTGTCGCTGTTTAAAACCAAGAGGACAACCATAAATCTTATCACATTTGTATGGCCCTGAAAATTGTAGTGAGTGCAAAACGATCTTTCTTTCTTTTGACCTCTATTACCTCCAGGATTTTGGTTCCAGAATTGTGAGCATCAACATTATCACCAAACCTCTTGGAAACCTCATTTTTTTTAAAGCAAAAGTCATACTATTGACTTAATCAACACTTGAATTTGTATGAGTGACAACTTTCCTTTGATGTTCATCTTGAGAAATTAGGGAAATATTTTCTTTATAGGTGGGAAATGATCCATTAATAACAATTGACCTCTAACTTGAGCAAAAGAATGGTACCCATGACGAATGACATAATGTATTCCATTTGATAATGGAAATTGATCTCCTTGACTCCCCCCCAGAGATAAACTTTCCACAAGTGCAAACAAATATATAATTGCTTAGTTTCTCCCATATGGTATTTAGCATTGTAAAATATACACTAACAGAATTATGGTCTTGACTATAATTCATCAGTTCACTACGTAATTGAAAAATTCTTGGTCCATTACTCCACTAAAATCTATCCTGAAGATCAAGCCAAATCTTAGAAGCAGACTCAGAAAATATTATGCTAGTATAAATCTCCTTAGACATAGAGTTTGAAATACATGAAATAACAACATTATTGTTCATGATCCATGAATTAATAAGGTTCACATCAGTACCTTTAGGTTTCTTAATGGATCTATTGATAAATCCGAGCTTTGTCTTCACAAAAAGAGCGATCATCTTCACGAGCAAGACCAGGACTACTGGAATGCTGAAGAAAATACAGACTCATAGGATCATTAATGGCGGACCTTCTAGTTGATGAGGTGGAATTACAAAATCTTGGAGTTTCCATGGAAATTGAAGAAGAAGAAGAAGATTGAATAGAAGAATTGAAATGAAAAATACTCAATAATGTTGAAGAAGATGAACGATGACCGAATCGAGGAGAGATTGAGCAAAGAAACTTCTCACTGATACCATATTACGATGAACAGAGTAATTTGGGAGAGAAAAAATATTTTTTTTTTTCATACAGAGCCTTAGTTATAAATAGCTAAGCTAACCAAAGTCAGTTATAAAGAAGCTACAACTAAGCTAAAAACTAACTATACAACTAAGCAAACAACAACTAAGCTTCAAGTTGTCCAAGTTGATTGGGCGACTTGGACTCTGCATAGATCCTTCCCTATATTGAGACTCGGGAGCTAATATTATCACCTCTCGGCTTAATCAACATGAGTAGTCTTTGGGTTACAAATTTTTATATTCCCATCAAGTATTTAAATCCTAATATTGCTTGGAATCTGGGAAGAGGTATGGAGAATGTTCTTTAAATGGAATGGAGCATTATAGGTGGATTCTATGGTAAGTTCATCCGTATGCAATTACATGCAATGTTTTAAAAATTGAACTGGACTAACCGATTCAATTGATTGCACCATTGATCGATCCAAGGTTCGGTCCAGTCAGGTTAACCCCCAAAATCTCTATGGGATTAAAACTAACCAAAAAATTTTAAAATGTTCTAAACCATCAATTGAACCACGTTCTCAAAAACCGTAATAGTTTTAGTGAACTAGGCCATTTTTTTCTCTTTGTATCCAAGTATATATAGCAACTGAAAAATCCTTGTCCTCATTTTTCTTCAGATCCCTTACTTCATGCTGCTACAATAAGGTTCCAGCTACCTTCTTCTCAATTTTCTCTAGCCACCAATGCCTCATATTCTTCTCCACCATCCTCTCCTCCACAAGCTATTAGTACCACTAACGACCATTATCTTTTTCGTCCACTTTGACTAGCATGAACAACCACCACCATTGACCTCCCCTATTGACTGCGTCAACGAAACACACGGATTCAACTTCAATTTCTTGACTACTCCAGATCCATGATCTTGATTTCAAAATCAATTTCAATACTATAAACTAATGCAAAAACATTAAAACAGATGCTTACCTTTCAGATTCAGAAGACCCATTTACAACCCCTTCTTTGTTTTTTCTCTCGTCAGCAAGAAAACACTACTAGAATCTTTTATGATAATATCAACACAATCACTTACCAAGGTCTCTCAAATTTTCTATAATTTGATGGAATTAGAAACTTTAGAGGTATTAATGCCTATTTATAGAGAGAATCCTATAACGTGTTTTTGGTGAGATTTGATTCTTAGCCTAAGGTATAAAAGAATTAGGTTTGATCCTTAGTCTGTGAAAGGATTAGGTTAGTCTTGAGCCTTGTAAAAAGATAAGGTTATTCCTGCGCCTGGTAAACAAATTAGGTGGTGATTCATCCTTAATAGAATTAAGTTAGTCTTTAGCCTGGTAAAAAGATAGAGTTCTTCCTTAACTTGTGAAAAGAATAATTGTAAAGGTTGATTCTGAGCCTGGTAAAAGAATTGGTGTAAGGGTTTGGTCCATACCTGTTAAAGAAATCTTGAGTTTAGTGGGTGCGAATCTCCGTGGGGCTTGGAGGACTGGATTAGCCTAGAGTAGCTTGGTGAATCAGGATATATCCTTGTATGCTGCATTGATTTACATTATTTATATTTTTGTTGTTTGGGAGTGCACCTAGATTAAATACACTTATCCGCTGCGTTATAAAGATAAATAATTGATTTAAAATAAATTGATTATTTGATTTAATAAGTGTTGAAAGATAAAAAATTTAAATTGCTAAATTTTTATAATTACCCCATTCACTCCCCTCTTGGGTAGTTCACTGGGCCAACAAAAGTCATTAATGATTTTTATGTTAAACTAGCGTATAACCCGTGTTTGAAAGCAGGGATAAAAAAAAATTGAATTAAAAAGATCAACTTTAATATTCAACAAAATATTGCATACCAAATATTTTTTGAAAATATAATTTGAATCAATTCAAATGCTTCTAATTGAGGTTTGTATCATCTATCGCTTGTGCAATCCTCCACTGTTGTTTGCCAAAATCCTCCATCGGACCTCAAACCTTTGGTTCCCTAAGTCCGCCCACAATATTTTCTTTTAATTACATATATCTATTTTGTTGTTAGACGTAACTTTTTTTTTTTTTTTTAAATGTGATCGGTAACTACAATGGACAAAATTTGACGGTTAAAAGTCTAATTCTCGATGATAGTGGGACAACTCACAACAAAATCGTAATTGTAATGTTAGTTCTATGAACTCGAATAGATAAAACTACACAAAAATAGTTATCTAATTTTGGAATTTTTATTAACAATTTTTAAAACTATACACCAACTATCCCAATTTGAAACATCAAGGAGCAAGGCCTTCAATTACAAAACTAATGTACCCAAAACTCAAGGGTACCACATGTAACGCAAGCAATTTAGCCTAAATAAATAACACTATTATTTTAGATAAGCTCAATTTTCATTTCCGAATTTTCACATACACCACAAAATCATAAATAGACAATCTTCCTCAAAGTCACACACACACACACACAGAGATCAACATTCCTAATTTCACATAATAAGAGAGAGAGACATCATCAGTTGATTTAAACATGACCAGAAATATAGTGCAACACACCTAAAAAAACTTCAACTTCAGGAATGAAAAACACCAAAAAACCAAGCCACTTCATCATCCATTGAAAACCATCCCACCTACCAAAAAAATACAAAAAGTAATATCAATGATGGAGAAAAAAAGGAAAAATTTATCAAAAAAAAACATAGACAAAAATACCAACCAAGTGCCAAGTTAGTATTTTTGTTCCCAAGAAACTGGGAATAGAAATAGCAAAATGGAAATTAAAAGAAGAAGAAGAAGAGAGAGATTATGAAAATTCTATGTTCTACAGTTCTGCTCCCAGATTTTTAAATTAAATTTCTGGGAACAAAACCAGAAGTTTGGGAATAGAAACAGTAAATGAACAACACCTTATCGATCAATATACATAGTTCTTAAAATGCAGCCCACAAAAATAGATTAAATAATTGAAGATTATATGAATTTAAGAAACAAAGATTACAGTTATATTCATACCATATTCGTCAAGAGGAGCATCATAGTCATAGCTAGTGGCGATAAAAGGACCACATGCAGTCCTGCTAAAGTTTGTTCCACTATGGTATTACGAAGAAGAAATACAATTAAATTAACTAAATTTAATTTGAAAAAGAATATGATTTCTTGGAGAGAAAAAAAAAACAAATAATTAATTTACCATATCATATTTAATAAAAGATCAACCCTTTTATACCTCCAAATTTAGTAAACCTGCCAAATATATATATATATATATAATGGATTCATTACTAATTCAAATTTTGAAGCTCCAATTACATGAAACCAAACAATGTCTAATGATTTTTAGAACATTTTTAGAAAATGGGAAAATCCTACTAGCCAATCTAGGACTCAATCCACAATTTCGGTTTATAAACCTTGTTTGGAGAGAATCCATCGCAAGTATTAATTTGAAAATGATAACGATATGTCAAAATAAAAAAGAAAAGAAAATAAATCATTTAATTATATATAGAAGAAAATAAATCATCTAATTACATATAGAAGAAAAAATTCTTTTGCGAAAATTCAAAATTTAATAATAATAATAATAATAATAATAATAAAAAAAAAAAAAAAAAAAAAAAAAAAAAAAAAAAACTTACAATTGGATCACAGGCATCATTTTGCTTGCCCATAACCCACAGGACACCAACAATATCCTTGTAGTCCTAATTCAAAAAACACTAAAACTGCTCAAAAGCCTCTTCAACTATAATTTCATAAAACAATAACCCTAAAATAATAAAATTCGGAGTTGGCTTCGATTACAGAGTTCATGCCAGCTTCATGATTCAAAGATCCAACGATAACGATTTAGCGACGAAATAAAGAACTATAAGGAAATGTAACCCATCTTGAAAATATATTGATATTGGAATCCAACATCATGAACCTGAGAATCCGGATTCTGGGTCTTAATTTTCTTTGGACTTGTGGTTGTGGGTCGAATCCAATTTGTCACTTGCAGTTCTACTAGTTCAAGTTCATGCTCTCTAAAATCTTTAATTCTTTGTTTTCCTTGGACTTTAATGCACTCAAATTTCTCTATATTTAATAATTGATTCGAAAAGAGGTTGAAGAATCAATTATCAATGGGTGGTGATCATTGTTAGCATATAGCACTTCAAACCCAAGCAGATCTATAAATAATCAACATATAGTAAAAAAAGAATTTAAAAAACCACACTATTCCATTGATGATTGTTTTTCGAAGATCCAAACGAAATAATTTTTTTTCTCTAAAACACTACGCCATACAGATACTAAGTAATTTTGTTTTTTCACAAAATTGGTGAAGAACATTCAATGATGAAATCCCCAATGCTTACATTAATATTTTGTGAAAAATATTATTGTACACTAAAAGTTTAGTATTCTAATATGCATTGTTAGGGTTAATTATGGTTTGAAACTTTTGCTACATTATAAAGAAATACGACGTAACTTGATTGCATTGGAAAAAGCTAGACTCTTATGACATATTTGGTTGGACAGAATCGGGGGTGGAATGGAATCGCATTCCGCCCTCGATTCCTATTCCGTTGTTTGGTTCTCCAACGAAATCACAAAAGTGATTCCATTGGAATGAAATAGGGTGGAATGAGATTCCATTTGAGATGGGGTAGAATGAGATTCCAACCCAATGGAATCAACAATCTAAATTAAATAATAGCCCTTGTTGATCCTAAGATTTTGATGAACAATTAAGTATTGATATTTTGGTGGAACTAATGTTTTAATTGAGTGTTTCGGTGATGAACTTGAAGATATTGAAGATCAAATTAAATGGATGCTAAATGATGAAATTGAACATTTAAGAGTTTGAAGAAATTAGGGAAAACAAACCAGGTAAATTTCAACTCTTAATATCCAATTTAGGAACACACATGGCACAAAATATTTTTATTATTTTTGTGTGTTTTGATAAGATGAATTTATTTGCCCCTATGTGTATTTGAAAAGAAATATTTATAAATGTTTAAAATGGAATTTGAGAAAGTTAGTGGAGCTAATTGAGAAAATAAATTAATTAAAGGGGCGAAAATGTGAAAGGGAAAGAGTATAAAACGAGATCAGAGAAAAGATTCAGAAGGGACAAGTCGACCGAGGAGTCGACCGGCATATGGTGGCTGAACTCTCTGAATCTGCGAGTCAATCGAGCGGTCGACCGGTGGAAGCTTGACAAACTCTCTGAATCTGCGAGTCGACCGTGCAGTCGACCGATGAACGCAGTAGGCTACTTCCAGAATCTTCCAGTCGACTGAGTGCTCTATTTCAGGATAATGTTTGATCCGAAATAATATCTAAAAGAAGCCATTTTTTGTTAAGATTTGAGAGAGATTTAAGAGATTTGGTGATATTTAAGATATGGTTCATATATTAATTAAATCCTATCGATTTAGTACATTAAATATTAATGTTTCTCAATTTGGTACTTGAAATAATTTCTATGCTTATTAATTGAGATTCAGAAATACTTTGGAGATTTAATTGAGAGTTTTAAAAGTTGTTATTAAGTGATATTGAACCTAAATAAAGTCTTTATGTTATAAGGGGTCTATAGGAGCATTTTATTGTCATGACACTTGTAAACTAGCCGTTGAAAAGCTGATTACATATCCCTATATATAGACCTACGAATTTATGATTTAACTAAGTAGAAAAGGAGAAAAATCATATCATATTATATTGAGATCTTTTATAAGAGTTATTCATCTGAAATATTGTGAGTTTTTTTGATAGACGATCTTGAAGATCAACTGCTATTAATTTGTGCTGCTACCGGATATGAAGTTACATTGTTTTATCTATTCTTTCTGTGGATTCTGGGTGAGATATTTCCATTTATATTCTTTCATTGCATTTATTTGTTTATTGTTTGGAAATTGATCTTAGAAATTGTTTCTGATTTTTGAAGAAAATATTTTTATAAACAATTTCTTGAATCTGATTATGATAGGTGTAAATTACCTACGTATTTTCAATTCGAATTTGTTAGTTTTCGAGTACGTTTATAGTTATTTTTATATGTTTTAATATATTTTTATACTTTTTGTATAAATTAGGTGTGTGGAGCAAAAAGATAGGAAACTGGAGCGAAAACGATGAGATCGAACCGAAGGCGAGTCGAAGTTACGGTGGATAAACAAGCAAGGAGGCAAAAATATGAAGGAAGCCCACCGCCCAAGCGTCCAGACCTCCACCTAGGCAGTGAAGATGCTGAGAATGACAAAAGGCAACTGACAGCCCACCGCCTGGGCAAAATATTCCTCCGCCTAGGTGGGAACCCCAGTAGAAACATTTCCAAGTCCACCGCCTACTTCGTCGCCTAGGCGGTCACCAAACCTGCAAAGCCGGTACGGGTGCTGTAACTTCAAGACTATTTTGGACTATGATGCAATCCTATTTTGGTAACCCTCAAAACATGGAAGTTGTAGATCTTTTTCTTATATTTCCATAAGTTTTTGAATCACCTCAATCAGAGTTCGGATAAAGAAGTTACAGGCAAAACAAAATTGCAAACCTGTAGTAACTTCGCCTAGGCGAAGTTTTCTTCGCCTAAGTGAAATTTCGGCAGAAAGTTAACCGACCTAACTTTGCCTAGGTGAAGTTTTCTTCGCCTAGGCGAAAATCCTGCAGCAGAGTCTTGATATTTATTAGATATTTTGAGATCTTTTGGCCTATTTAATCTCTTCTCTCCTCCTTTCTTCCCTCATCTTCATCCCTTAAGGCTTTAGGCCATATTTTAGGAGTAGGATTAGGGATTTTTGAGGGAGAGCTCTCAACCCGAGGTGGAGGATCAACAAGGAAGCGATCGATCGACGTTTCTAGCGGCAAATCTTCGGATATCGGCTAAGTCGCTCGTTTTCTTTCTTTGTTTTCTTTATTTTGGTAGTTGTTGAGCATGTTTAGCTCGTTTTACATTGTATAAACGGTTAGGGCCATGAGTTGAACATGGATTGTAATAGGGATTAATGTATTATTTATGAAAATGTAGTTTTGGTTGAATTTGTGTTTCGTTTATGGTTATTCCTTATAATTTCGATTGTGTTTCCATGTTTTCTATGATTATATGCTTGTTTAGATATATTGAAAATATGGGGTTTGACACTCGTGAGAGGTAACCCCGGATTCGGACTAGGGTTAACACAACACGACAATCTAACGACCCGGGAGGGCATGACCTAGAGTCGTTAAGATGTTGAGGGGGACTTCGGCGTTGACACGAAGTCACGTATTCCCCAGTCTTACACTCAGAAGAGGTGGCGAGGGAGTTTACGAACCGAGATTGTCGGATACGCCGAACGCTGTTAATGTTAACTAAAACGAAATGAAACGCATTTAAGTAAATAAAATTAATCCCTAGGCAATCTACTCCCCTAAACAATCTCAAATTAGTATTTATAGTATAGTTAACTTAATTAGTATTTTAGTTTAGTATTAGTGTTAAATTAAATTCTATTTTTGTCGCCTAGATAAAGTCAGGTTATGACAATCGCGATACTCGATAGTAACAACACCAATCCCTGTGGATACGATACCCGACCGAAATGTCCATTATACTAAAATTTGATCCGTACGCTTGCGGTAAAAGTGGCAGTGCTTATTTAGCGGCCACCAAGTTTTTGGCGCCATTGCCGAGGATTGTCTTATTGATTGCTATCGATATTGGGAGTAAATAACTCGATTTTAATCTAGGCATTTCTTTTGTATATGATTTTCGTTTGTAGTTTTGTTTTTGTTTCCGGCAGGATGCTTGAAAATGTTAGATTGACAGGTGCTCTTACGGTTAGATCATTGAATATCTTGTCAGTCTTGAGGGCATGTGTCGAGCCGAGGACATTAAACCAAGCGCTTCTTGGGAGGCAACCCAGGGTAACAAATAAGTTAGATACATCTCCGTCAATTTGAGTCGGAGGCGAGATCCTCTCGCCTCCCAGGTACATGTTCTAAACCCCCGTCTTCAATATCATGCTATATACTGTCATTGGGATCGCTGACGGCTCATTTAGGACATCACCTGTGTTGAGTTGGTGGTGATGTGTAGTATGTTTTAGTATGTGTTTATATTTTTAGTTAAATTTTAATGTTTTTATCGTTTGCATGCTTGTTTAGGATTAGATTGTTAGTTTAAATGTTGTTTTGTGCTATGTTTTGACGTCATTTGGGCCTATACCCGATGATGACTCTGTCCCCTGATTGTTTTGAGGTCGAGCGTAAAGCTCATTCATGTGTGTTCTGTGTGCTTGACGTATCGTCTTAGTAAAAGTTATTGTGGATCCTAAATGCACGAGTATGTAAACTCAATATAGCACTATCTAAGTGATTTGAAATCGATTATCCTTCACTCAATTTCATGACAAATTCGAGGTGAAATCCTAGGCGAGGTTATTTAGGAGATATGATTTAGGTAGTCATTTTATCGCCTGAGCCTTTTAAGCTTACCCTGATAAATCATTACCCTTTATTACCCTGTCGAAGCCTAAAAGCCGTTTCAATTCTGAACACTTAACAAATACTCCATTCGATTGAACTTTTTCCAACCTTTATCGCTTAAATAGAAGGCACAATTTAAGTGAATCAAGTTAGCATTTTGCTACTTGATGTGAGCGGTTGGGTTTCGGCCGAAATTCTAATTGATTTGGTATTCGAGTACTCACTTGTCCTTTGTTGTTCATATATTGTTTGCACATTCCTAAGGTTATAAGAATTCGAATACGTTTTGGGGTGTGTTACTTAATCATTTTTGCACACTCTTAAAATTGTAAAAATTCGAATGAGTTTGGGGGTGTGTTAAAAAAAAAAAAAATAGTTTCTTTTTTACATGACAAGTGAGTACGATGTTCTTAAACGTTTGTTCAGGGTTGTTTCTAAATTATATGGGGTTTTGAGTGTGAGAATGCCAAGCGATGTGCCTCGGGTAACGTTAAGTTAACGACATTAACCTGTTCTCTATTCCAAAATACCCTTGGCCATTATTCCAAAACTGAACCAAGCCCTACTGATCTTCATGAACCTCCGAGCCTACATTAGTGGAGAATAGATCCCAGGTCAGGCGTATGGATTGCCTATACCTTAAAGGTTTTAGTCATGATCTTTATTTAGAGATAATCCCATCTGATCAATGGATAGTAGTATAATTGAGTTTAATCACACACACTTAAACAGGATCTAGAATGGCGCTTACTATTTTTTAACGTTGAAATTCTAGAACACCACATGGTGTGATTTATGCTTGAACTTGATAGGATTAGGGGCCGATGAGGGAAAAATCTTTCGGCCGGTAGATGATAATCAAAACTTACACATTTTTGTTTTTAATGTTTTTCCTTTGTAGTTTTTAATTTTGTAATTAGTTTGTATACTTTCTCGTATTGTGTGAGTGTTTTGCTCGAGGACTAGCAAAATTCTGAGTTTGGGGGTATTTGATAGATGTAAATTACCTATGTATTTCTAATTCGAATTTGTTAGTTTTCGAGTACGTTTATAGTTATTTTTATATGTTTTAATATGTTTTTATATTTTTTGTATAAATCAGGTGTGTGGAGCAAAAAGATAGGAAATTGGAGCGAAAACGATGAGATCGAACCAAAGGCGAGTCGAAGTTACGGTGGATAAACAAGCAAAAAGGCAAAAATATGAAGGAAGCCCACCGCCTAGGTGGAAACCCCAGTAGAAACATTTCCAAGTCTACCGCCTACTTCGTCGCTTAGGCAGTCACCAAACTTGCAAAGCTGGTACAGGTGCTGTAACTTAAAGACTATTTTGGACTATTATGCAATCCGATTTTGGAAACACTCAAAACATATAAGTTGTATATCTTTTTCTTAGCTTTCCATAGGTTTTTAAATCACCTCAATCGGAGTTCGGATAAAGATGTTACAGCCAAAACAAAATTACAAACCTGCAATAACTTCGCCTAGGCAAAATTTCGGGAAAAAGTTAACCGACCTAACTTCGCCTAGGCAAGGTTTTCTTTGGCTAGCCGAAAATCCTGCAGCACAACCTTGATATTTATTAGATTTTTTGAGATTTTTTGGCCTATTTTAATCCCTTCTCTCCTCCTCTCTTCCCTCCTCTTCAGCCCTTAAGGCCTTAGGCCATATTTTAGGAGTATGATTAGGGATTTTTGAAGGAGAGCTCTCAACCTGAGGTGGAGGATCAATGAGGAAGCGATCGATCGACGTTTCTAGCAGCAAATCTTCGGATATCGACTAAGTCGCTCGTTTTCTCTCTTTGTTTTCTTCATTTTGGTAGTTGTTGAGCATATTTAGCTCGTTTTACATTGTATAAACGGTTAGGGCCATGAGTTAAACATGGATTGTAATAGGGATTAATGTATTATTTATGAAAATATAGTTTTGGTTGAATTTGTGTTTCGTTTATGGTTGTTCCTTATAATTTTGATTGTGTTGCCGTGTTTTCTATGATTATATACTTGTTTAGATATATTGAGAATACGGGGTTTGACACTCGGGAGAGGTAACTCCGGATTCGGATTAGGGTTAACATAACATGACAATCTAACGACCTGGGAGGGCGTTAGAAAGTGTGCAATTGATGACGTTGGGGCGAGACTCACGTGACCTAGAGTCGTTAAGACATTGAGAGGGACTTCGGCGTTGACACGAAGTCACGTATTCCCCAGTCTTACACTCGGAAGAGGTGGTGAGGAAGTCTACGAACCGAGATTGTCAGATACGCCGAACGCCGTTAATGTAAACTAAAATGAAATCAAACGCATTTAAGTAAATAAAGTTAATCCCTAGGAAATCTACTCCCCTAAATAATCTCAAATTAGTATTTATAGTATAGTTAACTTAATTAGTATTTTAGTTTAGTATTAGTGTTAAATTAAATTCCATTTTTGTCGCCTAGATAAAGTCAGGTTATGACAATCACGATACTCGATAGTAACAACACCAATCCCTATGGATACGATACCCGATCGAAATGTCCATTATACTAAAACTTGATCCGTACGCTTGTAGTGAAAGTGGCAGCACTTATTTAGCGGCCACCAGATTACGTGCTCTAATTTGCTACCCATATCTTGTTAAAATCATATTTCTGCATCTTATATTTTTCTATCACTAGTTGGGATATTAATTGAGTTATTATTTATCTGGGGTTATAGAAGCTCCTGAGTGAGATTTACTTCGTATCAATTTTTGTATTGGTGAGTTATGACGGATTAAATATCATTGGGGATATTTAATCAAGGGTAGCTGGGTTTCAGTCTCTTCCTGTAAAGAGATTGAGATATTAATTCTTCCTGAATAGAATTAGTGTGAGTGATTTGTAAAGGTTCTATCCTTACCTGGGAAAATGATACTTGGAGTGTTTTGAGAGGTTTTGATTCTTGAGCCGTAGTAATAAAAAGAATTAGGTTAATCTTTAACCTGTAAAAAGTATAGGTTATTCTTGGGCCTATAAAAAGTAGAGGTTATTCCTGAGCCTTGAAAAAAAGAAATTGTAAAAGTTGATTCTGAGCTTGTAAAAGAATCGGTATGTGGGTTTGGTTTCTACCTTTAAAGGGATCTTGAGAATTAGTGGGTACGAATCTCCGTGGGGCTCGGAGGACTGGACTAGCCAAGGGTAGCTTGGTAAACCAGGATATATCTTAGTGTGCTGTATTATTACTTTGTTATTTTTGTTGTTTGGGTGTGCACCTAGTTAATTGATTTATTCCGCTGTGATATAAAGATAATAATTAATTTAAGAAGTAAATTAATTATTTGATTGTTCAAGTTATATTCTGATTATTTTTTAATTACCCAATTCACCCCCCCCTCTTTGGTATTCTACTGGGCCAACAACCCTTGTATTTAAATCCTTGAAAATGGAGAACAAAAATTAAAAATTAAGAACAGAAACAAAAATCAGATAACATAAATATAAATTAGAGAACAGAAAATTGAGAACAGAAACAGAAAATTGAGAATATAAACTGAAAATTGAGAACAAAAACATAAAATTTGAAAACATAAAATTGAGAACGGAAACTGAAAATTGAGAACAAAAACTTCAAATTAAGAACAAAAACAGAAAATTGAGAATATAAACTAAAAATTGAGAACAAAAACTGAAAATTAAGAATAGAAATAGAAAATTAAGAACAGAAACAAAAAATTGAGAACATAAACTGAAAATTGAGAACAAAAATAGAAAATTAGGGAACGAAAAATTAAGAACGAAAACTGAAAATTGTGAATAGAAATAGAAATTAGATAATAGAAATTGAAAATTAAAAATAGAAACAGAAATTAGAGAACAGAAACTTAAAATTGAATGAAATCGTGAAATATAATAAAATGAGAGAAGGAATGGAATAGTAAAATTTAATAAAATTTTGTAATAATGGCATAATTAGAATTTTATTATATTTCATTTCATTCTTTCACTCATTTTATACCAACCAAATAAGAGAATGGAATAATAATTTCATAAGGGTATAATGGGAATTTTACTATATTTCATTATTCCATTCCTTCCTTCATTCCATACCAACCAAACAAGATAATGGAAAGGTGATTCTTTTAACAATTCCATTCTATTACTTCTTCCATTCCATTCCACCCTTATTCCATTCCGTCCAACCAAACGAGCCGTTACTATGTTATGGACCTGAGGTCCTTTATTCAGTAGATTAGAAAAACAAAGGGTAATGTTTGTTCTATTCTATTGGGAATATCTATTTTGTTGGTAATAAAGAAACAATTATGTTCGCAGGAATAAAGAGAAATAGATTTATTCTATACTCAATAAGGACCGATACGCAATAGGGGTGGGTGCCATTTTCTATGAATAAATGATGTCTATACTTGTTCATCATTAGAAATTAGAAGAGTCTCTTCGTAAAAATTATCTCTTATTCATTCTATCTTGCTTTGAGGAAATGAATTGTGCTATTTTATATGGATAAAATAATATTCCCCAATGGCTAGTGTTAGATAGTCAGATTTTGTATTTTTTAATTTCAATGACATTTGAAAGTTATTTTTGACAGTACTATTATAGATTTGATTTTATATCAGATGTATTTTGAGTTCGAATTAGTCATTATTCAAAGAAATTATTAATTATAGACTAAATCCCTCTACTTATGAAGCCCTGACTTTGATTAATTTCCTCCAACACTGGATAAGCAACAACGGTTACGTGAACAATTGATCCCTTGAAATTTACTATGCATTACATTTTTGCTACACCGCAATTATTTTTGTAAAATTCTCAAGGTAATGGCGGGTTCATTCGGCGATCAGTCTGAGCGACATATAAAATACGACAATGATCCATTATCGCATAAACAAGCTTAGGGGCAAATTCGAAGGAAATTCCGACAAGCACACACTAATGTGATGTGGACCACTCCATTTTGGCTATTCTTTAAGGCTTTTGTCGATGGTAACATTGTGGTCCAGCATTGTACAAAGAGCGATCAAGACATTTTGACGTTGCTCGGCTGTTATAATCGGTAAAATTTGTACTATTTATCTCGAAAAAGATTCTGTTGCAGTGATATCTACTGTTTGACTATATTTTTAGAACATTGTTGAATTATTTTGTTGACATTGTGTTTTTGCAGTTTTATACGTGCTTTTGTGTTTGGAGGTAAGCATATTACTTTTTCAAGGGATATATCATTAATTTTTGGGATAAAGGGTGGGACCAAAGTGGTGGAACACACGTATACCAAGAAGATTCTAAGTCTTTTTTTTTTCAGTGACGTTTTGATGAAGTAGACAATGTCACCACCAGGTTGCTTTCGAAAAATATCAATGAGATTATTGATCAAACAGATAAGGATGACATCAAGGACATCGTTAGATTGATATGTTTGTATGCTTTTGTGATATGTTTCTTTGCAACCATGAGTAGAAACATTGGATGGGCATTTGTACACATGGTAGAGGACATCCGTGCAATGGTTGAATATGCATGGGTCAATACCACTACAATAGAGCTAAATGGCTCTATCCATAATGAAATTAAGAAACCGTTCGGGATTCGTGGTTGCGTCATCGCGATATAGCTAAGTTATTTATCATTGCAGTAACAATTATTGTATATCTTCCAGTTTGTTGTTGTAGTAATTTCTATATGTTATTCTTAGTATATATTTTGCGAGCGTTCAACTGTGTTAGACCTTGACAATAGTCAATAAGGAGGCTCGGTGGGGGGGGGGGAGGGGGGGAAGACGTCAAGTGGATCGGCATTCCATGTTTCACCAGGTGAAATTTGTTGTCTCTAAAAAATGTATTGCCTAGGGTTGATGAACTGAGTGGAGATCAGGTTAGTGCTTATTGTATCCTTGTAACAATATCTGTTTGCCTAATCCATCATACTGGATGTTATTGGCATTTGAGTTGGAGCATGGGACATTAAAGCACTATAACTCGCTATCCCATCCTAGTTTGCATGATTCACATTTTGAGAACACTAAGCTTATAGTAAGATTTTATATGTTTTGCGAATGTATTGCTAGTGAGTTGATACTAATAAGTTTACAATGTCTGCTGTATGTTCTTGAAAAGTTGTTGTACAACAACAATTGCCTAGTTACTGTGGTTTTGATATTATTATTATACAACAACATTCGCATTTTGTTACTCCCAACCTCCCCTATCACTCATTGTTGTCGTACATCAAAATTTTTCCCCCCAAGTCGTATATCATATACTGCTATTTTTATTGTTACCATTCATCAAACTTCACTATCCTCCATCCTACTATGTTATGTTGTTTAGCATTTTTATGTGTTCAATATTCACTAGTGATTTCATGGTTTGTAAATTTTAGGAGGATTATATTACATACTACTTCAATTGGTATGCCACTGAGTCGAGCGCTTCGACACAAAAAAGATCAATATCATTGGAGTCAGTTTGGGAAACGCCTCAGCAAAAGAGCAACTGGTAAATGACATTTTGGATTTTTATTAATTTTTTGGAATATATCCTTAGACATATTAGAATGTTGTATATTTTTTTGGCATGCCTGACTATGGAGTCATTATTATGTATCTAATGAGATAGTTCGTCCTCAGGTGACAAGTAAAAATCAAGCGCACAAGCAATAATGAAATATCAATTGTGGAAAGGGTAGAACTTATTAAGAACATAATAAATGACAAATATGGTCGTTGGGTCTTTGATACATTTTATGCGCAAAGCAGTTGAATGCAATGAGTTGGGAGATAATATGTTTTGTTTCTTGTTTTGTCAGTTCTTAAGAAAAACAAGTTTCACGGGATTATTGATTTCAGCTTTTGTTATATTAGTTTGATTTACAAAAACATGTTTATTTATTTCTTAATTTATTTAATGTGTATAATATTTAGACGATGTGATTCATGATTAATTCTTTTCCTCTCAGTGTATTTCCTATTACGTATGAATGAACATGCATAAAATGTCGTAGATGAGTAAGACTTTAACGATACAAGTTTTCATATATGTTGTGTAGCTAAAAAAACTCTAGGTATGCATTTTAATGCAAACAACGTTCAAATACTCAATATATATTCACATTTATTAATCGCTTGGACAACTGCAACAAAACAAATGTATTCTCAAGCACAAAACTGTGTTTATTCAAAAAATTAATGTGCATCAATAATTACTTATTGCAGAAATTTACAGTACAGTAATATTCTTGTATTCTATTAAAACTCACACTATGTTGTGCAACAATTATGTATAAAAAAATGATACTTAGTAAATTTCATATAATATTGTGTGTTTTGGTGAAAAAATTGCTACATCATTTCACATTATTTTTTTTGTGTTTGCATAAAATATAACCAAACAAAATATTACCATATAAACTATCATCACAATTCATAACGATGCACATCATTAAAAACCCACACGATGTTGAATTGTTCAAAAACAATATAAAGGTTGTTGCCAAAAATACAATAAAAAACTAATAAATGTTGTCATCTCATATGGATTTTTTGCTTATTTTCTTGTTTTTTTTCCCACCGCACCCATTGCATTTCAATTCGCTCTTATTGAACTCTTCTTTTGATGACATCCTCATGTTCTCCAGACACTCCCTAAGTCATTTTGTAACTAGTGGCAGTATTACAATATCATCTTCTTTCATCTTTTTTTTTACCCTGCAGTTAGCATAGAAAAAATTTAATCCTCATAACTTAGATGATAAAATGATATGTGAAAGTACTCCTTTAAATATGAGTTCTAATCTTGATCGGTCTTTATAATTGCAGCGCAAACGTGTGCATACAATATCCCGTTGTCCCTTCAAACGAAACAAGAACACGTATGTTTTTTGAGGTCCACATGTACTAAAGGATCTAATTGAACTTCAAAAACTCCACTCACAAATTCGCACATTACCTATGTCCTGCTTTCTTCCAATATTTTTAGCATTTGTTTCTTAATTGCTTCACAAAGAATATTGTTAATTCCAGATGTCATGTTATGTTGTTTTGTCCTTTACTCTATTAGATCAACACAAATTCGATCAACAACCTTGTGAATCGTAAGTGTTTGACTTTACCAATCCATCCATTGGATGTCTCTACGGCGTTGGATGTCAATTCACCATACCTTCGACCTTTGAAAAAGGCATTTATCCAATTCTCTCGAGGCGAATCATCAACCCAATCATAAACATACTTGGAACCCTCAGTTTTTAATTCTGTTAAAAATGCGTAAGATTTGAACTCTTGTTTGGCTTTGTAACACTCACATAACAATCATAGTACCTGTTGTTCTACCACTGGTGTGTGGCCCCAATTTTTTTCCTTCGAATCCATTGTTAAATGGTTCAGATAAAAAGAATAGAATAAATTTGGAAATACCTTTTTCACAACTTTTATTAAGTCAACATGTCCATCAGATACAAATGTCAAGACTCATTCTAGTGGTATATTATTAAGTAGTTGTTTTAGAAACCACTCCTAATTACATTATGTTTCAGAGTCCACGATTTCTAATGCCAATAGATATATACCTTCCATAAATGACAATAATTTTAGTGATTTTAAATTGTTGATAACACTATTGTCTAGGAATTTGACACCTATTGATTACAGTAACAATTGTATTTTTTTACTATACAACAAAAATTACGTTGAATGACATTAATAATTGCATTGTTCACTCAATATCAATTTTTACATATGGCATAATAGAAAATAATTGATTAACATGTCAGATGTAACAAGAAATTTTACCCCACTTATCATTATTCTCATCTTTGCTGGTCGCGGCAAACAACATGCCTTTATACTTTGCTTTAAAAACGTTTCGTCAGGAAATGGCAGAGGGAATACATATTTAAATCCATATATGCTAGCACCGAATAAAATAAAAAGTCACTTAAAACAACTAGTACTCAAATCATAGTTAATTTCAAAACAACTACCTAGATTTGTCTCAATGCACACTTTTTTATACCATCTCAACTCGTTATATCCACTATGATTTGTCCTACTATTTCTCCTAGTTCGGAATGAAGCACCGCAAATATGAACGTTGTTTATTTTCTTGATGTAAAAATATCCATTATTAATATCGACGCTTGCACGTATAAAACATTTGCATCTGCGCTCAAACTTGTATGCGCAAAATGCCACAACCCGAGATGTTTCATTCTTATAGTAATCAAATTAAAATCAATTTTAATGGAATATTTTATTATGCTATCCCTAAACTCATTCCCTCTACCTTTAAAGACATGTCATTTCTCACAAATTAAATATCGCTAATCAACAGACATTGATGTTAACTTGTTTGGGCAGTACGATACCAACACATTTTCACTTTCATAACTTTCTTAATTTTCGCTGTAATATCTAGTGTTAGTTCCATTTACATCTTCGCTACTTTTTCCAATTTGTATCCAGTGTATGGATAAATCAATACATTTTAATTTCAGAGACTAAGAAATTTTTTCAAAGATTGCATAATGAATCGATGTCTCCTAAATAACAATTGGGATGGTTGAGGATTGAATAGGACAACTTAAAATTTTCCATGCACAGACCAGTATACTTGTTGCACACGCGGTCATATAAATCCTCAATAGTCGATGTGCTATCAATATAAAAAATGTGTGTAGTTCCCAATATTTACACACAAGTATTACATTAATCCAATTTTTTATTTTTTGATCAAATAAAAATACATCGTGTTTGATTATAGTAACGTATATGTAACGATTGTAAAAATGCAAACATATGTTTGAACATATATTATGACATTTTATAAATTATTACTGTACAATAACATTCAAGTTAATCCCTTTAAAATTGTTATTTTACAACAAATATTATGTGATTATACATTTGACAATAATGTTTGCTGCACAACGATATTTTCGTCAATCACTTCCAGTTGTGGGCATATTTCCTAGCATTATTACTGTACAGTTACAATTTGACAACTTACTCTTTAAAAAATAATGATACTTACTGTGCTGTAACTATTGGAATAATTGAGTGCAGTAACCTTACTTGATCTCTATAAATTGTTGTTGTACAATAAAATAATTCAGTTATACATTTGTGAATAATAACACCCAGACATTGCACATATATGAATAGTATCGATTTGATTCACACATCACCAAAATCAATATTTCATACATCCTACCTGAAAATCATGCCAGAAAAAATTAGGTGCGAGTCACGATTGTTTATGGGTCAAAATTTTAAAGGTGAATATGACTTTGCTAGCAATGGGACGATTAAGAACTTTAAGGTGTTATATGTTCCAAATTTAAACCATAGGGATCAAAGTAAAAAATCAGGGGCGCAAAAGCTTCAACTTGACTTCAATGCTAGTGGAAATTCATGGGTACAAAGCATAAAAAATGATGATGCATTCAAATATAAGTAGACCATTGTAGTGACCATTAAAGTAACCATTGTAGTAACCAATCAATTAAATATTACCATTGCAATAACCATGGCTAGTAGTATAACATTAAAGATTAAATGTTTCCTATAATAAATAGATAGCCAACAGTTACCACTGTATTGAAGTACCGATAGAAAAATGTATATCCAATAGATTACCAATGGAGTGTTTGATTGTAAAAATATAGCCAATTGATTACAAATAGAGTGTTTGTTTTTTAAAACAATAACCAAACAGGGTTTTGAAAAATAAAGGCCAAGACTGGTTTTGATGACAAAAACAAATCGTTCATCGCGGTCGTCGTTACCTCCGTTATCACCGCCTATAGCTGCCGTCATTGTCTTAAATCCACAACCGTTATCGCCTCCAAAATCCACCGTCGGCGTCTCTGTTCAACAGTAATATCATCTCAGCCGTCATTAATATTCACCAAATTTTAGTAATAGAGGGCTACTCACTTGATTGTTTTGTAATTTAGGGCAATGAGAAATGAGATTGCCTAAAAAACTTCCATTTTCAAAGCTTGAATCAAGGAATTTGAATGAGAATTTCATTCTTTACCTTGTTGATTGTTTCCAAAATTACCAAATGGTTTCCTTAAGGCAAATCGCACGTGAGAGGTCTTGATTGCTAGTAGAACAATATACAAGCTAAACATATACAAAACTATCAATCAAAACTAAGAAACAAAGAGAGAAACAAGGAGACTAGCCGTTATCCGAAGAACCAACGCTAAAACTGCTCCGAGATCGTTTCCTCTTCTTGAATTTATGATTTTCTCTTGGTTGATAGAATTTGGAGCTCCCAAAAATGCGGTCTTGTGTTTGGGGAAGGAGAATATATATTAAGGGATCAAAAATATCAAGAAAATATCCCAAAATATCTATTCCAACTGGTGTTAGACCGCTGCAGTAGTGAGAAGTCAGTAGGCATTTTGTAGGATGACCACTGCAATGGTAGGAGGCACCGCTGCAGCAGTGGAGGCTAGCGGTGAGGCTTACCGCTGCATCAGTGGTCAAGCAGAAACATTCTGCTTGATCCTGTAATTTGACCGCTGCAACAGTGGGCTGCAGTTGCAGGATGGCCTTTTTGCTTGCTTTTTCCACCGCTCTTCCACCGACACCCAACCAATTTGCTCGTTTATAGACCATTTTCATCTTTTTTCATCCCAAACACCTGATTTATAACAAAAAAAAAAAAAGTATTAAAACATATTAAAATACTATAATAACACTCGAAAACTACCAAAACCGACTTGGGAATATATAGATAAATTCTACTTATCAATATTAAATCGTATAATTGTTGCTTAATATATAGAATTTGAGCGCAACAATTACCAATTGCTATATACTTAGCCTCAGTAGTAGATAAGGCAATTGAGTTATGTTTCTTGCTAGACCAATAAATCAAAACATGTCCTAAAAAGTGACAAGATCTGCTTGTGCTTTTACGCTCAACTTTGCATTCGGCAAAATCAGCATCGTAGTAACTTGTTAACTTAAAGTCACTCTCCCTAGGATACCGTAATTCTAGGTCACTTGTCTCTTTCAAATATCGAAAAATTCGTTTGACCACGGTTAAATGCGATTCTTCAGGATAAGATTGAAATCTAGCAAACAAACATACACTAAATATTATGTCAGGTTTACTAGCAGTAAGATACAATAAGCTACCAATCATACCTTGATACATTTTCTCATTTATGTTTTTGCCCATATCGTCCTTTTCTATTTTTGTAACTGTTGCCATGGGAGTTTTGTACTCTTTAGCGTTATCCAAGTCATACTTTTTCAGTAACTCTTTTGTGTACTTGGCTTGATTAATGAAAATTCCTTCTTTGGTTTTCTTGATTTGGAACCCAAAAAAGAATGTTAACTCTTCCTCATACTCATTTCAAACTCAACCTGTGTAATCATGGCAAACTCTTGACAAAAATCCTCATTAATTTATCATCAACATATATCTGTACTGATAGAATATCATAATAATTCTATTTGATAAATAAAGTAATATCACTAAGACCTCGTCGAAAATCATGTTCGATCAAATATTGGCTAAGTTTCTCATACCAAGCCCGCGGACTTTGTTTGAATCCATACAAAGTCTTCCAAAATTTAAACACATGATCGGGAATTTTATCACTATCAAATCCCGGTGGTTGTTCAACATAAACTTCTTCTGATAGAAAACCATTTAAGAACACACTCTTTACATCGATTTGATATAATTTAAAATTGCATGAATATGTAAAGGCGAAAAACATTCTAATAGCTTTTAATCTAACTATAGGAACATACATCTCATCATAATTAATTCCCGCTTCTTGATTATAGTCTTGTGCTACTAATCTTTCTTTATTTCTAATTATCGTACTTGTTTCATCCTTTTTATTACGATAAACCCATTTAGTACCAATTATGATATGGAAGCTAAGTCTAGAAACTAGAGACCACAACTTATTACGTTCAAATTGAACTAATTCTTCTTGTATCGCGGAGATCCAACATTCATCAGTTAACACCTCATTCATATTCTTAGACTCAATTTGAAATAGAAAAGCAAGATTAATTATATACCTAAGAGAGGATCTTGTACTTACATTTTTCTCAAAATTACAGATAATTTCTTTTACCGAATGTCCTGACATTGTCTTTATATCACGTGGTGAAGTCGTCTCCTCTCCTTTTGGTTCCTCATTTTGTGGTTCATTTGTTGTATCTTGTCTTTGGTTTTGATTATTTTGCATATGGTTTCGGCCCAGAAGTATTTAGGAAGACGATTCTCATTCAATATCATTTTGATCATATCCTTAAGCATTTTGTTGTTCTTCTTCACAACACTATTTTGTTGTGATATTCTTTGGTGTATTCTTCATAACTCACATAACGTTTGTCTTTAGGTGTCAAAGACGTAATTTCAGCATTTATCTCATGTCATGTGCTGAGAACAGCCTTTTCCTAGGAACAATTTGGCCTTGCTTATATATGTTTATTTGATAACCTACAAGAAGCATCTCAAAAAATTGTATATGATACCTATTCTATGTGGATCCAATTTTGTTAGTTGGATCCTCCTTTATCCCTTTAGGAACCATACCTGCTTACATTTAGATCTCTTCAAAAACATTTGCTAAAGGCATCCTGATAATGTTACATTTAAAATATTTCATAACTTTAACTTTCTTAGTTTCAGAAAAGAATTTTTGAAATCTCTTTTATTTGATATTTTTCTAAAAGCCAAGACCTACTTTGTCAAAAACACCTTTAGAGTTTCATAAAAGCATTTTAAAATTATTTTCACTATTTGTAAATTTCAGAACAACAGAATCTAAATCCATAACTTTGGATTTTAATTCATTGTTTTCCTTTTCTAAATCACATGAAACAATTTTTCAAATTTGTTTTTTAAAATCGGAATTTTGGCCTCGAAATTTTCAATGCATTTGTTTAATGTAATTACTGTACTTTGTAGAGCATTAATTTGAAAACATTGATCTTTATAATCATGCAATAAATATAGAATAACTCAGCAAAATCTGAAGGACAAGAACTAGAGCATTCAGTTACTTCAACCTCATTGGCAATTAGGGCGAATGTCGGAGTTTTCTCATTATCGCTCGATGCTTCGGAACTACTAAAATCCGTATCATACCATGTTTCTTTTATAGATCTCTATTTCCTATTTAACTTTCTTTCTGATCCATCCTCATATTGTCGCATGGTTGTCTCGTGGGTTATCAAATTGCCGATTCGTTCATCAATAGTGCATTTGGTGAGGTCCTTGTCATCTTTGATTGCGATCACTAGTAATTCCCAGATTTTGGTCAATGATATCAAAATCTTTTATACTTTTTACGTTATGGAATATGACTTTCCAAGATGATCAAGATTGTTGCATATGTTGGTGAATCTCACATACGTCTTCGAGATTGTTTCCACATTACCCATTTCAAACACTTCGAATTTATGAGTGTAGGCATTGATTTTAGATTACTTTACTTGATTAATTCCCTTATATATGGTTTTCAATGTAATCCATATTTCTTTTGCAGATCCACAACCTAAAACTCTATTGTACTCATTTGCATCTAAAGAAAAAAATGGAATGTTAATAGCTTGAGAGTTAATAGATAACTTCTGTCTATTAAAGGAGCTCAGTTGTTCTTTTTCGTAATTATTCCATTCTTTTTAAGAATGTATAGACCGTCTTTAATAACCAACCATGGCACATAGTTAGTGGCTTGAAGAAATACAATCATTCTGTTCTTCCAAAAAGTATAGTGACTACTTGTAAACAGAGGTGGATGGTGTATAGATTGCCCTTCACTTATAGAGCCCATGTAGTGTGACATATGATCTTTCTTAGCTAGGATTTTAAGTCAAACGAGCTAAACCAGCTTTGGTACCAATTGTTAGCCCAAAGAGCTACCCAATTGGGGGGTGGTGAATTGGGTAGTTACCAAATTTAAATAATTAATTCATTTAAATACAAATAATCAATTTCTCTAAATAGACTATTATCTTTATACGCAGTGAATATGTGTTTAATACTAAGTGCACACTCAAACACAAGATAAAAAATAAATCAATGCAACACACAAGAATTTATCCTAGTTTGGTCAAGCTTGTCTTGCCTACATTCAGTCCCCCCAGCTCCATGGAGATTCATAATCCACTGATTCCTTTACCAGGTAAGACCCAAACCCTTACAACTCACGATTATTTTACGGGCACAAATCAAACCCAAACGTGTCTAATCCACTTAAACTCACAAATACAAAAAATGCAAGTTTTTTTCCACAAGGAACTTCTACCACCTCAATACGAATATACTCAATCAATGTTCCGAACAATTATTACGTTATAAATATAATGTGAGGTAATTCAAATCTGATTAATAAAAAATGTGGGTAGCACAAATTTAATACGTAATCAGATAAACAGACAAAAATCGCTTAAAAAGATTTTCAAGTATTTAAGTTCAAAAAAGATTTTTCTAACAATCCTAAACCAAGTAATCAAGATAAAAATAACTACAAAGAAAATAATAAAACTTGGAAGAATTTCACCGGGAAAACACTGAAGACAAAGATTGAATTGCAAATAAAACCCAAATTCGTGACGCCAAACAGTTAGCGCTTTAGATCAAGAACTTGAATAGAATCTCACGTAAAAATCTTAGCATAAATCTCACTTTTAGAAAAGCTCAAACTGATGTTTTTTATGTATTCAACTAAATTCCCGCAGGTTTACATTAATAGACCAATAACTAGCCCTCCAACGGTTAGTTTCTCAAAGGTATGCCATTTAATAACACTCTTAGACCCCATATATGATTACCTTTCATTTCAAGTGTAATCCACTTAACAATAACTTTCAATTCTCTCACTTAAGTTTATAAAACTATTCTCAATTTAAAACCATAGAAATATGAAGTATTAAACCATTTAAATTAGGAGAATCTCAAAATATATAGACTCTATCAATAGGGATAACATAATAGGTTGTTAATAGTTTAATTAAGTTTAAATCCCCCAAATCGCTCTCTGAGAATTATAAAAAATGGATAGTCTTTGACTTGAAATCTTAATTGACTCAGTTGGTTGACCGAATCCTACAGGTCGGTTGACCTACCTATCTTGCTCCTAATATAATTGTTGGCACACATCCATTCGGTTGATCGATCACATCCAATCGGTTGACTGATTGGATCAGTGTGATCTATTTTTTCACCAATTCATCTACTGACTCAAACGGTTGACCGACCAATTTCATTCGATTGACCGACTGGATTAGTAACACCTCATTTTAACTCCAAAACACACTGTTTGATTTTGTTAACCGATTATTTTTCTCGGTTGAACGAATTGACTCGAAGACTTAACTTTTTATATTTTAAAACATATTTTTCAATTAGGTCGATTATCAAATTCATTTCACATAAGGAGCATATATAATATCTCATTTTAGGATCTTAAACTCATAACTTCTTATCATGACACGCATATAATTAACTTATTTTAACTGTCTTTTGTGATCCTAATTTGGGTTGCATTAAAAGTATATAAGTAGAGAGTTGTTTTCACCTATTTTTCTTCAAAGTTTTCAAAACTCTTTACATCTTCATTACGTCCATCTTGCACCCTTTATATTATTTTTTTTCATAAGATTTTCTTCCTAATCACATGCATGGAACTATAAATCTGAAACACTCAATAAAACCATTAGTTTCATAAAAAAATATCAATACTTAATTGTTCATCAAAACATTTGATTTAATAGGAGGACATGTTATTGTAAATATTTGATACCTTGTTGCTTTCGGGCAAAGATCAAACCTCAATTTTTTTTTCGAAAAAGATTGAAAACTCAAGCTACCCCTAACTAGATACTCTTAATAGTATCTAATCTGCACAAACTTACCAAATACAAAAATCAATGAGTTTCTTCCTACTTGGAGTTTCTACCACCTCAAATCAATTAAACTCAATTAATGTCCCGAAATTACTAGTGATAGAATTTACGTGAGGAATTGAAAATCTGATTATAATAGATGTGGGTAGCACAAAAATAAGCACATAATCATATTATCACAAAAATCGTTTTACAATAATTTTTATGCTCTTTAAAGTTCAAAAACGATTTCACAAAGATTTTATATCCAAGCACGTAATAATAATAATATAAAATCACAATTAAGAACAAAATCTTGGAGTGATCTCACCAGGATAATATCGAAAGATTATAGATTGAAATGCTAGACAACTCAAATCGGTAACACCAACACAATCAGTGCTTTAAATCAAGAACACAATAACTCTCACAAATATATCTCAGTAGAATGATAATTCTTAGAAAAACATAGGAACTGAATAGTTCTTGATGTTTTTTTTTTATCTAAAAAAAACGTAGGTTTATTGAAGCTAATTTGAAACAGACCCTCCAACGGCTAGTTCCCTCAAGATATAACAATTAAATGCACATATAGACTCCATATATCAATACCATTTAATCCTGGTCCAATTCACTTAAATATAGCTTTTAAAATATTTAATTAAGTTCCCAAATTAATTCTCAATCTCAAATCAAATAGATAAGAAGTATTAAATGTACTTAATTGAAAACACCAATATTTTATGTACCATATCTATGAGGATATCCAAATAGGAGTAACATATCATCAATATATCTAAATCCCTAAGATATTTCATTCAGGTAAGCAAATAATGACTAGTTAACGGCTAGTTGTGATCAAATCCCGAAAATCCTCGAAATTTGAAACAGCCCAGTAGGTTAACTGACCTCTGCCTATCGGCCGATCGATGGATGCAAGATGTATCCTAGTCTTTGCTCAAACAATGGTCGGTTGACTGATCCCTAGTGGGTTAGTTGACCGATCGATACAGGATGCTATCTCAGGCTTAGTTTCGGCCCTGGTTGGTTGACCGATCGTCGATGGTCGGTTAACCGATCGATATAGGGAGTTTAGATTTCGACTGTCGGTTGACCAATCTCTCTTGGTCGGTTGACCGATCAATTCATAGACTCTCCATTTTCCAACCCTTGCCCATCGGTTGACTGAACCCTGTGGTCGGTTGATCGATTGTTGCTGGAATAATATCCCTCTCAATATATTTCAACTCCAAACTTCGACGTTTTCAACCCTTTAACCAATTTTTTTTCTCGATTAACTAAATTGACACTAATAATCATTTTTAAACATTAATCTTGCTTAAGTCAATTTTTCTTTTTTAATTTCACATTGGAACAAATATTTGAACAAGTATTAGGACCTTAATTTAAACACACATAAATATAAATCATTTTTTTGTCGTATGTAATCCTAATCGGAATACATTAAGAGTAAAAAGGATTTTAGTTGTTTTCACTTAGATTCTTCAGAATTTTCAATCTCTTAATGTCCGTCTCTGCATCTTTCATAATTACTTCATGACGTTACCTTGATTGAAACTCTTTGAACTGAAACACTCAATAAAAATATTAGTTCCACCAAAAACATCAACACTTAATTGTCCATCAAAATCTTAGGATCAACAACTTTTTTTTTTTTTTTTTTTTTTTTTTAAATCTATATATTTAACAATATATGATATAGGTTTATACTACTTATGTCTCCTGTCTTTTTGTTGTTATCCAGGTACCGCCCCTATCATTTTACAAATACCGATCAACCCCTTATTAATTTTGGTCAAATGCCACTAAATTCCCTTGTAGGTAAAAAATTACTAAAATTTTTATTGTAATGACAATTTTACCCTTAGCCATTTAAAGCTAATTAAATACTTAAAAACTAAAATATATAAATAACCCCTTAATGTTTTTTTTATATATTTTCTTCTTTTATTTTTTACAATAACATCCTTATTTTTACAATAACATCCCTAAGACCTCACCTACTTTCTTCTTCTTTATACTTGTTGTCTTCTTCATTTCTCTCACCCCACTCCACCCTTGCTCGCCGGAGAACATCCCACCCACCTTTTTCCTTTTCCTCCTCCTCCTTCCTCACCGGAGAACACTCCACCCACCTCCTTCCTTTTTTGGATCATATCATTTGATGTGGTCCAGGCCTTCCTTTTTTGGATCATATCATTTGATGTGGTCCAGGCCTAGAACTGACAATTTCTCCAACCAGTGTTACAATACTAAACAGAAGAGCAACCTGAGAAGTGTATTACGCGACGATCGATGCTCCAACCGATTACGTTTCATGCCAATCGCTATCGGGGGCCTTCCTATTTTTGGCGTGCATGCAATATGCTTCTAATACTCTTCAAATTTTTTTGCCTCCGATAGAGCTGGAGCTCTCTCTCTCTCTCTCTCTCTCTCCACAGATCCGTCGCGATAACAGATCTGAGAGAGAGAGAAAGGACGAGAAGGAGGAGGTTACTCGTGGTGGAGTAGTGGTGGTTGTGCAATGAAGGAGGAGAAAGAACAAAAAATACCGTATGACCCCTAAGTTTAGGGGGGGGGGGAATTAAATAGATCCTATGAATAGAAAAAATAATAATTTTCCTTCAAAATGGTGCTTGCGATTTTCGAAAAAATAAAAAATAAAAAAAATATATATATATTTTTAAAAAGAGAAGGACATTTATGTCTTTTTATTAAAAAAAAAAAATTGGTCAAATAAGGTGACTTGTATTTGTAAAATTACAGGATAAATTGATTAACGACGAAAAGAGAGGGGAAGATAAATGGTATAAACCCATATAATATAATATATATCTCATTGTTTATTTATTTTAATTTTAGACCGTGACTAAGAGAGGTTTGTGGACATGATAAAGGCAAAAGGGCAAAGACAATTCCCAACCCTTTATTAATCCCCAAGAAATTCTCTTATTCCCCGCGTTTCTCTCATTGTTTTAAAACAAGCAAAACCTCCCATTGTCTTCCCCCAATATTCAAGGATCTATCTTCCTTCTCCGTACTCCTCCATCTCTCCTTATTTTTCTTCTTTATTTTGCAGGCTTTCCCCCCTCATCATTTCACCTGGAAGACACCATGGTATGTTGCTCAATCTTTTTCGTCATTTCTTTTGGTGATTTCAAATCTTATAAATACACACACATAAACATATATATTATATATCATGACCCGACCTACACTGCATGCATGCGATGAATATCGATCTCTGTCTCGTTTAAAAAATTGAGATACCGGATGACATTGATGTTCTGTTTGGCAAACGAGATTCTTACTAAATTTGATTGTATTTACTATTTT
Source organism: Eucommia ulmoides (assembly GCA_016647705.1). NCBI lineage: Eukaryota > Viridiplantae > Streptophyta > Magnoliopsida > Garryales > Eucommiaceae > Eucommia > Eucommia ulmoides. The sequence continues at coordinate 44,534,034 of CM028328.1, forward strand.
CATACTGAAGGATCAAGAATGTTTTTTTAATCAATGATTAGTGTTATATATAACATGCGCAAAATTCTTGGAATGTACATAACCGAATTATTCTCAGAGTTCTATTTCGGTTCCTTTTTTTTAAGAACATAAATATGAAAAACATTAAACAAATCCTGCACCCTTTTCTTTTCTAACAATGACCATCATTTTCAAGGATATACATACATAGATACATACATACATTCGTGTATATATATGTATATTGTTCAATATTTTTTGGGGGTGATTTTTTTTTTATTGGGTAGGCAAATGCCGCGTCAGGAATGGCTGTGGACGATGAGTGCAAGCTGAAGTTCTTGGAACTGAAAACAAAGAGAAACTACCGTTTCATAATCTTCAGGATCGATGGTCAGGAAGTGATGGTTGAAAAGCTCGGGAGTCCCGGCGAGAGCTACGATGACTTCACCGCCTCTCTTCCCGCTGACGAGTGCCGCTATGCCGTCTTTGATTTCGATTTTATTACAGTTGAGAATTGCCAAAAAAGCAAGATCTTCTTCATTGCTTGGTAAGCAAATTGCAATTTTATTTAGTTTTTAATTCAACACTAAAAACATAAATTTAAGGATGTCCGAACAAAAATATATAAAGGTAAAAGTAATCTTACAGTTACAAGCCAAATCAAACAATTTGAAAGTCTCAAAACTGTAGTTTAGAGATTCTAAGGTGGTATTTTTTTTATTTTTTATTTTCGGTTAGTTCGAATATAACTTGGCTTAAACAAAATTATAGAAACACAAAAATTAGTTTATATTATGTTCTCAATTTTTTCTTGTTGCCAAATCTCTGTTTTCGTTCTTAGAAAAACAAAATGTGCGGTTAGTCGGTTAGTTTAGTCTAGAGTGGCCTTACGCCTTTCTCAACATCAAAAGATAGCTTATGAGGTGAGACTTTCCCTCACATTTGTAACCTCACTATCAACCTCTACTATATCCGATATAAGATAAACCCAACAATCTTCCCCTCATACATCGGGCCTTTGGTCAGCTAACCTTCGACCAGTCTCTCTCTTTGTGACTATTGGACCAGAGGTGTTGTAACCTGAACTGTGATACCAATATAAAGTAGTCTTAGGCCTCTCTCCAATAAACTCAACATTTAGTGTGTGTTTTTTCGTTTTTCTATTTTTTTAAGAAAAATTGGGAACAAAAATTTCAGGAATAGATCTTTTATATCAAGACTGACAATTTTTTTGTGTTTTTTTATTTTTATTTTTCAAGTTTTGTTCTCAAGTTCTTTTAGAACATAAACACAAATTTTAAAGAAATGAGGTTTTAATTTTCAAAAAATGTATCAACGGAAATGGCTATCATCAATTGGTAAAACATTGACTAACCTTTACCAATGAATTACATGCTAGGCAAACTAGTTGATGGATATAAATTGCATTTTGAAAACTCCGAACAAATTAACTTGGGTATTGTTTGTTTAGGGATTTCTGTTCCCCAAAGACAAGGAACAAAAATAAAAATGTGAGAACAATTATGTTATGTTACTAAGGTTAGGAGGCTCTAACTTAAAATCATATAGTGTTAAGTTGAATAAAGACTATTTTAGGAAACCTAAAAAATTCAATGTAAGATTATAACACTCACCTTCACGTACAACACCTCCTTGCACGTGAAACAATCAAACAAATAAAAGAGAGAAAACACATTCAAACAATTGGAAACAGTCAAACAAGACTTTCCAACTTAGCTCTGATACCATGATAGAATGTTCCAACTTAAAACTACGTGCTGCGAAGTTGAGTAACTCTTTTTAGATATAGACTACTTTGAGAATTACAAGATGTAGGGTTTTGAAAATTCAAAATCAAAATGTTTAAAATTCTTAAACTGTGCGCCAAACAAGTACTAAGTTCAATAACTCTATCGGAACAAAACAAATTTCATACTTAAAAGTCAAATTTGTGCGTGATTTTTCAGGTCGCCAGATACATCAAAGGTGAGAATGAAGATGGTGTATGCGAGCTCAAAGGACAGATTCAAGAGAGAACTCGATGGTATTCAGGTCGAATTGCAAGCAACAGATCCTAGCGAGATGAGCCTCGACATCGTAAAAGCCCGAGCTATCTAAGAAAAAGACTGCTTTCTCCCTCTCCTCTTCACCTCCCCACCACAATCACGAACTTTCACAATTTAACCCTTTTTTTTTCTTTTTTTTTTCGATTTCAATTCACGCCGTCCAATAAACTAAAAATATGTAGTCTACTACTTGAATCATATTTATGCATTTTCATTCTCCTATCAATTTCAAGAGGGAATATATGCATATATCGATCTATTAGGGTATGTTTGGTTGCCTTCCAATTTACGAACATGACCATTTTATAATCAGTTGAATTGATATATTTTCACGTTTGGCCATAAAAATAAAAACCAAACAAATTAATTATTTACCCATTTTCGTTTCACTTTCAAACTTCCAATGCTCTTTTCTTGTTAAAAATAAAAATAAAAATAAAAAATTTAACTAGATTAAAAGGATGATATTTTTCTTTGTTCATTCAAAAAATATGTAAATAAATATTATTAAATCATATGTAAATTGAAACATACAAAAACTAATTCATCTAATATAAGAAAATTTCTTTTAAAAAAAATGAAAAAACCTAATTATACTTTACTTTGATTTCTCCCATATCTCTACTTGTTTCATCGAGTTCTGTTTTCGCCTAAGAATAGAACCAAGAGTTACTGGATCATATGGAGGCAGCATAGCACACGGACCGGTATTTGAGGGACCTTTGACGATGGATTCGGTCATAAACTCCTTCTCTACTCCTCTGGCGGTGCAAGACATTGTTTCAGAACACAGTTCAACTGCTCTATTAGGAACAACGGGTTTGTATGTCAAGAGCTTAGCGTATTCACTCAAGAGGTGGAACATGTAGTCGTACACGTAGTCCATCTTTAGTTCCTCTTGAATGAAATCGCTAGCCGTTTTGCCGATAGATTGTGCCTGTCAAAATCAATGGAGGGGGAATTAGTTGTGCGTGTGTGAGAGAGAGAGAGAGTTCCAAGTTAAACGTCGAAATCTACTAGCCATAGCCTAGAGCAATTTTCAGTCGAATTTATTCGTTTTGAGCATCAAAATCGTGTCCCGTCGATTCAGCCCTGATTCTAGGATTTTCAATTATTCGTTTCCCTTTTACAGAATTTTTTTCAATTTTGCGATTTCTTTGTCCTACAAGACTAGGGACATAACAACATTCAGAATACAAGTAAGAGTTTTCTCCTTTTCTTGTGGATCCTATCAGGAAGTTCCAATGTAAAACCATATGATATGAAGTGGAGTAACTCCTTTCATATATAGATTACTTTAGAAATCCTCACAAATTTGATATGAGATTCTAATTAATTCAGAAGCCTATCGAGAGACAGAGAGAAACTCCAATAAAAGACCCCATAAGTGCAATAATTTACTACACAAATAGTCTTTATTTTATTTTACCAAGAACGCCCCATTAATTAATCTTAGAATCACGACCAAAAAATAGAAAAATAAAAGTTAATTTTGAAGCCACGTTTTACGAAAATAAAAATTACGAAGTGGGTTTCTGTTAAATGAACTTGGACTCGTGGGATTAGCGTTAATAAAAAACTTCAAAGTGGGATTTACGTGAAAATTCCTTTTCAATAATTTCCAAAACCGAATGACTTGCGATTTCCAAATGGGTAAGAGGGAAATAGAAAAGGAATTTTTACCTTTCGCTTGTGGCTATTGCCCCAATCGACGGCAAACTTGATAGATCTGCACTTGTCGTCATCCCTTATGGGCCAGTAGTGATGGACCGGCATCAAGCTTCTGGTGAAGAAATCGTAGTAACGGGGCTTCACGATCAAGGAAACTGAATCACAGGCAAGAATGTACTTTTCACTCACAGACCATGCCGATCCCTCTATATAAATTTTATATCTGCAACGATATAGTTACAATCAAACCAAACATAGATCACAGGGGGGGAGAGAGGGAGATAGTATTTACATGGAAGAGAAACGGGCAAAAAGGGAAGAAAATGTAAATTTTGATGCATAACCTGTAATTGCATTGGCATGCTAGGTCTGACTGTTTGTAACCTTGCAGAGATTCTTTAGCCCAGTCCTGCAATTGCTTATAGATCATTAGAGCCAGTAATTTGGAACTGAACTATGTCATGGCAGCAGTTCAGACGCTGTTCCATTTGTCTTTCTGTTTTTTATTTTTCGTTCCCCAAAAAAAATCATTAAGTGTGTTTCTGTTCCTAGAAAACCTAAAACAAGAAAAAATGTTTTCATTCTGATCCTAGAAGTTTGTTTAAAAAATCCTGAATTTACCCCTCGGTGATCAGAATTTGCTTGCATAGGAATTTAATAACCTTCCAATTTTAACTTCTGACCAACTTTAATATAAAAATTCTCTCATTTTATCCTTTTTCCTTTTTCTTTTTTTTCTTTTTTTTTTTTTTTTTTTTCTTTTTTCTTTTTCATCTCTATGTATCATCATCCCCAAAAACCAAAGAAAAAAAAATACTTTTATCTAACTTAAAAGAAACATAAGAAGGTCAAATTTGTCATTTCGTAATTTCTGGTCCGGGAAACAATCTAGAAGGGGTGTCCTTGGCATTAACAGTATTGTAGGGGGGTTTTCTTGTCCAAGTGTAAAATGACAGGGGGTGTTATTGGTACTTTAAACTCGATAAATTCGTAGTCTGACAACAAAAGGATAGTAGGGTTTTAGGGTACATTACCTGGGCATATATTCGAGCATTCCACTCTTGTTTGTCAGAGACATTACATTTAAGAAGATCCATCCGTGTTTCGGCAACAATAGGGTTGCCCTTCCAATATGCATAAGGCTCCCTCTTCATCCACCGAATCCTCTTGTTACCTTCCTTTAGCTCTTCCAACAATCCTTCCCATGGCTTTATATTGATCTCCGGCCTACGAAATATAGTACCATCACAACATCCCCAAGAAAATGAGATAAAATTTAGGGCACGTTTGGTTTTAAACACGAAAATAGATTCCAAAAATTTCAAAACCATTTTTAAAAAATTGTGAAAACTTGTTTGGTTTGGGTAACTCGTTTTTTAGGGAAAACAAAAGTTTTATTAATAATGTGTTATAAAATAGAAAGTAGAAGTGATGTGATAAAATTTCAAAATAAAAAAATGAGAGAGAAGGGTGATGTGATTGATTGAAAAAATGCGCGCGCGCTCATGCAAGAGTGAGAGAAGGGTCAAGGGTGATGTGACTAATTAAAAATATGTGTGCGCGCACGAGAGAGAGAAGAGATGTGAGAAAAGTGAAAAGAACAACTAAAATTAAAAGAGAAAAAAAAGTTGAGAAAGTTATTTTTTATACTAATAAAAATATAATATTAAAGCAGATTATATGATTGATCGAAAATTGTAAAATTTTTGTAAAATAGTTTTTAAATTGGGTCGTAAAAAGTGAAAAAAAAAAAGAAAGGTTACTTTTTTTATTCTTTGTGTTAAAACAAAGAGTTTCCATTCGAAATGCAAACCAAACACACCCTTAGTTCTACTATAAGAAAAAAAAAATGAATCGGGTACGATTATGATTGGATCTCTTACCACCCCCAGAAAGACCAATCCGGAAAAACAATATCCAGCGTGGCATCATCCGCACAATAACGGAACAACGGCGGTGGGGCGGTGGCATTGGGCCCACGATAGTATTTTGCTATGACGACCGGCCAGTCAACACAATCAAACATCAAGTCCAAATCAGGAACTTTACCAGGGTACCGTCGTAACAACTGTAGGATCCCCCATAGCGTGAAAATATCCCTACTTTGAAACGACTTCTCATACGTCTCAATGTAAGCTCTCCCGTTCAATATCACCAAACGGAAATTAGCCGTTCTTCTAGCTCTCTCCACCATTTCCTTTGTAATCCCGGTGTCTCTCCACGGCCGTAGATCTTCATGGATCCAACGGAAGTAATCAGGACACGTGGCCGGTGGATTATATGAAATGTCTTCGGGGTTTAAGTGGAAATTTGATGGATAGTAGTTAGAAGGGCAAGTTCTTGTGAGGTTACCGGATGAGCAGTTTAGTGGAATTTTGATTTTTTTGGAGGGCTTTTTTGAAATTTTGGGGGTTTCATGGGGATCGTTGGGGGTTCTTTTGGAGGTCAATATGGATTTAGGAGGAATATCGTCGGCAATAGACTGCAAGACATGAACAAAAAAAAAAAAATTTAAAAATGCATAAAACCTAAAAGTAGTTTATACTAGATGGTTTAACATCTTGTATCTCCATGCAATTGTATTTTTTTTTAAAAATTGTGTTATGTCATTATTTTATTGTCTTTCAAAAAACTCAACGATTAGGATAGATATTCTCAACAATGTATGCACCTTAGTAATAGCGTGGAATTAGAAATTTGATTTAGAGAGGATTTTTTTTCAAATATATTTATTATTATTATTATTTATTTAATTTTTGCGTTTTAGTTCGAGAGAAGTTTGTGTAAATTAGGGCTTCTACAAAGTTTTTAGGGATTGATTATAATTTTCTCAAAAATTAGGAGCAAATATATCGATTTTGAAAACTTATTAATAAATAATGACTATTTTTTTTACACGTCATTAATTTGAGGGTAATGGATTGTTGGGATGAGTTGATAAAATATTTTTAGGAGAAAAAATTCCCTCCTAAAAATTTCACACCTCCACTTACAAAGCGGTTAAGTTTAATTACATTTAATAACCTTTAAGTTTCATATATATGCTTGATTCACCAATTTTATTTTATTTTTCATTTTTTGACAGTTGTACATTTGAAAATTGATTGGGCATAGAAAATCCCTAATATATGTAAAAAAAAAATTAAGTCAAATCATATGCAAAAATATGAGGACTGCCTGTTGAGGAGTGGCTTAGGGTGCTTTTGTTTGGGTGAAAAAAATGAGGGATAAAAAAAAATCCTTCTTTGGTATGGAAGGAAAATGAGAGAAAAAAAAAACTAGAAAGGAAAATGCACAATTTTCAAAGAAAATTTTTTTCCACACCAATTTAAGAGCAAAATGAAGGAGAGTTATTGAAGAAGAGAGTAAATTTACAATTATACATTGATAACAAAATTTTAATTTACTTTTTATAATATACGAGGTAAAACAATAAATTGTATTAAAATAAATTATTTTTTTTACTTTTTTAATTTTTTTTCTTAATCAAACAACACTAAAAAAAAAAAATTATTTTTATTTTTACAATGAATAAAAATATTATCCTATTATTTTTCTTTTTCATTCTCTTTTTCATCCTTCTAATTCCAAGCAACCAAATGTAGGGTTCGAGAAGCCTAAGCTTTAAGGGCCAATAATGTAATTTACCGGCAAGTGTATGTTTAAAACATAATCAATAGTCCTATTTTGTTCTTTTCACACAAATCTAAACAACAAGTGCGTGACAGTATGATCAAAAAATTAATAATTAACTCCGCAATCACATGAAATGTATTTGCGCCTCATGACGCGTAGACAAGTGCAGTCGCGCGGACTGCAATGTCATTGTCCAAAACCGTGACTCTGTCCCAACTACACTAGACACCGCCATTTAAGCTAATTAGGCACCGTTTGGTTAATGTTTTTAATCCAACCCAACCCAACCCAAACCAAAAATTCTAGAATTGATTTCTAAGAATGCATTTGGCAAACATAAAACTCAATCCAACCCAACTTAATCCAAAAATGAGAATTGATTCTTGAAAAGGTAAGAAAATGAGAAACAAAAAAAAATTATTTTTTTTTGTGCCCAATCCAACCTATCCCAAATGTAGGACACGCTTGTCATTAAATTAAAAATTAATGAGAATCAATTCCACATCTACCCAGCTCCAACCCATCATCAGACCTTCTTCTCATTTCTCCATCTACTGTTGCTGAACCACAAGCTCTTGTCTTCTCTCCTCTCCACCAAGCAGCGAAGAATGCCACCGAAGCTAGCATCGCCGGTCGTCTTCTCTCATCTTAAGCTCTCTCTCTCTCTCTCTCTCTCTCTCTCCCCTCTGTATCTCTCTGCATCGTTTTTTTTTGTTTTTTTTTTCTTTTGATTTCTTCATATTTGTACTTGTTTGTTTCAAATCTATGGATTTTCCTCTTCAAATCCATAGATCTGAACATCAACGACCCTCCGAAGCTTGAAATCGGCCTCTATTTTTTTTTTTCCCTTTTGATTTCTTCATATTTGTTTGGATTGATTAGTTGGTCGAAATTAGGGTTTGACTCTATTGAATAAATTGCAAGAGTTGAGGCTCTGTTTGAGCAATTTTATCGAAACGAAAATGAAAGAGTAGAGATCGGCGAAATTTTAGGCATTTCCATACAAATTGTACTCGATTCAGCTCGATTTCATGAACTCTCTCTCTCTAAACCTCCACTTCTCTCTTCACTCTCTCTAAAACCTCTTTCTCTCTCCAAAACCAGATATGGGCCTTGGTGGGGGAGTCTCACAAAGGCAGAGACGGCGCCGGCGGAAGGGATGAAGAAGACGGTTGGAACCAAACATGATTCTTTATTTCTATTTTTATAAATTAAGGAAATAATTCCAGAATTATTTGTTACCAAACGCGATTCTGTTCTCAGCACAAAATAAAATTTTGTCGTTACCAAACGCAATTATGTACCCAGTTAGAAACAGAATTCTTAAATTAATCCAACCCAACCCAACCCATTCCAGTTGTGTTGAAAAAAAATTGGTAACACTAACTAAAGGCCACCTTACATTTTTAACCAAAATTTACAATCAATTGCACTTTATACCCCAAATGTTAATGATATTTGTTTTTTAATCCATTTAACAAACTGCACGCAACATCATACAAGATCCCAAAAATATTACCGCTGTAATGAATCAGCCTAATTTTCATAATTCATTAGGACAAAAATGATCAGGACCTTAAAATTTATTTACATAAATGTGATATAAGTCCTACAAATATTTCTAAACCCGATTCCGGTATTTTGGATTCACAACTAAAGATTTCAGATGCCAAAAGTTACAAAATAAAATAATATAAATATATAGGGAGTGAAATTCTATCTAGGAATCTTGAGGAGCAGAACGATGTCCGGAAATCAAGATTTTAAATAATATAACTAGAGAAGTGAGTGAACTTACGGTAACAGAGGAGTCGAGAAGTCGCGTGGTGACTAACGCGCCGGCGAAGATGACGACGAAGAAGGCGATCAGTTGTGAAGATCTGGCAGGAGGCTTCTTCAATGCTAGTAATGGACGCCATACCGCCTCCACGAAATGCCTCTGAATCCCTGATCCGTTAGCGACATACCTCTGAAATCCCTGCATATTCTCTCCCTCTCTCCAGAAACATCAACCGACACTCCTCCTTTCTCTCTCTACCTCTACCGGAGGGACTTGCCGACTTGGTAAAGTTTTGAAAAAGTAAGAGAGAGAGGAGATGATGCAAGAAGGTATTGACGTACGTGACATTGGTGGGTAATAATACTTTATTACTTATTACGGCTGCACTCGAGGCTTTGAGGCAGGTGGAATCTCGTGATGACCATTTTGTTCAATATCAATTTTTTTGGTAAGGGGTAAAAATGGAAAATACACTTTCATCTTTTAAAGTTTTGTTTGGACGTCTACTTCCATTTTTGGGTTTCAATTTAAACAATTTTAGTATTGAGATTCGATTTTGTTTTTATTTGATCCAATATTTGATATATGTCTGTCCGATCAATGAATTTTAAATAGGCAAATGTGAAAATTTGATAAAAATACATTTGATTTGTCAATAATAATTGCATCAATTGATAAATCAATTAAAATTGAAACAAAAAAAAAAAAAAATTCAAATCGAAACTATGAAGACAAGTAGACATACAAAACCATCACACTTATAACCATTTTTTAAAAATTATTATATTTCTTTATTTAGGACACCAAAAAATCAACACCCAATTTCATTACAGAACAATACTGTATAAAATCCAAATAAAACATCACATAAGTAAAAATAACCTATAACCCAAAAAAAAAAAAAAAAATATATATATATATATATATATATATATATATATATATATATATATATATATATAACTACAAGGCCAGCATTCAATCAAAGGGCCCCTTATGCAATCTACCAACTCATATCAATGTCTAATAAAAAAATTTGTCACACGCATCACAAATGAAAAAATTGCGACATGTAACATTTTTTCTTTATATTCCATTCGACTCTTCACTATATCTGCTTCTTCTGATTATCCCAGTATTTTTTCTCCACAAACTCTACTTGTCTAATCAAATTTTCTTTTCGTCTTAAGAATGAATCGAGAGATTGAGGATCAAAGGGAGGAGGCATAGTGCAGGGGTTACCGATGGTAGGACCTTTAACCATGGATTCTGTCATGAATTTCTTCTCAAATCCTTCTGCAAGGCAAGCCAGTGTCTCTGAACAGAGTTCAATCGCTCGTTTTGGTACAGTAGGCTTGTATTTCATTAGCTTGGAGTATTCATTTAGGAGATGAAACATGTAGTCATACACGAATTCCATCTTCAAATCTTCTTGGATGAAATCGCTTGACTTCTTGCCGATTGTCCGTGCCTGGTAAAAAAAAATCCTTGAAAAAGACCGAGAAATATTCAAATCAATGAAATGAGTTTTGAAAAATCGTGTTTTATTTTTAATTAGATTTTTTTTCCCCTAACGTTTAGGGTCTGTTCGGTTTGTTACTATAAATAAAGAATTGTTTTCTAGTTCAGCACCTTTCTATTCCAAGAAAAACATGGAAAAGAAACAGGAATTGGGAATAATTCTGTTCTATTACCATTTGTTCCAAAAATCTGCGAGCAGGAACCTTTTTTTTTTCCCTATATCTTTATTTCTTCCCCCCCCCCCCCCCCCCCCCAAAAAAAAAAATAGAACAATCGCAAATCAAGAATTTAGAATATTTAATACTCCATTAATACATTTATTATTTAGTATTTAGGTCATATTGACCATTTTTTAGCTTCATTTATTTTATTAACTATCCTGTTTATTAGGACAATATTCTACCTAAATTAGCAATATCGTTATGACTACAATGGGGAGTAACCTTATTGTATAGATTATAGAGATAATCCGCAATTAGTCCTAAATAAAGGATGTAATTTGTAATTTGTCCTATTTAAAACATAAATTTAAAAGTCATTTAAACTGAGTTTTAATTCCGTAGTAGTCCTGCACGTGCTCACGCATTGTATGTGGAGCATAAAAAGAGTTCGGTAAGTGAATCCGTATTAGAGTGAATATTAGTAATATATAATTAATTAATTACAATTTAAGAATTACAAATTACGTGTAACAACTATACTTGTTATTAAACCTTTCTTTTATTGTAATTAGTTTAGTAATTAATTTATATTATTTAGTCTATATTTTAGAAACAGTAACAATTTATATTTTAGGAACAATTACAACTTATTGTATAAATTAGATCATTCCCCATAATTGAAAAACATTGAATCTTGATTTCTTACACAGTATCAGCCTAATAACGTTTCTCTCTCCTCAGAAATTCATTTTTCTTCCTTCCCTGTCTGCAATCTACAATCTTCCTTCAACCTTGCCGTCGTCGTTCATTGCCTGCCCTAGGTTTGCTTATTGCTGTTATTCTGTTTCTAGTTCGCTGCCTTCTAAGGAATAAAGCCCCCTACCTTTTTATATTCTTGAGTTACATAAACTACTCCAGTAGTTTCTAAACCTCACTAGTACTCCACAATTTACCAAACTAGCCCCATCTTTTTCAAAATTTACTAATCTCTTCCCTTTAACTTTATACAAGTTTCTATTTACACCCCCAAACTTTCCACAAATTACCATTTCACCTGCCATACCAATCATGTCTAGTAATTCCAATAGCAGCTCCACCATCTCTACTGAACCCCAAACCCTTTCCATTCCCACTATCACAAACCTTATCACTATCAAATTTAAAGATGACAACTTTCTTATATGGTCTCATCATATGGAAGCCTTTTTCTATGGCCAAAACCTTCTTAAGTTTGTTGATGTCTCTTATACTTACCCTTGCAATGAACCTCACTACTCTGTTTGGCTCCGCGCTGACAAAAACCTTGTCGGTGGGTGAGTGCAAGTCCTCTGCTGCCATTTGGGCGCTCATTCATCTCAAAAATCCATTGTTAACTCTTCTCTTTATAGGAAATGGCTCACCACTCTCGAGTACGGCACCTAATCTGTATCTGAATTTGTATAGGAAGCCAAATCTATTTCTAATGCCCATGCCGTTACAAGTGAGCCTGTCTCCAACAAAAATCTAGTTAATGTCATTCTCAATGGACTTGATTCTAAGTTCAACATGTTTGTCACTGCTATTGAGAGTTTTGACTCACTACTACTATTCTTTAATTTGCGAGCTCCACTACTCAACTGTGAGGCCCAACATAGAACCGTTTGCTCTCCTTTACCTTCTACCTTTTTTACATCTTAGATAAATTCTAGTTCCGCTCCGCGAAATAATTCTCGCTACAAAGACCGCAAAAATACTAGTAGTCCATCCACCAACTGTGCTAATCTTGGCTATGCTCCTACACCCACATCCATATCTCAGTGTTAATTGTGCTTTGGGATTGGTCATTCTGCCCATAATTGCTACCGATTCTCTTTATTTGCACAACTATTCATTCTTCTATCGCTAAACTCTATTCTCTTAAGTGCATCAAAATAAACAAACTTCACAGTTATCACTAAATAATCCCAGTTGGTATCCTGATACTGGTGCATCTAACCATATAATGGGTAAACCCACTCTCCTGTAGTAGTGCACACCATACAGTGGGTCTTGACTCTATTAAACTTTGCAATGGTGATCACCTACCAATAACTTATACTGGTAACATGATACTATCACTTGGGTCATCTTCCTTTTTTCTTAATAATGTGTATGTCTTTCCTTCGATCATAAAAATTTACTCTCCATTGCTCAATTTTGCACTGATAATCATGTTTTTTATGCTTTTGATACTCACCACTTTTATATTTTTTTATCTTACCTCTGGTTCTCTCCTTAGAGCCTATGTAAGGAAGGTCTCTACAAGTTACCTCACCTCTCTCCCCGCCTACATGTATTTGCCTTGGTCAACTTGTCCACGTTTTGGCATAATCGATTAGGTCATCAATCTGCTAAAGTCATGTCTTACTCGGGTTTTAATAAATTGTTATCTACTTTATTTTTTAAATTTAAATCCTCCTTCTGCTTGGGGTATGCTTTGGGTAAATCCACACATCTCATTTTTCCCATCTCAGATGAAATAAAAACTTGTTTTCCCTTTACTATAGTTCATTCTGATGTATGGCAATCTCTTGTACTTTCTGTATCTAGTTATTAATATTAAGTGTTGTTCACTAACGACTACACTCGTTTTACTTGGCTATACTTCGTGAAACAAAAATCTGAAGTTCAAAAACTTTTTAGCCTATGTTCAAACCTAGGTTTTAAATATCGGCTATTACGTACCGTAACGGCCGATTCGTATCGGAAATCGAACCCTCCGATACCATTACACAGCCAATTCCGGAATCTAGGGACGATTCGCACCGTATCGGGCCGTTACGGACCGATACGGTGCTGTAACGGCCGTTGCGGCTGTTACAGCAATTACGACCGTTATAGCTCTATTTTCAGGTCCGACACCCATGTGAGCTCTAGTTTTTCAGCTTTCTTCAGAGAATCTTCCATATAATTGAGTAGAGGTGAAGAAAAAAATAGTAGAAGACAAAAAAAAACTTACTAATTAACAGAAAATTAAAGAGCTCCTCGCCAAAAGTTGAGATATTAATCGCGGCGTTGCCAAACCCTAATAGAAATAACTCGTCGCCAAACATAGCTCTCGCCGTTGCCGGAGACGTCACAGTCGCAGCTCCTCGTCTTCGCCTCACTCCGTTCGTCTCTCTCTCTCTCTCTCCATCTCAGTTGGGCGTGTGAGTGAGTGTGTCGGTTGATTTGGGTGGTTCATGGGTGTTTTTGGTTGATAATTAGGGGGGTTTGGAAATAATATTGATTTATAAAATGATAAATGACTTGTTTACAATTTAGTCCTAAAATTTTCTAACTTTTATTTTTATAGCATTTTTTTTTTGTCATTATTATTTATGACATTATATGTATAACTATATATATAATGGTTAATTTAGTGTTAATTAGCTTTAATTATGATTTTAGTAAATAGTATGAATTATGCCGACGCCGACTATGAAGAGTTTGAGCGCAATTCGTTTTGGTATTGATAATTTTATATGAGTGTATTATTTTTGTAATATGATGTAGAAGTACAATTTACTCTTTTATTATGTTTGTATAATATATTTTTATTAAGTATTGTGTGCATCATCTTATTCTTTTAAAATTGTTAAGTACGACGGTTTTTTCGTCTTTTTTTTTGTCTTTATTCTGTTATATATAACCCTAAAATGTCATAATACCTATTATAATGTGTTTATTAAAGGTTAAATGAGTAAAACAATTACTCTTATTGAGTTTTTGAGGATGTTCTGGTGATTTTAATAAATTCACGACTGTTACGGCCGATTCCCGTTACGGACAAGCCGATACTCCCGATACCGTTACACCGCGACCGTTACCGTTATGTAACCCGATACCGCGATTTAAAACCTTGGTTCAAACTCATTTTGCCACATACATCCAATAATTTCAAAGTGATGGTGGTGGTGAATATGATAATGGTCCCTTCAAATCTCTTTGTTCTTCCCTAGGTATTCATCATCGGCTCTCTTGTCCTCACACTCTCGAACAAAATGGACTTGCTAAATGGAAACACCGCCACATTGCTGGCTCACACCCTTATTCTCATAAGTCATGTTCCCCTCCATCACTAACCCGAAGCAGTCTCCACTGCTATTCACCTAATCAATTATCTCCCTTCTTCTAAACTTCAGTGGTCCTCATCATTCTCCTGTCTTTATGGCCATTATCCTTTCTACTCTAAGCTATGTGTGTTTGGTTGTGCATATTATCCGTACTTAGGTGCTTACTTAGCTAATAAACTTTCGCCAAGAACTGTTGAATATGTGTTTTTAGGCGACATCTTACAGCACAAGGGTTATCGTTGTCTTGACCGCACAACCGACAAAGTTTATGTTTCCCTACATGTTAGTTTCAATGAACAACACTTTCCATTCACATCAAACACTAGAAGCACTCCACCAAACCCATCATCATGGGCCTAAGTTCCTCTCCTACCACCAGCGCTTCTTCCTCTCCTACGACCAGCTCTTGTTCTACCTCGACAAATGGCTCCACAAAATAGTACTCTGCCTCCTATTCATCAACTGTTTCTGTATCATTATCAACGCCGACAAAATTAACCCTTACAGACAAATCCTTCTGCAACTGCCACCCTTGAGGCTCCTCATTCTTTTCATCCGCAACATTCGATAGTAACATGTCATCGGGATGGCACTCATCGTCCTCTTGTCCATACAGATGGTATAGTCTGATATCCTCTCCCACAAGCTTTATTTGCGCAGCTTCCATCTCCTACTGCTGAGCCTACCTGTTATACTCAGGTTGTTCGTATCCCTGAATGGCGTGAAACCATGACTAGTAAATTTAATGTCTTATTGAAGAACAAAACTTGGGTTCTTGTCCCTCTTTCCCCACATCATGTTGTAGGTTGTAAATGGGTCTTCAAACTCAAGCGCAAAGCAGATGGTTCCATGAACAGTACAAAGCTTGCCTAGTAACCAAAAGCTTCCATCAACAAGCGGATGTTGACTTTGATGAGACATTTAGTCCTGTAATCAAACAATCTACTGTTTGTATTATGCTCAGTCTTGCTGTATCTTTTGGGTGGACAATGCACCAACTTGATGTGAAGAATGCCTTTCTTCAAGGCATTTTAGATGAAATTGTATATATGGCATAACCACCTAGTTTTATAGATTCAACTCGTCCTCATCATGTCCGTCATCTACAAAAAGTTATCTATGGCCTCAAATAAGCGCCCTGAGCTTGGTTCTAACGACTCAGCCCTTTCCTCTTACAGTATGGTTTTACCCAATGTCAAGCTAATCATTCTTTGTTTATCTATCGTTCAAACTTCGTAATGTTGCTCCTTTTATATGTCAATGACATTATACTCACTAACAATCAACTGTCTCTAGTTTTATCATTCATCACCACTCCTGGCACGGAGTTTGAACTTAGTGACCTTAGTTTATGGGCCTCGAAGCAACTCCCTCCTCTGTTGGCTTACATCTTTCTTAGCTCAAGTATGTCATCAATCTTCTTGCCCACTTCTCGATGACAAACTGCAAACTTTGCAACAACCCTGTATGTGCTAAGACACAGTCGTCATCTCATAGCGAGAATCTCTTGTCAGATGTCACTGAGTATCACCAATTGGTTAGCTCCTTGCAGTATCTCACTTTCACTAAACTAGGTATTGCCTATGTTGTTCATCATGTTACTCAGTTCATAAGCCAACCTCAGAAATACTACCTTATAGCTGCCAAACGAATCCTTCGGTACCTAAAAGGAACTCTGAACTTTGGCCTTCATTCCAGCGCAGTGCTATCCCCTGATTAATAGCTGTGGCCCAAATGTACTAGATAATGATCAAGATTCTATCTTCGCCGTCTAGACTAGCGTCTAGGTAACCTCACGTCCAATTACATTCGTCTTGTCTCTACCATTGTTTCCAGTGACACTTCCATTTTTGTTTCCATCTATTTTCATGGCTATCAGAAAGGAAAAAGATCCTCAGCCAACTCTTGTCAAGCTGGGAATCCAAAACATTTTCGCCCCCAACTTGAGTGGAGTGTTGGAAAATTTAATATTTCAATTAATGCATTATTTATTATTTATTATTCCGATCATATTTCCTATTTAAGTCATGTTGACCAATTTGTTAGCTTCATTTATTTCATTAACCAACTCATTTATTATGGCGACATCATGACCAATTTGTTAGCTTCATTTATTTCATTAACCAGCTCATTTATTATGGCGACATTTTTCCTAAAATAAACGATCATTATGGCCATTATTTCTAACCCATATTTTTGTAATTAATTTATTCTTGAATATGCAATTACCGAAAATTTGAGCAGATCAAATGGGAGAGATGCTGATTGGGAGAGTTACCTTTTGCTCGTGGCGGTTGCCCCAATTAACAGAGAACTTAATGGATCTGCACTTGTCTTCCTCCCTTATAGGCCAGTAATGGTGTAAGGGCAGCAAACTTCTAGTGAAAAAATCGTAGTAATGGGGTTTTACAAGCAAAGATACAGAATCACAGGCAAGAATATATTTTTCGCTGACAGACCATGCAGATCCTTCAATATATATTTTATATCTGCATGAAAGTGGAATATTTCAATTAAAAAACAAAAAGACATGCTCATCAATAGCAAACATGAAGCAATACTAAAATTGGGGTTTTTAACACTTCATCCTGAAGGTTGATTAATATCACTTTTTGATCCCGGTAGTAACTGTAGTTTCATTTTATAACTCCCTACAGTTTCCTATTCTTCCCAATGCAATGCAAATGGTTAACCCGTAATAGTCAATTGAAATGCCCATAAAGGGATTTAATGGACTTTTTGGAACGTAAACGGGCTCATGAAACTGTTTGCCTTCCAAATTGTAACGGGGTTGAAGTTTTGATTGCATTGGGACGATTAGGAAACTTAAAAATGTCATGTGATCAAATTGAAACTATTGGGACCAAAGTGAGATAGCGGTCTAACTTTAGGGATGAAGAGAGTAAAAAACCCTTAACATAGGCAACTTTATTTTAAGTACTTTTAAAATTAAAAAAAAAAAAAAAGGTTAATTTTACAAAAAATATTTTTACTTAGAAGCACAAATAAAAAATGAAAAAGCGTGTTTAATAGTGTAGAACAACATATAACATGTTTTCAACAAAATGGAACGGTTATCGGAATTGACCATTCTATTAGTACTCAGGATTAACTTTCATTATAATTCCTAGGTATTTGTTCATCTCACTCATCATGGGATTAGATAATCCCAAATCAATCATGATATTATGATGGATGGATTGATTATGCTGAAATATTGGTAAAGTAATTGTTTTCACTATCCGGTCACCTTTTCCAGAAATGTTGTCGGAGCTTCAACATCCTCACTAGAATGTCGTCAAACATCTGGTAACTCTATCAAGGATGTCCCCGAAACTCCAACAACATTATCGGAATGCCACCGAACTTCTGGAAAATCTCCGGAATATTCTCCAAACTCTGAAAATGTTACCAAAACACAAATAGAAGTTCAAAATATTATTGGAATGTTACCAGAGCTCCGGTAATGTCACCGGAATATTATCAGAACAACAGTAATATCACCATAGTGTTGCCAAAACTCTGATAATGTCACCAAAATGTTGCCAAAACTAGGATAATGTCACCGAAATGTTTCTAAAATTCCGAAAATGTCACCGGTGATTTCATAAGCATTTTCATTTTATTGTTGGTCATTTTTTCAACAAAGTTGTTGGAGTTTGATTATCATTTTCTATGAAGTCTTCAGAGCTCTGGCCATTTACCGAATGTTTATGTACTTGATTTTTATTTTGAAAATTGTCTTCCCTTTCTTTTCTTCTTTTTTTTTTTTATAAATATTACCATCATAATTGATATATTTCTTTAACAAATTGACAATTCATTTCATTCCTATATTTAATCCCCAGAGCAACCAAACATGGGAATGATGATTGTTAGCCCTAAAGGGTTTAATCTCGTAATTGATTATTTTGATGATTTTGTGGACTAATCCACTTATTGAGAAATAAGACAGATTAAGGGATTTAAGTCAAATAGGCAATACGTGACATGATGAAAATGAATCCAATACTAATGAAAAGTAAATGGATTGGATGATCAAGATTTTCTTTCAAAGTTGAATTTTTTGTACCTAATAGGTAGAACAACACTTATACTTGTCTCTTCATTATTCAACTCGATTAGCATCACAAACATCACTTTAAACATGTTAAAGTCGCTCAATCTTACGTGCTAGCCCTTAGTTTTGTGTGACACTCATATGTCTTTCATTGTTGTTAATGCATAATTAAGTACTTTAAAAAAATAAAAATAAACTGAATATAATTAAAATTCAAAATTGTTGAAATCTGGTTGAATCGGTCAACCAAATTGGACAAAACAATGGTATATTATGGAAAGGAGTAAAACGGTCGACTACATAATTAGGTGACCGGTGTGGGCAAAAGCTTCAAAGTAATAAGGAACAGACTATATTGGTCAACCGGTGCATTAGGTTAGTCGGCCGACTTCAGCAAAACAATCAGATCGTCCATTAAAAGCTCCGGTCGACATTGATTGAGATGCTTCAGATCTATTTGAATTGTGAACGTTTTTCAGAAATTTTTGCATTGTTTTTAACGAAAATTCTTTCTAAAATATTTCTCTAATATTCTTAAATGACATATTTTTTATTAGATATATTTTATAAAAAGATTTATGCATTAAAGATTTTTTGAAAAATGAATTTTTATGATATTCAATTTAAGCCCTTAAAGTTTCAGATCTTCTAGTTCTTCATTGATGATCCTTGACTTTTTTGAACTCTTGATTAATAACTCCAAGTTTTTTAAATATTAATTAATTTATCTTGAGCTATTTTGTGTCTAAATACATGGATAAATTCAAATATTAATAGGCTGAATTGAAATAGTCAGAGTCTATGGTACATGGGCAGATTTTTAGGGAATAAAATCTGATTTTGTGACTGTTTGGAATATCTCAAAAATCAGCTATTTAATATCACGAAAATTCCCATAAAAAGAAGAAGGAAGAGTGAGAAAGGGCTGAAAATATTCTGAAAAAAATAATCTTTCTGTGATTCATCTTTGAGGGAAAAAAAATTGTGAAATTACTTGGAAGATTTTTGAGCTGATCATTGTCCGGGCATATTTTCTTACTTGAATTGGTTTATTCAACATTTCCCGACTTTCTAGTTTATTCATTAAAGATCTAATTTTAAAATTTGATTATCTATCTTAATCTTATTGAATATTTTCTACTACTATCTATTATATCATCTCTTTTCTAAAAATACTCAAAGTTTGAATCGGATATTTATATATATTTTAATTTGAGTATAAACCTACTGATTAATCAGTAATTGATATTGACTTGAAAATTATCTTTTTTAAATTACTAAGTGCTGAAAATTGTTATTTGAACTCCCATGCTTTAAACTTCATTTATTTGATATTAATCGAGTTAAACGAATCGATAGATTTTTTACCTGGATTAGTTGTCTACGCGCTCACGATGATTATTGACTAACCTCAAATAAATTAACACAAAGTTATAAAACTGATAATCTGAATATCGTGGTCACATCTATCACACTCAACGAGTTGAATTTTAATTGAAATTTTTTAGTGTTGGTAGAAACTTTGTGAAACGTTTTTTTTTTTATTTGGGAGGTTTCGTAACTTGGACTTAATTGTAGTTAGTTCAAGTGAGAGTGTATTTAAGTGGAAGGGTAATTCACTCAAACTGGGTGTAAGGATTTGATTCTTATCTAAAAAGAAGATCAAGACTTAGTGGATGAGAACTCAGAGGAGTAGACATAGGCAAGAGTAGTTTGCCGAACTATTATAAAATCTTGTGTGTTACTTAGGGTTCTAAGTGTCAGCCGTTATGTACTGTAACGGTTGATACGTAACGGAAAATCAGGGTACCATTACGGTTACGGAGCGATACTTCGTCCTTGGGCCGAATTTGATGTTCCCTCCGGTCACACCGTAACGGTGGTACATCCTACTGCAGGGAGGCGTGACGGCTGTTATAGGCAGATTGCGCTGATACAGGCTGTATTTTCAGCTTTCCCTAGCAGGCCCCTCCCATCAACAGACAACAACTAGAATTTCAGCCTTTTTCCAGGCCCTCCAATAAGTTAAATGTTATAATATAATGTACAAGTACAATTTACTGTTTTATTATGTTTTTGTAATATATTTTTATTAAATATTGTGTGCATTATCTTATTCTTTTAAGATTGTTCAGTACGGCGATTTTTTATCTTTTTTCATACTTTTATTTTGTTATATATGTAGTAAAATGCCATAATATTTAGAATGTCTTTATTAAGGGTTAAATGAATAAAACAATTAATATTATTGAATTTCTGAGGATGTTGTGGTGATTTTAAAAAATTCATGACCGTTACGGTCAATTCCCGTTTGGCTGTGTGATTATTTGCTTGCATTAATACATTTCCACTGAAATAAATAAAATCAAATAAAAATTTGAGGTAAAAACTATTTAGATTAATTCTTTAAAATTACCCAATTCACCCCATTCTTGAGTAGCATTTGGGCCAATAGTAATGGTCATTCGATTCCAAACTCATAAACATTACAATTTCATACATATTCCATTTCATTCTTGCGTACCTAAACACAACGTTAGTATTATCACTATAAAAGTTCTCTTAATCCAAAAGAATTCAATAGATGATTGAAAAAATTTAGGCAGAGAGTTCTAGTCTATTGATCTAAAATATAAAAATTGAAGAAGGAAAAAAGTCTCTCTCTTTCTTTTTTAATAAAACAATACTTGAAATCAAGTTTCACTTTTCTATTTTTGAAAGTACACAAAACAAACATTACTTTTAAAATTAAGGCACTATTTGGTAACGGATTTTTAAGTACTTTTTATAATAATAAAAAAAAAAAAAGTTAATTTCACAAAAAATATAATTTTACTTTAAAGCAAAAGAAAAAAAATAAAAGTTTTTTAGTAGTGAAGGCATAATATTATCCTTATAAATAATCTCTTAATCCGAAAACAAAATGAGAAGTAATTGAAGAAAAGTTTGGAAAGCCTAGTTACCATAGTTGTTAAAGTTTCTAGGCGCACCGAGGCGCACAAGGTGTCCCGGAGCCTCGGCGCTAGCCTGAGCGACACCAGGCGCACGACATTTAAAAAAATAAATAAACTAATATATAGCACTTTTATATTGCAAATCTAAAATCAAGAAGTAAAACTCCTAACAAACAATAAAAGGAACAAATAATAACAAAAATAAACTAAATAAGGCCCCGTTTGGTAACCCATCCCATCCCAGAAATTCCCATTGCATTCCCAGATTTTTGGAAATTCTGTTTGGGAATAGCGTTTGGTAATTTTTGTTTCTGTTTCCATTTCATTCCCATTTGAGAATTGTACCCACTTTTTTCTTAAGAAATGAGAAACAAAAAAAAGTTGTTTCTCATTATTCCCATTCCATTCCCAAAACCCATGGTCACTATTCACCACCGGCTGACCACCGTCCGCCGCTGCCGGCCACCGTCTGCCGCCGCCGGCCACCGTCTGCCGCCGCCGACCGCCGCCGGCCACCATCCGCCCCGCCACCAGTCATCTCCGGCGACCATCGCCGGTCACCGTCCGGCCGAAAATTTTCCGGCCACTTCCGGCGGTCGCCGGCGCCACTGCCGTCCGTTCATCGCCGGCGGGAGGCACCGCCGTCTCCGATGCCGGAGAACCGCCGGCGGCAATTTGCCGGAGCGCCGGCCGGCCGGCCGGCCGTCGCCGGAGCACCGCCGGCGGCGGCAACAGTGCCGGAGCACCGCCGTCAGGCCAAAACAGAAAAGAAAAAAAAAAAAAAAGATTTTAGGATAAAATCGTTACCAAACGTGATTCTACTCCCAAAAAGAAAACAAAATTCTCATCCCATCCCATTCCCATCCCACTGCTGGAATGGAAACAGAAACGGTTACCAAACGCCACCTAAATAATTAAACAATTATTTTATAAACAATTAACATAAATATAAACATAGATCATCAAAAATCAGAAACAGAAAATTAGAACAGATTTTATAGATAAAACATAAAACAAACAGACAAATAATAAATAAAATAACTAATTAAGTAATTATATAAATAAAATAAATAATTAAATAAATAATTAATTAAGTAAATAAATAAATAAACATTACCTCTGCTCCAACGACTGACCTGGACGACAAACAACGAAGGAGAAAACGAAGCAGCAGTATCAACCGGAGGAGAAATCGACGAAGGAGCAGCAATCGAAGGAGAGCAAACGACGAGCAGCAAAATCGAAGGAGAAATTGAAGGAAATCAAGTGCAATTTTGTTCTAGAAATCGATGCTATTCTGCTCGAGTCTCAATCAAGGCCGATTGTGCTCAGGTAAGGGATCTGGGTATTTATTGGGGACTTGGGCTAGGGCCGCTAGGGCTAATTCGAGAGTACATCAAGGCCATGATGGAAAAAACACACCTTATCCACCACAGGCGCGCCTTCGGCGACGTAGGCGACTCTTGCTTAGGCGGTAAAACCGATTGCTTCTTGTACCTTCATCGCCTAGACCTGAGCGAAGCGCAGTACCTGCGACTTGAGGAGCCTTGCGCCTAGGCGAGCGCCTGGGCGCGACTTTGACAACTATGCTAGTTACTAAGAAGTCCTCATAAGATGGCAAAACTACCAAACACACATTTTTTAAGCACATGTTATAAAATAGTCATTTTATCTTTTTGTGGCGATTTTACCCCTCCGCACATTAGAATATAACACGAGATAGTGTTATATTCCACTTTCACCATCGTTCAAATTCTATCAAGTCGCCGCAGACTGCACTACCACCCATTCCACCTCATCAAAACAACCACACAATATATCCAACATAAGCTTCACTCCACCAGAGGCATAGATCAAGTCATTTTTTTTTCTCTCTCTCTCACACATTTGTTTAGAGCGACGAGTTAAAGACTGCCGGCCATCGTGTTATATTCCAATTTCTTCATTCAAATTGATCATTCTCTCTTTACATTCATATGCATTCTCTCGCCTTTCTTCATACATAACACAAGATCATTCACTCCACCAAGACACCGCCGAGTCCGACTACACCGCCACTCCTTCAAACAACATCCAAAATTAGGCAAAAACACATAAACAGAATCATCACGATTTGGCCATCACCACCTCAAGACAACACCAGTGCCAACACCACCTCAAGCCACCACCTCTCAAATGAACTTGCTGAAGTTATTTTCATGTTTGGCTTTGTAGGGTCCACAACCAAGAGTACAGCATCAACAGCGAGTGGATCTTCATTTTCTACATCTTCAGCTTCTCCGCCTACGATTGCCATCAATTCCCCACACAAATACACACCCTAAACCCTAGCATTCACCCAATTTTCGTCCACCTCCCGAAACCCTAGATCAACCCCCCGAAAAAAAAGCCCAAACACCACCACCAATCCAATCCTAAACCTAGGTCTTCAATTTGCCACCAATTGCATCGATTCGACAAACCCAGACCAAGTTCAAAAAAGGGTCCTCGCCGAAATCCTGTCATGCAATGCCCACTTGGAGTATCTCCGGCAAAACGGACTCGACGGGCACATCAACAGGGAGACCTTCAAGAGGATCATGCAGGTGATCACGTGCGAGGATATCCAGGCAGGCATCGACCGGATCGCCAACAACGATAAATCTCCCATCCTCTGTTCCGAGCCCATTTCTAAGTGGAAGGAGAAGAACATGAGTGGTCTGGTGTAAAATCAACGGCGATACTTCTCTTCTAGTGTGGTAGAATGGGAGTAGAAGAATGGAATGTGAAAGGGTAAAATCGTCAAGCCCAAAAATACAAGACTGTTTGGTAAGAAGTAGCCTTTTTTTTAGGACTCGTGTGTAATAAAAAACTTGTGGGACCATATGGTAGATTTAGTTTATTACCTAGACTTCTGGTATTTTTCCCTATTAAAAACGAAAATTCAGAAAACAAATACTGTATTTTTCCCTATTAATAACCATGTTTTACTTTTTATTTTTATTTTTAAAAATATATTTTTTTTAAATTCAAAACAAACGCTACTTTTAAAACTAAGTACCATTTTGCTTTTTTTTAAAATGAAAAAATGTACTTACGAAAAAAAAGTTACCAAAGGGTGCCTAAGTATTTTTTTCGCTTTTAGGCAAAACAAATGCTTAAAAAACGTTAACAAACAGTGCTTTGGTGAGGAACCGAGAATGGACAACAAGAAGAAATGATATGAGTAAGAAATTTGGGATCTTTTGTTGGGAATTGAAGACCGAAAGTGGGATTTTAAAGACATGCGTCTAGGCAGCTCCAACGAGCGTCCAAACAGCAAGGCTTTTGCTGAAGGTGTGTCCAAACAGGTCTCTGGACGGTTGGGCCTCTATAGGAGAGGCGTCCGGACGGTCAGCATCATCTTTGGCGTTTGTTTCCTTATTCTCTTTTTCTTCCTTACTCTAGATGGGTTTTGTTTGTAGGTGCCTATAAATAGGTAACACCTAGGGTGTAGGTGTATGACTGTGTGAATATAGTATAGCCTTGTTTCATATTGTTCATGTAAACCTCTAGTCCATCAATAATGATGCCCTTCTCTTTGTCGTGGGGATTACACTTAACGTTAAACCACATTAAATCTTTGAGTTGTTTCTCTTCTTGTTTTTGAATCTTTTGTGTTCTTCCTTTCTAGGTTTAATTGTTGTGTTGTTAGGGGTAGGGTCCAATCCCAACATTTTTACCTGTGAACGCATTGGCTTGCCAAGTCTGAATCCTTGTAACCTTGCTGTGCTTCTCTCGACCAGTCCTGACAAAACAACCAAATTCACAGTTTCATTTTTCTAGTAAAATTTGCCATAGTTTATATGCAATTCTATGAATATTCAATGTCCCAAGTCCCTCAGATGGACCATAGAAACGCCGATTTTTAATTGCAGTATATTTTATAATAGTAAAAAAATGAAGTTGAAGACAAAAGGTAAGTCACCTGAGAATATATCCGGGCATCCCAATCCTGTTTGTCTGAGACATTACATTTAAGAAGATCCATCCTTGTTTCGGCAACCTTAGGGTTCCCCTTCCAGTAAGCATAAGGCTCCCTATCTTTCCATCTCATCCTCTTGTTCCCCTCATTCAGGTCCCTCAACAAGAGCTCCCATGGCTTTATATTTATTTCAGGCCTAAGAATTCATTCGATTAAAAAAAAAGGTTCATGCAACCAAAATTATATTCTTCAAAGGCTAAACTACAATTTGCACCCCAAAGTTTCAGTGCAGCCTCACTTTGCCCCCTGATGTTTTAATTGTTGTGATTTTCTCTTAAAGTTTGATTTCCGTATCAATTTGGTCCATTAGACTGATTCAGTTAATTTTTTTCCTGAGAAGGAGCAAAGTGCAAAGACACTCAAATTCAAGGGTGCAGAGAATATAACCTTTTCTAACTGATTCCGACGGTAAAATTGACTGGATCACCGGAAACAATCACTTGTACCACATTGATACAAAAAGTAAACTTCAAGGGCAACAATTAAAATAGAGACTGCACCCAAACTTAAGGAGTACAAAGTGCAATATAGGCTTTTTTGAAAGAGCCTATTCATAATTTTGGGACACTTACCAGCCCCAGAAGGACCAATCTGGGAAAACAATGTCAAATGTTTCATTGTTCCCACAGTACCGAAACAGTGGCGGCGGGGTCATTGCGTTAGGTCCAAGATAGTTTCTGTATTTGATGACCGGCCAGTCAACACAATCGAACATCAGGTCCAAATCAGGAACTTTACCGGGGTACCGTCGTAACAACTGTAGGATCCCCCACAGCGTAAACACATCTCTGCTTTGGAATGATTTCTCATATGTCTCAACATAAGCCCTCCCGTTCAATATGATCAGCCGAAAGTTGGCAGTTGCATTGGCTCTCTCCACCATTTCCTCAGTTATTCCAGTGTCTTTCCATGGCTGTAAGTCTTCGTGGATCCAATGGAAGTAATGAGGACATGTTGGAGGTGTTAATGGATGTTCTTGAACAGCTGTTTCGAACTTGGATGGGTAATAATTTGCTGGACAGATCCTTGTGAGATTACCGGATGAGCAATTGAGTGGAATTTCAATGGCTCTAGTTAGCAAGGCTTTGTTCCACTGGTGGGAGGGGGGATGAAGAAGAAAATGTCACAAAATTTGGATACAAAAATCTCCGAGGTCAGTAGCTATTGATGGGAAAAACTTTTTGATGCATTTAGTTGTATATTATTTCACGTGTTTTTTATTTTATTTTTTTCCCCCAATAAACAATAATACAAATGCATGGAACGGTTGGAAATTCGAACCTGGAACAATGACAAGTCAGTTTATATCACCTAAGAAGCACAGGAACCTTTTACAAGGCCATGTGCCTATATTCTAATACTTGCCTGACATTTACTTTGTTGTGGCTGTGTTTACAAGTCAGTATTACCCAGAAAAAAAAAATGTACATTATTCAAATAAGAAATGTATAGTTATGGAAAGTTATGAGAGAGGGGAGTCCAAGTGAGACACTAAAGCCCCGCTGCCCAATAATACAATATAGATTCTTTGATGGATTTTCAGATAAATGGTGGAACCGAAGGTCACATAAGAGTTGTTATAGTTTCTTGTTGAATGGTTGGTTAATGAAATCACTCCAAAGAATGACTGTAGCTTTCCCACTCCCTTTGATTCTCATCAACACGTTGTTGATATTGATTGAGTTGGAGGGACTTTCACTAACTGAATCCATCCATCAAACCTAAACCCCGGTCAGCTTCGTAACCAAATCATAGCAACGCCAGTATTTTTCATGTTATAATAATCTTCAAAATAATATTTTATTCAACACGTCTGTGTCCTAATTTTTGAAAGGAAAAAAAAGCAAATCAAGGGATCTTTGTTGTGCCGTATCCATGTTTGTGTTATTAGTGTATCACGAAAAGGTAAATTCTAAGGACACAAAAAAGGCTCATGAGCACATCGATAGTCCTTTTCCTTGAGTGCCAAATGAAAATTTCTCGTGCATTTTTCGTTTTTATTTTTATGTTTATTTTAAACTTTTACATTTAATTTTATTTGTTCTAATGAAGAATTACAGAAAATGAAACGCAAATATTTGTACGCAAAATTCAAATATAATCACAACTCATAAGACAATGCTATATCACTTATTGTATACTGTTTTGGATCTCTTCTAGACACTAAACTTTATGTTGAAATATATCCGATAACATTATCCCATGGTAACTCAGAAAAATGTTTAGCTCTATATTCAGATAGTTTCTTAAATTTCTTTTGAACTTCTCAGAAAGAAAAATAAAAAAAAACATTTATCATCAGTCATTTTCAAAATTATACATCAAACCTGAAGCAATATTGTGCAGAACATCCAAAGAGTTGAGACTCACTTGAGCATTCAATATTAGCAAATGGTAACAAGTTTGGTAATTGTAAGTGCAATTCAAAGAATTGTTACTCACTTTAACAGTGCTGTCAAGCACACGCATGTAGATATATGCACCAAGGATGAGGAAGAAGATGAAGGGAATAGAATATCTTGCAGCAGGCTTCAATGATGGAAGCCCCATTTTCCCAATGGAATGTATGTAAGCTCCAAATCCATTCATTTCTGGTATACTAGAGTTTTTACTTACTTCAACATAGCCTGGTTCTGTCCCTCTGAGTCTTGATGCACCTTAGAATTTTTAGGACTTCTAGTTGAAGCTGCAAATAGGAGAATCAAGTTTTGTCTTAGATAACCTTTTATCGATTCTTCCCCTCCTACTTTTTCCAAAAGGAAAAAAAATAAACCCCTAAAGTTTCATATAAAATGAAAAAAAAAAATCATCAATGCAACAGTATGGAGTATCTCGTGAACAAGGTCAAAGGATAATCTGAAAATTGAAGAAACAAGGGGAATGGGCA
This sequence comes from Eucommia ulmoides, assembly GCA_016647705.1. Taxonomy (NCBI): domain Eukaryota; kingdom Viridiplantae; phylum Streptophyta; class Magnoliopsida; order Garryales; family Eucommiaceae; genus Eucommia; species Eucommia ulmoides. Next base: position 44,562,846 of record CM028328.1, read on the forward strand.
ATCCAACACCCCTATCCAAGGTTTAAAATATTCTAGTTTGCAAGAACTCATAAAATATGCTAATGAATGCTCATAACATTGACTTCTTAGAAGTTTATAAACCCTCCCCCCTTATGCATTCTCCTCTGTGTGTGTGTGTGTGTGTCAAACTCTGACGCCCCTGTTCCTCAATCCATAACTCCAAGCTATCACTGAAGAACATTGAATCTCCGATTAGGATTTTTTTGATCGGCCAGGAAAAACGTATCATATATCCCAAAATACATAGAACATTCAAAGAGTATACTTCAAGAAGAGGCAAAGAAGAGCCAAATCCGGAAAACAAAACTTAAGCCAGATAGGACGAACTTGAAGCATCTCCTCCTAACATAGAAGTGTTGCCACTGTGATTCATCAAGGGCATAAAACAAAGCATCTTCCTGAAAATATTCACATTTTGAGGGTACAATTTCTTCCTTTTCTCTTCGTTCATGCCAGTTTCCTCTGCAATTTACACGATTGAGATAGCTATTTATGCTAAGGTTCGAAAAAAGTCTAAGCAGTAGCCCGTATCAAGATAATTACGACCTGAACAAATTCAGTTAAGCTATATCGGAATATCGTCGAGAATGGAAAAATTTATTATTAGCGGGAAATTAATAAGCAAATCTGATTCGAAATGAGAACAGAGTAGATTAAACTAAAAAGAAACAGACATTTGGAATACCTAATTTCTCAATGTCTTGCTCCCTCGTTATCTCTCTCTCATTTCTTCTCTTTGCTGTGCTGATTTCGAGGATCGGATATTTGATTCCCTGCGCCATCGTCTAAAACAGAAAAATTCTCTGGAATTTCCAAGTATGGAAAAGCGATACAGCACATTCGACATGCGAGTAGCTGGAATTCCGATTTCGCGATCCGCTCGAACCGCAACGGCAATCATCTTCTTCGGAATCACAGGAGTTTTTCCGGTGATTGAGAACGGGGTTAGTTCTATTGTTTCGTAAAACCACTCTTGCGTACCACTTCTCTCGCTAATCATAAAATTAGAATTATTAATTTCTATTTTGAACTTCTAATAAAAACCGGAAATATTTTTATATAAACTTAAAATAAAAGAAAAAATTATTGTTTAATCCTCAAATTAGAAAAAAACTTTTAACTCAAATAACTATGTTTATAGTCCTTAAATAAAGTAAAAAAAAAAAAAAAAAAAATCCTCAACAAAAGCTCTCATGTTCATTCTTATTTACGAAATGTGTCATTGTGACAATTACGTAAATATTCACTCAATATTTCACAATAATATTTTCAATTTACTCATTTCCGTCTTCACTCAATTTTCACTCAAATATTTTGTGTAAATATTCATCCAATATATTCACAGCGTTATTTCAGTTCATTCAAAATTAATGTTCACTCAATGTTTATTCAAAAATTACAAAACAATTTTTTACTCAATGTTCACTCAATACTTCGGAACAATATTTTCCGTTCACTTAGTATATACTATTTCAGTTTATTCAAAATTAATATTCACTCGATGTTCATTCAAAAATTTCACAATAATTTTTCATTCAATATTTCGGAATAATATTTTCAGTTCATTAAATTCCATCTTCGTTCAATTTTCATTTAAATATCCCGTGTGAGTGTTCACTCACTATATTCAGAGCGCTATTCAAAATCAATGTTCACTCAAAAATTTCAAAATAATTGTTCACTCAACGTTAACTCAATATTTCACTCAACAAAAAAAAATTAATACATTTGCGTTAACGTTCATGCATCATATTCAAACTTAGAAATAGAAAGGTGGCACACACGTTAACATTCATGCAAAATCGTGATGTTGATCATAAGATTTTGATAAATAATCAAATGTTGATATTTTTTGTGGAACTAACGATTTTATTTAATGTTTCAGTTTATTAGTTCCAGTAATAAAAATTATCATAAAGATATTGTGACAATGTTAAAGATGATAAAAGATTAAGAGTTTGAAGAAAATAAAAAACCTAGAGAAAACAACTCAGGTTAAATTTTAACTCTTAATGTATCCCGGTTAAGATCACACACGAGACAAAATATTTTTCAAAATTATGTGTGTTTTTACAAGATCCTAATTAGTTAAATTATTTATTGTTATGTGTAATTGAAAAAGAAATAAAGATAATTAATTAAAATTGAATTTAAGATTTTAGTGAAGCTAACCGAGAAAAGAAATCAGTTAAATGGGTGAAAACGTCGAAGAAAATGAATTAAAATTATATTAAGAAGAGATGTTCCAACTTGAGCAGTCGACTGGTCGGTCGACAGATACTTAAAAGGAGAAGTTGTTGGATCATTTGGTCAACAAGTAAGTCAACCTATGGCCAAAAGAGAAAATATCTTAATCTTCCGGTCGACAAGTAAGTCGACTTGTGTAACTCTCTGAATCGTTTAGTCGACAGATGAAGTATGAGCGGTCGACCGATGGGTGAAGGATTTTTGGCTTATGGGTGATTGACTGATGGGTGAAGGATTTTTGGCTTGGGTCACAACCTGAATTTGGCAGTTGACTTATGGGTGTTGGTCAGTCAACTGATGAGTCTGTTTTCAGGTTTAGAGGATTTCATGGATTTGATTTAAAACTAGCCGTTAACAAGTCGTTTTTGGCTTACTTGATTGAGATATTGTAGGGATCCGTACTTAATTGAGATATTATAGGGATCCGAACTTAATTGAGATATAGTCTATATATTTTATTATCCCTATTAATTTGGTCTATTTAATTAAATGTTCTTTTAATTAAAGTGTTTTAATACTTTTTATTTTGATGAATTTTGATTTAAAAATGTTTAAGGACCAAAATGAGATTTTTCAAGAATATTTTTAAAATGAAAAATATCTATTTTGATTATATATGATGTATGGGGTCTTAGGGGTCTCATTTAATTACATAATATTTGAAAATCCTGCGAATTTTGAGTTCAAATATTGTTATTTTAGTGGAGAATATTTTGGGCCTAAAATATAAGAGAGATTTAAGGGATTTTATTTTGATTTTACGATTTAGTCCATATATTTAAATATAATTATTTCTATACTTTCATTGATTAAGAAAGAATTATTTTGGGGACTAAATTGAGAGCTTTAAAAGTTATATTATTAAGTTAAATATACCAGGATAGAAATGAATCAATGTATAGGGTCTATAGGTGATTTTAAATGACATATTTTGTATAAACTAACTGTTATAGAGCTTGTTTCATGTGGCTTTAAATAGACCTGTGGATTTCACATGTTAATATACACAATATCAAGAACTATTCAGTTTCTAAGTTTTTTTAAGAGTCATCATTCTGATATTATTTTGAGAGATCATTTGTGAGATCGATTATTGATAAGTTCTTGAATTAAAGAGCAATTTGAGTTAGCGTCACCGATCTAAGTTGTCTTGCGATACTATATGCAATCTATTCGGTGTCTTCCTGGTGAGATCGTTCCAAATTTATTCTTTAATTAAGCATTTTATTATTATTATTTGCTTGGTGAATTGATCTTTTTGAGATTTTTTTTTTAACTTTAAAAGCATAATTTTTTTTAAAAAACGATTTGTCTATTAATCTAATTACGTGCTTAATTATTATACCCGTATTTTTTATTATAAACAGATTTTGTTTTCTCACTTTCTTTCTATCACTAGTAGTGGGACATTAATTGAGTATTAATTAATTTGAGGTGGTACAAGCTCTAAATGGGAAAAAACTTATCAATTCTGTAATTGGTGAGTTGTGTGCGGATTAGATATTATTGAGAATATCTAATCAGGGGTAGCTTTGGGTTTCGATCTCTTCTTGTGAAGAGATTGAGGTTTGATCTTTGCCTAGAGTACAAAAAGGTTAGGTTACTCTTTTCCCTTAAAAAATGCTTAGGTGTGATTCTTCCTAATTAGGATCAATTGTGAGTGAATTGTAAAAGTTTCATCCTTACCTGAAAAAAGGTATTTAGAGTGATTGTGAGGTTTAATTCTTGAGTCTGAGGTATAAAAAGAATTAGGTTGTGATTCTCACTGTAATAGAATTAGGTTAGTATTGAGCCTGAAAAAATATAAGGTTATTCTTGAGCTTAGGAAAAAGAAAAGGTTATTCTTGAACCTAGAAAAAAGAATTTGTAAAGGTTGATTCTGAGCCTGCGAAAAGAATCATTTTGTAAAGGTTTGGTTCCTACCTATTAAAGGAATCTTGAGTTTAGTGGGTGCGAATCTCCGTAGGGCTCGGAAGACTAGATTAACTAAGAGTAGTTTAGTGAATCAGGATATATCGTGGTGTTTTGCTTTGTTTTTTTATATTATTTATATTCTATTATTTGGGTGTACACCTAGTTGATAACATATATCCGCTGCTATAAAAATAATAATTAATTTGAGAATAAAATTAATTGTTTGAATTTTGAAGTGTTATTATTTGGATTAATTTTTAATACTACCCAATTTACCCTCCCTCTTGGGTATCTCACTAGGCCAACACGTGCATGAACATTCACCAAATTACATTTGGTGTGAACATTTAAGAAGGATTCTAAAAAAATCAACCAATCACAACACAACACACACACACAAAAATCACAGAAAAATTCAAATCAGATCTGGAAATCCAAATCTGGGAATAATTCTAGGTCTAAACATCCTTTTCAAAACAATCAAAATATTTCAGAACAAATATTTCATGGAGAAAAATGCAAAATAAACCGAAGAAAGTGAAACTAAAGTGAAAATGGGGAACAAAATGTAATTATTAGTCAAACATTCAATGGAATTGAATGTTCATGTTACTGTTCATCTTCATCAGTACCTTTGCTTTTCTTCATCATCTTCAAAAGAGAATTACCTTGGACGTCTTCTATCATCACCTCCTCACAAACCACCATCGAAGTCAACACAACGAACTACCAGCAACGGTAGATTTGAACATTGAATCTAAGAAAAGAGATCCGCTGCAATTAAGGATCTCAATTACGCAACAGATCTGGAAATCCAGATCTAAGGAAGAGAGGCAAAAAGAGAGATAGAGAGTGTGTGATTCTGTAACGACCCAGTCTCCTAGGCCGCCACTCGATTTTTTCCTTTTATTTTTACGAAGAAGTAGAGGTAAAAGATAAACCACTACACCACCATGCTTCCACTGCGCCACTATGATAAAAATGATAACCACCCACTGACTTTATTTAATGCCAGTAGTAGACTCGTCTTTAACTGGAGTACCTAAGACAAAATATTTTACCGATGTATTATCTTTATAATATAAAAATAATTTATGGATCAAACACCACTTTTCAAAATATAAATATAATCATATACTGATCAGTAACAAAATCTCACAAATATCATCATGATAAAGCAATTGAATTTAAGTTAATTGGTTAAATTATTATGATGTATAATAAAATACTATACACAAACTTCCCTACTATCCATAGGATTGTTTCACCTCACGATCAAAAGTTATAATGGTACCGTAACTTGTATAATTATACAATCTAAGGTTGTCATTAGTGTCAGGTTTATTCAATATCTCTAATGGTAGGAGTCAACACGTGGTATAAACCACCACATCATAATGTCGGGTCACAACACAATGTCTTACATGACATGCTCTCCTATTAGGAGTAACAACATCTCACAGGACATGTCCTCCTGTCGGGACCATACTATGGCATAGCATGATAATAATAAAAGTCATTTTCCACATTTTAAAATTTATTTGATCCACATAATTTTATAAAACCATCCATTTTAATAAATCTTTTCTTTTTTACAATTTAGTACAAAAATATAATATGACAATTTACATAGAAGACAATGGACGTACCTCAAGATTTGCACTGCTATTATGCTATAGTCATAGTATTAACGTAATTGGTGTCGCTTGTAAATATAACAATGATAGGACCTAAACTAAGAATTTATCTAAAGAAATCTAAGGAAGGTGGTCTAGCCAAAATGGCTAGCCAACTCATTGCTTGTCAAGAGAAGAATAGAAAATAGAGGATGTACATGGACTTTACTGACCTAAATCATGTGTGCCCCAAGGACTGCTACCCAATGCCTAAGATCGACTAAATGGTGGACATAACTGCTGGGTATGAATTATTATCGATGATGGATGCCTATTCGGGATACAATCAGATATGGATGAACTATTGAGATGAGGAAGCAATGGATTTCATCACCCTTGAGGTGCATTTTTCTATAGAGGGATGCCTTTCGGTCTAAGAAACGCCAAGGCAACATATCAACGTTTGGTGAATCACATGTTCCAAGAAAGAATTGGAACAACTATTGAGGTTTATATGGACAATATGTTAGTCAAAAGTTCTAAGAAATAGATCATTTGGAGCATCTAGAAGAAGCTTTCGTAATATTACGAAAGTATAATACGAAGTTGAACCTTGAGAAATGTGCCTTCAGTATAACGTCTAGCAAATTCCTAAGTTTCGTGGTGAAAAAGGCAGGCATCACGGTTGGCGTAAGACAGATAGAAGTTGTCAGAAGGATGAAGTCCCCCACGACTATACGTAAGGTCCAGGTGCTAACGGGAAGATTAGCAGCCCTTAACAGATTCATCTCCAAATTTACAGATAGATGCGCTCCTTTCTTCGAAATCTTGAGGGGGAACAACATTTTTCATTGGGATGAGAAGAGCGAGTATGCCTTGTAGTCCATCAAGGATTACCTGGGCTATGTTGAGACTTTAGCTAAGGCCGAGCCTAGAGATGACCTATACTTGTACTTAGCAGTCACCTCTGTTGCGGTCAATGCAACATTAGTGAAGGAATGTACAGGAGGGTAGAGGCTTGTATTATCTGTAAGAAAATCATTGGTACTGGCGGAAACACGCTACACAAAACTCAAGAAGCTTGCTTTAGCCCTAATAAGCACAGCTCAAAAGTTGCAGTCTTACTTCCAAACGTGTGCAATCAACGTGATAACTTCGTACCCACTTAGAGCAGTAATGTACAAGCCAAAGGCTTCGGGCCACCTCATGAAGTGGGCGGTAGAGATGGGAGAATTCTACGTAACCTTTAAGCCAAGGACAACAATCAAAGGCTAAGTGTTGGTCGATTTCATTGCTGAGCTAACACCTCCAAAAGAGATGGCCATGGAGGACAAAAAATGTTCGGTAACTCCAATGAGACCTTACAAATTATGGGTTGATGGGGGCATCGAACTCATAAGGATGTAGAGTTGGCATAATTCTAGAAATCCCAGAAAGTGAATAACTCGAGAAAGCTATACAGCTCAGATTTAGAGCATCCAACAATGAGACAGAGTACAAGGCCGTAATCCAGGGCTTGATATTGGCGAAGAAGCCAGAGGCCCATTATGTGGAGGCCAAATCAGATTCACAACTCATAGTCAATCAAATAAACAAGGCTTACGTGGTCAATGAAGGAAGGCTATATCTCTACGTTGATAAAGTAAAGGAGCTAACAAGGGCCTTTGACAACTGCAAAATTAAAGCTACTTAGAGGATTGAGAATGAGAAAGCAGATGCACTATCAGTGCTAGCATCGTCCTTTAGTCCAGATCAACAATCCAAGGTGGAAGATTACTTAGAGCAATCGTCCGTACTAACCCAAACTAAATCTTGTGCATGCATTGGAGAGTTGGGATAAAATGAAGATTGGATAATTCCTTTGGTACGCTACTTGAATGAGGGAAAGTTACCAGACAACAAGGAGGTAGCGCAAAAAATCTTATACAAGGTATCGAGATACATCATGATAGGCGGTAAGTTATATCGAAGATTGTTCACCCAACCTTTGTTGCTCTACTTGGGGCCAAAAGAAGCCACCTATATGATGCAATAAATTCATGAAGGAGTTTGTGGGAACCATCAGGGAGGAAGAACCTTGGCACACAAGGCACTTACAATCGGGTATTACTAGCCGACTATGAGCAGTGATGCGAAGGAGTATGTCAAGAAGTGTAACAAATGTCAACGGTTCTCGAATGACATCTGAGTTCCCTCGCAAACGCAAACACCCATCCAAAGTCCATGACCTTTTGCTCAGTGGGGAATGGATGTCCTAGGGCCATTCACGCCGGTGCTTAGGAATAAGAAATACCTACTAGGGGTGATCGATTACTTTACCAAATGGGTGGAGGCTAATGCATCCGTGACTATGGGAAAGAATAAGGTCAAGAACTTTATTTGGAAACAAGTAATCTATTATTTTGGTATTCCGGCAGTGCTGATATCGGATAACGGAACCTCATTTATTAGGAAAAATGTTACTTGGATGTACAACAAAATTAAAAATACAACTTCAGATTGTAAGCCCAGCTTATCTATAGGCAAATGGGCAAGCAAAAGTAACAAATAGGTCAATCAAAGAAGCACTCAAAAAATGTTTGGATGATGCTAAAGGCAAATGGGTGGAAGAGCTTCCAGCGATCTTGTGCGCCTACTATACCACTTCGAACACAACTACGGGAGAAACACTTTACTCCATAACGTATGGGAAGGAATCAGTGGTCCCAGTGGAGATCGATTTACCTTCAAGGAGGGATAACACGATCAACCTCATAGAAAACAAGGGAGCGATACACCAAGAGCCAGACCAGTTAGAGGATAAACGGGACCAGGTAGCGCTGAGGATGGCGACCTACAAATTGAAGATGGAAAAGACATTCAACCATGCAATTCACCCAAGACACTTCGTAGTAGGAGAGCTAGTGCTTTGGAGGGTAATGTCGCATTGCCCAAAGGCTTGATTAGGAAAGTTAGCCCCTACCGATGAAGGATCATATAAGGTGATCAAGGTGAATAAACCTGAGATGTACTGGTTAGAAGATCTGGATGGTGTTCCAATCCCTCAGCCATGGAACATTGCACATTTACGAAAATACTTTATGTCAGTTCCTTGTTATTTGTCATATTAAGGTTTGAAGAAAAAATTGTTTACTATTTCGATTGTAAACTTTTTAATGAATAGGCATAACTACTTGTACTCACCAAAGGTTTCAACGAAGACCACCAGGATATAAAACAGTCTGAAAGTGAGTTGTCAAGGTCAGCTCACCCGCTAACTGAGTTACCAAGATCAGCTCATCAAATCATTGAACTGCCTAACTTGATTCACTAATAAACCGAGTGCCAATGCAAGCTCTTCAACTAGCTAAACTGCCTAGCTCAGTTCACCAATAAAATGAGCTACCGATATCAACTTCTCAACCGGCTGAATTGCCTAGCTTAGTTTATCGATAAACCGAGCTTCCAATACCAGCTCCTCATTCGACTGAACTACCTAGCTCAATTCACCAATAAAACGTGCAGCCAATATTGGCCCCTCAACTGGCTGAACTACCTAACTCAGTTCATTGATAAAACGAGTTGCCAATATCAGCTCCTCAACCAACTGAACTGCTTAACTCAGTTCATCGATAAAATGAGCGGCCAACATTAACTCTTCACCCAGTTGAATTGCCTAGCTCAGTTCACCCATAAACTGAGCTACCAAGAACAGCTCATCAACAAATCTCTATCATTAGATTGAATCGCCAAATTCAACTCGTCAACCAACTAGGTTGCCGACATCATCACATCGGCTACCAATCAACCAAAGCCGCTGAGATCAGCTCAACGCAGCAACCCAACTACTCTGATCAATATCGCGATTAATAGCAACTCAGGCTACCTCGGCTATAACACTGAGCCACTCAGGGCAAATTATTCAAGAGCAGACGTGCTACAAATTACTTAATTTCATATTAGTAAGTATATTATTTCTATTAGAGATTCCTGTAGTCCATACCATGTTTATTACCTAAACTTGTTATGGAGAGAGGCAGAAGATGGAAGAATAAATATACATTTCTTGCTAACATAAGAATACACTTTTTATTCTTCCCTAATCACTTCTTACCCTCATTAGAAGTTATGACTTGGAAACTTACTCCTATTTACCCAAACATTAATTATTCAAAGTTACTCCCATTTACCTATAAGTTAATTATTCTTAAAATGTGATGTTTAAGAACCCACACTTTATGCATAAATGATATTTAAACACAAGTACTATGCTGAAAAATCATTCAACACAATTTTTTCAACAGTTTCTCATTACAATCCAAAATACAAAAAAAATCTTGAACTTATCACTTCTTACCACGGGGTCAATACAAAACAGGTGTAACTACATTTTACCACCATAGGAATCCTACTCAAGAAATTGTTCTTTTCCAATCTTGAACTTATTACTTCTTACCATGGAGTTCGGTCTGGAAAAGAAGTTACACATGTAGGGGCTTATTTGGTGACTAATAAGCCTGTAATATTAAAAAAAAAAAAATGCTCTTGAGGCTTTGTTTTTTTAAAAAATATAATAAACAAGAAAAAAAAAATACTCCGACCTAGGAGAAGGCAAATAGCCTAAGTCTTTGGAGCCTAAACTCGAGCAGTAGGAGTCACCCACTTCATAATGGCTAAATGCTAGAATTAGGGAGCGTATATTCTTATTCTTTTCCTTGTTCTTGTCCAGAAACTTCTCCCTCTCTGCCTTTAGCACACCATTGTGGGTTTTATGGAAATGCACCTGGGCTCGCAGCTCTTTAATTTGTTTATCTGCTGCTAGCAACTGACCACGAAGTTCATGGAGTTGGGATATCATGCAGAAATGGGCGGCATCAGGGGAAGAATAAAGCACATTGGTATCCTCGATGGCCCGAATCCTAGAATACCCTACATCTAAGGTCTTCGCCATCATCATGAGTTGACAAAAACGATACCCTTGTTTAATCTCTTTCTTCTATTTGGCCTGAACGACGTCAAAAATATCAGAAGTAGACGATGACAAAACCATATTCGCACTAAGACGGAAGGGGAAAAGAAAGAGGAATCGAAAAGGAAAATTGTGAAGAAGCCTTGAAGAGGTTTGGCTTTAAATAGCAAAACCAATGATCACGAAATGACGAAAAAGTTGAAACTCAATCGTTGGGTTATTTAAGAAGAATGAGGCAAAAAGATGGCAGCAAGTATCAAGGAAAATGAGATAATTTCCCAGATCAAGTATGACTGGTGCTTAAGGCCAGTTATAATTACCAAGCGTCATCATTACAAAACCAATAAAACTAAAGGTGGAAAGGATGGATAATTAATTAAATAGTGCCCAGCTGATCTGCACTGTTTAGCCGAAGTGTGATGCGGAGCTCAGTGGACACTAATGTTAATCCACTAGGTGGGGTACAAGTCTAGTCAGAATTAAGCAGACCTCATCCGGAACTAAACTAAATCTGGTCAGGATTGGACCGAGCCGAATCAAGAGTGCGTTGGGCCCAACCAAAGGGCCCAAGAGTTCTGCACACGGCTACTAATGTCTTTACTATCATCTCAGCTGGGCCGACAGTGCATCGACCTTGGTATCTGGCTCAACCTTCACCAAATTTGACTTGGCTAGGAGGTCTAGAATAAGGATAGAATTACAACCTTAGAAAAATACACACCAAGGAACTGAAACCGAAGAAAAATGATCTTCTGTCTTGCTTTGATGAATCACCATGGAAATCAGGAGGACAAATGATGTGGGAACATTTCTCACGTGTGAATTATGAAATTAGTGTTAAGGAATCGGGCTCGGTCGTTGAATAAAACCCGACCCGATAGGAATGGGTTTGCGATCTGAAGGTTAATCATGGGCTGATAGCTCTAGTGCCTTATGAGATGACGCTTGGTCTGCCGATAAGGCCCAACCGCATGTACGTGCTGACCCAATACAAAACGAAGCCCCTTAATGGGAGGCCTGGGGATCAAAACCAAGGAGGGTAAGTGAACGATAATCGTTACCTCACCTAACTATTAACTAACACAAATATTAATATTTACTAATTTAAAATTCAACTATACATATCCAACTTTCAATAACACTACAAAAGTTTGAAACCCTGATTATCAACAATTGCCTTGATAGTCTACTTTCTCTCTCTCTATCTATCTATGTAATGTCAGTAGTGGACCCGGCTCTTAAGAATCAAGTAAGTTTTTGAAACACCACTTTTCAAAATATAAATATAATCACACACTGAGTAATAAAATCACACAAATGATGTGCCCCGATTTTTCAAAAAGAAAAAGAATATTAAATAATAAATAGCTTAAGGAGAGGAGGTTTTTAAAGCTCCGATTTTCAAAAAATACTTAGGTCGTTTTAAAAAAAATAAAGAGTTGCCACCTAGCATTGGATTTAATTGGTATGTTAGGTCACTGAATTTTTAGAAAACAATTTAAAAGGCCTAAGTGAAAATTGACTCCAAAAAAACACGGTCAAACCAAAGATTCATTTAAAGGCTCGGGGGTCGGTTATGCTCGGAGAAGGTGTTAGGCACCCCAAGACGCTCGTCCAAAAACGGTACCTTATGTCCAATTAGTTTAGTCCAAGTGTTTTATTTTATTTTGAAATCATTTCCTTCTTATAAAATCTTTTTGGTATTTTAACAAGTAAGGTGGGATAAGTTTTTGGATTTTTTGGAATATCCCCCCGATATAATCTCTTATCGAATATTAAGGATTCGATAAGGATGGTTCTCGGGAGGTATTTATATATGTTTCTTAAAGATTTCTTTACTTTAAATGAGCAAACTCAAATAAGTGAATAAATTTGAAAATATAAATGCAAAAACTAAGATTATATGAATTTTATTTTATATGCAAAAGTGACAAAAAAAAAAAAAACAAACAAAAACCAAAAGGGTTTAATTTAAAGAATTTTTAATTAGACATCCATTTTTATATTAGATATTAAAATGGGCCCTAATAATCAAGCCCAAATAAGAAAAAACCCATACAATTAATTATATTTAGATAAAACCACAATAATGCAATTCACAGTCTTCACGCGTGACTGGAAATATTTCACAAGTTTCATCTATTTTTGGATACAATATCAAGTTAAATAAGGAAAGAGCAACCAAATTCATCCATTCAAAAGCTGCAAAAATGTAAATTCTTCAAATAGCCAATTTTTCAACAAAAGCCCTCTAAAAAATCACAGTTGTTGGAAGCTGACGGAAGAGAATAAGACCGTTGTGGCTGAGAAAGCTCCACTTGAAGAAGCCGAAGGCCGACAAGAAGCTTCCGACGGAAGGCGGAACCGTTACCGGAGACAAGAAGAAGAAGAGATCAAAGGTTGAAATCTCGACGGTCCTGAAGCAGGTTCGTCTCGACGTTGAAATCTCCGGCAAGGACATGGGAATCGTGAACAATTTCATCAGACTATCTCTCTAAAGATCGCAGAGCGAGAGAGCTTCTCAGCAAATTGTTTTTCATATCCCAAGCGTAAACAGTTTTGCAAGTGAGTTATTGGAAATGATATAGGATAGCTAAGCACAGTGTTAGGCCTGAAAATATGGACAAATGACATCTTGGTCAAAACTTTGTTTTGGTGCTATCTATTTATTATTTCCCTTATTTCTTGTTTCACTTTGTAATTATTCTTTTCTTTTTTGATTCCCTCCTCTTGCTTCTCTCACAATTTTTTTTTTCTTTTTTTGTTTCTTCAAATTATTCAATAAATTTCAACTCTCTCTCTCTCTCTCTCTATATATATATATATATATATATATATTGCAAAGACATTACTGACATCCAAGAATGAAAGATTAAAACTCCAAGGGTGCATAGTATGATTAGTTGAATATTGGGTTAAATATTATAGTACAGTTATAATTCCGTTGAATATTACTGCACAGTTATAATTGGGTTGAATATTACTGCACATTTATAATTGGGTTGAATATTTTACTCTACAATTATAATTAGTTGAATTTTGGTTGTACAACATGCAATGTTGAGCATCCATTTCATAGTTAAATATTTGTTGTACAACCTTCCAGTTTGAGTATTTGCAGTACAGTTATATTTGATTAAAAATTTGATGTACAATTACAATTGTTTGGACAGCCGAGATGCTTATTGGAGAGAGTAGCAGAGATGCAACAGGAACTAATACTGACAACTACAGTGAAAATATCTATTTTTGTTAATAATCTCTATAAATCAATTTGTGATTTTTGCAATACAGTAATAATTAACAGCGAGAAGTAACAAATTGTTAATCCAAAACAAATTCACAATTCGTTATTTTTACTGCACAGTAATAATCTCTATAAATCAAACATTAATATATTGCTACACATTAACTAAACATTAATTTTTTCATCACAGTAACAATTTGATCTAGAACCACACATCAATAGTAAAAAGTTACAAATTGTGAATAAAAAACAAGTCTTCAATTCGTGAATTTTTCTACACAGTAATAATCTCTATAAATCAAACATATGTTTTTTCCTACATAGTAACTAAACATCAATTCTTATACCATAGTTATAATCTCTATAAATCTGAAGAAATGCCAAAGCAGAGTGGACGACATCACATTAATGTGGGTAGGACGAAACTTCCTTTGATTTTTTCCCATTAAATCACAGAAGCTAAGTAGATTACATCGACAGTGAAAAGTAACAAATTGTGAATCCAAAACAAGTCTTCAATTTGTGATTTTTGCTACACAGTAATAATCTCTATAAATCAAACATATGGTTTTTGCTACACATTAACTAAATATCAATTTTTACACCACGGTAACGATCCATAAAAACCAAACATCAACATGAAAACATAACAAATTGTGAATCCAAAACAAGTCCTTCAATAGTAGATTTTTGCTATACAATAAAAATCTCAAGATTGATTGCTACGCAATAAACTATTCCAAAAATTTTGGAGTGGAAACAAAAATAGAGAACAGAAACAGTAACCAAACTATTTGTGATGAAATCAAAGGAAAATACAAGAACGCTATTTCATATATGTGATTTTTGCTACACATCAACAATTTTAACAACCCAAACAGTAAATATTTCAAGAAATCAAGTATCAACAAATCAACCATGAAAAGGTATAAACCCCTACATCAAAATTCGATTTTTGCACAACAATGAAATAAACCCTAAATTCAATTAATGATCTGCAAAGCCCTAAACCCTAAAACGAAGAATAGATAGGGAGAGAAAAAGCATATCGGAGAGAAATACAAGATCAAGATTTCACATACATGATTTTTGCTACACATCAACAATTTTAACAACCCAAATATCACCATCGAGATGGAACCGGAGGGAAATATCAGAACATAAATTCAATATGTAAGTTTTACTGCACATTAAACATCTAAACCACGAAAACATCAACACTAAATCTTGGGATAGGGAAATTAAAAAATCCAAGACGTCAATTTGTGATTTTTGCTACACATTAAAAATCTGTAGAACCCAAACATCACTAATGAGATGGAACTAAAGAGAAATACAGAACATGCTTACGTGATTTTTGCTACACATCAACAATTCTAACAACCTAAATATCACCATCGAGATAGAACCAGGGCGAAATATCAGAACATAAATTAAATATGTAAGTTTTACTGCACATTAAACATCTCAACCAAGAAAACATCCACACTAAAATAAGGGATAGGGAAATTCAAAAATTCAAGACATCGATTTGTGATTTTTGCTACACATTAAAAATCTGTAGAACCCAAGCATCACCAACGAGATGGAACCAAAGAAAAATACAAGAACACGATTTCATATACGTGATTTTTGCTACACATCAATAATTCTAACAAACCAAACAGTAAGTATTTCAAGAAATCAAGTATCAACAAATCAACCATGAAAAGGAATAAACCCCCACATCAAAATTCACTTTTGCACAGCAGTGAAATAAACCTTAAATTCAAATCAGGATTTTTACTGCACAGCAATAGCAAAGCCCTAAACCCTAAAATGGATAATAGATGGGGAGAGAAAATCATATTGGAGATTGTATTTGACATCGATGATGACGGCAATTGGGCTTAATAGCGACGGCATGGCACAAGACAGGGATGGAGTGGAAGAGGATGACGACGGAGACTGTATTGAACAGCGAAGGTAGCTACGACGTGTGGAAGAATCCAAGACACGATGCAACTCGTTCACTATAGCGAGAAGAGAGAACTAGGAAAGAAGAATTGACAGCGACGCAAGAGCACAGGACGACGACGGCATATTGAGAGAACGACGACAGTGCGGTACAGAAGTACGTCAGCATGGAAAACAACGGTGACGGCGATTGTGGTGCACAACGACGACAGCTATATGGAGGATACAACGTGTGAAGGAATCCAATTTAAGACCTTTTCGATTAAAGCTTTCCCAAATCAAATTACATTCCAATTTCAGACATTTTCACGCGCCTCTCCTTCATGGGTGAAACTCACAGCTTTGGTTGGGGTTTTTAATAAAAAAAAAAATGTTGAATGGGTATACGACTAATATGATAGTGGGCCTTGGGGCCCATATTAAATTGCCCTTAATTTAAATACGTTAATGCAAACTGATGTGAATACTACGTGAATTAACCTGATTATATGTGATAATAATTTAATTATAAAAAAAAAGGTGTGATGACTAGATATGAAAAAGTAGCATGAATTTATGAAATAAAAAAAAAAAACTATATGCAAAAAAAAATGTGAGTGGTGAAAGTGTACTAAACATGCCGTCTAAATATTGCAAGAAGTAAATATGCTAAATGGATGCAAAAATGTTTATTTTAAATTTGCCCAATTAATTTAAAGAAGTCCAGATTTGAAATTCCCTCAAATTCTATGGATATGAGAATCGAGGGAGGTTTGCGGAAGCAATTTAGCTCAAATTAATCTTTCTGAAACTTAAACGAAATCCCATGAAAAATCTACCGAGAGAAGAGATTTCCTAAAATCATTTGTTTCTAAATTCCACTCGGGTCGGGGAATGGAAACAAGGCCATGGAAAACTCTCCCACGATTTATCGAATCATCGGATTCAACTTAAGGTTCGTAAGGATTAATTCCTACCAATAAAAGATTTTATTATTTTTATTTTTATTTTTAGGGTTTTGATAAGAAGAATAAAATAAAAATTAAAATTAAAAAAATGCAAAAAAAATAAAAAAATTAAAAAAAAAAACAGTAAAATAAATAATAAAACATCCTTCACCTAACGCTCAAAGTTAGATTTAAGCATGAGAAAGTCACCCCGACGTTTTCATCGGATCATCGGATGACTTACTTTTTTAGCTTTTCCTCTTTATTATTATAAAATAAAAAATAAAAAATAAAAAATAGCGAGATACGGGTGTCCTCGTCTAAATGCTCAAAGATTCAGATTGAGAATGGGGAACCTTATCTTGACATTTTTCATCGAGTCATCGGATAATAAAATAAATAAATAAAGCTTGTAAGAATTTAAATTGTGAAGAGAATAAAATAAACTAAAAAAAGAATTAAAAATAAAAAAATGTACCTATTCTAGGCCAAGAATCCCGATGTTCGAGCTTTTCTCTCGCGCAGACAGCTTCCGAAAAGGGTTTACGATGAGAATTACTCTCTAAGGATTTTTTCTCTCAATTTTTGAATGTCTCCGAAAAGTTTCTCTCTGAATTTGTTTTTGTCTAAACTATAAGGAGGAAGGTCTTATTTATAGGAACGATGTGGAGTGAAAAATCCTAGAAACTCTAGGAAATCCTAGTCCCAATTCGACGAAGAAAAGGAAACAAAACCTAAAAAGAACGGAAAAAAAGAAACTTAATCTCATTTTGACAAGGAAACCTTTTCTTTTCCATTTTTTTAGTTTTTTTTTTTTTTTTTTTTTTTCATTTTTTCTCTTTTTTTTTTTGAAAATAAAAATAAATAAAGCATAAAATTTTTGCGGGACGATCAAAATGCCTTGTCTACAATTGCTCCTCTTTGTCATGTGAGTTCCACTTGCTTGACAAAGACAAGAGATTACGTCATTTTGAACATTTCATTATCTGATTTTTTTCAAAGTTTATTTTCAATGATAGTACAAATAAAATAAAATGACTCATGATAAACAAGTGTTCGTTTAGAGGATCGTTTAGGATAAATAAAGAATGACTTATGACGATACTCATGATGAACAAGTGTCTATTTAGAGGATCGTTTAGAGTGATAATAGAATTACTCATGACGATACTCGTGACGAACAAGTGTCCATTTAGAGAGTCGTTTAGAGTAATAAAAAAAAAAAGACTAATGACAATACTCATGATGAATAATTGTACGTTTAGAGGATCATTTAGAGTAACAAAAAAAAAGACTCATGACAATACTCATGACGAACAAATGTCTATTTAGATGATCGTTTAGAGTGATAAAAATAGAGACTCATGATGATACTCATAACGAACAAATGTTCATTTAGAAGATCGTTTAGAGTAATGAAAAACAGACTCATGATGATACTCATGGCGAACCAGTACCTGTTTAGAGGATCGTTTAGAGTGATGAAAAATATACTCATGATGATACTCATGATGAACAAGTATCCGTTTAGAGAATCTTTTAGAGTGATAAAAAACAGACTCATGACGATACTCATGACGAACAAGTATCAATTTAGAGGATCATTTAGAGTGATGAAAAATAGACTCATGACGATACTCATGACGAATAAGTGTTCGTTTTGAGGATTGTTTAGAGTAATAAAAGAATGACTTATGATGATACTCATGGCGAACAAATATCGGTTTAGAGGATCGTTTAGAGTAATAAAAAAAAGACTCATGACGATACTCATGACGAATAAGTGTCCGTTTAGAGAATCGTTTAGAGTTATAAAAGAATAACTCATGATAATACTCATGACGAACAAGTATTCATTTAGAGGATCGTTTAAAGTGATAGAAAATTGAGACTCAAGCTCAAGCCCTCTTGACTGAGGGGACAAAAGAAAGTCCAAAGGTATAGAATATGTCCCAACTTGTAGCTGGGCAAAGATATTAAATGTACCCCAGCCTTCGGTTGGGGCTGACTCTCAGATAACCGAACATTTACAAGTTGTCTACATATCTTAGCATTACGTCGATGATCAAGTTTAGCGTAGTTCATCGGACGCCCATTTCAGGGCAAAATGCATACCTGGATGCTCATTTAGAGCTTCTGAATTTTCAGCAATAAGAGTTTCCAATTTGAGTCGGGAGGAAGGTAAGAGGTCCCAATGACAGAGAAATCCATGCTCCCAGTCTTTTTGAAATCCCTGTAATGAATAAGAAAACACTTCCAAAACAAAACCTTAGTTTGAAAAATTGTTACCTTTGATGACTCACAATTCTGTTCCTCCCTTTCGGCTTTAATCGCTTCGGGTGATGGTGTTTGGATCGGAGCAATATCGAGAAATTCTTCCGTTTGGATTTAGAAGCTTTGCTTTCCAACTTAGGGCACGACATGTCTTGGGGTGATTCGATGAGACTTTTTTTCCTTTTTTGTTTTTTTGAAAATTTTTGAGATTTTACTTTTTAATTTAGGGGAAAGCCCAACATGCCTCATAGAGGTCTCCTTGACTTGCTCAATTGGATTCTTGTCTTTTCAAATTTCTAGGCACTTCGATGCTTAAGGTTCTAATACTCCTGCATGCTCTGTGTTTTCTCAAGTCCTGCAAAACTGATTTAGTTAAAAAAAAAAAGCAAATGTTGAAAATTACTAAACGAGTACCTTTAATGCCTAAGACAATTTTCTATGAGATCTTGAGTCGGATTGCAGAGAAATATGCTTCCAATACACTTCTCGACCACGACTAATGTTTCTTTTCACAAATTTTGATTCCATTCAAATCCATCAAGTTCTAATCCCAAAAAACATTGTTTGTCTGCCAAATTGAGTTGAGGCGAAAACTTTGAACGGATAAAACTATCATCTTTCTTTCCTCTTCTAATATCTTCTATATTTGCATCAACGCTTCTTGCTCGGTTACTCCACATTTCTATTTTTCTTTTTTTTTTTTAAATAGATGATCGAACTTACAATGGTTCAAGGGCAGTCGAGCTTATTAATGAACTTGATCTTCTTTGCGAATTGAGATCTTCTTGCAACATTTGAGAGTTGCTTCATTGGGATCATTAGTCTGGGATGATCGTGTTCCCTTTTTTCCATTGGGTAACTCAGACAGTAAGCGAACCAGGATATTTACACTCGGTTTTATCAATCACTAAAAGACCACCAGAGATAGCTTGATCAGCTTGCGACAACATATCAAAGCATCGTTAGGACAATGGATACCAATCGTGACTTTTGAATCCTCCGATACTCTGGAATTGCTGTTGGATTTGGTCAGGGGCCTTTTGGATCTCACCATCGTTTGGCTAAACAAAACCTTTATTTGTTGCTATTCCCATTGGATCGTGGTCTAGCTCTGTATTGAGATCATATACTTGCACCCTCACTTAGTCACATCACATACAACATATGCAGGCAATTTTAGGTACCTCAAAGAGTAATATTCAAACATTAGACCACAGTTTTGGATAAATAGTATTGTATTATTGAAATTTAAAAATCCGTTACAGAGCAAATTATTTTTCATCCTAAAGACCAACGGGATGGAAAGGTGAGTACGTGAAGATGTCCCAAATTTATCAAAACACCTATCAGATTGAAAGTAAACAAGAACCTCAATTTTGCAGCCTTTAAATTTTTTTAAATTGAGCCTTGAACACATGACTCAGTCCCATCTTTGCCAACGTTTTGCTAAATATCGATTTCACTATTCCTTGAAGAGGCATGCTCAGGCAGTGGATTCTGCTGACAGTTTGGTACACTAGTCTCAAGTTTTTTAGAAAATGTGATAGCTCCTATTTGTATGAACTCTAGGATCTTGTCTTTTAGATAAAAGCACTGCTCAGTTGCATGTCTTCTGGTTCCTGAGTGGTACTCACAGAAAGCATTCGAAGAAACGGCTTTACTCCCAAACTTAGGTTCGTAGGATGGAAGGGGTGTCAGCATCCCCTGCTTCAAACAACTCCGATAGAGCTCGGTGATTGAGATCGGAAGGTCTAGTGGTTTCGCGTCATCATTTTGAAAGTTCTCCCCAGTAGTGCGAGGTGGATAGTTTGGGTGGTATTGAGTTCTTAGCTTTAGGCTGTGATTAGGAATTTGAGGCAGGGTGTTCAAGTTTGGCTAATATGTATAGTAAGAGGGTGTCTGGTATGATTGGGGAGTGTGGTTTTGGTAAGGGGGAGGTACGTTCTAGTAATAGCGGGGACAACTTTGGGAATAGGATTGGTTCCGAGGGTAATGTTGGTTTTGGCGATTTTGAGGGCGGTAGTTGTGATATTGGTTGTTTTGGTTTAGGTAGTTTTGGGGATAGAAAGCTTGGGGATAGTTCTGGTGATGGGTTTGCTGGGGGAAAAATGACAACGACTACCTCATTCTCCTTCTTCGTTAGCGAGGTTGACCTCTTAGTCAGATCGGGCGAGGCCCCTTCAATCTTTCTGCTTCTTATTCCTTTTCTATCACCTTGGTTTGTTTGATCGCATCATCAAAGTAAGTAACTGTTATGCTTGATAGTTCTTGATAGAACGACGGCATCTGGATTGACTTGAATATCTCTAACTGAGCCTCCTCATTCAGCCTAGGGACAACTTTGGCAGCCTTCTCCCTCCAACGGGAAGTATACCTCCGGAAACTCTCATCTTTCGTCTTCAGTATCTGGTAGAGGGTAGTACAATCTGGCGCAACATCCTTATTGTACACATACTGCTCACAGAAGACTTCTACTAGATCCTCGAATATTTTAATCTGCACCAGGTCCAACGTCATATACTAGTTGAGAGTCGGTCCTTTCAATGATCACCAGAACATCTTCAGGCAAAGGTCTTCATTCTGAGCATAAATTTCCAATTCCTCCTTGTAGATGCTGACATGCCACTCTAGGGGGCCAATGCTGTCATACTTAGTTAACTACGGAACTATAAAGTTTTTCGGATACACCACCCGAGGTGGTGCTAACAACGCCTTGTACGGTGCTTTCTTGGATGACTTCTCCATTTTCAATTCTTCTATGGTTTTCTCCAACTCCTCAATTTTTAGAACCCAGGTCGGAAGTGGTCCATTCTCTTCTTCTTTGTTTTTGGTTTCAGTGGTCGGGGCCGGTTGGTTACCATTTGGATCGTTCGGTGGAGCAACCACCTTCCCGGGTGAATGAGGATTTGTGGTGCGGTGGGGGCCAAGCCTTCTAATGAGGCCTGATAGACATTCCCCTGGATGGGATATGCCGACACTCCATAAGTGAAAGGATGAGGGCCCATCTAGGGTCCATAGTAGACCGGTACCGCGAAGTTCGGGTCGACATGGTTCGGATTCGGCACTGAGTTCTCCATCCTGACACTTGGAAGGTTTCCATTTGGTGATTCTGTCATAGGAGTTCCACTGGACGAAAAAATAGGAACCTCTTGAGGTCGGCTAAGTTCGTTAATCTTTTCCCTCAGCATGTCGATGGTTTCCTGCATCTGATCCATCTGGGCCGTACAAGGAGATTCAAGATTATTTTCTGATGTCATCCTGGAGTGAATCTGGGCCCGGCTATGAGTAAAAATCTGACTTCGGGTGGGGAAAACCGAAATTGCTTTTCTAGGACCAATTTTTCTGTCTCGTCCTGTTCTTACAACAAACTCATTTATTAGTCTACGCGGGTCTTAGGTAGTTTTAAAACCCATCTGAGTTCAAAGTTTTCAATTCCGATAATAATTGATCAAAATAGATAATGATTTATAAAAATTCTTTTGTAGCTTAATCGGTATCGGAAACTCTAAACTCATTTGGTTTTTAAGACTTCCTAAGACATCATCAATCCATCAAGTATGAAACCCCCCCCGTATTGTATCATAGAATCCCGTTGGGATAATATGGATACAAGACGACCATACTCATGTCGGAGGGTTTGCAGCAATACAAGAACCTGATAAAAAAGAAAGAAAATAAGAAAATGAACAAATATCACAACTTATTTACAAAATAGAAGGAAAAGATAATAAAATAAAATATAACATTCGGACATGGAAATAGTTGGACTTATTTGGACATATTAGGCTTGACCCTCTAATTGTCCCCAATGGAGTCACCAACTGACGCACCCCGATTTTTCGAAGAGAAAAAAAATATTAAATAATAAATAGCTTAAGGAGATGGGGATTTTAAAGTCCCAGTTTTCAAAAAATACTTAGACCGTTTAAAAAAAAATAAAGAGTCACCACCTAACATTAGATTTAAATGGTGTGCTAGGTCACCGAATTTTTAGAAAATAATTTAAAAGGCTTAAATAAAAATTAACTTCAAAAAAACACGGTCAAACCAAATAATCATTTAAAGGCTCGGGGGTCGGTTACGCTCATGGAAGGTGTTAGGCACCCCAAGACGTCCGTCCGAAAACGGTACCTTATGTCCAATTAGTTTAGTTCGAGTGTTTTATTTTATTTTGAAATCATTTCCTTCTTATAAAATCTTTTTGGTATTTTAACAAATAAGGTGGGACAAATTTTTGGATTTTTTGGAATGTCCCCCCGGTATAACCTCTTATCGAATATTAAGGATTCAATAATAATGGTCCTTAGGGGGTATTTATATATGTTTCCTAAAAATTTCTTTACTTTAAATGGGAAAACTCAAACAAGTGAATAAATATGAAAATACGAATGCAAAAACTTAGATTATATGAATTTTATTTTATATGCAAAAGTGACAAAAAAAACTAAAAGGTTTAATTTAAATATGTCAATACAAACTGAGGTGAATACTACGTGAATTAACCTATTTATATGTGACAATGATTTAATTATAAAAAAACGTGTCGTGACTAGATATAAAAAAGTAGTATGAATTTATGAAATAAAAAAATCTATATGTAAAAAAAAAGTGTGAGTGGTGAAAATGTACTAAACATGCCCTCTAAATAATGGAAGAAGTAAATATGCTAAATGGATGCAAAAATATTTATTTTAAGTTTGCCCAATTAATTTAAAGAAGTCCCGATTTGAAATTCCCTCAAATTCTATGGATATGAGAATCGAGGGAGGTTTGCGGAAACAATTTAATTCAAATTAATCTTTCTGAAACTTAAACGAAATCCCACAAAAAATCTACCGAGAGAAGATATTTCCTAAAATCATTTGTTTCTAAATTCCACTCGGGTCAGAGAATGGAAACAAGGCCATGGAAAACTCTCCCACGATTTATCGAATCGTCGGATTCAACTTAAGGTTCGTAAGGATTAATTCCTACCAATAAAAGATTTTATTATTTTTATTTTTATTTTTAGGATTTTGATAAGAAGAATAAAATAAAAATAAAAATTAAAAAAATGCAGAAAAATACAAAAATAAAAAAAAAATGTAGCAAAATAAAAAATAAAACATTATTTACCTAACTCTCAGAGTTAGGTTTAAGCACGAGAAACCCACCTTGGCGTTTTCATCGGATCATCGGACGACTTGCTTTTTTAGATTTTCTTTTTTATTATTATAAAATAAAAAACAGTGAGATACGGGTGTCCTCGTCTAAACGCTCAAAGATTTAGATCGAGAATGGGGAACCTTACCTTGGCCTTTTTTATTGCGTCATTGGACAATAAAATAAATAAATAAAGTTGGCAAGAATTTAAATTGCGAAGAGAATAAAATAAATTGAAAAAAGAATTAAAAATAAAAAAATGTACCTGTTCTAGGTCAAGAATCCCGATGCACGGACTTTTCTCTCGCGCAGACAGCTTCCCAAAAGTGTTTACAATGAGAATCATTCTCTAAGGATTTTCTCTCTCAATTTCTGAATGTCTCCGAAGAGTTTCTCTCTGAATTTTTTTTGTCTAAACTATGAGGAGGAGGATCTTATTTATAGGAAGGATATGGAGTGAAAAATCCTAGAAATCCTAAGAAACCCTAGTCCCAATTCGACGAGAAAAAGGAAACAAAACCTAAAAGGAAAGGAAAATGGAAACCTAATCCCATTTTGAGAAGGAAACATTTTCTTTTCCATTTTTTTTAGTTTTTTTTCTTTAATTTTTCCTTATCTTTTTCCATATTGTCTTTTCTTTTTTCTCAATTATTTTTGAAAATAAAGCATAAAATTTTTGCGGGACGGTCAAAATGTTGTATCTACAACAACTATCATCACAATAAAATAATGCATTTAAATCAACTAATCAAATTACTCTGATATATATAATAAAATACCACACACTAACTAGTAACAAAATTGATAGTGGAATATTACGTCGTTACTTTCACTGCAAGTGTATGGGTCAAGTTTTTGTAAAGTGAGAAGAGCAAAGGTTGTCCTATCCATAAGGATTGGATTAGATTATCGTTAAGTACTGCGATTTTCATAACCAGATTTTATCTAGGTGACTCAAACTAAGTTTTTGTTAAGAAAATATACTGAACTAAATTAAACTAATTATACTAATATTGACGTTAATGGGAGTAAATTGTCTAGGGATTAACTTTGTTCACTAATATATGTTCAATTCAATCTAGTTTGCATTAACAGTATTCACACTATCCGACAATCTAGGTATCGAAATCTCACTCACTACCTTTCCCGAGTGTAAAGTGAATGAATATGTGACTTTGTGTCAACGCCGACGTCCCCATCTAGCGTCTGTATGACACTGATCACATGAGTCTCGTTCCAACCTCACGGATTGCATACTTTCTAATACTCTCCCGAGTCATTATATCGTCACGTTATGTTTAAACTCTAATCTGAATCTGGGGTTACCTCTCCCGAGTGTCAAACCCCGTATTTTGAATATATCATAACAAGCATATAATTGAAGTAATAAAATGGTAAACACAATCGAATAATGAAGAACACCGTTAACAAAATATTGATTTATTCAAAACACGTTTTCATTAATTACATCAAGCCCTACACAATATATGTTTAGCTATACATGGCCATAACCCTATATTCAACAATATACAAGTTAAACATAATCAAAACTATCAACCAAACTAAGAAATAAAGAAAGGAACAAAGGGAGAGTAGCAAAATCTGAAGAATTGAAACTTCTACCTCCGTAAAAATTGCTCCAATCTTGTTTCGTCTTCTTGGATTTGTGTTCTTCTTTTGGTTGATATGATCTTGGAGCTCTCAAGAATCCCAAAAACGTGCCTATTGTGTTGGGCAAGAAGGGATTAAAAAAGGGATCCAAAATACTTCAAAATATTCCAAAATATCTATTCCAGCTGGTGTTGGACCGCTACAGCGGTGGAAAGTCTGTAGGTCCACTGGTAGCTGATCGCTGCAGCGGTGGTTGGGCAGAATGTTTCTATTCAATTGACAGCTACAGCGGTGGGCCTACATTCCTGAACTTGCGTTTTTGCTCATTTTCCATTGTTCTTCCATCGACCTTCCACTGAATTGCTCGTTTATCGATCGTTTTCATCCCTTTTCATCCCAAACACTTGATTTACATACAAACAAATAAAAACGAATTTAAATATATTAAAACACTATAATAATACTCGAAAACTACCAAAACCAGTTTGGAAATATATAGATAAATTACACCTATCAAATATCCTCAAACTTAGAATTTTGCTAGTACTCTAGCAAAACACTCATACTAAAATAAACAAACACATTTATTTAACTAACACAAATACTAAAAACAAATAAAAACACAAACAATGGCATGGGAGTTTTGAATCAACTATTTCGACCAAAATGTTTTCCCTCAACGACCCCCAATTATATCAAGTTCAGGAGTAAAACGCACCATGTGGTGTTCTAGAATTTCAACATTCAATAACGGTAAACGCCATTCTAGATCCTGTTCAAGTATATGTGCGAAACTCAATAATATAACCATCGAAAGATCGGATTAGATTATCTACCAATGAAGCTCATGACTTAAACCATAAAGGATTAGGATATCCATATGCCTGACTAGGTTCCACTCTCCACGAATGTAGGCTTGGAAATTCAAAAAGATCAATAGAACTTGGTTCGGTTTTTGGAAAATGGCCAAGGGTATATAGTAGTGGAATATTACATCGCTACTTTCCCCACAAGTGTACGGATCAGGTTTTATAGAATAGTGAATGAGAAAGGTTATCGTATCCACAGGGATTGAGTTAAATTATCGCTAATTATCGCGATTATCATAACCGAACTTTATTTAGGCAATTAAAATTAAGGTTTTTGTTATAAACATAAAATAAACTAAATTAACAATTAATTAAACCATAATACTAAGTATACTATATGGGAATAGATTATCTAGGGATTAACTTTGTTTACTTATACGTGTTTGATCCAATCTAGTTTACATTAACGGTATTCAAACTATTCGACAATCTAGGTATCGAAAACTCACTCACTAGCTCTCCCAAGTGTAAAGTGAATGAATATGCGACTTTGCGTCAACACCGATGTGACACTGCACCCTGGGCAGCCGTCACCCAAGGCCGGACGTGACGTCGGCACGTCACTCTTTGACCAACAAACCAAACACACACACACACACACACACACACACATATATATATATATATATATATATATATATATGTGCATACATACTCAAATGCACGCATACCGCTATTAATATTTTTTTCTTTCCAAAATAATACCTCATACTCATTTCAAAAAATATGGGACACACCCGTCCCGAATATATATACACCAAAAATCACCAAATAATGCTAAAACTTCCACGGTTTGCCTCCGACTGGCCCACTCCCAAAATGACACTACCTCCGGACTCTACCTAGTGCCAG
This sequence comes from Eucommia ulmoides, assembly GCA_016647705.1. Lineage (NCBI taxonomy): Eukaryota > Viridiplantae > Streptophyta > Magnoliopsida > Garryales > Eucommiaceae > Eucommia > Eucommia ulmoides. Next base: position 44,590,469 of record CM028328.1, read on the forward strand.
TAGTGGACCCACTCCTATCTGCAGCACCTAAAAACAAATTTTTTTTATCGGCGTACTGTCTTCATAATAAAAACAAGGGAAAAGTACCATTTAGACCCTCTAACTATTGACACATTTCTAAGTGGTCCCTCTAAGTTTAAACGTTTCATTTCAAACCCTCTACGTATCATAACGTTTCAAATTTGTCCCTCCGTTAGAGATTTCGTTAAAACTAACAGAATTTCAGGCGCAAAATGGTCTTTTCACGTTTTAAATTTTTTTTAATCATTTTTAATTAAAAAATGATTAATTAAACACCCCACCCTCCTGAAACAGGGGCACAACCACCTCCCTCTCCCTCTCCCTGCCACCTCCCTCTCCCTCTCCTTCTTCCTCCCATTCTCCTTTCTCTTTCCCACCCCACCCCTTGCAATAGGGGGTGAAAACACCCCCTGTTTCAGGGGGTGGTTCCACCCCCCCTAAAACAGGGGGCGCAACCACCCCATGTTGCAGGGGGTGGAATCACCCCTTGAAACAGGGTGTGGTGCCACCCCCTGCAACAGGGGGCGAGTTCACCCCCTGTTTCAGGGGGTGGTTGTGCCCCTGTTTCAGGGGGTGGGGTGGGAGAGAGAGAGGGGAAATGGAGGAAGAGGGAGAGGGAGAGGAAGAGGAAGAGAGAGGTGGCAGGGAGAAGGAAGGAGGAAGAGGGAGATGGCGGGAGAGAGAGAGAGTAAGGGGAGGAAGAGAGAGAGAGAGATAAAAAAAATTAAAAAAAAAAATTAAAAATGATTAAAAAATTAAAATAAAACATGAAAAGATCATTTTGCCCTTAAATTCCGTCAATTTTAACTGAATTTCTAACGGAAGGACGAATTTGAAACGTTATGATACGTAGAGAGTTTGAAATGAAACGTTTAAACTTAGAGGGACTACTTAGAAATGTGTCAATAGTTAGAGGGTCTAAATTGTACTTTTTCCTAAAAACAATTTATATGGATCAAGTATAAATATTAAACACCACGTTTCAAAATATAATATTATATAATCACATACCGTACGGAAATCCAATTTTCCTGTCACTGCTAAAATAAACTCATATATTTAAAACACCCAATCCAAATATTTTTAATCAACTACGGCAACAAAATAATATATTGACGCCAATCCATTTTTAAATAATAAATCTAAGCCAATCAATCCAGACAGTTCATCGTATAATAAAATACACCACTCCACTTTCCTACTAGCCATAGGATCGTTTTTACCTCATGATCGGGAGTTACAACGGTATCATAACCTGAATAGCTATGCCATCTAAAGTAACTACCAATGCCAAGGCCATTAATTATCCCCAATAATAGGGGTATTACCCACAGGATTTGCATTCCTGACGGGTCAATTAAACCACCTGCTGGACTAATCCTCCGGACAGGTCAAAATGTAATCAACCACCTGCAGGATTACCCTCTTGATAGGTCATAATAACCAACCACCTGTAGGACTAATCCTCCTGACATATCATAATGTAATCAACTACCTGCATGATTAATCCCTCTAACAGGTCATAATGCCATCAATCACTTGCATGATATGCCCTCCTGACAAGTCATAATAATCAACCACCTGTAGAACTAACCCTCTTAACAGGTCAAAACCATCCCGCAGGACATGCCCTCCTGACGGGATCAAAACTATAGCATAGTCGGACAAAAATCACTCTATACATTTAAAAATCTACTTGATCCACATAAGTTATAAAATCATCTAATTTTAATAAACTCATTTCCCACAATTTATACGAAAATAAAATTTGTATATTACATAGAAGACAGTATACTCACCTCGTTTTTCGCACTGCAAAAAAATATCATTGTCCAAAATCTATCGGGATGCTGGTGCCTGTGAACCCAACAACGACATGCCTAAATTAATATTTTATTTAAAATATCCTAACATGCAATGCAGGGCCTAAATTTCGTATTTCCCATTCCCCCAATTTTCATTATGAAAAATTATTATTTTGTCCGTCTCACTATGTTAATATTTACTGTACCAATTTATTTAAGATTAATGATATAAAAATATTATTACGATTTCAAAAATTTTAATGCTAAGAATTTATTTTAATAACAATAATAATCAATCAAAATTTTTACCTGTTCCAAATCGCTCGCAGGCCAAGAAATTGGATTTTCGAATTTTGATTTTTATTTGATTTTTTTTTTACTTCTTCATCTTCTTGTTTCTATTCTAGAAGCTGAACCTCTCCGCCGCGGCGACAACTTTCTTTCTCTGTTCTTGGTTCTGCTCGCCAAACCTCACCGCCGCGGCGACCCCCTCTCTCTCTACTCTCACTCACTAGCTCCGATGACTACAACTTGTCCACACAGTCCTACATACCCCCTCACCGGCCTACTGACAACCGAACAACACATATATCCACATAGTCGATGGCCGAACACCCACCCACCCACACACAGAGTAGCGACACACATACACAGAGGATCACCAAGGCCGACAACACACGCAGACAAACACTTTGACAATCACCCACACAACAACTAACCATACACATGCACACGTCGATCACCCGCCCCACACCACCGGACGAACTGGACAACACACCCACCCACCCATGACAACGATCAGAACACACACACACACACACACTCACGCCGGAGCACACACACATACTGATCGAAACACACACCCACGCATGATCACCGAATGAATGACAACGACGACGCTTACACACCCACGCTGGAGAAACAACGACAAACAAAACCCACCACCGCCGGCGACCTAACGACACCGTCGATCCTCTTCATGCCACGTCGATCCTCCATTTTTTTCCTTATTTGATCCTGACAGTATATGTGTGTGTGTGTGTGTGTATATATATATATATATTAATTTTCTTTTCCTAAATTCCATTATCCTCCCCTAAATTTCTTTAAATTGACATTTAAATCCCAAAATTTAAAAGCAATGTTTCTAAAATTGCTAATTGAACCTTAAACTTTTTATTTAATTATTAAATGACACATTCCACCCTGTATTTTTTCTAATTGCTCTAAAATGCAACTAAAATTATGCACGTGCTAAAATTAGGGTCTTACAACCCTTCCTTCCTAAAAGAAATCTTGTCTCGAAATTAATTACCTTGATTGAAAAAGTGTGGATATTTATCTCTCATCTCGTTCTCTCGCTCCGATGTTGCTTCCTCCACCAAATGACTGCGCCACAACACTTTCACTAACGGAATCATTTTCGTCCGCAACACCTGATCTTTACGACTTAAAATCTGGACTGGCTCCTCAACGTATGTCAAATCATCTTCCAACTCGATTGGTTGAGAATTCAACACATGCGAAGAATCTAACACATATTTTCTAAGCATCGACACGTGGAAAACATCGTGTAGTCTGGATAATTCTGGCGGTAAAGCAAGTTGATAAGCTATTGCGCCAACCCGTTCTAAGATTTCGTATGGCCCGATATATCTCAGACTTAACTTCCATTTCTTCCCGAACCTCATTATGCCATTCCACGGGGATATATGCAAAAATACATGATCGCCCACTTCGAATTCCAACTCCTACCTATGCTTGTCAGCATAACTCTTTTGTCGACTTTGAGAAATCTTCAATCTTTCCCGAATTACCTTTACTTTGTCTATTGTCATTTGGGCTATATCTGACATCAGTAATTTTCTTTCTCCCACTTCAGTCCAACAGACTGGGGTTCTGCATCTCCTGCCATACAATACTTCATACGGGACCATTTCGATTACCGAATGGCAGCTGTTATTGTAGACAAATTCCATCAACATCAAGTGATCATCCCAGCTACAAGGAAATTTCAGCACACAACCCCTCAACATATCTTCCAACGTCTTAATCGTATGCTCTGATTGGCCGTCAGTCTGTGGATGAAAAGTGGTACTAAATTTTAGCTTGGTACCTAGAGCAGTTTGAAAACTCGGCCAAAACTTCGAGGTAAATCTTGGATCTCTGTCCGACACTATGGAAACCGATGTACCATGTAACCGAACAATCTCGTCAATATACAATTAAGCATACTTATCAAGAGAGTATGTTGTCTTTACGACAAGAAAATGAACAGATTTAGTAAGCCTATCAACGATCATCCAGATGGAATTATGCCCATTTTGAGTATAGGGTAATCCCGATCGTGATATGCTTCTATTTCTACTCTGGAATAGGTAGACGCTGCAATAACCCACCTGGACGTTGGTGCTCAATCTTGACTTTGCTGACAAACAAGACACCTGGCAACAAATTCAGCAATTTTTCATTTCATTCCATACCACCAATAGTGTTCTCATAGATCTTGATACATTTTGGTACTGCCTAGGTGCATTATGTAGGCTGAGCTGTGCGTTTCCTCCAAGATATCCTTCTTGAGATTGACGTCATCCGACACACATAGTTATTCCCCACTATCGAAGCCTCATCGTTATCCCTGACATGATAGTCAGCTATAAGACCACTCTTTACTTTATCTCTAATATTCCCTAATTAGGCATCCGACTTATGCGCTTCAATAATACGGTCGATCAATGTCGATCTCAAAGTCAAAGTCACCAGCAATGCTATCGTCTGACTAACCGCCAACTGAACTCGCAAAGATCTCAACTCAGCAAACATATTAGTATGAACAACTTGAATGTGTGCAACCGAACCGGCCAATTTCTAACTCAACGCATTCGTTACAACATTGGCCTTTCCAAGATGGTAATGGATAGTACAATCATAGTCCTTGATCAATTTTATTCAACATCTCTGCCTCATATTTAGTTCTTTCTGAGTAAAAAAGTATTTCAAACTTTGATGGTCGGTATATATCTCACAAGTCTTGCCATATAAGTAATGTCTCCAAATCTTTAGGGCAAACACAATCGTCGCTAATTCCAAATCATGCGTCGGGTAATTACGCTCATGATTCTTTAATTTCTGGGCGGCATATGCGATAACGTGACCATGTTGCATCAGTATACACCCTAGCCCTTGGTGTGATGCATCGTTGTAGATCATAAAGCCACCATCCTCAGTCGGAAGGGAAAATATTGGCGCATATATCAATCTATTTTCAGCTCTTGAAAACTCTGCTTACATTTGTCAGTCTACTCGAACTTGGATTCCTTGTGGGTTAATCGGGTCAATGGGGTAGCTATAACAGAAAATCTCTACACAAACCGACGATAATAACCCACCAATCCCAAAAAGCTTCAAACTTCAGTCACACTTTTCGGCCTCTCCCATTACACAATGGCTTCAACTTTCTTTGGATCTACATGAATACTATCTCCTGAGATAACATGCCCCAATAATACCACTCGATCCAACCAGAACTCACATTTACTGAATTTGGCATACAATTGTTTCTCTCGCAATGTCTGCAACACAATCTGGAGATGTTATGTATGCTCTTCTCTACTTTGGGAATAGATCAGTATATTGATAGGTATGATTTACCTACATATTTCCAAACTGAATTAAGTTAGTTTTTGGGCATTTATGTAGTTTTTTATTATGTTTTAATTAATTTTATTACTTTTTGTATAAATCAGGTGTGTAGGGCAAAAAAATAGGAAACTGGAGCGAAAATGATAAGATCGAACCAAAAGCAGTCGAAGTTACGATGGAAAAACAAGCCGGAGGCAAAAATATGAAACAGGCCCATTACCTAGGCGTCCAAACCACCGCCTAGGCGGTAAAGAAGCTGAGAAATAACCAAAGGCTACTGACAACTCATCGCTTAGGTGGTGAATTCCTCCGCCTAGGCGGAAACCCAACAGAAAGATTTCCAAGTCCGCTGTCTACGTCTTTGCCTAGGCGATCAGCCAAACCGACCTACCTTCGCCAAAGTGGTGGAACCCTTCGCCTAGGCGGGTTATAGAATCGTGGCATTTGTTTACCCAAATCCGAATTCGGGATTTGTCAAAACCCCGTATTCTCCATTTATCTAACTAAGCATGATAAACAAATAATACGATAAACACAATCAAACTACGAAGAACAATCACAAACGCGATACCGAAATCATCCAAATAACATATTTATAAATATAGTGTTAATCTCTACTACAATCCATGTTTAGCTATGGTCTTAGCCTCTACACAACCTAGATATTTATTAGATATTTTGTAGATCTTTTGCCTATAAATACCATTCCCTCTCCCCTCCTTTAAGCCTTTCTGGCCATTTGGGAACCTTAAGCTATATTTAGGCTAGGTTTTAGGAGTTTTAGAAGTGGAGCTCACATCCTGAAGTGGAGAAGATGGCGAATCGATCCTGATTGTTCTTCGTAGTTTGATTGTGTTTATCGTATTATTTGTTTATCATGCTTAGTTAGATAAATGGAGAATACGGGGTTTTGACAAACCCCGAATTCGGATTTGGGTAAACAAATGCCACGATTCTATAACCCGATCGGGGTTTGGATTGTAGACAATCGATGACATTGGGGTATGACTCACGCAACCTAGGGTAGTTAAGATATTGAATGGGACTTATTCATTGATACGAAGTTGCGTTATATCCCTCGTCTTACACTCAGGAAAGGGGCGAAGGAGTTGGATTGTGTGCAATCAATGATGCTAGGTGAGACTCATGTGACCTAGGGTCGTTAAGACGTTGAGGGGGACTTCTTCGTTGACTCGAAGTCATGTATTCCTCTGTCTTACACTAGGGAGAGGTGGTAGTGGAGTTTACATACCGAGATTTTCAAATAGGTCAAACACTGTAAATTTGAGTAAATCAAAATCGAACACGTATTTGTAAACACGTTAATCCCTACGCAATTCTTGACCCTAAAACATATTAGTATATTAATGTAGTTAATTTAGGTTATATTAGTATTAGTTTAATTAATTAAATACATTTATTTTTTGCCTAGATAAAGTTAGGTCACGACAAATATGGTATTCGATAGTAACGACACTGATAGATGTAAATTACCTACGTATTTCCAATCCAAATTTGTTAGTTTTCGAGTACGTTTGTAGTTATTTTTATTATGTTTTAATTAGTTTTCATACTTTTTGTATAAATTAGGTGTGTGGGGCAAAAAGATAAGAAACTGGAGCAAAAACGATGAGATCGAACTAAAGTGAGTCGAAGTTACGGTGGATGAAAAAGCTCAGAGGCTAAAATATGAAATAGGCCCACCGCCTAGGCCTCCAGACCACCGCCTAGGCGGTGAAGAAGCTGAGAAAAGAGCAAAATATTACTGATGGACCACTACCTAGGCGTTCCTTCGCCTAGGTGGAAATCCAGCAGAAAACGAAGATGGGCTACTGACAACCGATCGCCTAGGCGGAGAAATCCACCGCCTAGGCGAAAATCCAACAAAATGTTCTTCCACGTCCACCACCTACTTCACCGCCTAGGCGATCATCCGAACCAACCTAACTCCGCCTAGGCGAAGAATCCACCGCCTAGGCGAAAATCCCCTGCACAATCTTAAGATATTTTTAGATATTTTTAGGATATTTTGGCTATAAATACCCTCTCTCCTCCCCCTTCTCCGGTCTCTCTCTTGATATCTTGGAATTTTTGAGCCCCTTAGGTTATATCTAAGGGTATATTTAGGAGTTTTAGAGGTGGAGCTCACATCCCAAAGTGGAGAAGATAGAGAATCGATCGTTGAGCGTTCTTAGCGGTTTATCTTCAGACGAGGCTAAGTTCTTCGATTGTTTTTCCTTATTTATTTATATTAGGATCATATGAGCATGTTTAGATTGATTTATATGTTTATGAGGCTATGGACACAAGTTAAATATGGATTGTAATAGGGATTAACGGTATATTTATAAATATGCTTGTTTGGATGATTTCGGTGTTGCGTTTATGTTTGTTCTTCGTAGTTTGATTGTGTTTATCGTATTATTTGTTGATTATACTTAGAATGGTAAATGGAGAATACGGGGTTTTGAAAAACCCCAGACTCGGATTAGGGTAAACAAACACCACGATTCTATAACCCGATCGGGGTTTGAATTGTGGACAATCGATAACGTTGGGGCAAGAGTCACGCGACCTAGGGTCATTAAGACATTGAGGGGGACTTCTTCGTTGACTTGAAGTTTCATTATATCCCTCGTCTTACACTTGGGAGAGGTGGAAATGGAGTTTTAGAATAGAGATTGTCGATAGGGTAAATACAACGCGACGATCCAATAACCCGGGAAGGAGTTGGATTGTATGCAATCAATGACGCTGGATGAGACTCACGTGACCTAGGGTTATTAATAAATTAAGGGAGACTTCTTCATTGACTCAAAGTCATTTATTCCCTCGTCTTACACTCGGAAGAGGTGGCGGTAGAGTTTACGTACCAAGATTGTCAAATAGGTCGAACACCGTAAACGTGAGTAAATCGAGATCGAACACGTATTTGTAAACACGTTAATCCCTAGGGAATTGTTGACCCTAAAACATATTAGCATATTAGAGTAGTTAATTTAGGTTATATTAGTATTAGTTTAATTAATTAAATACATTTGTTTTCGCCTAGGTAAAGTTAGGTCATGACAAACGTGGTATTCAATAGTAACGACACCAATCCCTATGGATATGATAACCCGATCTTAATGATCACACTATACTAAAACTTAGATCTCGTATACTTGCGAGTGTAAGTAGCGGCGTATTTTACGCACTACCAGACACCAATCCCTGTGGATACAATAACTCGATCTTAACGATCACACTATACTAAAATTTTAACCTCGTACACTTGCGAGAAGTCATATACGCCGAGGGTACGAATCCTCTGCGCATACCAAGTTTTTGGCGCCGTTGCTAGAAATTGTTTTGATGTTATTGCTGGAGAAACGCGGTAACGGCTGAGGACTTAGGTTTTAGATTGGAGAAGAAAGTGTATCATATTGCCGGGATTGTGTTTTGTCATTTATTGTCGATATTGTGTGTAAATGACTTAATTTTACTTTAGGCATTTATTTTGTATATAATTTTATTTGTAGTTTTGTTTTTGTTTCTTATGCAGAGTACTTGCCAATGTTAGATCGACGAGTATTGATGCATCCATTTTGATGGGATTCCAAACCATTTTATGGTGTGGGGCCACGCACATAATCCGGTGAGGTGTGTCGTTGAAAGATTGAGCCATCCAAGGTAAGACCTCGCCAAGATTTAGGGCATTCTAAAAATGTCGGGCCGAGGACATTAAACCATGTGCTTCTTGGGAGGCAACCCAAGGTCAAATAAGTTAAATCCATATTCGTCGAATTTAAACGGAGGCGAGATCCTCTCGCCTCCCAGGTAAGTGTTCTAAACCCCCTTCGTCAGCATGTTTTAAATTTCATATGTTGAGAATGATGATTGGGTTCACTGAGGACACTGTCCATTTTTCAATTTGGAAGTGATGTGTAGTATTTAGTATTGTTAGTTTATGTGTTATTGTTTTTTGTATTGCATGTGTGTTTAGGTTAGTTTGTGTTTATGTTTTTTTGTTGTTGTTTGCATGCTGAGTTTTGCATTCATCTGGGCCGTTACTCGATGATGAGATTACCCCTGGTTATTTTCAAAGTCAAGGATAATACCCATGCATGTGTGTTCTGTGTGCTTGACTATGCGTTTTGGTTAAAATTATTGTAGATCCTAATTTGCACGAGCACATAGACTCAAGGCATAATTATTTAATTGATTTAAGGATGATTATCGATTAGCCAAATTTATAACACATTGAGGATTCTAGAACTTGATTAAGGAGAAGCTTAAGGCAAAATCCTAGGCGAGGTAGTTCAGGAGACGTGATTTAGGTAATCGTTTTGTCGCTTGAGCCTTGTTAACCCTACCCTGTTACATGTTTATCCCTCGTCACCTTATTGAAGCCTAAATTCAAATTCAATTCTGAGCACATAAACTAATACCCTAGCCAGTTGACCTTTTTCCAAACCTTGATCGCTGAATTTAAAGGCACATTTGAGTGAATCAAGCTAATAATTGCAAATGTTACTTGATGTGAGCGGTTGGGTTTGAGGCGAACTTCTAATTGGTTCGGTATTTAAGTACTCACTTGTTGTTTTTTGTTTGTATTTCACACACCCCTTCAATTGTAACAATCAAATAAGTTTTGGGGTGTGTTCATTGAAAAGAAAGAAAAAAAAATAAAAAAATAAAATAAAAATCAAGTGTACATTTGGTTTTTAATTTATGTTTCTTTTTGACAAGTAAGTATGTCGGTCAAGTAAGTATGTCGGTCTTAAATGCATGTTTGAGATTGTTTCCAATATTTCTATGGGGATGCGAGAGTGAATGTGCCAAGCGTTGAGCCTTGGGTAATGTTAAGTTAACAACGTTAACCCGTTTTCTATTCCAAATTACCCTAAGCCAAATAATCCTTAAACTGAACCAAGCCCTAATGATCTTTATGAACTACTCAACCTACATTAGTAGAGAGTGGACCCAAACAGGCCTATGGAAATCCTAGTCCTATATGGTCTGAGTCGTGAATTTCGTTGGGGGATAATCTAATCCGCTCGTTGTATAGTTATATTATTGAGTCTTGCACTAACATATATATAGGATCTAGAATAGCATTCACCATTATTGCATGTCGAAATTCTAGAACTTCATGATGTGTTTTACTGCCTGAACTCGAGATGACTGGCGGTTGTTAAGGGACGAAAATAACTAGGCCGTTAGAAGAATTTAACACTCGCATGTTGTTATGTTTAGATTGTTTTAGGATGTTTGTTATTTTATTTCGTTGTGTTGTTTTTCATTTCTCTGTGTATGTTTGGCTCGAGGACCAGCCAAATTCCAAGTTTGGGGCTATTTGATAGGTATGATTTACCTACATATTTCTAAACCGAATTAAGTTAGTTTTTTAGCATTAATATAATATTTTATTACGTTTTAATTAGTTTTATTACTTTTTGTATAAATCAGGTGTGTGGCGCAAAAATATAGGAAACTATAGCGAAAACGATGAGATTGAACCAAAAGCGGTCGAAGTTACGGTGGAAAAACAAGTTCAAAGGCAAAAATATAAAACGGGCCCACCGCCTAGGCGGTGAAGAAGTTGAGAAATTACCAAAGGCTACTGACAGCCCACCGCCTAGGCAGTGAATTCCTCCGCCTAAGCGAAAACCCAGCAGAAAGATTTTCAAGTCCACCGCCTACTTCTTTGTCTAGGCGATCAGCCAAACCGACCTACTTTCGCCTAGGCGGTGGAACTCTTCACCTAGGCGGAGAGCCTCTGTACAGCCTAGATATTTATTAGATATTTTGTAGATATTTTTCATATAAATACCATTCCCTCTCCCCTCCTTTGAGCCCCCCCGGCCATTTGGGCACCTTAAGCTATATTTAGGCTAGGGTTTAGGAGTTTTAGAGGTAGAGCTCACATCTCGAAGTGGAGAAGAAGGCGAATCGATCATTGAGCGTTCTTAGTGGTTTACCTTCGGACGAGGCTAAGTTTTTCGATTGTTTTTCCTTATTTATTTAACTTAGGATATTGTGAGCATGTTTATCTAATATTTAATTGTAAATGCAACTAAGGCCATAGCTAAACATGGATTGTAGTAGAGATTAACACTATATTTATAAATATGTTGTTTGGATGATTTCGGTGTCGCGTTTATGTTTGTTTTTGTAGTTTGATTGTGTTTATCGTATTATTTGTTTATCATGCTTAGTTAGATAAATGGAGAATACGGGGTTTTGACAAACCCCAGATTCGGATTTGGGTAAATAGACACCACGATTCTATAACCCGGTCGGGGTTGTGGACAATCGATGACATTGGGGCAAGACTCATGCAACCTAGGGTTGTTAAGACGTTGAGGGGGACTTCTTCGTTAACACAAAGTTGCGTTATATCCCTCGTCTTACACATAGGAAAGGTGGGGAGAGAGTTTTAGAATAGAGATTGTCAATAGGGTAAATACAACGCACGATCCAAGGACCCGGTCGGGAGTTGGATTGTGTGCAATCAATGACGCTGGGCGAGACTCACGTGACCTTGGGTCGTTAAGATGTTGAGGGAGACTTCTTCGTTGTCTCAAAATCATGTATTCCCCTGTCTTACACTCAGGAGAGGTGACGGTAAAGTTTACGTACCGAGATTGTCAAATAGGTCGAACACCATAAATATGAGTAAATCGAAATCGAACACGTATTTGTAAACACATTAATCCCTAAGCAATTCTTGACCCTAAAACATATTAGTATATTAATGTAGTTAATTTAGGTTTGTATTAGTATTAGTTTAATTAATTAAATACATTTGTTTTTTGCCTAGATAAAGTTAGGTCACGACAAACGCGGTATTCGATAGTAATGACACTAATCCCTGTGGACACGATAACCCAATCTTAACGATCACACTATACTAAAACTTTGACCTTTTACACTTGCGAGTAGTCAGATACGCTGCGGGTGCAAATCCTTCGCGCGTACAGATATCATCAATGAACACGATAATAAACTGATCTAAATAAGGTTGGAAGATCCGATTCATCAAATCCATAAAGGCAGTAGGGGCATTCATCAACCCAAATGGCATAACTAAGAATTCATAATGCCCATACCTCGTTCGGAATGCCGTCTTAGCCACGTCACTATCTGTGACTTTTAACTAGTGATATCTTGATCGAAGATCTATTTTGGAAAACACCCTAGCCTTCTGCAGTTGGTCGAACAGATCATCAATTCTAGGCAACCGGTATTTGTTACGAACTGTCACCTTATTCAACTGCCAGTAATCGATACACATCCTTAACGTGCCGTCCTTCTTCTTTATGAATAACACTGGGACTCCCCACGGAGAAACACTAAGTCTGATAAACCCACGGTCTAACAGATCTTACAACTGAATCTTCAATTCCTTCAGCTCAGTAGGAGCCATACGATAGGGTGGGATTGATATCGGAGTAGTTCCTAGAAGTAACTTGATAGTGAATTCCATCTCCCTATCCACTGGTAACCTTGGCAATTCTTCTGGAAATACGTCGGGAAAATCCTTGACCGCTGGAATATCCGCCACCTGAACTTCATTTTTTTTGGTGTCAATCATATGCACGAGGTATCCCTGACATCCCTTCTTTAGTAACTTCTTGGCCTCCAGGACTGAAATCAAACTAACAGGGTTAATGATTCTGTCCCCCGAAAATACAACCTCTGACTCGCCTGGGACCCAAAAGATAACTTTCTTTTTAAAACAATCCACCGTGGCATAATAACCGGATAGAAAATCCATACCCAGTATCACATCAAAATCATGAATACTCAGGGGTAGTAGATCTACTAACAACTCTCTGTCACCAATCCGAAGTGGACTGTCTTTATACGCACTATCTATTAACGCTGACTCATCTACCGGAGTAGAGATAATGATACTATATAACAGAGAAGTAGGAAATTTGCCTATATGCATCATGAAGGATGCCGAAACAAATGAATTAGTAGAACCGGGATCAATAAGTACACGTGCATCTTTATCATATAAAGACATGATACTTGTAACCATATCTGGAGTAGCTTGGGAATCCTGTTGGGTAGTAGAAAACACACGGCCTCGCGTCGGAGGTCTACCGATTGATCCTCTACCGTGCTCTGGGACACCACTAGGGCCAACACTACCCATACTGCTCGTAGAAGGTGCAAAAGGGACAACAGATTTTAGATAATTCGGAGTTATATGACTCGGCTCATGACAACAGAAACATACGGGATTTGCCGTAGGGCAGTCTTTGATAAAGTGATTCGGTGATCCACGTTGGTAGCATACAAATACCCCGGCTTGACTAAATGGCTAACTTTTCCCTGGCCCTTGCTGGCCGACACTCGATCTAGATACACTCTACTATCGCCCAGAGTATGACCATCGTGGACCATGGCTTCTAGTAGATTGGCCAATCAATAGGGCCCGACAACCTAGCGGTTGAGATACTATTCCCCGAAAAGCGCCACAACGCCACCTGGATATCTACTAGGCGACTCAAATTTGCTCATTTTGTATTGTTCGCGGCTCTCGGCAGCTTCTTGCGCATCCCTTTCTACTAATTTTGCTGTATTCACCAATTCCGTGTACTCTTAATTTGTCTGCTCGTCAGTCTGGAATGAATTTCTAAATTGTGCTCTTTTTGTAATCGTTTGCATTTCTCCACTTCCGCTTTTACCAGATTAGGGACAAAACGTGACAAGGCATCAAATCTAACCTCGTATTACTGGACGGTCATCTTCTCCTACTTCAAAACTATGAATTCTTCCTCTATATGGAATCGATAAGACTTAGAGAAATATTTCTCATTGAACACTACAACAAAACGATCCCAAGTGATCTCTTTGTCGGAAACTGCAATCAATCTCTTCATCTCTTCCCACCAGTATTTGGCTTCTTCTCTCAGCTGGAAAGTGGCAAGAGGTACTTGGCTATCATCAGTAATCCCCATGGCCTCAAATACATGCCCCATTCCTCTCAACCAGTTCTCCATCAGCTGGACCCGCCGTTCCTATGAAAACTGGAGGATCAAACTCCTTGAATCTTTTCAGAAGTACTGCCTAGGACGTAGCAGTATCAGTTTGGGCCTTTTGACATTCCATTATTTTCGCCTGCTGCTCTGTCAACTTGGCAGCAACCTGCAAAATCCTCTCGACGGCATTTAACCTTCTTTGTATCCTATCTTCTTGTCTCTAGGGTTCCACCTACCTCTAGGGTCCCACACTCCCAGAGCTCTCGTTTTCATGCTCCATCGTCACCATCTAAAATAGAATTTCATAAACTGTTGGGCCAACCAGAAAAACAACAATATTTAATTTTAATAACAAAACTACCACTCACGTACCGAAACCACCTACTGACAGCCTATCTCAAGGTCCACCACTGGCTCAACAAACTGACATATCTATAGAACCTATAGCGTAGGCTCTGATACCAAAAATGTCACACCCCCCCCCAGGCACCCGTCACTCGAGGCCAGGCGTGATGTCGGCATAACACTCCCTAACCAACTAACTAAACACATACATATATATTTGCATACATACTCAGATACACGCGTACCGCTATCAATATTTTGTTTTCCAAAATAATACCTCATACTTATTTCTAGAAATATGGGACATACCTGTCCCGAATATATATACACCAAAAATCACCAAAAAATGTTGAACCTTTCACGGTTCGCCTCTGACCGGCCTACTCCCAAAATGACACTACCTCTGGACTCTACCTAGTGCCAATAGTGGACCCATTCCTACTTGCGGCACCTGAAAACCAAATTTTTTTATCGATGTACTGTCTTCATAATAAAAATATTTTATATGGATCAAGTATAAATATTAAACACCACGTTTCAAAATATAATATTATATAATCACATACCGTACAGAAATCCAGTTTCCCTATCACCACTGAAATAAACTCATATATTTAAAACACCCAATTCAAATATTTTTAATAAACTAGTGCAACAAAATAATATATTGACGCCAATCTATTTTTAAATAATAAATCTAAGCTAATTAATCCAATCAGTTCATCGTATAATAAAATACCCCACTCTACTTTCCTACTAGTCATAGGATTGTTTTTACCTCACGATAGGGAGTTACAACGGTACCGTAACCTAAACAACTGTGTCATCTAAAGTGACTACCTGTGCTAAGGCCATTTATTATCCCCAATGGCGGGGGTACCACCTGCAGGATTTGCACTCTTGACGGGTCAATCAAACTACCCGCCAGACTAATCCTTCGGACATGTCATAATGTAATCAACCACCTGCAGGACTACCCTCCTGATAGGTCATAATAACCAACTATCTGCAGGACTAATCCTCCTGACAGGTCAGAATGTAATCAACTACTTGCAGGATTAATCCCCCCTAACAAGTCATAATGTCATCAACTACTTACAGGACATGCCCTCCTGACAGGTCATAATAATCAACCACTTGTAGGACTAACCCTCCTAACAAGTCAAAACCATCTCGCAGGACACGCCCTCCTAACGGGATCAAAACTATGGCATAGTCGGACAAAAATTACCCTCTACATTTAAAAATCTACTTGATCCACATAAGTTGTAAAATTGTCTAATTTTAATAAACTCATTTTCCACAATTTATACGAAAATAAAATTTGTATATTTACATAGAAGACAGTATACTCACCTCGTTTTCTGCACTGCAAAAAAATATCATCGTCCAAAACCTATCGGGACGGTGGCACCTATGAACCAAACAACGATAGGCCCAAATTAATATTTTATTTAAAATATCCTAACATGCAATGTAGACCCTAAATTTCATATTTTCCATTCCTTAAATTTTCATTATGAATAATTATTATTTTGTCCATCTCGTTACGTTAATATTTACTGTACCAATTTATTTAAGATTAATGATATAAAAATATTATTGCGATTACGAAAATTTTAATGCTAATAATTTATTTTAATAATAATAATAATCAACCAAAATTTTTACCTGTTCCAAATCGCTCGTAGGCCGAGAAATTGGATTTTCGAATTTTGATTTTTATTTGATATTTTTTTTTTCCTTCTTTCTCTTCCTGTTTTCTATTCTGGATGCTGAACCTCACCGCCGCGGTGACAGCCTTCTTCCTCTGTTCTGGGTTCTGCTCACCAGACCTCACCACCGCAGCGATCCCCTCTCTTTCTACTCTCACTCACCAGCTCCAACGACTACAACATTACCACACATACCCACACACACCCTCACTGACTAACTGACAATCGAACAACATACACATCCACACAGTCAACGGTTGGACACCCACCCCCCCCCACACAGAGCCGCAACACACACACACGGACGATCACCAAGGCCAACAACATGGACGCACACTCCAACGATCACCCACACAACGATTAACCATACACATGCATATGCCGATCACCCCTCCCCTCACACTATCGAATGAACTGGACATCACACACACATACCCATGACGACGATCAGAACACACACACACACACACTTACGTCAGAGCGCACACATACACACTAACCGAAACACACACCCACGCACGATCATCGGATGAACGACGATGACGACGCTCATACACCCATGCCGGAGAAACAATGACAAACAAAACCTACCACCGCCGGTGACTCAACGACACCGCCGATGACTCAACGACACCGCCGAACCACTCTCTCTCTTCTGTTTTCAGATTTATTCTTTTTAGGATTTATGATTTCAATTGTGCATGGATGTATATATATGCATGAAGTAAGTGGATTAATTTTGATCCTCTTCATGCCACGTCGATCCTCCCTTTTTTTTTTCCTTGTTTGATCCCGACAGTATATGTGTGTGTGTGTGTGTGTGTGTGTGTGTATATATATATATATTAATTTTCTTTTTCCAAATTACATTATCTTCCCCTAAATTTCTTTAAGTTGACATTTAAATCCCAAAATTTAAAATGAATATTTCTAAAATTGTTAATTGACCCATAAACTTTTTATTTAAATATTAAATGACACATTCCACCCCGTATTTTTTCTAATTTCTCTAAAATGCAACTAAAATCATGCATGTGCTAAAATTAGGGTCTTACAGCCGAAGTCCCTCTTGAGCGTCTATACGATCCTTGGTCACATGAGTCTCGCCCCAACCTCATGGATTGTACACTTTCTAATGCCTTCCCGGGTCATTAGATTGTTGCGTTATATTTAAACCCTAGTCTAAATCCGGGGTTACCTCTCTCGAGTCTCAAACCCCGTATTCTCAATATATCTTAACAAGCATATAAAAGCGAAAGAATGGTAAACGTAATAGAATAGGAAAGAACAACAGATAACGAAACATGGATTCAAACAAACAACGTATATTAGTAAACTACATCAATCCCATAGATAATCGATGTTTAACTCTTGGCCATAACCATATATTCAACGATAAACAATATATACATGTTCAAACAACCAAAAACAAGTTAAGAATAAAGAGAGAAACAAGGGAGAACAACCGTTATCTGAAGGTAGCATTTGTAAAAATCGCTCCGATCTTGTTTCCTCTTCTCTAATT
Organism: Eucommia ulmoides; assembly: GCA_016647705.1. Taxonomy (NCBI): domain Eukaryota; kingdom Viridiplantae; phylum Streptophyta; class Magnoliopsida; order Garryales; family Eucommiaceae; genus Eucommia; species Eucommia ulmoides. The sequence continues at coordinate 44,608,500 of CM028328.1, forward strand.
GAGTTCCTCCTCTTGGTTGGTTGAGAGCTCCTTTTGAACACTCAAAAAACACTCCCTAAATGTTCTTAGAATAATGGGAACGGATCAAGAACAAAAAGGGAACAAAAATAAAATATCTAGAAAATATCTAAAACAGGTGGCCATTGACCGCTGCAGTGATAGGCATGCTGGTAGGCTTTCTGTTTTTTCACCGCTATAGTGGTAGATCTCATCGCTGCAGCGGTGAGCGATCAGAAACATTTTGAGCTCTCTGTTGTTTCACCGCTGTAGCGGTGAAACTACTGCTTTGAATATTTGATCCTCTTTATCATTTTTCCATCGCTTTCCTCGTTTTTTGATCGTTTTCACTCCTAACCCCTGCTTTGAACAAAAATAAATAAAAAATAAATAAAAACGAATTAAAATATTACAAGAATACTCGAAAACTACTAAATTTGATTTGGAAATAGATAGATAAATTTCACCAATCAGTATATCGGGAATATAAAACATGTTAATGTTATTAACTCAACGACACCCAAGGCACAACGCTTGGCACTCAATCACTCTCGAACCCCTTTATGATCAATTCGAAACAACCCTGAACAAACAATTTAAGAACGTCATAATCACTTGTCAAAAGAAACAAAAATAGAATGATATTTACATTTTTTTTTTTTACCACACCCCCAAACTTATTCGATTATTACAATTTCATGGGTGTGGAAATACGATAGAAAAATGACAAGTAAGTACTCGAATACGGAACCAATCAAAAGTTTGCCCAAAACCCAACCACTCACTTCAAGTAGCAAAAACAAATGCTAACTTGATTTCACTCAAATCGTGCCTTAGGTTTAGCAATAGTAGTTTCGAAAAAAATTTATCGGCCAGGGTATTTGTTACGTGTTCATAATTGAAATGGATTATAGGCTTCGACAGGGTAACGATGGATAATATATTGCATGGTAGGCTTCAAAGGCTCAAGTAATCAAAATAAATGCCTTAATCATATCTCCTGAACTACCTCGTCTAGAATTTCACCTCAAGTTTCCCCCAAATCAAGTTCTAGAATCCATAAAATTATCATGAACTTGGCTAATGGATAATTGGCGTTTAATCAATTAGATAACTATACATTGAGTCTACGTGCTCGTGCAAATTAGAATCCACAATATCTTTTACTAAAACGACATGTCAAGCTCACAGAACACATATGAATGGACATTACCCTTGACCGCGAAAAATAACTAGGGGATAATATCATCATCGGGTAATGGCCCATAAGAACTACAAAACTCAGCACACAAAAACTACAAACATACAATACTTATACTAAACTAAACAAACATGCATACAATTAAACAATAAAACTTTTAAACTTAAACTACATAACTAACAAAAGAAAACATACTAACATACTACACTTCACCTCCAAATTTAAAACGGGCAGTGTCCACAATGTCCCAACAACAAACTCAACAAATTGCATGCATTATAGTGATGAAGGGGTTTTTGAACACGTACCTGGGAGGCGAGACAATCTCGCCTCCGAATGAAGTCGACGGTGATGGATTATTTTATTTGAAACCTTGGATTACCTCCCAAGAAATGCTTAGTTTATTGTCCTCGGCTTGACCCGGAGAAGGGCTCATCAAAGAGCGGCTTCCGCCCGTAGTATATGTCATACAACATAGCATACGGGTCTTGGTTTAGAATACCCTCAAGATTGGCAAGATTTGGCATTGTTTGGCCCATACTTTCAACTCGACTCTGCTCTGGTATATGTGCTTGGTTGCCCTGAATGAACAGAGTTGAAAGTGGGGAAGGATAGGCAAACCACATTGGATCCTCATAGATGTGATCGTCTTGGATCATGGGTGGTATCACAACATGGATCTAAGAGGTGAGTACTCAAAATCATATTCTGATCTATCATCTACGAACAATTCTTGAGCCTCGTCCTCTTTTGAATCATCTTCAATATCCAAACCCAAGTTCCTCCTAGTGACTTTCACTGAATGTAGCACATGTGTTGCTCAATGCCACCACTTCTAACTCGACCTCAATGTAGCAGATAAGTTGACTAATTTGCATCCGAAGAGACGTTACAGTTACATTAATTTCAGCGCAGGTCATCTCAATATTTTCAAGACGATTCTTATGCTCGTTCAGATGATCATTTGTTTCCCTCCAGAAGGCCTGAGTTTCCCTCATAAATTCAGTGAACATATCATCCAGGGTGGGAGAAGACTCCACATTTTGGTCTGGATTGTCAATCCATGGCATCAAAACGGTAGAATTATCCTCTAAACTTTGGTAGCTTGTTGAATAATTCCAACTCTGATAATCAAACTCCACCATGTCTTCCAGAAACCAATAGGCTTCATTCACGGTTAGTTGGTCGAAAGAGGTAGTACCATTTCCTCCTTCAACCTAATTTCTTGTTGCGGCTGGTAACCCATCGAGAAAGTTCAGTAGTTGACACTCCCTTGGGAAACGATGGTTTGGGAATCGGATTAGCAACTCCTTGTATCGATACCAAGCACAATAAAATGTCTTGGAATCCTGTTGAAAGAAATGCAACAATACTTTTTAATCTAACATCTTCAAGTACCATGCAGGAAAAATAAACTAAAAATAAAAATTATAAACAGAATAAATGCCTAAATTAAAATCAAGTTATTTACTTACAATATAAACAACAATTTAAAAGCCAATCCCCAGCAACGACACCAAAAACTTGATAGCGGAATATTAAGTCGCTACTTTCACCACAAGTGTATGAGTCAAATTTTAGTAAAATGAGAAGAGTAAGGGTTTTCGTATCCACAGGGATTATATTATATTATCGTTAAGTACCGTGATTGTCATAACCAGATTTTATCTAGGCAACTCAAATTAAGTTTTTGTTAATAAAATATACTAAACTAAATTAAACTAATTATACTAATATTGACGTTAATGGGAGTAAATTATGTAGGGATTAATTTCGTTCACTAATACATGTTCAATTCAATCTAATTTACATTAATGACATTCGCACTATCCGACAATCTAGGTATCGAAATCTCACTCACTACCTCTTCTGAGTGTAAAGTGAATGAATATGCGACTTTACAACAATACTGACGTCCCCGTCTAGCGTCTATATGACATTGATCACATGATTCTCGCCCTAATCTCATGGATTACATACTTTCTAATACTCTCCCAAGTTATTAGATCGTCACGTTGTGTTTAAACCTTAGTTCGAATCCGGGGATACTTCTCCCGAGTGTCAAACCCCGTATTCTCAATATATAATAAAAAGCATATAATGGAAGTAATAAAATGGTAAACACAATCAGATAACGAAGAAGAACCGTTAATAAAACATTAATTTATTCAAAGCACATTTTCATAAACTACATCAAGCTCTAGATAATATATGTTTAGTTATAAATGGCCATAACCCTATATTCAACAATATACAAGCTAAACATAATCAAAACTACCAACCAAACTAAGAAATAAAGAGAGAGTAGTCAAATCTGAAGAATCGACGCTTCTTCTTCCGTAAAAATCGCTTTGATCTTGTTTCCTCTTCTTGGATTTGTGTTCTTCTCTTGGTTGATATGATCTTAGAGCTCTCAAGACTCCCAAAAATGTGCCTATTGTGTTGGGTAAGAAGGGATTAAAAGAGGGATCCAAAATATCTTCAAAATATCCCAAAATATGTATTCCAGTTGGTGTCAGACTGCTGTAGCGATGGGAAATCCGTAGGTCCACTGGCAGCTGACTGCTGCAATGTGGAAGCACTGCTACAGTAGTGGTTGGGCATAAGGTTTTTGTTCAATTGAACGCTACAGCGGTGGTTACACCATTGCAGCGATGGGCCTGCATTCCTGAACTTGCTTTTTTGCTTATTTTTCCACCGTTCTTCCACTGACGTTCCACCGTATTGCTTGTTTCTTGACCGTTTTCATCCCTTTTTATCCTAAACATCTGATTTACATACAAACAAATAAAAATAAATTTAAATATATTAAAACACTATAATAATACTTGAAAACTACCAAAACCAGTTTGGAAATATATAGATAAATTACACCTATCAAAAATCCCACAAGTATCATTATGTTAAAACAACTAAATTAATGTTAACTGGTCATATTATTTCGATATATAATAAAATATCACACATGCTTCTCTATTAACCATAGGATCGGGAGTTATAATAGTACTGTAGCATGTATAAATGTGCAATCTAAATTTTTTATCAATGTCAAGGCCATTCAATATCTCCAATGATAGGATCCGACACGTAGTATGTAAACTACCATGTCATGATGATAATCATCATCAACAACAACAACAACCACAACCACTGCCTACAGGACGTTTCCTCCTCTCAGATCATAACACAAACGTCCTATAAGACATGCCGTCCTGTTAGGACCAACAACATCCTGTAAGACAATCCTTCTGTCGGAACCATACTGTGGCATAGTAGTATAATTATAAAAAGCACTTTTCACAATAAACCCTTTACTTGATCCATTTAACATTATAAACTAATCAATTTTAATAAACCTTTTCTTTTCACATTTTAGTACGAAAATAAAATTTGGCAATTTACGCGTACAACAATACACTAACCTCGAAAATGGCGTTGCTAATAGGCTATTGTCGAACTATTGTAGTAGTCGGCGTCGCCTATGAACCTAACAGCGACAAGACTTAAACTAAGAATCTATTGAAATAAATCAAATATATAATGTCATACATGAAATGCGTAATACTAAAATATAATTTTTTTCATACCCAAATTTTCCTAATTGTATAAAATTTACTATAATTAAACATTCTTATATTCACAACCCAATATTAATTTTACAACTAAAATATTATAGTTACATTTATAAAGTTTATCAATTAATAACTTAATTATAGAGAAAAATATTAACTAACTATTAACGATATTACTAGGTAATGAAATACCAAAAATATCATTCGAATCAAATTTATAATTTTTTACTTTTAATTTAATTCTTCACTAATTAAATATTTATTTATAAATATAAACCCATTATATTTTTCAAACTAATACACACACACACACACACACACACACATATATATATATATGTGTGTGTGTGTGTGTGTGTGTATTCATGTGTAGCGTATATGTGTATCTAATCCTACTCTCTTAGCACATATAAATATAGAAAAGAGAAATGATTATCTTAGGCTTAAACACTAGAGAGGAAGTGAGAGCTAGAGACAGAGAATAACAAAAACAAAAGGAAAATGACAAATTACATATACATTCATAATAAAGAAAGATCACCACCACATTTCAAACTATTTTTTGTTTTTTCGTTCTCTTAATTGTTGGCTTGATGTGAGGATGACACATCATCCATTTTCTTTGCAACCTTGACGAGGATAAGGGTGAATTGATATATCTTTTCTTTAATTACACATATGACCCCATAGAAATAATTACACATATAACTCTAAAAATTATAAATATTTACTCAAATCCCCAAACTCGTAAAAATATTTTATTTATTTTTATCAAGGGTGAAAATATGGATATTGAAGAAATGAAGAGTATTGAAGATCTTGAAGAAATTAGATGAAAATAACTCAATAACTTTTATACTCTTAATGCAACCCAAATTAGGATCACACACGACATTATTAAATGAATTACATTTTTTTTTGTGGTTAATTTGATGAAATTTAGGATCCTACTTAGTGTTAAAATATATACTCCTATGTGAAATTGAAAAATGAAAATTGACCTAAGTGATAATAATGTTTAAAATTGAATTTTAGAATCAATTGAGTTAACCGAGAAAAGTAATTGGTTAACAGGATTAAACGATAAATTTTGGAGTTGAAATAAGTGAGAAAGTAACCAAATAGCATCAATCGGTCAACTAATTCAAGGAGGATGGGTTAATTGATTGAAACAGTGAGATTTTGGAGAAAATTGGAAAGATCCTGCATCGATCAGTCAACTGACCATGAGATGATCGGTTAACTGACTAGTCAAGGGCTGGAAAGTGAAAACTCTCTGAAATAATTGGTCAACCGATTGTGGGTCAATCTGTTAATCGACTGCCTTTTGGTTTTAGCCTGGGTTAAACACAGAATCATTCAGTCAACCGACTGGTAGGGTTTCGGTTAACCGACTGTTTCGGCTGATATCTCGAAGAACTTGGACTTTTAGTAAAAAAATAGTCATTCTTTATGGTTCCAAGGGAGAGATTCGTAGGATCTAATATTGTGGAATATATGGTCCATATGTTTTGAATTTTTATTGATTTGGTTCATATATTGAATGATTTTCTCAATTTGGTTTATTAAATACTTCCTATCTATGTGATTAGTAATTGAACAATAATTTGTGGACTTAATTGAGAGTTTTAAAATATATTTTTTAAGTGAAATATACCAAGATTGAATGGATATGATATATATGGGGTCCATAGGTACCTTTTAAAGGCCTATCATTTGAAAACTAGCCGTTGGAGGGTTTGTTCCAAATCTATTTAAATAAACCTGCGAATTTAGAACCCATGATATCAAAAACTATCAAGTTCTTAAGCTTTCTGAGGGTTATCATTTTGCTGAGATTATTTTTGAGAGATTATTTTGTGTGAAAAGTTCTTGAGCTAAAGTGTTGTTGAATTAGCGTCACTGATCCGTGCTATCTTGCGATCTTGTTTTCATTATTCGATGTTTTCCTAGTAAATTCTTTCCAAGTTATTATTCTTAAATTAGATTTCATATTATTGTTTATTACTTGGATTTAAGATCATTGAAAATTTGTTTTCAAACTTAAGGGCATAAAAATTCTTTTTAAGACAATTTTGTGATATTATATGATTATGTGCTTAGTTTTGTAGTTTTGTGCTACCCATACTTTTTATTAATCAGATATTAATTTGTCTCACTTTAATTCTATCACGCAGTAAATTTTAGGACATTAATTGAGTATAATTGTTTTGAGATGTTAAAAGCTCCGAGTGGAAAACTCATAATTTTTTGCATTTGTGAGTTTGGGCAGATTAGACACGATTGGGTTGGTGTCTAGTCAGGGTAGCTAGGATTTTAATCTTTTCTGGGAAAAAGGTTGAGGTTTGATCTTTTTCTAAGGTATAAAAAGGTTAGGTTATTCTTTTCCCTTAAAAAAAATTAGGTTTTAATTCTTCCTAAATTGAATTGTGTGAATTGTGACGATTCCTACCATTAAAGGAATCAGGGGTTTAGAGGTTGCGAATCTCCATAGAGCTCGGAGGACTGGATTAGGCAAGGCTAACTTGCTAAATTAAGATATATCGCGGTGTGTTGCATTCTTTACTTTCTTTATATTTTGTTTGGGTATGCACCTAGATTTAAACACTTATTCGCTGCATAACAAATATAATAATTGATTTTGGATAAATTGATTATTTGATTAATTAAGTGTTAAAAGATTTAAATTGTTTAAATTTTTATAACTACCCAATTTACCCCCCTCCCTTGGGTAGCTCATTGGGCCAACAGACTGTACCTTTTTTTAGGATAATTCAGAACTTTCAAGTTACCTTGGTCCTACGAAAGCCAAGTCCAAGTCGAGGTCTACCCAGAACATATTTGAGAATTGCCTAGTAGAGGTATATCTTCCTAGGATTGCATACATACATCATGAACATTATTGTCTATGTAAACATACTCACTTATAGTTAAGAATATAATCACACATAAAGATAGGATAATTTGCATCCTTAAAAGTTCACGAGTAGAGGTCTAGGTTGTTAATCAATTAATAAGTCTAAAAAAATCTACTTTAGGTAACTTTTGCTAAATGCCATCCGAGATCTGTTCATAAAGAATTATATGATCGACCTGATCCCTCTCTCAGTTAGAAGTATTCAGAATGACTCCAAAATCGCAATGATGCTGGAAGACATTTCCTCCCTGACACAAATGCTGAGCTGGATGAACCTAACCTCGCTATTCCAAGAAGATGACCAATTATTTTCACCTGGAAATACCCTTAGCATGATAAGATGTTGGGACGAATTACGAATTGAGAGGCTCCCTCATAGAAACTGGATTCCTACTAAAAATCCTGATAGCCTTGCTAAATCGGAAGAATTCATTTGTGCTACCATTGCAAGTCAAGACCTGCCCAGTTGAGGGAAGAACCTTTAACCTAAGGAAGACTCAATCAATTCCATTCATTTAATAATCAATGTCACTTGTACTCCCTCACTACCTCTCCCGAGTGTCAAGTAAGAGAATATGCAAAAACTTCAATACTGATATCCCTATCTAGTATTTAGATGAGAACATTCGTTATGTCCTGACCTTATAGATTACCCAAGCTTTAATAATCTCCTGATCTATTAAAACTTATGTTGCGCTTAACCAAGTCTAAACCTGAAATTACCTCTCCTGAGTGTCGAATCCCAAGTTCTCAAATCAACCAAGATATCATATGGGAGCATAAATTGAAAGCATTAAGAAGACAAACACAATTGAATATAAATCCTAAATGATAAATCTAGAACTCGATCACCTCCCGGTCTCACAATATGTTAAATTCCCAACTCTATTATCTAGGTGTTATTTCTCTCTTGGTCTCACAACAACCTAAACTATGCACTCTCAATTCCGATCACAGACTCAATCTCTATCGAGTAAAAAATTTATAACCTAAAATCATCTAATTCATTGGCCACATGAATCAAAAGCATTAAACATGGAGAGACATAAAATAGAATTAAAACTAATAATTAACAAAATATTCAAAACAAGGTTCAAAGAGACTACATCAAGTCCTAGATATGAATTTTAACTCAACATAGTGAAATCCATTACTAATCGTTTTCAAGAAATTCATAAAAAAGTGAACATGTTCAACACAATATCACAAATACAAAATTTAATAAATATTAGAGTGAGAGAAAAGAAGAGAAAAATCTTTTTGTGGAGATGAGCTTCAAATCTTCAATAAGCATTAACTCCAAGCTCCCTCGTAAGCAATTTTGTGCTTCCAATGGTGTTTTCCTCTCCAATTCTACCTCAAACCGCCAAATCATAGGGTGTTTTTTCTCCTAAAATTTCCATACCAATGGTGTCTTTTCTCCAAAATTCGCCACCCTTTGGGTTTGAGGCTTAAGGTGGTATATATAGGGCTCAATGTAGGGTTTTCACATTACAAAATTGCACTGGAGTGGAGTTGGGTGTGCTGCTGCACACGTTCGGCTGTGGAACACTAACAAGAGCGTACTACAGCGGAGAAAACTCCCACTGCAGCGGGGTTTGGGCAGTTTTGACACCTGTTTGTATTTTGTCCATAACTTTCGCGTCCAAACTTTGATTGAAGTGATTCAAATGGTTATGGAAAGATAATAAATATATCTGCAACTTTTATGCTTTACATTTGTCCAGAATAGGATTGAATCATGGTCACCATTGATCTTGAAGTTACTGTACCTACATTACTGACGAACCATTCCAACCCAATTCACCTTATTTTACCCCATTTTCCCATTTTCACCCAATTGTTTATAATTCCTACAAACAACACAAAAATATATCAAACTAACAAAAATGATTGAAAACTCACAAATATTTGAATTTAAAAGTACTTGATTTGTTCGTAAATAAACCACTCATCAAATACCCACAAACTCAAACATTTGCTTGTCCTCAAGCAAAAGAAAATAAAATAAATGAAAATACAAATCAAGTGCTAAGATGCTAATGATTAAAGTATAAGTTTCGTATCAAATCGATAACCATGCAAGAATCTCTGAAGCCACAAAATGCTCCAAACTCAAAGGAAATACAACCATTGAGACTTTCTAGAATTTCAACATCAAGCATTGATATCATTCACTCAAGACTCTCCTTGTGTAAGTGTGTGTACAATCACTCTTATCCAACCAAACGAGCCTCAAATAAATTTATGTGCTAAGGAAACGGTGAATGATCTCTAGATTGTGAAGTAAAGAACAACCATAAGCCCATTTTTCATGTCACTCACCACTAATTAGGCATAGGTTCATATGTATTTAGAGATCAAAAGGACTTTTAGGGTTGTAATGTATGGATAGGGTAGAAGGTAGATGAGAATGTAATTTTTAGACTCAAAGCACTCTAGGCATGCATCACAACTCATGGATCTTGCAAGATTTCCAAGAAATATTTTTCACCGACTCCCTCTTTCATCAAATGCCTTCTTTCAATCAATCCCACAATGTATTATTTACCAAAACACACTTTTTTTTTTTCACAAAAAGAACAATTAGATCAGAAATACAAATCACACCCCTGAACTCAAAATTGACATTGTTTTCAACGTTGTAGAGAAATATAAGGAAGTGAATCAACCATCATCTAATTGATGTGTTTTTTTTTTTAAAAAAAATTAAACATAAACAACTCAACAATAAAATAACACACACAACCCAATCCTTCAATGACTTTCCAAATACAACTCATGCTAGTCCTTACGCTCAATGATCCATGCAAATATATCAATTAGTGATGGGTTTAGAAAGTGGAAAGGCATTTAGTTGGTTGGATGCACAAATGTGGCTAATGAAAGAATTGGGCAATAAAGCTCAACAGGGGTAGCAAAGGGTAAATAATTTTCATGGGTTAGCTTCAAAGGCCCAAACGATCCAAAGAAATGTTTAAATCATCTTTCCAAAACACATAACCTAGAATTTTGCCTCAAGTTTCACTCAAATGGGTTCTAGTGTTTATGAGATGTCAAAGTCTACCTAAAGCACATAAATGTTCTCCAAATACTCAAAAGGCCAAGTGATCAAGGTTTTTGGTGCTCAAAAGGTAAAGAGTCAAGAGTGAACTTCAATCAACAAGAGTCAAGCACACAGAAATCTCAATGACATATATTTCAAAAGACCTAAGAGAACATCATATGTTTATACTCATCATCGATATCAAGTCATTTCATCTCAACAAAGGTCACAATTTATTAAAAAACACTTAAAAAGAAAAGAAAACTGAAAACATGGCCAAAAGAACATAGGTTATATGAAGAAAAGTCATAGCCACCATACAAGCATTTCCTAAACCCAACCAATATGTGTCTCACCCCCAAACTCAAAGTCAAACATGTATTAAAATTAAGCATAATGGAATAAGAACAACGTACCAGGGAGGCGAGACAATCTCACCTCCTAGTGTGGTCAGCGGTGATGCTCCAGGTATGGTGACCGGTATGGGACTTTCTTCTATAGCTTTCATCCTTAGGCTCAACTATTTCAAAATTTGGGTTACCTCCAAAGACACTCTTGGTTTAACGTCCTTGACTTGACAACGGAGAAGCGTTTATTGATAGGTATAATTTACATATCTATTTTCAAACCAAACATGTTAATTTTTTAGTATGTTTATTACGTTTTATTACGTTTTAATACGTTTTTATGTGTTTTTGTCTAAATTAGGTGTGTGGGGGTGAAAATGGATGAAAACGGATCATAAATAATCAAATCAAATCAAGAACGCTGGAAGAACGGTAGAAAACAAACAAAAGGGCAAAATTCAGAACTTGTAAACCCACTGCCGCAGCAGTCAAAATGCAGAGAAAGGCCTAAACCCTCTGCAAATCCATCGCCGCAGTAGTGAGATGCACCGCCTCGGCGGTGAAAAAACAGAATGTATCTACTCTCATCGCTATATCCACCGCCGCGGCCATGACCACAGCCGACATACCCATCACCATGGCGGTCACTCTGTACAAATTTTAGATATTTATTTTAGATATTTTGAGCCCTATATCTTCTCCCTCCTTTCCATTCGGCCAGAAGAGACACCTTAGGGTTTAGTTTAGTTTGGGAGAGGTTTTTGGGGAATGCTCAACCAAATCCGAAGGAGAAGAACACGTTGCGAAGAAGAAGAAGCAATCTCGGAATGGTTTTGGCTTCAAATCTTTAGATAACGACTAGTTCTCTTCATTTCTTTCTTTATTTCTTAACTTCGGTTTATTGTTTGAGCATGTTTAGCTCATTTATCATTGTATATACAATTATGGTCGCTAGCTAAACGGATATTGTTTAGGGATTAATATAATTTATGAATATATGGTTTTGAAATCGGTGTTTCGTTAATGGTTGTTGTTTGTTTATTTGATTGTATTTACCGTTATTCTTCGATTATATGCTAGTTTAGATATATTGAGAATACAGGGTTTGACACTCGGGAGAGGTAACCCCGAATTCGGACTAAGGTTTAAACACAACGCGACAATTTAATAACCTGGGAGAAAGTTAGAAAGTGTGCAATCAATGGCATTGGGGCAAGACTCATGTGACTATGTGTTCTAAAAAATGCTAGGGGGACTTCGGCGTTAACGTGAAGTCATATATTCATTCACTTGTTACTCGGGAAAGGGAGTAAATGAGTTTACGATACATAGATTGTCCGATAAGTCGAACACCGTTAACGTAAATCAAACGAGATCAAACATATTTAAGTAAATGAAATTAATTCCTAGATAATCCATTCCCTTAAACATCTCAATATAGGATTAATTAGTTTAATTAGATTAATTAGTATTTTAGTTTAGTATTTATATTTATAAACAAAACTATTTTTTATCGCCTAAATAAAGTTAGGTTATGATAATTACGGTACTCAACGATAATCTCAACCAATTCCTGTGGATACGGCAATCCTAATTCTCCCAATCTATATTAAAACTTGACACGTGCACTTGCGGTGAAAGTGAGGATGTGATTTACGTGCTACCAAGTTTTTGGCGTTGTTACTAGGGATTGTGTTTTAGATTATTGTTGATATTGTGAGTAAATAACTTAATTTTAATTTAGGCATTTCTTTTGTGTATAAATTTTTGTTTGTAATTTTGTTTTTATTTCTTATGCGGGATACTTGAAGATGTTAGATCGACGAGTATTGATGCATTTCTTACAAAAAAATTCCAAGCCATTTTATTGTGCTTGGGATCGTTATAATGAGCTGCTATCCTCGACGGGTTATCAGCTGCAACCAGAACAAGGTAGAAGGAGGAAACAATACCTCATCTTTTTACGACCTAACCGCGGACAAAGCCATTTGGTCGTCAGAGGAATTAGCGGCATTCGATTATCAGATTTAGAATTATTCACCAAGTCACCAAAACTTGGGGGATGATTCTAATACCACGGCACCATGGATTGACACTCTGGTTCAAGATGTGGAGTCTTCTCCCACCTTAGAGGAAATGTTCACTATCGTTATGGGAGAGACTCAAATATTCTTGAGAGAAACACATGACTGGCTCAACGAGCACGAGGATCATCTTGATTATATTGAGATGGTCTACATCGACATCGATGCGATCGTAATGTCTCTACAGACGCAAATTGGTCAGCTTATTTGCTTTGTTGAGGTCGAGTCAAACGCGGTGGCACTGAGAGGCGAATAAATCACATCCGAATGTGAAAGCCACCATGAGGAATTGAATGCAAATGTAAGGCACTTGGGTGAGATCGAAGATGATCAAGGTAATTGGGAGAGAACCCAAGTGAGGATTGGAGATGGAGATTCACATATTAATTGTTGTGAGTTTTCACCATTTCAATTCCAGTTGGTGATACCGCACTTGATCCAAGACAATCGCATTTACGAGGATCCGATGTGGCTCACTTATCCTACCCCATTTCAAGCTCCGTACATTCAAGCTCTCCAAGCACATGATATGGAGCAGAATCGAGTTGAAAGCCTGAGCCGATTAAAGTCAAATCTCATCAGTCTTGAGGGCATTCAAAACCAAGACCCGTATATGGTGTTGTATAACACGTACAACGAGCATAAGCCACTCTTTGACGAGCCGTTCTCTGTGTCAAGCCGAAAATAATAAATCAAGCGCTTCTTGGGAGGCAACCCAAGGCAATAATAGGTTAGATCCATCTCCGCCAACTTGATTCGGAGGCGAGATTCTCTCGCCTCCTAGGTACGTGTTCTAAACCCCCGTCTTCATTATAATACTTTATGCTGTAATTAGGATCGCTGATGGGTTGTTTTGGACATTACCCATTTAAGTACGGCGGTGATGTGTAGTAGGTTTAGTATGTGTTAATATTGTTAGTTATGTTGTTTTGTTTTTATTGTGTGCATGTTTGTTTAGGCTAGTTGTTGTTATGTGCTGAGTTTTGACTTCATCTGGATCATTACCCGATGATGAGTTTGTCCCCTGATTGTTTATTGAGGTTGGGCGTAAAGCTCATTCATATGTGTTCTGTGTGCTTGACGTATCGTTTTAGTAAAAGTTATTGTAGATCCTAAATGCACGAGCACGTAAACTCAATGTATAACTGTCTAATTGATTTGAAAATGATTATCTGTCACCCAAATTCATGACAATAGGGATTCTAGAACTTGATTTGGGGAATATTCGAGGCTAAATCCTAGGTGAGGTAGTTCGGGAGATATGATTTAGGTATTCATTTTTATCGCTTGAGCCTTTTAAGCTAACCTTGTTATATCATTATCCCTCGTTACTCTATCGAAGCCTAAAAACCGTTTCAATTCTGAACAATTAACAAATACCATGGCCAATTTAACTTTTTCCAAACCTATATCATTTAACCGAAGGCACAAATTTGCAAGAATCAAGTTAGCATTCGTGTATGCTACTTGATGTGAGCGGTTGGGTTTAGGGCGAACTTTTAAATTAGTTCGGTATTCGAGTACTCACTTGTATTTTTTTCTTTCATTTAACTGCACCCGTGAAATTGTAATAACTGAATAAGTTTGGGGGTGTGGTTCGTAAAAAAAAAAAACCCATGTATATACGGTTTTATTTTCCGTTTCTTTTTTACAAGTGAGTACGACATTCTTAAATGATTGTTCAGGGTTGTTTCAATTTTATCTATGGGGGTTCGAGTGTAAGAGTGCCAAGCATGTGCCTCGGGTATCATCAAGTTAATGACATTAACCTGTTTTCTATTTTCGATATACCCTTGGCCATTTTTCCAAAACCGAACCAAGTCCTAAGGATCTTTTTTAGCCCACATTAGTGGATAATAGAACCAAGTCAGGCTTGAGGATTCCCTATACCCTTGGGTTTTAGTCATGAGCTTATTTGGTGGATAATCCAATCCGATCGACAGATAGTTGTATAATTGAGTTTTAACACACACACTTTGGACAGAATCTAGAATGGTGCTTACTATTATCGAATATTGAAATTCTAAAACACCACATGGTGTGTTTTATTCTTGAACTTGATAAGATTGGGGGTCAATGAGGGAAAATCGTTTGGCCGGTAGATGATATTCAAAACTTGTACATTATTGTTTTTAGTGTTTTCCATTTTTAGTTTTTAATTTCGTAATTAGTTGTTATATTTTCTCGTATTGTGTGGGTGTTTTGCTCGAGGACTAGCGAAATTCCAAGTTTGAGGGTATTTGATAGGTGATTTACCTATCTATTTCCAAACCAAACCTGTTAGTTTTCGAGTATATTTATTATGTTTTAATACATTTTATGTGTTTTTGTCTAAATCAGGTGTGGGGGGGTGAAAATGGATGAAAGCGAATCATAAACGATCAAATCATCAAGAACAGTGGAAGAACGGTGGAAACTAAACAAAAGGGCAAAATTTAAAACTTGCAGTTCACCGCCGCGGCGGTCAAAATGTAGAGAAAGGCCTAAACCCTCTGCAAATCCACTGTCAAAACAACAAAATGTCTCTACTCCCACTGCTGCATCTACCACCTCAGTCATTACCATTGCCAACATAGCTACCCCCACGGCGGTCACTCTGCATAGATTTTAGATATTTTGAGCCCTATATCTTTTCTCTCCTCTCCATTCATCCAGAAGAGACCCCTTAGGGTTTAGTTTAGTTTGAGAGAGGTTTTTAGGGAATACTCAACCAAATTTGAAGGAGAAGAACACGTTGCAAAGAAGGAGAAGCGATCTCAGAACGGTTTTAGCATCAAATATTCGGATAACGGCTAATTCTCTTTGCTTCTTTCTTTATTTCTTAACTTTGGTTTATTGTTTGAGTATGTTTAGCTCATTTTATCATTGAATGTATGGTTATGACCATTAGCTAAATGGATATTGTCTAGGGATTAATATAATTTATAAATATATGGTTTTGAAATCGGTGTTTCGTTAATGGTTGTTGTTCATTTATTTGATTGTGTTTACCATTATTCTTCGATTATATGCTAGTTTAGATATATTGAGAATACGGGGTTTGACACTCGGAAGAGGTAACCCCGGATTCGGACTAGGGTTTAAACACAACGCGATGATCTAATAACCCGGGAGAGAGTTAGAAAGTGTGCAATCAATGACGTTGGGGCAAGACTCATGTGACTATATGTTCTAAAAACTCTAGAGGGGGACTTTGGCGTTAACACAGAGTCACATATTTATTCACTTGTCACTCGGGAGAGGGAGTGAATGAGTTTATGATACAGAGATTATCAGATAAGGCGAACACCGTTAACGTAAGTCAAACGAGATCAAACACATTTAAGTGAATGAAGTTAATCCCTAGATACTCTATTCCCTTAAACATCTCAATATAGTATTAATTAGTTTAATTAAATTAATTAGTATTTTAGTTTAGTATTTATATTTATAAACAAAACTATTTTTCATCACCTAAATAAAATTAGGTTATGATAATTACGGTACTCAACGATAATCTCAACCAATCCTTGTGGATACGACAACCCTAATTCTCCAAACATGTACTAAAACTTGACCCATACACTTGCGGTGAAAGTGGAGATGTGATTTATGCGCTACCACTTATCAAAGAGCCGTTTCCACCCATAGTATGTGTCATATAACACAATAATTGGATCTTGGTCTTGAACGCCCTAAAGCTTGATGAGATGTAGATATAATTGGCACGTATGGTCAACGTGACTCAGTTCCGGCATCTATTCTTGGTGAGCATGAATGAATAGAGTTGGAAGTGGTGGAGGCCAAGTGAGCCTCATCGGATCCTCATAGATATATTCATCTTTAATCAGTCTTGGTATCACAACATGGATCTCAAAAGGTTGATAATCACAAGTGTTATCTTGTGATTCTTTATCATCAATCAATTCTTGGGTCTCCTCCTCATTAGAATCATCATTATCGAACAAACCCAAGTTTCTCTCACTTGTGTACGGTTTCTCATGGTGGCTTTTAATGATTAGTAGTGGCAACACCAATTGAATTCCCAGAGGTGAGGACTTGAAATTATCTTGTGATTTGTCATCAATAAACAATTCTTGAGTCTCTTCATCTTTTGAATTATCTTCATAAGACACCTCCAATGTCTTCCCACTTATATTTGGTTCCTCATGGTGGCTTTTATATATGAACATGGCTTGTGTGTCTCTTATTGCCACCGCCATTGTCATAGCTTCAATGGAGTAGAACGGAGATTCGACTTGTAAATCATGAACATTTCCATCATCTCCCATTTCTCCACAAGGAGCCTTGTTTCCACTGAAAATCCCCTTGCCTCCTACAAAAATTGTGTAAGTAAGTCTTCAAGAGTAGTAGAAGACTCCACTTGATGATGTAGGGTGTCAAACCATAGCGCCGAAATGTTGGAACTATCCCCCAAGCTTTGGTGACTTGTTGAATAATTCCAACTTCGATAGTAAAAATCGATCATGTCTTCCAACAACAAATAGGCTTCGTCCGTTGTTAGGCCGTAAAAAAAAGGTGGTACCACTTCTTCCATCCACCCAAGTTCTTATTGTAGCTTGTAACTCGTCAAGGAAGTTTAACAATTGACACTCATTTAGGAAACCATGATTGGGGAACCAAATAAGCAACTCCTTGTATCTTTCCCAAGCACAATAGAATGACTCGAAATTCCAATGAGAAAATCTCAAGAGGACTTGTTGATCAAACATCTTCAAGTACCTCACAAAATAAACAAAACTCAAAAACAAAAATTAGAAATAAAGATAAATGCCTAAATTAAAATCAAGTTACTTATTCACAATATCAACAATAATCTAAAATGTCAATCCCTGGTAATGACGCCAAAAACTTGGTAGCGATTTATTGTACTACACACCGTAAGTGTATGGGTCAAATTTTAATAGTATAGGGAAAGTAGAGTGTCCTATCCATAGAGATTGGTTTAAATTGTTACTAAGTACCGCGATTATCGTAACCTAACGTTATTTAGGCGTCCAAATTTAGGGTTTATAAAAATAAAACTAAAACAAATATAAAATCAAAAACGAAATAAAATATGGATTTCATATGCACAATTGTTCTAGGGGCTTGATTTCATTTCGTTATTCCTATGTCATCCTATTAGGTAATTATTAGTTAATTCTATTAATTCAATAATTAAGGTCACTCGTGCTCTCTCACTACCTCTCTCGAGTGTCAATTGAGAGAATATGCAAACACTTCAATACTGATATCCCTATCTAGTATTTAGATGAGAACATTTGTTATGCCCCGACCTTATAGATTACTGATAGGTGTAAAATACCTATCTAATTCTAAACCGAATTTGCCAGTTTTCGAGTATTTTATTGAAGTTTGAATACCGTTTTAGCTGTTTTTATTAGTCAGGAGCAGGGACGTAAACAATTGGTAAACCGAACAAAATGGTGCGAAAAGGATAGCCAAAAAGATGAAAAAAAAAGGTTTCAAATAACAGAGCAAATCTACCTAGGCGAAGTTTCCACTGCCTAGGCGGACATTCATCAGAAAGTTGATTTGCTGAAGATTTGAAATCCGCCTAGGCGAAGTTTCCACCGCCTAGGCAGAAATCCATCAGAAGGTTGCAAGGGCTAAATTATTGAATCCGCCTAGGCGAAGTTTCCACCGCCTAGGCGGAAATCCACCAGAACGCTGGAAGTACTGAACTGCTAGATAGAGCTGCGCTGTTGTAAATTCGCCTAGGCGAAGTAGCTACCGCCTAGGCAGAATTCCGTCAGAAAGATAAGGAGCCAAGAAGTTAGTCCTCCGCCTAAGCGAAGATTCTACCTCTTAGGCGGAATTCTAACTGACTTAAGCACCGCCTAAGCGAAGTTTCCACCGCTTAGGCGGAAATCGCAGAACAGGTTAAAATATCTGTTTAGATATTTTTGAACCCCTAAGCCTATAAATACCCCTTGGCCATGTTTGAAACTAGTTGTTGAAGACCCCTAACCCTAGAAAAGAGCTCTTAAGCTATATTTGGAAGATCAAGAAGGAGGTTCATCATTCGGATAAAGAAGGATAACTTGCGGACCGATCATTAGTGATAGTGAACCATTTCACTTCCAGATTTGATCGTTTCTCTCTTGTTTTATTCTTTGTAATCACTTTTTCATATCTAAGAATGTTTAATCCCTCTTATTTTGTATAGTATATAGCTAAGAACTTGTAGTAGTAGTTAAATGTTACTTAGGTGTAGTCAAAATCATGTAATCGTTTAGTTGAGTAAATTTATGTTACTTTAACGAGTAGTTTGTCTAAATCCAATTGTGTTTATCGTTATTCTTGTCATTATGCTTGTATTGATAAACCGAGAATGCGGGGTTTGACACTCGGGAGAGGTAACCCCGGATTCAGACTAAGGTAAATACAACGTGACGTTCTAACAACCCGGAAAGGCATTAAAACGTATGCAACTCATGACGTTGGCTCAAAACTCACGCGACTTAGGGTCATTTAGGCATTGAAGGGGACTTCTTCATTGACACAAAGTCGTGTAATCCCTCGTTTTACACTCGGGAGAGGTAGCGGAAGAGTTATTGATATAGAGGTTGTCGGATTAGATAGAAACCGTTATAGCTAACTAAATGAAATCGGTTATGCATTATATGAAAGAGATTTATACCTAAGTAATTAGTATAATAAAAAACTAACCTTATAGTTGTCATTTATCTTAGTATAGTAATTAGAAAACAAACAAAATTTGATTAGTTGAGATAATATGAAACTATTGAAATCGCAATACTCAACTGAATTACCGGCCGTTCCCAGTGGAACAATATCTGATCCTAAAAGATCCATTATATTAAAACTTAAACCTCGTATACTTGCGAGTAGTCCAATTACCGCGAGGAGAAAACAAAGTAGTTGAATCCGAGCGCGTAACAAGTTTTTGGCGCCGTTGCCGGGGACGGCAATGTGTTTTTCAATTAAGTTGATATTGTGATTAAGTAGTTGAATGTTAATCACGATAATTATTTTGTTCTTAAATTTTATTCAATTTATTTATTTATTTTATTTATCAATTGAATTTGAGCAGTGCATGCGGCGGAGTAAACGTATTGCTAAGCAAAAAGAAGAAAATGCTACAGCAATGGCCGGTGGATATGAGAATATTCCGCAACTACCAGAGCTGCAAGCACTCCAGCCTCCAGAGCATGAGAGGCCACAACGAGTCCTTCGGGACTATTATCGGCCCCCTATGTTGGACAATTATTCAGGGATCCAGAGGCAACCGATCCAAGCTAACAACTTCGAGTTGAAACTCGCCTTAATCAACATGGTTCAGCAGAACCAATATGGCGGGAATCTTCACAAAGATCCCAACGTACACTTGGCTACTTTTCTGGAAATCTGTGACACCGTAAAGATCAACGGAGTCGCCGAAGATGTGATAAGGCTGAGGTTATTTCCATTCTCCTTACGAGACCGAGCAAGGGGATGGTTTCAATCGATTCAGCCAGGGAGCATTAACACTTGGGAGGACCTTTCACAAAGGTTCCTCACTAAGTTCTTCCCACCCTCGAAGACGTCTCAACTCCGAAGCGAAATTGCGCAGTTTCGTCAGAGAGATTTCGAGCCATTATTTGAGGCATGGGAGAGGTTTAAAGACTTATTGAGAAGGTGCCCCCAACACGGTTATCAAGATTGGTTTCAAACCCAATTATTCTATAACGGGTTGGACGGCTAGACAAGAACGATAGTCGATGCGGCCTCCGGGGGATCATTGTTGTCTAAAACCCCAACCGAAGCAAATGCGTTATTAGAGGGGATGGCGGCTAATAACTATCAATGGCCGAATGAGAGGAACACGGGAAGACGGGTCGCTTCTATCCAAGAATCAGACCATATTTCGACGTTATCAGCCCAAGTGTCCAAGCTCTCGGACCAATTAGTCGTTTTGTCTACAAAAGGTGCTTTGTCGAATCAAGGGGAGGAAATAGCGGCAAGTGGTTCTCAGTCCGGATTGGATAATGAGTTTGAGGAATGCCATTTTCTGAACAACCGCGCTTACACTTTTAGGCCGGCTACTAACATTCCAACTCACTACAATCCCGGACTTCGTAATCATGAGAACTTTTCATATGCGAATAATCAGAACACTTTGCGACCATCTCCGGGGTATGGAAATCAATCTTCGGGATATCCAATGCAAGCAAATTGCCAAATGCAACAACCGCCAATCCACAATCCAAAGCCAAATTTGGATGAAGTTCTGGGATCATTTATGAAAGAGACGCAGACTATGATGCATGAGACGCATAATCACCTGAATAAACATGAAACACGGTTGGACTCTATTGATACCACGTGTACCAACACTAATGCCACGGTGAAGGATCTTGAGACTCAAATTGTGCAACTTGCTAGGGCAATTCAAGAACAACAAAAGGGGAAGTTTTCAAGCAATACGGAAACCAACCCTCGGGAATGCAAGGTGATTAAGTTGAGGAGTAGCAGAGACGTGGAAGTGAGGAGGCCTATGGAAACTGAGCCAGCTGTGAGTCGTGAGTTTCTGGATGATGAACCAAGAACTAGTGTAGAGGAAGACGTTGAAGCAAAGGCTAATGAAGGAAATGAGAAGCTAAGTGAAGACGTGAATGAGAGTAGCAACAAGGAGAAAGTTGAGGAGAGAAGAAGATATGAAAGGGTGATACCGGGAAGAGTAACATTTTCAGAGAATCCGCCGATTCTAGTCACACCATTGCCATATCCTCAAAGGTTCCAAAAGAGGAAGTTGGATGTTCAATTCGAAAAATTTCTTGAAATCTTCAAGAAAATCCACATCAACATTCCCTTTGCGGATGCTTTGGAACAAATGCCTAATTATGGAAAGTTCTTGAAGGATATCATGACAAAGAAGCGGAAGTTGGAGAAGTATGAAACTGTGAAGTTAACTGAAGAGTGTAGTGCAATACTACAGAGAAAGCTGCCTACTAAATTGAAGGATCTAGGTAGTTTCACGATTCCGTGTACTATCAGGAAATCCCACTTCGATAAGGCACTTTGTGATCTAGGGGCAAGTATCAATTTGATGCCTTCTTCCGTTTATCGGAAGTTAGGACTCGAAAGTGCAAAGCCGATGACTATATCTCTTCAAATGGCAGATCGTTCTCTAACCTATCCTAAGGGGATCATTGAAGATGTGTTGGTGAAAGTGGACAAATTTATTTTTCCGGTGGATTTCGTGGTACTTGAGATGGAAGAAGACCGAGAGATCCCGATCATCCTTGGAAGACCTTTCCTTGCAACGGGAAAGGCCTTAATAGATGTGCATAACGGCAATTTGACCTTAAGAGTGAACGATGAAGAAATAAGGTTCAACATTTTTAACACTATGAACTTTCCGGATGAATCTCCCAATTGCAATCAAGTTGATGTTGTGGACTCTTGCGTGTGGGAGTTCTTTCTTGCAAACATGGATATGGATTCCTTAGAGCACACTCTCACAAATTCCTTATCTATGGGGGATCTTAGTGAGGGAGGCTCTACCACGGACTTTGATGTTGTGGAATACGTGCTAGCTCTAGATGCTCAATCGAAAGCCGTAGATTGTCCTATTCATGTGGCGGAGATTGAACAAGTTGAAGACTCTCCCGAGAAATCAAATTCGCCTCACGGTGGGTTATTACTCAAGCAATTACTGGAACACCTTCGGTATATCTTTTTGGGAGAGAATTTGACCGATCCGGTTATAATCTCATCAACTCTGATGGAAGAAGAGGAGAGTAAGTTGCTAAGAATCTTGAAGAGGCACCGATCCGCTTTTGCTTGGTTTATTTCAGATATCAAGGGAATTAGTCCGTCGGTGTGTATGCACAAGATTTTGATGGAGGATACGTTCAAACCCTCCATTGAACATCAACGGTGGCTAAATCCGGCTATGAAAGAAGTGGTGAGAGCGGAGGTGTTGAAGCTCTTGAATGCGGAGATTATTTACGCCATATCCGACAGTGAGTGAGTGAGCCCGGTGCAAGTGGTATCAAAGAATGAGGCATGACGGTAGTAAAGAATGAGAAGGATGACCTTATCCCGACACGGACCATCACAGGGTGGCGGGTATGTATTGATTATCGGAGATTAAATAAGGCAACGAGGAAAGATCATTTTCCTCTTCCTTTCATTGATCAAATGCTAGATCGTTTACCCGGTTATGAGTACTACTGCTTTCTTGATGGCTATTCTGGTTATAATCAAATAGCCATTGCACCGGAGGACCAAGAGAAGACGACTTTCACATGCCCGTATGGAACGTTTGCGTATCGACGTATGCCGTTTGGCCTTTGCAATGCACCGGCAACTTTCCAACGGTGTATGATGGTGATATTTTCTGATATGGTGGCGGAGAAAATGGAAATCTTTATGGATGACTTCTCAGTCTTTGGATCCTCCTTTGATCACTATCTCTACAGTCTGGCGCTTGTTCTTGAGCGATGTGAAGAGAAGAATTTGGTTCTAAATTGGGAGAAGTGCCACTTTATGGTTAAAGAGGGGATCGTCTTAGGTCATCGAGTCTCTGCCAAGGGGCTTGAGGTGGACCAAGCAAAGATAGAGACGATTGAGAAGCTTCCGCCACCAATAAATGTGAAAGGAGTTCGAAGTTTCTTAGGACATGCCAGCTTTTACCGGCGCTTTATAAAGGACTTCTTGAAGACGGTAAAGCCGTTATGTCACCTTCTTAAGAAGGATACTTCGTTTGAATTCAATGAAACTTGCATGGAGGCATTTAAGGCGATAAAGGAGAAGTTAATCACGGCTCCAATAATGGTCGCTCCGGATTGGGAAAAGCCATTTGAGATAATGTGCAATGCGAGTGACTATGCCATTGGCGCGGTGTTAGGCCAATGAAAGGAGAAGATCTTCCGCTCGATCCATTATGCAAGCAAAACATTGAATGACGCCCAGGAGAATTACACCACAACGGAGAAAGAAATGCTAGCGGTGGTCTTTGCTTGTGATAAGTTCCGTTCATACATCATTGGGTCAAAAGTGATCATCTATACAGATCACGCGGCTATCCGGTACTTATTTGCCAAGAAAGATGCCAAGCCAAGGTTGATTAGGTGGATTCTTTTATTACAAGAGTTTAATGCGGAGATAAGGGACAAAAAGGAGAGTGAGAACGTTGTGGCCGATCATTTGTCAAGGTTTATCCAAGATGACGTTGGTGACAAGTCTAATATCACGGAAGTGTTCCCTGATGAACAACTCTTTGCAGTAGAAAATACACTTCCGTGGTATGCTGACATTGTTAATTATCTTGCATGTGGCGTGTTACCACCTGAGTTGATGGGAGCACAAAGGAAGAAATTTCTTTTTGATGCTAAGTACTATCTGTGGGACAAGCCGTTGCTATTCAAGAAATGTGCTGATCAGGTGATCCGGAGATGTGTTCTGGAAGAAGAAATGGCTTGTATTCTCTACCATTGCCATTCATCACCTTGTGGCGGCCATTTCGGTGCGACTCGGATGGCATCAAAAGTACTGCAATCAGGTTTTTACTGGCCCTCTTTATTTAAAGATTCATATACATTTGTAAAAACCTGTGATAGATGTCAAAGGGTGGGTAACATATCAAGGAGGCATGAGTTGCCACTGACGTCAATTCTTGAGCTTGAGTTGTTTCATGTGTGGGGATTGGATTTCATGGGACCATTTCCGCCCTCATTTGGGAAGGAGTATATTCTGCTAGCGGTGGATTATGTGTCCAAAAGGGTCGAGGCCGTGGCAACACCTACTAATGATGCCAAAGTGGTGTTAAAGTTCCTTCAACATAATGTCATGACACGGTTCGGGACACCTCGAGCCTTAATCAGTGATGAGGGGACCCATTTCTGTAACAAAATGCTCAATGCCTTGTAGGCAAAGTATGGAATGAGGCACAAGGTGGCACTACCTTACCACCCACAGACAAATAGCCAAGCGGAAGTTTCAAACCGTGAGATCAAGCTCATTTTGGAAAAGACAGTTCATACAAATCGCAAGGATTGGGCGGTGAAGCTAGATGATGCTTTATGGGCATATCGCACGGCTTTTAAGACACTGATCAGCATGTCACCGTATCGATTGGTGTTTGGGAAAGCTTGCCATTTGCCCGTTGAATTGGAGCACCGTGCATTATGGGCGATAAAGAAACTCAATTTTGACATAAAAGCTTCTGGTGCGCAACGTCTCCTCCAATTAAATGAAATGGAGGAATTCCGGCACGAAGTTTATGAGAATGCCAAGCTCTATAAAGACAAAACGAAGAGATGGCATGACAAAATGATAGTCCGAAGGGAGTTCAGTCCAGGCCAACAAGTCCTATTGTTTAATTCAAGGCTGAGGCTCTTTCCCGGAAAGTTGAAGTCTCGGTGGTCTGGACCATTCTGGATCAAACATATCTATCCATATGGAGCCATCGAGCTAGAAGCCGAAGACGGACGTACTTTCCAAGTCAACGGGGAACGGATCAAGCATTACTTCAAAAATGATGAGCGAGTTGTCGAGAACATCTCCCTCGTTGAAGAATAAAGCCGGAATTCTTGAAACGTCCATGCTAGGGACGTAAAACCAAGCAACATTTTTTTTGACGTGACATCGAGGGTAACGAATATTCCCAACTTTTGTATAAATACCTTTTTGGAGATCGTATTGATCTCGTTATATTAATTTTTGTGGTGAATTGATGAGGTTAGATGCTTAGGATTGATTTGCATGCTAAAACTAATTTCAGGATTGAAGAGGAAATAAGAGGTGAAGAGAAACAATGTGAAAACCTGAAGGAATCCAGCTTAGGTCCATACTGGCAAAAATTCGCCTAAGCAGTAAACCCACCGCCTAGGCGAACATTGGACAAAAAGGCTGAGAAAACATTCTGGCATAATGTCGCCCAAGAGGTAAAACCACCGCTTAGGTGATAATTGGATAGAAAAAGTCTCAATTTTACACTGCCGCAAGTTCGCCCAGGCGGTAAAACCACTGCCTAGGAGGGGGAAAAAAGAAGAAAAGCTGAGTTCCTACACTGGCGTAAATTCGCTCAGGCGGAAAACCCACCGCCTAAGCGGATTTACACCAGAAAGTTTTCAAAAAGAAAAGGCGCTAATCCGCCTAAGCGTAAAACCACCGCCTAGGCAAATTTACACGAATTCTATTTTTAAAACGCACAGTCCACTTCTCAAACGGCATTTCCCTCCTAAAAATTTCAAGAAACCTCTCAATTTCACCATCCCAAATTCCTTCCCCCTTTTAAAGATTCATTCTATAGTGCTAAAAACTTGGATTCTCATCAAGAATCTTCCTCAAAATGAGGAATTCCTCCACCCATTCTCGAAAATTAGGGTTCGAGCGGTGAAACAGTGCGAAATCACCATTCTCCACTGATTTGATCAAATTTTTCAACAAGTGTCAATGATCTTATTCTTCACTTAGTTGATGAATTATTTGCTTCATTTTCTCACTTATTTCAACAAAACAGTGGATTTGATTGGAACCCTAAACCCTTTAAACCCTAAATTGCAATTTTCATGTTAAATGGGATTGAGGAATGCTAAATGATAAACCCTATCATATTTTTGTGTTGATATACAATGTGAATCATGTAGTTTACACTACATTGCGACAAAAATGTGATTTGGTAATGGTCGGTAGGATATGTGTTGAGATTTGTATCATGTGGTTTTGATTGGCATATGATTGATTAAATAGGGTATGGTTGGTTCGCTGATTAGGGTTTGAATCACTTGTTCTATTGTTATTCTTGTGGTTGGTGTGGTGATTTGAATTTTCAGGGACAATGGCAAAGTGCAGGGCTGCCAAGCACTCAAGAACAAATGAACCTCCGTCCGCTTCGGATTTCAATTCCCTTAAGTTTGTTTCTAAGCAGGCGGATGATCGGTATAAAGAACATGAGAGTAAGCGGCCAGGCATCCGTCAAAGAGGATTTGGGCCTTTGAATGACCTTCCTGAAGAAATCAGAACTGTGATTGTACAAAGACGATGGCAACAGTTTTGTACCCCACCTCCAATGGGCGAGTTGGCCCTTGTTCGAGAATTTTATGCCAATATCGCAGAGGCCACAGGAGTTCAAACACGGGTCCGAAACATTTCCATCCTATTCAGTGCCGATCATTTTAATGAATTGCTAGGGTTGACGGGGCCTGAAGCTTCACGAGATTTAGACGATGTCGCCATACCAACCATGAGTTCGGTGATTCAGGCCTTGACGACAGGTAATGCACAGTGGACCAACACATGGCAGGGCCAAGCAATCTTCAAGTCGCGGTTTCTAAAACCGATCCCCAAGATTTGGTTTTCATTTATCTGCGCCAATCTGCTCCCAACGACCCATGTGTCTGACGTATCCAAGGAAAGAGCTTTCATGCTCTACGGCATTGTTAGAGGGACCCCCATAAACGTCGGCTGGCACATTTATTCTTCCATACTTCATGCTGCCAAGTCGAAAAAGAGTGCACTTCCTTTTCCTTCCTTCCTCACTGCGCTCTTTTAACGAGCTAAAATTCAGATCACGTCCGCAAGCCCCTTTCCACCTGTGAAGCCACTTGATCTAGCAATGATTAACAGGTTGTGGAGAGGCGGAGCAAGAGAAGGAGATGAGGGTCAAGAAGAGGAAGAAGTCGGTCCTTCAGAGCGACCAACGCCTACAATCAACTGAGGCCAAATCGTACAAATCTTACGAGATATCCGTAGTCTCCAGTCCGATGTAAGTCAACTTCAAGATAATTTTGCCCGGATGGAGAACTACATGGAATCCTACATCCGGCAACAAGATCAAAACCAACAAGTCATATTCGAGCATCTTGGAATCAACATAGCGCGTTATACGCCCGTGCCACTTTCCGAGCCGAATGAGCCGCCACCGCCATCTCATCCACAATAAATGGTAGGAGGTTAGATTTCTATGTCTTCCCTCCTACGTATGTGTTCGCCTAGTTTTCATACATATTTTTCTATTCTGCTACGGGTTTACTGCTTAGGCAGTGGGGACAGTGCCTTGTTTAAGTTTGGGGAGAGTATAACATGCGATGCATGTAGTTTTTGTTTTTTTTTTTTGTCTTGAAGGGGATAAGAAGGATGAAAAATTTTTGATGTAAAGGGGAACAAAAATTCTTTTTGGTGTACAAATTTATGTATTAATGTTAAATTTTTTGTAAATTTTGAAATTCTTTTTGGTTATACATGTGTAATGTTTAGCTATGCATGTGTGAGGATAATTAGCATAGGTAATATTAGTTTGTAGAATTAGAGTAGAATTGTTAATGAATTGAGTTGTACAAGCATGCTGAGTTTTTTTTAGTTCGTCCGAACCATGTCCCGATGATGAAAATAACCCCCTAAATTGTGTTTTAAGGTTGGGGGTAATACCATTCACGTGTGTTTTGTGTGCTTAGCATGTCGATTAGGTAAAAATTATTTTGATCCTAAATCGCACGATTGCATAAACTCGTTGTATAATTAATTGAACGATTGGACGTCGATTATTCAGTATTAATTTCACGACAAAAATAAGGAATCTAGAACTTGACTGGGGGAGGCTTGAGGCGAAATTATAGGTAAGGTAATTCCAGAGGCATGATATAGGCCTTCATTTTTATCGCTTGAACCATTTTAAACTAACCTGAAAAGTTATTCCGTCATTCTCCTGTCGAAGCCATAAAATTTTTTTGTTTTCTGAACTTATTTCTATACTTTAACCAAGTAAATTTTTCCGAACCATTGTCGCTAGGAATAAAAGTAAAAAATTGAGTGAAAACAAGTAGCATTAGATTATACTAACTTGAAGCAGGTAATCGGGGTTTCAGTATTTTTAGTTAAGTATAAGAGTATTCACTTGTCAAGCTTTTAGTTGTATCTAAACACCCCTAAAATTGTACAAAATTGAATAAGTTTGGGGGTGTTCCTAAAAAAAAAAAAAAAAAAAAAAACAACAACAACTATGTGAATATAGTGTTTAAATTCAATAGACTTGACAAGTGAATATAAGTTTACTAAATCCTGTTCAGGGTAATATCTTCAAAGATAAGGGAGTCATGAGAGAGATTTAGAGACAAGTGTTGTACCTCGGGTATCGTTAAAATTATAACGAGTTTCTAATCCTACGATACCCTTGGCCATTCTTCAAAGCCTAACCAAGCCCTATTGATCTCGGTGAATGTCCGAACCTACATTAGTGGATAGTTTAGCCCAGTCAAGCATATGGTTTCCCTTAATGTTTTAACAAGTTTACGTCATGATCTTATTCATTGAAAAATCTAATCCGGCATTTGATTTGTTATATATCCGAGTTCTTACACACACACATTTCAATAGGATCTAAAATTATTTGAACTGATATTGAGTGTTGAAATTCTGGAACACCACGTGGTGTGTGTTATTTCTTAACCGGATCTGATTACGGGTTGTTGAGGGAAGAATATCATGGTTTCTTTGACTAAACTTAAATCTTACAGGTGTGTACTTCTTATTTGTTAATGATTACATATCTGTAGTTTAGGATGTAGCTAATTAGTGTAGTTAATGTTATTTAGCATTAGGGTGTTTTACTCGAGGACTAGCAAAATTCCAAGTTTGGGGGTATTTGATAGGTGTAAAATACATATCTAATTCTAAACCGAATTTGCCAGTTTTCAAGTATTTTATTGAAGTTTGAATACCATTTTAGCTGTTTTTATTAGTTAGGAGCAGGGATGTAAACAATTGGTAAACCGAGCAAAATGGTGCGAAAGGGGTAGCCAAAAAGATGAAAAAATGAGGTTTCAAATAACAGAGCAAATCCGCCTAGGCGAAGTTTCCACTGCCTAGGCGGACATTCATTAGAAAGTTGAATTGCTAAAGATTTGAAATCCGCCTAGGCGAAGTTTCCACCGCCTAGGCGAAAATCCACTAGAACGCTAGAAGTACTGAACTGCTGGATAGAGCTGCACTGCTGTAAATTCGCCTAGGCGAAGTAGCTACCGCCTAGGCGAAATTCCGTCAGAAAGATAAGGAGCCAAGAAGTTAGTCCTCCGCCTAAGCGAAGATTCTACGCTTAGGCGGAATTCTAACTGACTTAAGCACCGCCTAAGCAAAGTTTCCACCGCTTAGGCGGAAATTGCAGAACAGATCAAAATATCTGTTTAGATATTTTTGAACCCCTAAACCTATAAATACCCCTTGGCCACGTCTGAAACTAGTTGTTGAAGAGCCCTAACCCTAGAAAAGAGCTCTTAATCTATATTTGGAAGATCAAGAAGGAGGTTCATCATTCGGATAAAGAAGGATAACTTGCGGACCAATCATTAGTGACAGTGAACCGTTTCACTTCCAGATTTGATCGTTTCTCTCTTGTTTTATTATTTGTAATCACTTTTTCATATCTAAGAATGTTTAATCCCTCTTATTTTGTATGGTATATGGCTAAGAACTTGTAGTAGTAGTTAAATGTTACTTAGGTGTAGTCAAAATCATGTAATCGTTTAGTTGAGTAAATTTATGTTACTTTAACGAGTAGTTTGTCTAAATCCGATTGTATTTATCGTTATTCTTGTCATTATGCTTGTATTGATAAATCGAGAATGTGGGGTTTGACACTCGGGAGAGGTAACCCCGGATTCAGACTAGGGTAAATACAACGTGCCGTTCTAACGACCCCGGAGGGCATTAAAATGTATGCAACTCATGACGTTGGCTCAAAACTCACGCGACTTAGGGTCATTTAGGCGTTGAAGGGGACTTCTTCGTTGACACGAAGTCGTGTAATCCCTCGTTTTACACTTGGGAGAGGTAGCGGAGGAGTTATTGATACAGAGGTTGTCGGATTAGATAGAAACCGTTATAGCTAACTAAATGAAATCAGTTATGCATTATATGAAAGAGATTTATACCTAAGTAATTAATGTAATTAAAACTAACCTTATAGTTGTCATTTATCTTAGTATAGTAATTAGAAAACAAACAAAATTTGATTAGTCGAGATAATATGAAACTATTGAAATCGCAATACTCAACTAGATTACCGGACGTTCTCAGTGGAACGATATCCGATCCTAAAAGATCCATTATATTAAAACTTAGACCTCGTATACTTGCGAGTAGTCCAATTACCGCGAGAAGGAAACAAAGTAGTTGAATCCGAGCGCGTAACAATTACCCAAGCTTTAATAATCTCCCCATCTATTAAAACTTACGTTGTGCTTAACCTAAGTCCGAACTAGAAATTACCTTTCCTGAGTGTCGAATCCTAAGTTCTCAAATCAAGCAAGATATCATATGGGAGCATAAACTGGAAGCATTAAGAAGGCAAATACAATTGAATATAAATCCTAATTGATAAATCTAGAACTTGATTACTTCCTAGTCTCACAAGATCTTAAATTCCTAATTCAATTATCTAGGTGTTGATCTCCTCCCGGTCTCACAACAACCTAAACAATGCACTCTCAATTCCGGTCACAAACTCAATATCTCTCAAGCATAAAATTCATAACCTAAAATCATCTAATTCATCAGCCACATAAATCAAAAGTATTAAACATGGAGAGGCATAAAATGGAATTAAAACTAACAATTAACAAAATATTCGATACATGGCTACATCAAGTCTTAGATATGAATTTTAACTCAACATAGTAAAATTCTTAACTAATCTTTTCAAAAAATTCATAAATGTAAACATGTTCAACGTAATAACACAAATACAAAATTCAATAAAGATTAAGGTGAGAGAAATGAAGAAAAAACTATTTTTGTGGCGATGAGCTTCAAATCTTCTATAAGCTTAAACTCGAAGCTCTCTCTCTAGCGGTTTTGTGCCTCCAATAATGTTTTCCTCTCCAATTATGCCTCAAATCGCCACACTATGGGGTGTTTTCTCTTCTAAAATCGACATACCAATGGTATTTTCTCTCCCAAATTCACCACCCTTTGGGTTTGGGGCTTAAGGTACTATATATAGGGATCAAGGTAGGGTTTACACACTATAAACGGTGCTAGAGCAGAGTTAGGCATTCTTCAGCATGCTTTTGGCCATGCAACACTAACAGGAGCACGCTGCAGTAGAGAAAAATCCTAATGGAGTGGGGTTTGGGTAGTTCTAACACTTGTTTTTATTTTGGCCATAACTTTCTTGGCCGAACTCCGTTTGAGATGATTCAAAAGACTATGGAAATATAAGAAATATATATACAACTTCCATGTTATAAGTTTTCCTAAAATTGGATTTAATTATGGTTAAAATCAGTCTTGAAGTTACTGTACCTGCACTACTGACAAACCATTCCAACCCAATTCACCTCATTTTACCATATTTTTACCTTTTCACCCAATTATTTGTAATTCCTACAAAACAACACAAAAATACATCAAATTAACAAAAATACTTGAAAACTCACAAATATTTGAATCTAAAAGTACTTGATTTGTTGGTAAATAAACTACTCATCACGTGCGGCCAATTACAAATTCCAATTCAGTTACCTCACCAAATTTTCAACCATACCCAAGAAACTAAGGAAAGGAGGTGGCTTACTTCGTTCCCTATTCCACCCTCTCAAATCTATTGCTACTGCTTCAAGAATAAACTATTAGCACCTATTTCCCCAAACCTAGAAAACCCTTAGGATCGGATGTTTAACCGTCGCACTTTCTGTTAGTATCACTCTGGAATGACTGGTCACCACACCAATCAATTCCAAGATCTCAAGAACCTTGTCAAGGATCTCATCCTGATAAGGATCATAAGTATCTTCGAAAAAACTTTGACCATTAAAGAATAGGGGAAGAAACATCTATATCTTTATTTCTTTTAGTTTCTTAAGTACCTTCTGTTGGCCTAGTGAAATACCCAAGAAATTGGATAAATTAGGTAATTAAAAAATATCAGAGAAACAAATTCTTTAATAACTAAAATAATTAATTTTAATCCTAAATTAATTATTATGTTTATATCATAGTGGAATTATAAAATCAACTAGATGCACACCAAACAACAAAATAAATAAAGTAAAGATTGCAGCACACAAAAAATTTATATTGGTTCACCAAGCTACTCATGGCTAATCCAGTCCTCCGAGTCCCACAAAGAGTCGCACCCACTAAACTCAATATTCCTTTAAAGATAGCAACCAAACCCTCACAAAGATTCTTTTACAGGCTCAGAATCAACCATTACAAAAAAAAAAAAATCACAGGTTAAGGAATAGCCTCTACTTTTTACAGGCTCAAGAATAACCTAATTCTTTTTAACACAAAGGCTAAAGAATCAAAACCTCATAAAACACTCCAAATATCATTTTACCCGGTAAGGATTGAACCGTTACAAAATCCACACAAAACAATTCAATTCAGGAAGAATTATTACCTCAATCTCTTTACAGGAAGAGACTGAAACCAACTACCCTCTGATTAAATACACCCAACAGTATTTAATCCGTCACTCAACATACCAATTAAAAAATTGACAAGTGATTTTTCTCACTCGGAGCTTCTACCACCGCAGATAAATTAAAACTCAATTAATATTTCAAAACTAGTGATAGAAAAGTGAGAAACTCAAAATCTAATTTAAAAAAAAAAAATGGGTAGCACGTAATTAGATTAATTCAAAAAATTGTTTTAAAAAATCAGAAAACAATTTCTAAAGATCTAATTCCAAAAAATAATCAAGCAATACTATATGGGAAGTAATTTGGAAAGATCTCACCCAAAATCCACCGAAAAAATAATTAGAGTGGTGTTATTTCAGATTCGGTAACAGCAATGATTCACAGCAAATGATTATCAAAAATTTATCTTAGAAAATCTCTCACAAAAACTCAGTATGATTTCTATTAGAAAAGCTTAATATGATCTCTTGATCTCTTAAGCTCTCTTCATGATATCAAAAACCCAGGTCTCTATAAATGAGACTAAAAACAACTCTCTAATGGCTAATTCCCATTTATAATGACACCTAATTGCTCTTTTAGACCCCTTATATCATTAAGACTTTATTCTGGTTTAAGTCACTTAATTATAGCTTTTAAATTTCTCAATTAAGTCCCCTAAATATTTCTCAATCACAATTAAATAGAATAGAACCAATTATATGTACCAAATTAAGAAATATTCAAACTTAATTAACCAAATCAATAGGGATAACATAATATATGTAGCATATCTTAAATAAGATTAAATCCCTAAAATCTCTCTTGAATCCTAACCAAAAAATGGCTAGTAACGACTACTTTCATATTCAAATCCGAAATTCCATAATATCCTGAAACAGACACACTAGTCGACTGACCAAGATCAACATTAGATAGCTCGATTCAGGATATAGCTAAGCCAAAGATTCTGTGCCCACCAGTCGACTTATTTGTCGACTTAGAGATTCAGAGAGTTCTATTTCTCTTCACAGGTCGACCGCTCTATCGACTTATAGATACAGAGAGTTCATTCTTAAGTACAGGTCGACCTACCTGTCGATCGAGAGATACAAAGAGTTTTTTTTATTTGTCCGGTCGACTTACTTGTCGACTTATGGATGCTGGATCACTATTTCTAAACTTGTTTTTAATTCATTCTTATTAACGTTTTCGCCTTATTAACCAATTTCGTTTCTTGGTTAGCTCCACTAAATACTTCAATTCAATTTAATTATTTCTTTTTCAATTACACATAGGAGCAAATAATTTATCTAATTGGAATCCTATTAAAACACACATATTTATAAAATTTATTTAAAAATCTTTTTGTGCCATGTGTCATCCTAATTGGGATATTAAGAGTTGAAATTTTAACTTGAGTTATTTTCCCCAGGTTCTTCAAATTCTTCAACCTCTTAATCCTTCATTATCTTTATCATCATATCTTCATCATTTGGAACTAATAAACTGAAACGCTTAATCAAACCGTTAGTTCCACAAAAAACATCAACTTTTAATTGTCCATCAAAATCTTAGGATCGACAATCTCCATCTTTTTTATGATGACAATTAACTTTGATATTTTCTTGAAAACAATAATATAATTACACTCCCCCTGAATTTGAGGATGGGTTTTATAACTCATTTAAAGCATAGTAATGAAGATATTAAAAAATAATCAAACAAAACACAAATATAAAAATAAACTCCCCCATAAGATATTCAATAAAACATCAACTAATTCTCCTCCTTTGTCATCTCAAAAAAAACAAAAATTAGGGAGGGAGGAACACACGATAATTCTACTCTAGGCAAACATCATTATGCCTAGCCATAACCAAACCATGAATGATTTTCACAAACTGATCTTCCGCTTATGGTTTGGAAAAAACATCAACAGGCTGGTCGGAGGTATCAATATACTCAATAACAATGTCCCTTTTTTGAATGTGATCACAAATAAAGTGATGTCTAATCTCTATGTGCTTAGTTCGTGAGTGCTGTGTAGGATTCTTACTTAGACAAATAACACTTTTATTATCATAAAAAATCAGGATCTCCTCCATACAAATTCCAAAGTCATTTAACTATTCCTTAATATATAAAATTTGAGTACGACAGTTACTAGCTTCCATATATTCAGCCTTAGTAGTGGATAAGGCTACTGAATTCTGTTTCTTGCTTGACCAAGAAACCAAAGCATGTCCTAACAAATGACATGAACCACTTGTGTTTTTTCGCTCAATTTTGCAACCGGCAAAATTAGCGTCGGAGTAACTTACCAATTTAAAATCACTCCCCCTAGGATACTATAATCCTAAGCCAGTCATCCCCTTTAAGTATTGAAAAAATCGCTTAACTGCAGTGAAGTCCGATTCTTTAGGACATGACTAAAATCTAACACAGAGACAAACACTATACATAATGTCAGGTCTACATGCAGTTAAATACAATAGACTACCAATCATACCTCGATACATTTTTTCATTAACACTTTTACCCGTATCGTCTTTTTCAATCTTTGTAGACGTTGTCATGGGAGTTTTGTACTCTTTAGCGCCTTCCAAGCCATATTTCTTTAACAACTCCATAGTGTATTTAGTTTGGTTTATAAATATTCCTTCTTTGGTTTGCTTTATTTGCAGTCCAAGAAAGAAATTCAACTCTCCTATCATGCTCATTTCAAATTCAACCTACATTATCTTAACAAACTCTTGGCAAAGATCCTCATTAGTAGGTCCAAAAATAATATCATCAACACACACTTATACTAATAGGATATCAGAATTATTTTGTTTCACAAATAGTGTTATATCACAAATACCCATTCGAAAACCATTTTTGATCAAATATCGGTTGAGTCTATCATACCAAGCTCTAGGAGCTTGTTTGAGCCCATACAAAGCCTTGCGAAGTTTAAATACGTGATCGGGAAATTTATCACTTTCAAATCTCGGGGATTGTTCAACATAAACTTCTTCTGCTAGAAAGTCATTTAGAAATGCACTCTTTACATCCATTTGATATAACTTAAAATTACGTGAACATGCAAAAGTGAGTAGCATTATAATTGCTTCTAGTCTAACGTCAAGAGCATATGTTTCATCATAATCAATTCCTTCTTATGGATTATAGCTCTATGCTACTAATAATGTTTTGTTTCTAATTACTATGCCAAATTCATCCTTTTTATTTCTAAAAACCTATTTAGTACCAATTAGTGGATAAAAATCAGGTCTCGGAACAAGACACCATATTTTGTTCCGCTCAAATTGAACTAACTCATCTTGCATTGCGGAAATCCAAGATTCATCAGTTAATGCCTCATCTATATTTTTAGGCTCAATTTGAATAAGAAAGAAAGATTAATTATATCCCCAAGATAAAAATGAGTACTTACACCTCTTTCAAAATTATCGATGATTTTTTTTATCGAATGTCCCGGTAGTGTCTTTTTAGCTCTTGGTAAAGTCGAATCCTTTTCCTAGGTTCCTCCTCTTGTTGGGACTCCTTAGGTACATTATCACCTTGGTTTTCATTATTTGAAATACCTGTATCATCATCATCCAAAACCTTTCTCGACAAGAATGGATAAGTTTCCTAAAAAACAACATGCATTGTTTCTTCTACTACTAATGTACGTTTATTATAAACTCTATAAGCTTTCCTGTTAGTAGCATATACAAGGAAAATCCTATAATCTGATTTAGCATCAAATTTACTAAGATTATCCTTGTCATTCAAAATAAAACACTTACATCTAAATAGTTTAAAATAGGAAATATTATGAGTCTTATCATTCCAGATTTCATAAGGGGTTTTGTTAAACCCTCTATGAATTGATACCCGATTCACTACATGGAAAGTTTTACTTACTACTTCGACCCAGAAGTAGGTTGGTAAGCGATTTTCATTAAGCATTATTCTGGCCATCTCTTGAAGCGTCTGTTCTTTCTTTCCACTACGCCATTTTGTTGCAGTGATCTTGGTGCAAAAAAGTTATGAGCATAACCATGCTCATCACAGTAACTTACCACATCATCATTCTTAAACTCTTTTCCTCTGTCACTTCGAATGTTAATAATGGAACATTGCTTCTTATTTTGAACCCGTTTACAAAATTTAGCAAGAATATAAGCAACCTCACTCTTCTTAGCAAGAAACAATACTCAGGTAAGTCTGGAATAATTATCAACTATAACAAAAGCATAAAACTTACCACCAAAACTAGCAACAAGTTAGGCCCACATAAATCAAGATGCAATAATTCAAGATATCTAGACGTGGACGTATGCATCTTTTTCTTAAATGATGATCTAACCTGCTTGCCTAATTGACATGCATCGTATACTTTATCTTTCACAAATTTCAAATTAGGTAGGCCACGTACGAGACTCTTTTTAGATAAGTTAGAGATTAACTCCATACTAGCATGCCCAAGTCTTCTATACCATAACCAACTATTTTCAGATAAAGCATTCAAACAAGATAAATTTTGAGAATTAAAATCATCAAATGAGCAAGTGTAAACATTCTTAAAATGTGATGCAACTAACAAGATACTACTATCATGACTATTCTTAATAATGCACCTATCATGATCAAATATAACATTATAGCCCTTGTCACATAGTTGACTAACACTAAAAAAATTATGTTTAAGTCCATCAACAAGTAACACATCTTTAATAATAGTAGTACCATTACCGATATTACCTATACCGATAATTTTACCCTTTGCGTTGTCTCCAAAAGTCACATGACCTCTATCTTTAGGTGTCAAAGATGTAAATTTTTGTTTGTCTCCTGTCATGTGTCGAGAACAACCACTATCCAGGAACCATTAGTTCTTACTTATTGAAGCTTTTAGAATAACCTACAAA
Organism: Eucommia ulmoides; assembly: GCA_016647705.1. Lineage (NCBI taxonomy): Eukaryota > Viridiplantae > Streptophyta > Magnoliopsida > Garryales > Eucommiaceae > Eucommia > Eucommia ulmoides. The sequence continues at coordinate 44,646,949 of CM028328.1, forward strand.
GAGCACCTCAAATAGTTCCTAAGTGGTACCCAACCTAAGTGGGTCCAATCTTGTTAGTCGGGACAATTTTAGTTCCTTTTGGAACCCAAACTTGTCTATAGTATGATATTTTAGCAAAACATTTACGAATAGTATGCCCCACAACATTACAATTAAAATATCTAACAAGATCCTTGGTTTTAGAAAAGAATTTGTGAAAACGTTTTTGTTTAAAAAAAATTGAAATCCAATACCAACTTTATCAAAAACTCCACGGGAACTTCGCAAAAACATTTTCAAGTTATTTTCACCACCGGTGAATTTGAGAACAATTGATTGCAAATCCATCAATTTGGATTTCAATTCATTATTTTCAGATTTGTAGTCCATCACTTGTTTGTTTAATGTATTAATTGTACTTTGAAGTGCATTTATTTTAGAACACTGGTTTTTATAATCATGAGAAAGTTCTTGATAAACATAAAATAATTCATCAAAATCTAAAGGACAAGAACTTTAACATTTAGTTACCTCACCACCAGTGGTCATTAATGCAAACATGGATATATCTTCACTATCTGATCTTTCGAGCTACTTGAATCAGTATCATCCCAAGTAGCCTTCATTGATTTCTTCTTACTCTTCTTTTCTTTCTTCTTTTCTTTCTTCTTATTTTTCTTTTCTTTATCCTTCTTCGGTTCGGGACAATCATTTTGAAAGTAACTGATCTTGTGACAGTTGTAACATTCCACTTCAGTCATGTTGGGGTTTCTTCTCCCGCGGAATGTATGCCGAGTCATTCTTCTAAAATTCTTTATAAGAAGCGCTACATCTTTCTCTTGCTCACAGTCAAGACTTTCATCATCACTGTCATCATCTTCTTTAATTTTCTAAGTTTTTAGCGCCAAGGATTTCCTCTTGTAATTTTCGGTATCATCCTCATATCCTTTAATCGTCGATTCATGAGTCATCAAGTTGCCTATGAGATCGTTAATTTCGTATTTGCCAAGATCCTTAACTTCCATAATTGCCGTCACCTTTGACTCCCATATTTTTGTTAAGGATCTTAGGACCTTTTGTACTCTATCCTCCATGGAGTATGGCTTTCCGAGTTGACTCAAGTTATTGCAAATGTTGTTGAAGCGAGTATACATTTCATGAATCGATTCATTTTCTTCCATTCTAAACAACTCAAATTTTCTCATAAGAGCATTTATTTTCGACTGCTTCACTTAACTTGTCCCTTCGTGGGTAACTTGTAGCTTATCCCACATCTCATTTTCAGATTTACAACCTGAAACTCTAAAAAAATTCATTAGCATCTAAAGAGCAAAATAGAATGTTAATAGTCTGAGAGTTTATAGAGAGTTTTTGCTAATCAGAAGTAGTTAGATGTTCCGTCTTCTTCTCAATTTCGTTTTTCATTGGAATAAACTGACCTTCCTCGATTGTTAGCCACACATCGTAATTTGTAGTCTGAAGAAAGGCTATCATTCTGTCTTTCTAAAACAAATAACTTTCACCTACAAACAAAGGTAGTCGGTACATAGACTGCCCTTTAGCTAGGTGCACACCAAACAACAAAAATAAATAAAGTAAAGATTGCAGCACACCAAAAATTTATACTGGTTCACCAAGTTAATCTTGGCTAATACAATCCTCCGAGCCCCACGGAGAGTCACACCCACTAAACTCAAGATTTTTTTAAAGGTAGGAACCAAACTCTCACAAAGATTCTTTTACAGGCTTAGAATCAACCTTTACAAAATTTCTTTTTCACAGGCTAAGGAATAACCTCTACTTTTACAAGCTCAAGAATAACCTAATTCTTTTTAACACAAAGGTTAAAGAACCAAAACCTCACAAAACACTCCAAATATCCTTTTACCCAGTAAGGATTGAACCGTTATAAAATTCACACATAACAATTCAATTCAGGAAAAATTACTACCTCAATCTCTTTACAGGAAGAGACTGAAATCAACTACCCTCTGATTAAATACACCCAACAGTATTTAATCACCCACTCAACTTACCTATTAAAAAATTGACAAGTGATTTTTCTCACACGGAGCTTCTACCACTCTAGATAAATTAAAACTCAATTAATATCTCAAAACTAGTGATAGAAAAGTGAGAAGCTCAAAATATGATTTTAAACAAAAATGAGTAGCACGTAATTGAGCATGTAATCAGATTAATTCAAGAAATTGTTTTAAAAAATATTTTTCAATAAAAAATCAAAAAATAAATTCTAAAGATCTAATTCTAAAAAATAATCAAGCAATACTATATGGAAAGTAATTTGGAAAGATCTCACCTAAAATCCATCGAAAAAATAATTAGAGCGATGTTACTTCATATTCGGTAGTAGTAATGATTCACAACAAATGATTCTCAAGAATGTCTCTTAAAAAAGCTTTCACAAAAACTCAGTATGATTTCTCTTAGAAAAGCTCAATATGATCTCTTGATCTCTTAATTTCTCTTCATGATATGAAAAACACAGGTCTTTATAAATGAGATTAAAAACAACTCTCTAATAGCTAGTTCTCATTTATCATGACACCTAATTGCTCTTTTAGACCCCTTATATCATTAAGACATCATTCTGGTTCAATTTACTTAATTATAGCTTTTAAATTTATCAATTAAGTCCCCCAAATATTTCTCAATCACAATTAAATATAATAGAACCAATTATATGTACCAAATTGAGAAATATTCAAACTTAATGAACCAAATCAATAGGGATAACATAATATATGTAGCATATCTTAAATAAAATTAAATCCCTAAAATCTCTCTTGAATCCTAACCAAATAGCGGCTAGTAACAGCTACTTTCAAATTGAAATCTGGAATTCCATAATATTTTGAAACAAACACACCAGTCGACTGACCAAGATCAGTAGTCGACAACTTGATTCAGGATGTAACCAAGCCAAAGATTTTGTGCCCACCGGTCGACCTATTTGTCGACTTAGAGATTCCAAGAGTTCCATTTCTCTTCACAGGTCGACCGCTCTGTCAACGTATAGATACAAAGAGTTCATTCTTAAGTGCAGGTCGACCTACTTGTCGACTGAGAGATACAGAGAGTTTTCCTTCTTTGTCTGGTCAACTTACCTGTCGACTTATCAATGCTGGATCACTTTTTCTAAACTCGCTTTTAATTCATTCTTATTGACGTTTTCGCCGCCTTAACCAATTTCTTTTCTTGGTTAGCTTCACTAAATACTTAAATTCAATTTTAATTATTTCTTTTTCAATTACACATAGGAGCAAATAATTTATATAATTGGAATCCTATTAAAAACACACATATTTATAAAAATCATTTTGTGCTGTGTGTGATCCTAATTGGGATATTAAGAGTTAAAATTTTAACCTGAGTTGTTTTCCCTAGGTTCTTCAAATTCTTCAACCTCTTAATCCTTCATTATCTTTATCATCATATTTTCATCATTTGGAACTAATAAACTGAAACACTTAATCAAACTGTTAGTTCCACCAAAAAACATCAATCTTTAATTGTCCATCAAAATCTTAGGCTCAACACCTTTTAATAAACTAAGTACTATCTTATATGCCTATGTACTAGATCTAGAAATTACTAAATGCAAGCTTATTTTATCTAAGGTCGACTCAGGTCTTTATACTCTAACTATCAAAAATTAATTTGCTTGTCGCAATTAGAATGCTTGGTTTTTTATTATGAGACAAGTGTGGTACACTTTAGAGTTACCTTAAGGATGGATGTTTTGACAATAGAAGAAGACCATCCAAAGGCAAATATTTTCCAAAATTTTGAAGAAAAAATCCATGAAAGTGTCGCTGAAGAATAGGAGTAGTAGGACGTGATAGCACTGATCCCTCAACATTCGGTCCTTAGGAGTTGGAAGTATAAAGATCGACTCGGCCACTAAGTGATCCTGTCGAATATGCTCTCCGCTCCTCGCTTCTACTAGTATAGTATCCAGGAGTGCCTCCATCTCTACCCATGATGTCTCCCTCAAAGGAACGGCTCGCCCTCAAAACCTAACTCCGGTGATCATCACCAAGTTGAGGGGCGTCGATGCCAACTCTCTGCGGACTAGGCGAAGAGAATTTGTCATCGAAAACTAGGCTCAATCAAGGCATTAGGATACCCATGATCCATAAGAAAGGCCTGAAAGGTGAGAAAATCCCTAAAGTTGTATCACTGGAGAAATAGACGATAATGGAGGTGCATTCTCCTCGAGTAGAGGGTGTAAAAAATAGGCCATAACCCCCTAAAACCCCCGTTACAACGAGGCTCAACATATAAAAATTTACCCACAAAAATATAAGACATTATTCTTTTAGAAAGATGGGTAATTTAAGAAATATTTTAATAGTGAACTTAAGCGGAATGGAGGTAAATATAAGGATGATCTTGAAGATCTCCTATTAAGGTCTAATCCTCAAACTCTATCGGATAAAGCCATGCCGCATCAAAAGTAAGGGCTCTCTCTCGAAAAGGTCTAGGAGTAGGATTTCCAGACTTGACGTCGTCTCCTGGAAAATCATTAGGAATACCCCACTCGGGCATCTCATCCTCTTAAGAGATATAGTTGGGATTTGCTACCATTTCAGCTTGTGAGAAAAGGACCAGAATAATCTTGATCCACAGGAGCATCCAACGAACCAGCCATCATCCAGTCATCGAATCTAGGCATTCTGAAGAACTTCTCAGTAATTGAAGTAGAAAGGGTAGGCACGTTATTAGAAATCTTGAGTGCCGACGTCTTGGGTTGACCTCGGGAGCACTTTGAAGCACTCCCTCTAATCGAGGTCTCAAGACCTTTGCCTTTCCTACAAGAGCAAAAAGGACGACGACCACCATCACCTGAAGAACCAACAACTGACATAATGTTGTCTAGAAAGAAAAGTCAAAGTTCAATTACTGGGGTTTATACTTATGGACAAAGTTGGCATTACTAGGATTTGCAAGTGACTTTTAGAACACATGTTAAACTCACCGCTACCATTATTCAATAAAACAATCATGAACGGCCATAACCAGTCTCTAATAATCTAGCAATGTCTAGTCATTAGTTGGCAAGGGATTGAGTTTATCCCTTCAAGAGAAAATGGCTGCAATTATACTTTCTTTAGTTTAAGTACGTGTTGTTTACTACTTAAAGCTAAGGTATAGGTAAGAAAACCAAGTTCAAAACTCCCGCCCCTAAAATTGCGATTTACCAAAATTTGCAAACCCATTTCGCTTAGGAGAAACTTTAAAATATTAATACACTATAAAGGACAAACAATGTTATACAAGAGATAAAACTTATTAAATTACATTAACAATTCAGTGAAATAAAAGATGATATCCAGGACTCTCAATGAATACATACATACAGTAACAAATCAAATTACGTTATCAATTCGGTGAAATAAAAGATGATATCCAAGACTCTCAAAGAATACATACATACAATAATAAACACCTAGGCAAATGTCTTCGAGAATTCACGACAAATAGCAAGACAAACCAATTTAGCTTTATAATCTCGTAGCTAATCAGTTTCTTCCCCAGCCAACGGGCTGGGGCATAGTATACGCTGTCAATGATTATAAATAGTACAATAAGAAGCGTCAGATTAGATTCCCCAACAAAACTTGTACAGTCATTGCCCTAGTCTAGAACTGGGGCACATTCCATAGAAATAGTGTTCATTTCGTCTCACAATGCAAAATGAAATGCCCAGATCATAATAAACTTAAACTTAATTTACCAAACCATGTGCATTGAACTACATGCTAATCTGATTTTCAGTTATCTGAGATACGTAGGCAACCCATGTACGATTTCATTTGCCCTTTAAACTAAAAACCATTCATGTATATTGAACTAGTCGTCAACCAGCTTTCCTATAAAAATAGGGAAACCTTTAAAAGGTTCGGTTGACAACTAAGAATACCCAGTAATATTTTGACCAGATCCTTGGTAGATCACCAAGGTATGTAAGAAACTCAAGTGGGTTTGTTTGAAATAAAAATAGGAGATGGGTATCATCTTTATGACGCTCTCTCAACCCTAGACCAACGTTGTAAGACCTAAATCGTAACACATACGTCATTAATAGGTGTATTTTAGAGCATCGGGAAAGTGAGGGAAAATTTTTGTTAATTTAAAGTCCAAATAAAAAGTTTAGGGGTAAAATTGGAAATTTAGAAACATTAAATTTAAATTGGGATTCAAATTTTCATTCAATTTATAAAATTTTAACTATTAGGAACCAAATTACAAATTTAGAAAATGTTAAAAATGAAAATTTAACTAGAAAAGAGACTTTAAGAAGTTAGGGGGAGAAAAGGGTAATTAATTTAAGTTTATTTTAAAAAAAAAAACTTTTATATATAGGTGTGTTTGTTTCAGTCGATGAAGCAACGTCGCTGGCCGGATGTAGAGAGAACGGAAATGGGCAACGTGGCAAACTAAGATCAAATTTCCTCCACTAAAATCATGCAAGATATATATAGGATCATGCAAGAGAAATTAATCAAAAAATCTCAAACCCATTTGGAGAAATTTCTAGAGAGAGAAAGGGAAATGGGGGGGTTCTCGGTGGTGTGTCTCCTCCGACGATGGGTGGGGAGAATTAGTGTACATGTGTGGGGGCGTAGTTTGAGTATGTTTTGCTCTCCGTTCGTCGACTACTCTCCGGTGATCGTGGGATGGATTGATCGTTGTCGTTCGATTCGGTGCGGGATCGACGGTCATGGAGTGAGATCATCAACCCTGCAAAAACGTTGTCATTCGTCGTCGTCGATTTGGTACGTAATTTTGTGTAACTTTTTTCTAATTATTCTTGGTGAGTGTATGCATGTATGGGTATTGCGAGTTCGGTCGTTAAAGTTTCGGCGGTGTGTGTGTGCGCTCTGTTTTCAGTTTGGTGTAGACAATATGGGTATGTGTGCTCTGTTTTTGTGCCAATCGTGGGTGGTGTGTGTGTCTTCACCATCTATCAAATCGACGATCGACAGCGGTGTAAGGGTGTTTTGTTGTGTGCATATGAGCGGAGGGTGTATGGGAGCGTCGTTAGTGTGTGTGTGTGTTCCCTGTTTTCGTTTGGTACAGCGATGTGTGGGTGTGGGTTTTCTATTCGGATCGTTGGTCGTCAATCGTCAACAATCATGTGTGGTCCTCGTCGGTCAGTGATGAGCGGTTGTGACGGGTATAAGGAGATCGGCGGTAAGTGAGAGTTATAGAGAGAAAGCGTTGTCGGCCGGTAGGTTTGTGGGTTTCCGTGTTCGTCGTGTGTTGTTACTGTTGTGTGTGTATGTGTTCTGACGGTGATGGTATTGCGGGTGTGTGTATGTGTTGGGAGGTAACATCGTCGGTGAAGAGAGAGAGAGAGTGTGTGGGTCGGGTGAGTAAGGCATGAGAAGGGCATCGGCCGGTCGAGTGGAACAGAAAAAAAAAAAAAAAAAAAAAAAAAAAAAAAGAAAAATTTCTCTTTTGACCCCAACAAAAATTTTAACTCATTTCGCGACCCTGGGAACGATTCGGAATAGATAATATTTCCATTAAATATTATTTTCAAAATTCTAGCATACAAATTTTGTATCCGGAATAATAAATTGGGGACCATCGTATTACTAAATTTTATGTAGACAATTTTAACAAAAAAAATAAAAATAAAAATAAACCGAATAATAATTTTACATAATAAAATGAGGGGAATGGAAAATTACGAAACATAGGGCTTGCATTGCACGATTAGGTTATCTTTCTCTATAATATTAATTTAGACCCTGTCACAAATAGGTTCACATTTACCGAATGATCAATAGCGAATAGTCAGTGGAGCTTTTTGAGAGCGGATTATCAGGTGAGTGTATTGTCTTCTTGCCAAATCTATTTATATATATATATATATATATATGATGGGAAATGGTTTTACTTAAAACTGGACGATTTTATAACTTATATGGATAAAGTAGATTTGAGTGTTTTGGAAATGTGTATTTTGTTGGTTTTAAACAGAGGGTGGAAAAATGATAGTTGGATTAAATCGGTTTTGGAGGTAGAGGTCGATGTTATTGATTTGCAGTTTGATGAAGTTGTTATTGATTTGACGATACTATTGATTTTATCTGCTTCGGCAAAGCGTTGATTTTATTGAGTTGTAGTTTGATGATGAGGTTATTGATTTGATGATGCTGTTGATTGTGGACAGAGTTGTTGTTGTTAAGGTGGGAATGAGTTGTTGTTGAGGTAAGGTGGAAGTTGGTGTTGGATATTCACCTGCTTGGCATAGTCCAGCAGAGCGGTGTTTCACTCGTTTGGCATAGTCCAGCGGAGCGTTGTTCACCTGCTTAGTATAGTCCAGCAGAGCATTATTATGTCCCGCAAGGAAGGCATATCCTACGGGTGGTACGGTACCATTGCAACTCCCGATTGTGAAGTTAAAACGATCACATGGCTAGCCGGGGTGTGATGTGTTGTGGTGTGATATGGTGTGGTGTGGTGTGATGTGGTGTCGTATATGATATTTTGTCGTATATGGTGATTGGGATGAGTACATTTATACATATTCTTTTATACTGGATTGGTATGTTCTGATTTCATTATACTATATGGTTAGTTGAATTATTCTGGTTAAATTTCATTGTTTAGTTGGGATGATATATAAACGTTTAAATTTCATTCTTTTATAAACGTTGATTTTGTGGTGACAGGAAAAAAGTGTTTTCCTTGTGATATGAGGCATTTGTATATTATGAGATTTTTATTTGATATGTGATATTTATATGTTTTATGCTTGATCCATCTAAAATGTTTTTATTAAGAAGGCAGTACACTCGCAGGTATAGCAATTAGGAGTCGGTCCCCTACTGGCACTAGGTAGAGTCAAGCGATGGTGTAGTATGACAGTATTTTGGGAGGAGCTGTCTGAGGCAAACCTGTGAGAGCTTCATTGTTATTATACTTTTATTGTTATTAAAATTCAGGGACAGGTGTGTCCCCAGTTAGAGAGGATATATATGGTGACAATTTGTGGTTGTATATTTATGTATGCACTTTGTGGTTTGCTAGTTGGTTTGACGCTCAGATGATGTCATGTTGACGTCACGCTGGCCCCAGGGTGATGGTTGTCCGGGGTGGGGTGTGACAAAGGCGCATCTCTATGAATAGTCCTTTAACTTTTCTGAGAAAATCCATATGAACTCTCCTTGTTTAGAAAACAATATAGGATGCTTAACCAGGAATTAAGCATCAACCTGACTCCCGGCAAAGCCCAGGATATGTCAAAAACCCTTATTGGGTTTGGTTGACAAACCAATATGCGTCGAACTACTGTTTCGACCTGATTCTTGGTAGATTACCAAGATACCTAGGAAACCTTCTTCGATCGCCATTAACAAAATCCCACGCAAATTGGGATTGAATCATGACAAATAATAAAATCCCCACTGAGTTGCTCAATTATAAACCCCCCAATCAATTGGAATTAAACCATACCAAGTATAACAATAGCCCACCAATATAGATTTAATTATGTTAGGCTTTAACCAGTCAAGGAAGAATTAGGTGTCGACCTAAGTCTTGGTAAATACTAGGATATGCAAAACCTTTATAGGTTGGGTTATCATCTTAAACAAAATTCCTCTATCCCCAACAGACTGCGCCTCAACCTGCCCTTGGTAGATCACCAAGGTACGTGGGAAACCCAAGTAGGTCTGGTCAAAGCCAAAGAAATGTCAGCATCATGATATTTTCTTAGCCCTGTATCAGGGGGCATCTCCCAATAAGTCCTTTGACTTCCATGAGAAGTCGAATCCTTTTGTTAAATAGACAAAAAAGAATACATGTGCTCGAACTATGCGTCGACCTAATCTATGGTAGATTACCAAGGTACATAGAAAGCCCTCGTGGGTACAGTTAGCAATCTGAGATAGCACAGCGACGGTCAAACTATATTTTTTATTGAATTCCTAACCTAGGAAGTTAGTGTGTGTAGATAACCCATGTGGGTTTCGGTCATCTAATTATCATTATATTGAACATAAATATCAATATACATAAACAACCCAATGGGATTTCTGAACTAAAACAAACATTACAATCGCATGCTTAGTTCAGGATATGGAGGCAACCCATGTGGGCTCTGTCACATCCTTTTGAATGCTCAGAAGATAGTCTTGCATCACTACTAGAGTTGGGGCACATTATATCTGTTTTTTTTTATTTAGAATCTGTGATGGGACTCACCCCAGCTAGAGTTGGGGGACATTATATTTAATTTCTCCATTAAAATTCTATGATAAGAGTCACCCTAGCTAGATCTAGGGTACATTATATGAGATCTTTTCCGTAGAGAGTTTCTTGTTATAAGACTCATACCAATCACCAACTGAAAACTATAATCCTAAGATGGGGAACGTGTTATGTGAGGTTAAATTTCCCCTAGGAAGTTTTTTAGTCCTCGACAGGCAGTCCCAGGTGGTATATGGCCAAGAAACTCCACTAGGTGTTGAGGTTCCCCGAGGGTCTTCGCCCATGTGAATTCTCTTAGTCATTTTCAATCATGTATTGATATGACGACCCAGGAATAAGTTTTTCTAACCAAGAACCTGTTCCACCAAATATTGATGTACTTTACAAGTCCGAGTTACATTTGACCTGATTCTCATTTAAGTCCGAGATATGTGGGTGCCCAATGGGGTTCGGTCAAGCCAGCTCGCAAAGATCAATGTTTTTCTTCAATTATTTCTTGGTGGTGTTTTATATAATATGTATAAATAAAATGAATGTTTTTTGTATTAAACCAACAAAATTTAGTAAAAATAAATGTTTCATGGTCAGGGTAGGTAACTGAAGTAATTTGTTTGAAATATCCTATAATTTAAGGGTAATGGCTTACTTTTATCTATACTAAAGATGATTGAATGAAAATCAAACTTTAATAAAGTTATTTTAGACCTCATTAAGTTATTGGAATTTAGAGGTTGACTCGAAACTTTTACTTAACTGCATATTTTGTCAAATTTAACAATTTTGTGTTTTTATCATGTTTTTGGGTATTTTTGTATATTATAAAATGTGATCTCAGGAATAAATTCATTCCCTTTAAACTTAAGTTTAAAATTTATCTGAACTTGTACTTGATTCAACACTAACTGGCGAGACAAAATATGGTGTCTACACATATTACATCAAATACCACCAAGAAACAATCCAAGAGATCTTAATCAAGGCTTGGAAAGGTCATGACAAGCCCTAAATCACCAAGGTGATTAAGGAGTTGGGCTTGATTTGGAATTACACTAAATCCAAGTTGTCTTGACAAACCACCCAAGGACCAATGAATTAAGGACCTAGCCATCATTAAAGTCCCACAAAAGATGCCTTGAAATGACCAAAGAACCCCTAGATATTCTATACACAAAATATCTAAGGGAGAAACCAAGACACTTAGGAAATGATAAACCATTATCGAAACTAAACCGATTCAGTTCGCCACCTCAGTTAGGTATTTAATGTGAATTAAATGCCCATACCATAAAGAATTAAATGCTTGGGATGAAATGGATATGCATTCAAGGTATCTAGATATTTTTATCAAAATTTCTTAGAGTTAACCGAAAACCTTGAAATGTAACTACCCGTTACCAAAACCAAACCAAATTGGTTTGCCACCTATCCAATGCATTAAATGCACATCCCATTAATAAATAAATGCTTGGGATGATATGGAAGGGATAGGTTCAAAGAATCTAGATATTTTCAGCAAAATATCTTAAGGTAACTAAGGAACTTGAAAACCAACTGTCAATAAATGCATCCATGTGCAAGCCATATAATTGGAGGAGAGGTAATGATTGGTAATGATTACCAATAATTAGTAATGATTGCCACTCATTACCAAATCTTTGAAATGATTTAGTAATGATTACCAAAGCTTTGAAGATATTTCCTTCTACCTAAAATTCGTTCAACACAAAACAAGATCAATATAAGATAGCACGTTGATAGGTGTAATTTACCTATCCATTTCCAAACAAAACTTGTTAGTTTTCTAGTATGTTTATTATATTTTAATACATTTTTATGTGTTTTTGTATAAATCAGGTGTTTAAGATGAAAATACATGTAAACAGATCATAAACGATCAAATCGAATCAAGAACGGTGGGAAAACAAGCATGGAGGCAATATTCTGAAAAGTAGCCCACCACTGCAACGTCTAGACAACCGCCACGGTGGTGAATATGTAGAGAGGGGCCTAAAACTATTGGAAGCCCACCGCCGCGGCATCCAGACCACCAACGCAGCGGTGAAACAATAGCAAGGTCCCTAATTGCACTGCTGCCTCCACCGTTGCGGCAAAGACACTACCGATATGTCCACCGCCGTGGCAGTCACTCTACACTAGATTTAGATATTTTAGGATATTTTTTATCCCTATTTCTTTCCTCTACTCTTCCATTCGGCCATTAGACCTCATTTAGGGTGAATATTTTGAGAGTGTCTTGGGGAGTGTTCAACCAATTCTGCAGGAGAAAAATATGTTACGAAGAAAGAGAAGCGATCCTAAAGCATTTTTAGCGGCAAATCTTCGGACTACGGCTAAGTTTCTTTTGTTTCTTCTTTATTTTCTTAACTTCGGTAGGTTGTTGGGTGTGTTTAGCTCGTTTTACATTGTATAAACGGTTATGGCCATGAGATAAACGGATTTTTATCTAGGGATTAATAATATTTATGAAAATGTTGTTTGTTTGAGTTTGTGTTTCGTTAATGGTTGTTCTTCCCTATTTTGATTGTGTTTATCGATTTATCATGATTATATGCTTAGATAGATACATTGAGAATATGGGCTTTGACACTCGAGAGAGGTAACCCCGAATTCAGATTAGGGTAAACACAACGCGATGATTTAATAACCCGGGAGGGAGTTAGAAAGTGTGGAATCAATGATGTTAGGGTGAGACTTATGTGACGTAGTGTCGTTAAGGCATTGAGGGGAACTTATTCGTTGATGCGAAGTCGCATATTCACTCGATAATAATCTCAACTAATCCCTGTGGACACGATACCCTTACTCTCCCGATCTATACTAAAACTTGATTCGTACACTTACGGTGAAAGTGGCGACACGTCCCCTGGGCCAAACACCCCCCCAACAAAAGGTTGGGTTGGCATGCACAGATATAAATGTGCAGGCCCCCAGCCTATATATAGGGGTGCTAATTCTCATTTTTTTCAAGCCTTGAATACCTAGTTTCTCTCTCTAAAACTTGAGCTAAGTATCGGGTACTAGGCTTTACGAGCAAATATCTTTAATAACATTCCATTATTCTGCAAAAATTCAGTTCCAGAGGTTGATCTTGAGATTCTATGAGCAAGAACTCAAGAGGAATATGATTACAGATTAACGTTAAGCCAAGGAAATCATTGAAGAAATGGACATAGCTACTTAGAGAAGACCACATCCCCTAGGTAGGGTGTTATCGAGGTTCTTGGAGCAAGAATTCAAGAAATCTAAGGTGATTGATTGAAATCCAACCAAGAAAAACAAGGAGGAAAATGAGGTAATCACTTAGGGAAGACTATATCCCCCTAAGTAGGTATATTTTCTTCAAAAACCCCTTTGATCTTGGCTTAAACTTATGTATTATGCTTGTACATATCATAATCATGTAGTTAATACACTTTAATTTCATGTACATAACACATAAAATCCATAAACAACCAAACAAACACTTAATTTTTGTCATAACAACCAAAAAACACTTAATCATCTCTATAATAACCAAATTATGTTCAAATCATATAAAATCATTCCAAGAATCTCAAGAACATCTGAGAACATGTTAAGAACATATGAGGACCGAAATAATCTAAGAACATGTTAAGATAATTTGAGGATTCAAACAAAATTACAATCACACCATGAGTTGTGCATACCCTCTACGATTCTCTCAAGAACTTTAAACCAATTATTTAGTAATTGTTAATATTAACTACATAACTATTAATAACCAGATTTACTTTCTGCTAAATGTCAAGATCACAGCCAGGTTGGCTTGTGGACTGACACCTATATATATATATATATATATATATATATAGTACGTCGACAGACCTTTGTGTCTAAGAACTAAGGATAAATGGAGGGTCTCTATTCTTTCAGGGATATGTGTGATTCTTCTTCAGAAACCTTACCGTTTTCCTTAATTATGAGTAGGACTAACATAAATGTATGGTATTTTATTTTATTTGTAACTAACAACTCACACACTAACCAAAACAAAGGAGTTTGGTTAAGATGTTCTTGACAAAATCAAAAAGGTTATGTACATATCATGTTGCGGTTCAGGTTGTTCACAACTTAAAAAAACAATTAATAATAGCTAATTAATGTTGTGATTCAAGTTGTTCACAACTAAAACCAACTAATAACCAAACTAATCTTTAACTAAAACCAGGCCAGTTTTTAATTAAACCAACCTAGCCTGCCAATTTCAACTTAATAAGAATGAACTACGTTTAACCTGATCTTTGGTAATCACCTAAAGTACGTAGGCAACCCATAAGGGTTCAATCACACCTTTAATAACATAACCCATATCCTTTATCCTAACACAAACGAACTACTTGAAGACCTAATTCTCATTAATCCAAGATATGTAGACAACCTACGTGCGGGTTCGGTTACATATCTAAATAAATTAGTCTTAGTTTTCATTTCATATAGCATGCATATTCCTATCTCTATTAAATTTCTATTGGGTGTCGCTGACTAGCATTAGTTATAGTATATACCTGTTTTCCATTACATCATGTAAAAATACATAAAAAGATGAAAAACTTTTAAAAAGAGAATTATCCTTGTTTAAGTAATCAAAGAAAACTGCTTGGATATGTTTAATATTGAATATCTAGTTAGACCAAGGTACCATTTATGGACGGGTGTCTTGGGGTGCGTAAAACCTTCCCTAAGCATAACAGACTCCTGAACTTAAAAAATATCTCTGGTATACAGACCTTTGGAAATTAAAACACAGTCTATTTCAAAGAAAAAATGAATTTCTAAAATCCCAGTGATATCTAGCACATCATTTAACCCTATACTAGGTGGCGACTCCATTTTAAACACAAAATCCCGGCCCAAGAAGTTTTTCAAAACGAACGCCTAAAAAAGCCCTTGAAAAACCATTTCAAAATGAACGGATTTGTAGAACTTAGAAAGGGAGGAATGGAAACTTGTTTCCTCTTCTTCCCGAATTTCTACTTTTTCCTCTATTAAAATTTGGGGTGCATCTATATTTCAACAATTACCTTGGATACCTACTCTTACCTTGAAAAATTTACTATCACTGAATTTTGTCGGTTTAACACCAAAAAACATTGTGTCAATTGTACATTTTACATTCAAATTCTATCTAGAAACAATCCAAGAGACCTTGATAAAGGCTTGGTGATCACCCTTAAAATGGTACCGTGATACTGATGTAGTACGGATTCAAGTAAGGTAACGAACCACAGAAATCAGTCTTGTAATTATCGATTTCTAATTATTCTTTCCGAAATGAAAACAAATTTTGATTTGAGTTTTGAGTTTTAATATAAGAAAAATAAAATATTAATTTAAAATAAATAAAAATAGATAATCAGGTTAGGAGTTGCGGGTTTCGTATTTTGGACTCATGTGGGTTTCGTATTTTCTTTTTAATTCAGATTTGTGCAAACAAGTTTTCCTAACTACAAGTCGGAACTACTAAAAAAGATTAGATTTATTATTTTTCGGCATGATTTATCTTGGGTATGTAATTTCTACGTTACTCTAATTTAGGGTGAATTACAATTTAGGCATAACCCATCCAAACCAATAATTAAATCTCAATAATACGATTGTATGATCGTTAGATTTAGACCACTGGTACTAGATCTAACTTTTTAGAAGCAATTAAATCTAGAATTCAAAATATCTAGAAGAACACTTTGAAAATAAATTCAATCACAATGAAACTATTTCAAACATAATATTCCTCATCACACAATTGTACATATACAATTCGAAATTAAATTAAAAATACAATATTACATTAAACCAAAAATACGTACTGTAATCCTAATCCGGTTTTGTGGCTTAACAGTTTATGTCGATTGTTGTTCCCAGGAAGATATTCAACAAAATCCCAAAATTAAGAATCCTTGAAACAAGAATTCACGCCGGCAGAAAACCAAGAAACAAAAGTGAAAAGAAAAAAATGAAAAAATGAAAGGAAAAGGAAAAAAAATAATAAAAAAATCGATCTTCCCCTAACCTAGCTACTGCCCACCTTTAAAAAGACCCAAAAAAAAAAAAAGTAAGGAAAATAAATTAAAAATAATAATAAAAGAGAGAGAGAGAGAGAATTGACCTTGCCTAACACTACTCTCAATTCCCACTGTCCGAATTTTTTTTTTTTTTTTTTTTTTTCCAAAACCTTCCTTCTTTAACAAATGGCCATTTAAGGCTATTTATTTCTATACACAATTTGCGAACCTGATTGGATTTGCCGGATGGCCTGATCCGATTTCTGGGTCATGCCTCTTTTCCTTCCGTCTATGGTTATTTTTGGCTTCATTTTGCTCCAACTTGACTTATTTTTGCTCTATTTCTTAAAATCTACAAAAATAAATAAAATTAATTAATTACACTAATTTAATTTATTCAAAAGAATAACAAAACGTATATTAGTGATATTAAATCGCGTAAAATGTGACGCAATCACACCCCCAAGCCTAAAGTTGGCTAGTCCTCGAGCAAAATTAAATATATTAATTAAATAAAAAGTCATTTTCGCTGGGAGCATAATTGCATTTAGCGTATGCAATAAGCCTTTAAACCTCTAGAACACCCCAAGTAGATGAGTTTTAGTCTCGTGAGGGTTTACAGTGATACTACCCACAAACATTCCAAATTCCTTATTGTGCATTTTATTACTCACAAAAGATTTACCAATCATGTCCAATGCTAACATGTCAAATCGAGATCATACAGGAGTTACTGAAATAGTCATTGATCTCATAGCACGTGATTCCTAATAAAATTCATTTTTGCACCTATAACATGCATGTAACTCTCATTTATAATGAATTTAGTATAAGTAACTAGTCGACTGGTTCTAAACAATCGAACAATTTTTTCTTGAAATAAAAATGTATTTGTCGATTTTTTTTTTCCATATATATAAAACAAACATTTTTTTTTTCCAAATAATTGACTTGTGCAATGCTAACCCCATTAGGCTTTCTAAGGTGTCCGTGTAGCGAGTGTTGGGTGTAACACCCAAATTTTATCACGTGCATAATTTTAGTTTGATTTTAGAGCATTTAGAAAATAACGGGGTGAAATGTGTTATTTCTAATTTAAATTAAAAGTTGTCAATTAGCAATTTTAAAAATATTTATTTTAAATTTTGGGATTTAAATGAAAACTTAAAGAAATTAGGGGGAGTTAATGTAATTTGGGAAAAAAATTAATATATATATATATATACACACGCACTGACGGGATCAAACGAAAAAAAAAAAAAACAGGAAGAAGTAGGATCACGATGTGGCAACGCAGCAGAGTAGGAAAAAATAACTAGAATCATGCATATATATATATATATATATATATATATATTCATCCATGCAAGTAGTGATGATAAATCTCAAAAGAAGGAAACAGAAGAAAAAGAAAAACAAAGAGAAAGAGGTTAGGCTGGTGGGGTGGTTCGCTGTCGGTGTGTGGGTATCGTGTGTGCAGTTGGTCGTATAGGGATCGCCGGCATGGGGGTGATCGGTGATTGTCGTTCATGTGCTGATGGTCATCGTCAGTCTGAGACTCTGAGTGAGTGTTGTTCCGGTGTCAGTTCGACGTAGGGATGGGTGTTTTGTTGACGGTAACCGACGTGGTGGTATGTATCTCCTAATGTTCATCCGGCGATCTTGTGTGGGTGTATTTGAGTAGATTGTGAGTGTGTGTGTGTTCAGTCAACGGTGGTTGTGTATGTATGTGTTGTGTTGATCCGGTCCGGAGGGTGTGTGTGTGTTGTATGTGTGTATGTGGGTGTGTTGTCCAGTGTGTGTGCAGGTGATCGGCGTTTATGTGTGGGTATGTGGTGTCATTTGGTCGACCGGCTGTGACAATGTGTGAGAGAGTGTGTATGTGTGGCCGTTGCTCAGTCGTCGCCGGTATGGGAGGGTGACTATGTGTGTGTTTGCGATCAAATTGTGTATGCATGTATGTGTTGCTGACGTAGTGTTCCGTTGTGGGGTGGTTTGATCCGACCTGTGGGGGGGTGTTATTGGTGGAACGGGCTACTGTGTGCATGTGTATGATTGGTGTAGGGTGGCCGGCAATGAATGAGGAGTAGGAGGGAGAAAGCGATTCGGAACATGTAAAATTTCAATCAATTATTATTTTCGTCAAATTAAAATTGTTAGCATTAAAAATTTCCGTAATCGTAATAATATTCTATTAATCGCTAATCTAAAGAAATTGGTACAGTAAATATTAGCGTAACGAAACGAACAAAATAATAATTTTTCATAATAAAAATTTGTAGAATGAGAAATATGAAATTTAGGGCCTGCATTACATATTAGGTTATTTTAAGTAAAATATTAATTTAGGTTTGTCACTGTTAGGTTCATAGGCGCTAGCATCCCGGTTGTGATGGACTGTAATATTTCTGTAGTACAGGAATCGAGGTGAGTGTATTGTCTTCTATGTAAATTTACAAATCTTATTTTTGTATAAATTGTAGAAAATTTGCTTATTTTAAATGGACGATTTTGCAACTTATATGGATCAAGTTGGTTTTAAAGATGAAAAAATGATTTTTGGATCAAGCCGGTTTTAAGGTGGAGAGTGATTTTTTGTTCGACTATACCATAGTTTCTTCTCGTTAGGCGAGTATGACCTACGAGATGTGGATTTTCTTCTCGTTAGGCGAGTATAACCTACGAGATGTGAATTTTCTTCTCGTCAGGCAGATACAACCTGCGAGATATGGATTTCTTCTCGTCAGGAGGATATGTCCTGCGAGATGTGAATTATCTGCTAGGCAAGTCCTGCAGGGTGGATTGACCCGTCAGGAGTGCAAATTCTGCGGGTGGTACGGTATCGTTGCAACTCCCAATCGTGAGGTAAAAACGATCATATGGCTAGTAGGAGAGGATATGGAGAGTATTTTATATTATGTTAAAATGTTTCGACTGGTTGGTTTAAAATACTTTGATGGGTTGATTTAAAATATTTGAACTGGTTGATTCAAAATATTTGGATTGGTTCACTTAAAATATTTGTATTGGGTGTTTTAAAAACATTATTTCTTTACATTGGTAGCAGTTGGAAATTGGTTTCAAATAGGGTATGCGATGTATGGTATTGTCTTTATAGTATTTCATTTCATTGGTGGCAGTGGAACTGGATTTTCAGCTGGGTATATGACTATAAAATATTATATTTTGAAAGGTGATATTTAACATTTGTACTTGATCCATTATATTTTTTTATTATTTTGAATACAGTACACCGATAAAAATATTTGGTTTCAGGTACCGTGGCTAAGGGTTGGTCCACTACTGGTACTAGGTAGAGTCCGGAGGTAGTGTCGTTTTGGAGGTGAGCCGATCGGATGTGAATCGTGAAAGGTTCAGGTTTTTTATTGTGAATATTTGGGACTGGTGTATTCCCAAATTTTGAAACGGGTATTTATATATATTTTTGGAAAAAAAAAATTACAGTAGCGCGAGTATGTAGGTATATATGTGTGGATGGATATGCGTCGATAGGTCAGGTCGACGTCACACCGGGCTTCGGGTGACGGGTGCCTAGGGTGGGGTATGACATTGGGCCAATGCTCCCAATCCAGTTGACTTGGGGCATTAGGTATTGAGGCACCCTTCAGACTTAATAACTCAGACATCTTAGGCTTTGAGATTAATGAGTCACTTATTGTCTTAACAAATCATTTCCTCCTTTTGACGTAAACACTCAAAGCTTACAGAGGGAAGATG
This sequence comes from Eucommia ulmoides, assembly GCA_016647705.1. Taxonomy (NCBI): domain Eukaryota; kingdom Viridiplantae; phylum Streptophyta; class Magnoliopsida; order Garryales; family Eucommiaceae; genus Eucommia; species Eucommia ulmoides. The sequence goes on from CM028328.1 coordinate 44,666,961, forward strand.
ATCAATTACTCAGCGAAAGTTCATCATTAAGACAAAATTATTCTTATTAACACACATATGTCTTTTTTTATTTTTAATTTCGAAGTTAAGTTAGTCTCATTCCAAAATATAGCAAACCAGCTCATGTACTAAATTTAGGATAAAAGAAAGTTAGCATACATGTAAGGGTCGAAAAATAAAATATTTTTAAAAATCAGTCCTATATTCCAATAATTATTTTAGCAAACTCAAGTTTGTACTCAACAGACCTATTAGCATAGAATAGATTGAAAAAATTAAGTACAAGATAAAATATCTAAAGGAATACAAGCATTTACCCCTCCCAAACCTAAACTTCACATTGTCCTCAACGAGAAAAGTAAGAAATTAATTTAGTAAGGAGATATACAACCTGATGTAATGAAACTGCATATCTTGACCAAATCGGTGCACAATGCTCGTAAACTTATCTGACACAATACTCAAGGAAACTCATCAAATCAAATATAAAAGTAAAAATTAAAATGAGAAATTTAAAACAACAGTGAGTTGCCTCCCACTCAGTGCTAAATTTAATGTCTTCAGCCGGACGTTGAGTGTCTTAAACCCCTTAATCGTAGTGGAGTAACTCGCTACTTACCTTCCGTTGAGTTACTTTCCAGTCAATCAGGGAAGAGTTGCGGGCGACACTCAAATTTCTCCACTTCTTTCCCTGATTAAATCCCTTTTCTTTTATGTGGGACTTACTTGGTGGTCTTTTTGTTAAGTCCCCAAAGAAAAGTCGAGTTATGTCAACCCATTGAATATGAAATAAATTATCTTTGGTTAAGATTGACAGTCGGTCCACTGCATCAAAAAGATATCCCTTAATTTTAGGATGCAGTGGAATGGGTGTGATGAATGTTTTAATCATAGAGAGATTATCTAAATGTGTCATCAATAGTTCGATCTCATTTTCCTTATGATTTTCTACCCTGACCTCCTTAATGTATTTATTTTCAACTTCTACGCTTACCAACTCACCTACACTTCTGTATCCCACTTCCTTTTCTACCTCACTAACCGGTGATAGTTGAGCCAAAAATGACTCAAACTTAGGATTATAGCATTTAGGTTTCTCACCAATTTCGCTCGGCTGTGGTTATTTTGACAACTCTTTGTTTTTCAATCTCGTGATCTAGATCAGTCTCCTCAACACCTACCCAATCACTCTTTGCATTTTCCTTATTTACTATTTCAACCATTCTCTTGACTTGAGCTGTTAGTCGATCTATCCTTTTAGTTTGCTTTTCCTAGGTTTTAAGAACTTCTTGTTCTTCTACGAGTTTAAGGATTTGTTGCAGCTCAGTAGATTGAGCATTCAAATCCTCTTGGGGAAACAATGGTTGACATTGGGGTTGGTAATAGGATTGATCGTAAAAGGACGTCCTTGAAGGCTCACTATAATATTGTTGATCCCATTCATAATTATTCGAGTATTAATTATATTCGGGTGACGGATAATATAGATCAAAATAAATATTATTATTGGGATAAGTGAAATTTTGGTAATTGTAAGGATATTGATTGGTGAAATGATTGGAATTTTGGTATATCGCACATAAATATGGATTAGGTTGCGATCTTGACAGATTAGAATATTTAAATGCCGCAATTGACGTGGCTAATCTCTCAGGGTCATAATCCTTCTAACCTAGTCCCAATAAATTTTATTTATTTATTTTGCTATTTTATTTTTTTATTGTTATTAAAAAAAAAAAAAAAAAAAAAAAAAAAAAAAAAAAAAAAAAAACTTATTATTATGACTATTAAATTTTTTTTTACTGTTACAGTTATTTTCTTTTTTTTACTGTTTTTTTTTTTTTTTTGTTGTTGTTCTTTTACTATTATCTTTATTTATTATTTTTTTTATTATAACTAGATAATACTCAACGAAAATATGGCTAGTGATTTTTATTTTTATTTTTACTGTTTTTTTGTTTTTACTTTGTTTTTTTTACTTAACAAAAATAACTCAACAGAATATGGTTACTGTTGTTGTTGTTTTAGTGGAAAAACACGAAAAAATTAATGAAAATGGAAATAAAAAAAGAAAACATACCAGACAAACACTGTTAGAAGAAAAAAAACAATAAACACTACAAATAAAATAAAAAAATTAAAAAAGACAAGTTTTATATATATATATATATATATATATATATATATATATTATTTTTTTGATTTTTTTATTTATTTATTATTAAACAAGTAAGAGAACAAAATAATAATAATTAAATTCAATAATTAGCGATGTTGATCCCCCGCAACGGCGCCAAAATTTAATCGCTAAAAAATAATACCCTTAAAATGGTACCGCGATACTAATGTAGTACGGATTCAAGTAGGGTGTCGAACCACAGAGATCGGTCTTGTAATTATCGATTTCGAATTATTCTTCTTTCCAAAATGAAAACAAAATTCGATTTGAGTTTTGGGTTTTAATATAAGAAAAATAAAATACTAATCTAAAACAAATAAAAATAGATAGCCGGGTTAAGAGTTGCAGGTTTCGTATTTTGGACGCATGTGGGTTTCTTATTTTCTTTTTAATTCAGATTTGTGCAAACGAGTGTTCTTAACTACGAGCCAAAACTATTCAGAAATATTAGATTTATTATTCTTCGACATGATTTATTTTCAGTATGTAATTCCTACGTTACTCTAATTTAGGGTGAATTACAATCTAGACATAAACCATCCAAATTAATAATTAAATTCCAATAATACGGTTGTATGATCGTTAGATTTAGACCACAAGTATTAGATCTAACGTTTTAGAAACAATTGAATTTAGAATTCAAAATCTCTAGAAGAATACTTTGAAAATAAATTCAATCACAATGAAACTATTTCAAACACAATATTTTTCATCACACAATTGTTCACATACAATTCAAAATTAAATTAAAAATACAATATTACATTAAACAAAAAATATGTACTGCAATCTTAATCCGATTTTGTGCCTTAACCGTTCATGCCGATTGTTCTTCGCACCAAAGATATTCAACAAAATCCCAAAATTAAGAATCCTTGAAACAAGAATTCAAGTCGGCAGAAAACCAAGAAACAAAAGTGAAAAGAAAAAAAAAATGAAAGAAAAAGGGAAAAAAAGAATAATAAAAAAATCGATCTTCCCATAAAGGCCTTAACCTGCGCACCTTTAAAAAGAAAACCCCCCCCCCCCCCCCCCCAAAAAAAAAAAAAAAGGAAAGAATTGACCTTGCCTAACACTACTCTCAATTCCCACTCTCCGAAAATTATCTTTTTTTTACAAAACCTTCCCTCTTTAACAAATGGCCTTAAATTTGTTTCTATACACAATTTGCGAACCCGATTGGATTTGCGGGATAGCCCGATCCGATTTCTGGGTCACGCCTCTTTTCGTTCCGTCTATGGTTATTTTTGGCTTCATTTTGCTTCAACTTAATGTATTGTTGCTCCATGTCGTAAAATCTACAAAAATAAATAAAATAAATTAATTATACTAATATAATTTATTCAAAAGAATAAAAAAAAAAATATTAGTAATATTAGATTGCGTAAAATGTAAAATGTAACGCGATCACATAAAAATGTCATGACAAGCCCTAAATCACCAAGGTGATTAAGGACTTGGGTTTAGTTTGGATTTACACCAATTCAAGTTGTCTTCACAAACTACCCTAAGACCAATGGATCAAAGGGCCTAATCATCATTAAAAGGACCACAAATGAGCCTTGAAATGACCAAGAAACCCCTAGATATTCTCTACAAAAAATATCTAAGGAGGAAACGAAAACACTTAGAAGGTAACCAACTATTATAGAAACTAAATCGATTTGGTTCACCACCTAAATTAAGCATTTAATGTGCATTAAATGCCCATCTCATCAATCATTAAATTCTTGGGATGATATGGATATGCCACATTCAAGGTATCAATATATTTTGATGAAAATATCTTCGAGTTAACCGAAAACCTTAAAATGTGACTACCTATTGTCGAAACCAAACCAAACCGATTTACCACCTGACCCATGCATTTAATGATCATTGAATGCACATCCCATAAAGAATTTATTGCTTAGGGATGATATGGAATGGATGGATGCATTTAATCAATATATTTTTATTAAAATATCTTATGGTTAATTAGGAACTTTGAAATCCAACCGTCGGTTACAAGGAAAACTAACCCGATTTAATCCAAAGCCAACTGAATGTGTGCTCACCAAGTAATGACTCATCATAGAACGTTAAAATCAATAGGACACATTGAGACTAGATACATTGCATCTTGAAAGCATTGATGGGAACTAAACTGAAAGAGTGAAACTAACCGGTACTTAGCCCCTAAACTAAACCGGAAGTGTTACATCTTGCCATTAATGTACCCATGTGCAACCAATAGGATTCAAGGGCATGTCATGATTGGTAATGATTTCCAATCATTACCAAATCTTTGAGAATCTTTCATTACACCTAAAATTCATTCAAAAGTGATAAAAAAAAACAAATCAAGAGAGCAAGTCCCTTAGGCCAAACAGTCCCTAAGAAAGAGACTAAAGTGGCTTGCATATTTATCCATGCGCAGGAGCTCGGCCTGTAAATATAGGGTCCCTATTTTTATTTTTTAAAGGTCTTGAATGCCTAGCTTCTCTCTGTAAAGTCGAGCCAAGCTTTCAGGTCCTAGGCCTCTCAAGCAAATATTTTGAATAACACACTGTTAAGCTACTGAAATATGATCCCAGAGAGTGTTCTTGAGGTTCTTAGAGCAATAACTCAAGAGACTGACGGTTATCGATCAAAGACAAGCCAACAAGATCCAGAAGGAAAATGAGGTAATCACTTAGGGAAGACTACTTCCCCTAAGTAGGTATGTTTTCTTCAAAGCATGCTTTGTTCTTGGTTTAATTTCATGTATTATGCTTGTACATATCATAAGCATGTAGTATCTATGCATTAATTTCATGTATATGACACATAAAACCTATAATTAACCAAATAACACTTAATTCCTGTTATAATCACCAAACTATGTCCAAATCATGCAAAAACTATCTCAAAAACATCCAAGAACATGTTAAGAACATGTGAGGAACCAAATCATCCGACAACATGCTAAGAACATGTGAGGATCCAAACAAAACGTCTATCACACCATGAGTTGTGCATAGTCTCTAAACTAATGAATTATTTTAAGGTATTCTTGACAAAATCAAAGAAATTATGTATACATCGTGTTGTGATTGATATCTTGTTTTAAATATAAAATTAACTAAAACTAGTTTGTAACCCTAAATGTAGGAACTACGTCAAACCCGATCATTGGTTACCCCCCAAAGTACGTAGGCAACCCACATAAGGGTTCGGTCACCTTTAATAAATAAAATAATATCTTTTAAACCTTATATAAATGAACTACGTGATGACTTGATCTTTGGTTACTCACCAAAGTACGTAGGCAACCTATATAAGGTTTGGTCTCGTAAAAATAACAAAAACATGTTCATTTCATTTAGTATAGTGGTGGCCGCAATTTAAGCTTTGCCACTTTCACCGCAAGCGTACGGATCAAGTTTTAGTATAATAAACCTTTAAATTTCGGATATTGTATGCACATGGATTGGTTGAGATTACTATCGAGTACCGCGATTGTCATAACCTAATTTTATCTAGGCGACTAAAAATGGTATTTAAGATTAAATACTAATACTAATTTAATTATACTAATTACTAATACGAGATAGTTTAAGGGATGGATTATCTAGGGATTAACTTTATTTGCTTAAACGCGTTTGATTTCGTTTAGTTTACAATAATGGTGTTCAACCTATTTGACAATCTCGGCATCTAAAACTCCTCTACCACCTCTCCTAAGTATAAGACGGGGGAATACGCAACTTCGTGTCAACGAAGAAGTTTCCCTCAATGTCTTAATGACCCTAGGTTGCGTGAGTCTTGCCCCCAACGTCATCGATTGCACACAAAACCTCAGTTCATAAACTCTCTCGTCACCTCTCCCGAGTGTAAGATGAGGGATATAACGCGACTTCGTGTCAATAAAGACGTCCATCTCAACGTCTTAACGACCCTAGATTACGTGAGTCTCGCCCCAATCTCATTGATTTCATGCGTTGTGTTTACCCTATCGACAATCTCAGTTCTAAAACTCCCCCGTCACCTTTCCCGAGTGTAAGACGGGGGAATACGCGATTTCGTGTCAACAAAGAAGTCTCCCTCAACGTCTTAACAATCCTAGGTCACGTGAGTCGTGCCCCAACGTCATAGATTGTCCACAATCCTAACCTCGACCAGGTTATTGGATCGTGGCGTTTAGTTATTCTAATCTGAATCCGGGATTTGTCAAACCCCGTATTCTTGATATATCTATCTAAGCATGATAAACAAACAATACAGCATACACAATCAAACTACGAAGAACAATCATTAAAGAAACATAACTTAACCAAAACTACGTTTTTTATAAATGAAATACATGATCTACATTTAGCCTATGGACATAGCCGTTTATACAATTTTAAACTAGGCTAAACATGCTCAAACATATATTGAAGATGAAAAATAAAAGGAAAAATGGATGAACTTAGCCGATATTAGAAGATTAGTTGCTAAAACCGTCCACCGATCAATTTTTCTTTTCCGTGTGTTGATCTTCTCCTTCGGATATGTTTGAGCACTCCCCATATTCTCTCTATATTTTAAACTAAGCCCTAAGGGCTGTAATGGCCGGAGAGAGATCAAGGAGAGGGGAGGAGAGGGGTTGAAATAGGTAAAATATCTAAAATAAATATCTAAAACTGTGCAGAGGCTACCGCCTAGGCAGTGAGTATGTCGGTTTAAAGTTCGCCGTGGTGGTAGAGAAGGCACTAGAATAAGGACCATCCTGATGCTTTACGGCTGCGGCGCTGGGTATTCAACAAGAATGGGGTCTCTCTGTATCTTCACCGCCGTGGCAGAGGTCTGGACATCGCAGGGGTAGGCTTCTTTCACAATATTGCCTCCTTGCTCATTTTTTCACCGTTCTCCGACCGTTCTCGATACGATTTGATCGTTTATGCTCCAATTTCATACTTTTTCACCCCACACACCTGTTTTAATACAAAAAAAAAATAAAAACATATTAAAACATAACAAAAACGTATTAAACGTACTCGAAAACTAACAAATTCGGTTTGGAAATATATAGGTAATTTACACCTATCATATAACTTGCATATTTACATTTTTATCTCTTATAAACTGCTATTGGGTTGTTGTTGCCTAGAATAATGTGATATTTACTGCTTTCATTACAGAAAAACACAAAAATATTTTCATTTCTAGTTGTAGTTGCATAATAAATAACATTTATTGCTTATATCATGTCAAAAATTACAGGAAAACAAAAAGAAGAAAAGAAATACTTTAAAAAAGGGAATTATTTTGTTAATGAAATCAAATAAAGTTACTCAGGTAATGTTTAACAGTGAATATTCATTTAGACAAAGGTACCTTTTATGGATGGGTGTTTTGTGGTGCGTAAAATCTTCCCTGAGTATAACCGACCCCCGAACTTTAAGAATATCTCTGGTACATAGATCTTATGAAGTCAAAACACTGGTCATTTTAAAAAAAAAAATGAATTTATAAAAATCTTCGTGACTTAGGACATCATTTAACCCATTCTAGGTGGCGACTCCATTTTAAACATAAAATCACAGCTCACGAAGTTTTTCAAAACTGACTCCCAGAAAATCCCTTGAAAGAACATTTCAAAATGAATGAATTTGGAGAACTTAGAAAGAGAGGAATGGAAACTTATTTTCATCTTCTTCTCAAATTTATACTTTTTTTTGCTATCAAAATCCGAGGTGCGTAAGGCCTTATGAAAGCGCATGAGGAAAATGTTGATGGGCCTGTCTGGTCGGTGGGAGGAGTTTAGCTCTCGGTGGCTGGAGCCCTTCCGTATGATCTAGGGACCTTCGACATCTTTTCCGTTCTTCTAAGAGATTGACCGTTCTGAGGGTTGTTTACAGCAGGAGTTTGATTTATTGGTTTGATTTTGTGACTGGATCTTGTGATCATCAAGACTTAGCTGACCAGTAAGGGATAATCAAAATGGCGGCTTCATTTAGCATTCCCATAGACGATGCTAAACTATTGGTGTCTAAATTTGATCAACACCCACAATTGATCTAGTCAACAAACACGTGGAGGTTTCTTGTTGAGTTGGTGGTCTTAAGCATGGAATTCATTGTTCTCTAAGCAATTCGCAATCAACAATTAATGTTCAATGGTCAAAGTCTTTAAATTTGAGTTGGTACTGGCACAAATACCCGCTGGAGTGTGCCCAGCAAAGTCCTTCTAGCTTGAGAGTAAGAGCTCGAGAAAAAAAAAATTATATGCTTCAATTGGATAGTTGAGCATTACTTGGAGCATTAAATGTCAAGCTATTTATAGGCTAGGAAAACAATTAGTACCGTTAAATTAGGGCCCTAAGCATGGTTCATTAAGACAACTCGACGCGTGGCTAATGAAGAGGTGGATGAGGCGATTAGGCCATTGGACCTTGTCTTTTGGCCCATCAAGAGGAGCCTATGGGTTGGCCTAGATGAATGGGAGACAGAGTTTAGCCCATGGGGGAATGTGGGGATTTTCTAGGGGAATAAAAAATCTACCCAATGGTCGCTAGTCGAAGATCGACCCTAGAGACCTAGTAGAGAACCCTTCAGCGTTGATCACTGGGTGATGTTTGTCAAGATAAGGTCGGAGATCCCCATCCTTGCTCGTTGATCGGTGATTGTAGGCAATGTCAAGCTTGGGGTCACTCTGGACGGAGTGGACCACACAAATGGGTGTCATTTCAGTAGGTAAGCGGGATTTCATCACGAGGTCGATCTGCCATGTGTTCGTCTCTGAGAGGAGGTTGGTGTGTAGTGGATTTTTCCCACATCACCGTCGAAATTTAACTGAAAGATAGAGATGTGAAAGCGGTTTAACTGAGAGATAGAGATGTGAAATGAGAGTGAAGAAGATTAACGGACTAAGAGGATTCCTCTTTTTTATGCACCGAATTCTAAAAAGTAGTTTTAACATTCTTTGGATTGTGATTTTTAAATAAAAAAATTAGAAATACTAAATTTAAACTTAGATAAATAATCCAAATAGAAAAATTGGAATTGAGCCAATTTCAATTCCATCGCCCAATTTCTATTTGTAAATGTAAATTATATGATTTTGGGAGGACCTCTTCAATAATAACAAAAGACCCCCAAAATTTCATATGACGTTACACACTTGCAAACTTGGGGATCAATTTTTTTTTATTCCAAATTTTCCCTCACTTGTGGGACACAGGGGTTCCGGCAAGAAAAATTGCCTAAATCTGTAAATTGAATCAATTAAAGACAAAATTAAAACATCAACTACATTGCAACAATTAGAATATCGGGATAACATAAAGATATAATCCAAACTTCTAGGGTGCTAAGTGTAATTTAGCCTTCTTTAAATGAGTCTACATCTAAACAGCAACATTTCTCTCTGATCATGTCATGTCCAAATTACAACAAACCATGTTGGGAAGTACCCCTTATTTGTGGTCCTACGTATTCTCTTGAAGACAGGAAATCCCACTTGTCTTTTTATCATTTTTACTAACGGAAGGTAATGAAATTGTATGCCGATGAAATGAAATCGAATTTTGAATGAGATGTCCATCTTCAAATTTCTATTCCATTCCTTCGTAATTTAATTACATTAGCTGTGATGCGGGTGGAATTATGTCGTCCACTTGTTGCGTTGATAACTGATGATTAGAGGTTGGCGTGCATGGGTCACCCATCATTAATACATGGCAACTTCAAGAACTAAGTGCTCAGTTGTATCCGACCGAAGGAGTTCATGCATTCTTGATGCGGGAGAAATTTCCGCTTCTATAGTTAATTTTTTAAGAGGAGTTTGATAAAGAAATTGGACCAATATTTTAGGCCCAAGAGCCGGAAAGATCTGGCTGATAAAATCGAGTTAGGAAAAAGCCTGCTATTGGTAGCCCAACACATAACTCGGAAGAAGCCCATCACGATAAGCCACAGGTCATCCTAGACATGTACAATAAAGAGGCGCAATGCTAAAAAAGAGTCGGATCGTGGACGTTGTTCCAAACTAATGATCCATGCATGGATTCATCAAGTAGGAAGTCAAAGAATATAACTTTGTTAAAAATACACTCCTAACTAAATAGTAACAAAGTGAGAGAAGACTAAATCATTAAAGATTAATTCAACCCACTAACCCATGATTTTACCTAAATAGAAGAAAGTGACTCATCATCATATAATGGGAGAAGCGCAAGTCATCAAAGACTAGGCCAGCTATACCAAACGGCCGTGATCCACGAAGTTCATAAGTAAGAGAAAGTATCACATTAATAATTACATTAAGTCTTTTGCCTAATATCATAAAACAGACTGACTTATTCTCACGCCGGAGGTTCTTTGACTAATATCACACTGGTGTCCCCTTTGAACTTATCGGTCTTATAGGTTATCAATTTTGCAAATTGCGAAGTTTTTTGACACATGGGAGTTCTTTTGTACGTGTTAGAGATTTTTGGTAAAATCAATTATGTCTCTCTCCTGTGGGCTTGTCCCACCATGCAGGGAGCATGACAGTAGCACCCAACTGACTTCCATATGGGATTGGTGGAATCTCATTGGCGGCAATACATCTGTGGAATCTAACTTTTCCCGTCATTTATCATAAAAGCTTATAAATGGAGAAGAGATAAACTGAAATGGTGAACTCGAATTTTATAATTTTTCCTTGAGAATTTTTCTAATCAAATCAAGCACTTGCTCTAGGTATCTTCAATCTCCAATCAAATATGTCGTAAAACAATTGAGGGGTACGTACATGCACCCCCAAGCCTGTTGGGTTTACCTCTACCCGTCCCCCTAGTTGATCACGTGCGTTTCGCATGCTCCTTTCATTAGCAAGTGTAATTAAGTAGTTTTAAATGCATTAAATATTTATCAAATTAAGTACGTTTGATAATAAAATTAAATAATTACTTAAAAAAATAAGTATTACTTAGAACATTGTTCAAAATTTTAAGTAATGTGTGACTTACTTAATTTTTTAGCACTTATCTTTTAATACCATATAATATTTAACTATCACAACCAATATTTTACAAATTTCATAAAAAAAAAAAAAAAAAAGTTATATACAAAATAATATAGATAGAGAAAATACTAAATTGAAAAAAAATAGAGAGAGAAAGTAGTAGATTTAGAATAATTTTTAAAAAAATAAAGATGTAAAATTATTCTAGGAATAAAAAAAATTATACAAAAATAATTTTTTTGAAGTTCAAAGTATCGAAAAATTAAATACTTTAATGTATTCAACACTTAAAAATTTCGGCACTTAAAATTCAACACTTAAAATTTATATAATCTATATAAAGCAAAAGTCTCTCATCAAGAATGAACTAGCTTCCAGAATGGCTCATCTCTACATTCTTATTAATTTTGATGAATGGATGACCAAGATTCACTTAATCTAAAGAATAAACGGCCAACATTGCCTTAAGTCACTAAATTTTACTTCACAATTAATTATTCCTACTATCCCCATTCCCAACTCGCCACTATCCCTATTAATTATCCCTACTATCCCCATTCCCAACTCTCCACTATCCATATTCCCAAAACTCTGTATTCTACTTAATTCAAATATTATATCTCAAAATTTCAATAATTAGTAGAAGTTTTAATACTTTGAACCCTGAAAGTTTGACTAGAATCTCACTTTGATTCAAATAGTTTTAACAAGTTAAAGTTTTAAATTGTCTAAATAGTTTTTAATTTAAGTTTGACTCCCAAAGGTTTGACTATAATTTCACTTTGATCCAAATAGTTTTACCACATTAATATATCTTAATTGTCCCTTGATTACTTTTTTTTTTTTTTGTTGCATTTTTGTCCTTTAATTACTAATACAAAGTATAACCAAGAAAATGTTCCTCATCAAATTAAAATTATTTCAGTTTTTTTTTTATTTCATGTCACTCAACAGGTTAACTTTTGATTAAATCAACTATTCGTAACTAATAATTTTGAATCATTTTACTGTCTCCTACAATCATTTACAAGTAACAAGCAATATATGATTTATTTTATTTTTATATATTATGCAAAAATTTCATATACCCTATTTCAATTTAATATATACACATGTTAATCTTTTATTTAAAAAAAAAAAAAATTTGCACTAAAAGACACAACTTAATAAGTACTATACAAATTGGATTAACTAAATAAAAAACGAAAAAATAAATTAAATACAAAAAGAAAAAATACCCGCGCATTGCACGGGTAGAAAACTAGTTTAAATGATTATCAAAGTAGTTTAAATAATTATAAAAAAATGGCCTAAAAATTAAATTAAGAATTTAATACGTTGACAATTAGACCACTTATGTAATAAAAGAGGGGCCAAATCGAAAACAATTAATATTAAAAGACCAAAGTGCAAATTGAGCAATAGCTTGCGATCAAAGACGTTACCAATTGGACCGCTTAGAGACTAACATAATAAAAGAGATAAAGGCCTTGATAAGCGATTAATTACTTAAAATTAAACAGCTAACTGTACTAGGTACTTTAGGCCCGTTTGGTTAGTGTTCCCAACCAAACTCAACCCAACCCAATCCAAAAAATATGGGTTTGATTTTTGGGAATGCGTTTGGCAAACACAAAACTCAACCCAATCCAAGTCAAAAAATAGAAATTGATTCTCAAAATCTTAAAGAAATCAGAAACAAAAAAAAGTTGTTTCTTTTTGTGTCCAAAAAATTCAACTCAAAGTTCTCAACTTTCGTCTTCATCTGCCGGCCGACCACCACCACCCGCCGCCGTCCGCCGTCGCCGGTCACCGTCCGGCGACCGACCGCCGTCTCCGGCCACCGTCTGGCAACCTTTCGCTGCCGCCGGCCACCGTCTGACACTGCCGGCGCCACCGCCAAACACAAAAAAAAAATTCAAAAAAAAAAATTTAATTTTAGGATAAAATCGTTACCAAACACATTCTGTTCTCAGCACAAAACAAAAATTGTCGTTACCAAACGCAATTCTGTTCCCAAAATTCTCAATCCAACCTAATTCAACTCAACCCAACCCATTCCAGTTGGGTTCAGAAAAGTAAAAACACTAACCAAACGCCACCTTAAATTAAACTACTTTGATAACAAAATTAAACGAAAGTATCAATTTAAAAAGTATTAAAACTTTTAAGTGATGTGTGATTTATTTAATTTTTTAAGCACCTCTCACTTAATACCATATAATATTTAATCATCACAATTAACATTTTTGTAAAAAATATATAAAAAATTATAAATAGAAAAAATATTAAATTAAGAAAAAAGAGAGTAAAAGTTGTAGATGAAGAAAATTTTAGAAAAATAAAGTTGCAAAAATTATTTTAAGAATAAAAATATGTACAATTTTTATTTATTTTTTTACTAAAAATCAAACATAAGTACAAAATATATATATATATATAATTTTACTAAAAATCAAAACTAAAACTATTAGCCTCATACCAAACTCAAAATCAAATTATAAGTCCTTATTTTCTTAAAAGTCGATTTTTAAACCAAACGAATTAATTTTATATAAAATCACTATATTGCAAACCCATTAGGGTATGTATGAGTATGTGAGTATATATATATATATATATAAAACCTAATGGGTATGCAATTTTGGTTTGCAATATTATTTATTAATTTTCTCTATTTTAATTACTATTTGTTAATAATGCAAGTTTTTAAATCATCAATAAAAATATAATCAAAATATAAAACATAAATTTTAAATAAAATTAAAATAAAATTACCAAATAACAAATATGCGGTTCAAACACACAGTTTGATTTAACGGTTCGATTTTATAGTTACTATTTCAGAATCAAAACTATAATCAAACTCTCAAAATCAAAATCACAATTAAAATTAAAACTGTTTCGGTTTTTAATTCCAAAACTAAAACTAAAACTAAAATTGAATCATTGACCGATCTCAAACCTGAACTATTCGATTCAGTTTGATTTAGTTGCTTGTGAATTCGGGTTCAATTGACACCCTTAGGGCTTGTTTGATAACAACTTAATTTTTAAGTGCTGAAAATTTAAGTGCTGAAAATTAAGTGCTGAAATTTTAAGTGCTGAAAATTTAAGAAAGTTGTTTGATAAAATTGTGCTGAAAATAAAGTGCTGATTTTTTTTTATTTGTTTGATAAGTATAAAATTTGTATGCTAAAAATTGTTTAATTTGTATAACTACATTTGAATTAAGATAATGTGAAAAAAAATTAAGAACAAAATAATAAAATCATGGTACCATTTTAAAAAAAAAAAATTATATTAAAATTAAAAGTAGAAATTAACCTAAAAATATGTAAATATTATGTGTTTTTTTATGTAGTTTGATTACTTAAATTAAATTATAACAATAATTTAAATATAAAATAAAATTAAAACCATAAAATAATCCAAAATTAATTCAATTCTCATTAATTATAATTTTAATTAAACTCTCGTAGGGGATGAAGGGTAAAATGGTTAAAATATAATTTTTTTAAGTGAGAAATAATGGAATGCATTAAGCAAAATAAAATAAGTGAAGGGATTTTGACTTAATTTTTTTATTCACATTTTGACTTAATTTTTAAGTTAACTTAATTAATTAAGTGATATTAATTATATTTATCAAATAAACTTAATTAATTAAGTACTTAATATAATCAGTTTTAAGTACTTAATTTTTTTATCAAACATGCCCTTATTCTACTTGTTTAACAGCTTGGTGCTAAGCCTAGGCATGTCTTTGAAAAATTGATGTGTCGGAAACTTTCGCACTAATTTCACACCTTCAAATTTTGATATCGAGCATATTACTCCTCATGATTCAGTCTGCACCGTTGAGAATAGACCATAGCGATCATGTTATTGTGATGATTATGTTCCCAAATAAGGAATGGCAAATTATGAACAAGGGACAGTTGAGAATGATGGACATAATTTATTCTTTTTATTTCATTTTCTAATTTTTGTTGTACCCTTCCAAGTTAATTAATCCATTAATACTATATATGTGAGTAAACAGGATTCAAAGGTACACATTATATACAATCATCCTATTTATACGAATTATATTATAACTAGTTTTAAATTATAGATTTGATATGAAATAATTTCTAAATACTTAAAATATAAAATTGAAATTGATTATGAAATGAATATTGATTTGTAACTGATAATGAAATTAAGAGAGATTTAATACTCTCCCGCAAATTCGATTAGTCTGGAGATACGAGTTTGGATCGTAGAAACTGGAAGCGTGTCTTGTGGAGTCTCTTGGTAAATATGTCAGCGAGTTTATCAATAAAAAGGACAAATTGAACTAAGTGTGTGCTAGTAAGAATGTGTTCCCGTATGAAGTGATAATCCAATTCAATATGCTTGGTACGAGCATGGAACACAGGATTTGAGACCATATATGTAGCACTGAGATTATCACAAGGTAGGGTGATAGGCGTAGACATTGGAATTTGTAACTCCTAGAGCAGATGAAGTATCCATATGGTTTCGGCATAAACATGGGCAAGAGAGCAATACTCAGTTTCGACGCTTGATCGAGAGACAATAGATTGTTTTTTGGTGGTCCAAGAGATCAAATTGGAGCTCAAGAAAACACAAAAGCTAGTGGTAGAGCGACAGGAGTTAGGTCAACTTACCCAATCAGTATCAGAATAAGTCTTGAGGCTCATGGGAGTTGCACTACGCTGAATAAAAAGGCTAAAGTTCAGAGTCCCTTTAAGGTACCGAAGGATTCGTTTGGCGGCTATAAGGTGGTGTGTCCGAGGTTGGCACATGAATTGAGCAACATGATGAACAGCATAGGCAATGTCTAGTTTGGTGAAAGTGAGATACTACAAGGAGTCAACCAATTGGCGATACTCAATGGCATCTAACAAGAGATCCCCACTTTGAGATGACAACTGAATTTTAGCACATACATGGGTGTTACAAGGTTTGCAATCTGTCATCAAGAAATGTGCAATAAGATCGATAGTATACTTGAGCTGAGAAAGACGTAAGCCAACAGATGATGAATTTGCTTCAAGGCCCTGAAAGTAAGATAGGAAACCAAGGTCACTAAGCTCAAACTCCTTGCCAAGAGTAGTGATTGTTGACCCAATGGAATACCCAAGAGAGGGTGTGAATTAGGGAATTAAAAATTATCAAAATAAAACTTCGATAAATCAAATAATTAATTTTAATCCTAAATTAATTATTATTTTTATATCACAACGGAACTATATAATCAACTAGGTGCACACCAAAACAATCACAAGATAAACAAATTAAAGATTGTAGCATACACAGATATATCCTAGTTCACCAAGTTACTTTTGGCTAATCCAGTCCTTTGAGCCCTACGGAGATTTGTACCCACTAAACTCAAGATTCTTTTACAGGTAAGAACCAAACCCTCATAATGATTATTTTATAGACTCAAAATCAACCTTTACAAAATTATTTTCTCAGGCTAAAGAAGAACATCTACTTTTTACAGGTTAAAGAATAACCTAATTCTTTTTAACACTAAAGTCAAAGAATCAAAATCTCACCAATCACTCTAAATATCTTTTTACCCGGTAAGGATTGAACCGTTACAAAAATCACTTAAAACACAATTCTATCTGGGAAGAATCATTACCTCAATCTCTTTACAAGAAGAGACTGAAATTCGGTTACCCTTTGATTAAATACCCCCAACAGTATTTAATTCGTCACACTACTCACCAATACAAATTGACAAGCAGAATATCTCACTCGGAGCTTCCACCACCCCAGATAAATAATAACTCGATTAATATCCCAAATCTAGTGATAGAAAAATGTGAAATTAAAAATATGATTTTAAACAAGACAGGGGTAGCAAATAAATGAGCACGTAATAAGATTCAAGAAATTATTTATAAAAAATTTCTTCAATAAAAATCAGAAACAATTTCTAAGGTCAATTTCCAAAAGATAAACAAGTAATGCAATAACAGAATATAATTGGAAAGATCTCACATGGAATCCACAGAAAGAATAATTAGAACGATATAACTTCAAATCCGGTAACAGCAAAGATTAATAGCGATTGATCTTCAAGAACGCCTCTTAGAATAGCTTGCACAATATCTCATAATAATAACTCTTATAAAAGCTCACAAATTATCTTAATTCTTTTTACTCTCTTGATATTGATTTACTGCTTAATGATATATGAAAAACGCAGGTCTATATATATGTGATATAAATCACATCTTTAACGGCTAGTTCCCATGTATCATGACACTTAAATGCTCTCTTAGACCCCGTATATCATTATGACTTCATTTTAGTTCAATTCACTTAATAATGGCTTTTAAATCTTTCAATTAAGTCCCCCAAATATTTCCCAATCTCAATTAATTAGAATAGAATCGATTTTATGTACCAAATTGAGAAATATTAAAAATTAATGAACCAAATTAATAGGATTTAAACATTAGGTGAAGCATATCTTAAATATAATAATATCCCCGAAATCTCTCTCAAATTCCAACAAAAAATGCTACTTTTGGATATAATCTCGGAATAAACAAAATCCTGAAACAGTGCGTCTGGTCGACCGATCAGTCGACTGCCCTATTCAGGATGTAGCCAAGCTATTATTGCTTCGTTCATAGGTCAACCTGTCTGTCGAATTGGAAATTCAGAGAGTTCGTTTTGCCTTCACCGGTCGATCTACCTATCGACTTAAAGATACAGAGAGTTCAGTTTCTCTTCACTGGTCAACCTGCCTGTCAACTTAGAGATACAGGTTGTTTCAGTTACTTGGTCTAGGCGACTCCTCAGTCGACTTGTATATGCTGGATCTCTTCTCTGAACTCGTTTTTAACTAATTCTTTTTTTACGTTTCACCCCTTTAACCATTTTCTTTTCTGAATTAGCTTCACTAACTTCTTAAATTCCAATTTAGTCAATTAAAAATATTTCTTCTCAAATCACATATAAAAGCAAATAATTTCACCTTATCAAAACACACATAAATAATAAAAACTTTTTGTGCTGTGTGTATTCTTAATTGGGATATTAAGAGTTGAAATTCACCTGAATTATTTTTCCTAATTTCTTCAAACTCTTAATTCTTCATCATCTTGGTATTATCATTTAGCATCCATTTAATTTGTCATCATCTTCATCACTGGAACTTAAATAACTGAAATACTCAATTAAACCGTTAGTTCCACCAAAACATTAACACTTAATTGTTCATTAAAATCTTAGGATCAATAGTGATGAATAATGAAACTAGAGACGGTTGATTGCTAGTGAGTATAATGTCATCGATATATAAAAGAAGAAGTATCACATCAGAGTTAAAGTGGAAGATAAACAAGGAATAATCAACTTGACTCTGGATAGAGCTATACTATAAGAGAAATGTGCTGAGACGTTGGAACCAAGCGCGAGACGCTTGTTTGAGGCCATATATAGCCTTTTGTAGATGATAGACATGATGAGGATGAGACGGATATATGAAACAAGGTGGTTATGACATATATACAGTTTCATCCAAAACGCCATGAAAAAAGGTATTTTTCGCATCAAGTTGGCGCAATGTCCAACCAAAAGATATGACAAGACTGAGCACAGTACGAACAGTAGTAGGTTTGATTATAAGACTAAATGTCTCAACAAAGTCCACACCCTCTTATTGATAGAAGCCCTTGGAAACTAGATGAGCTTTGTATCACTCAATGGAACCGTCTGCTTTGTGCTTGAATTTGAAGACGTACTTACAACCCAAACATGTTGATATGGGCAAGGAAGGACAAGAGCCCAAGTTTTTTTCTTCAATAAGGCATTAAATGCACTAGTCATTACTTGACGCCATTCAGGGATATGAACAGTTTGAGTATAGCATGTAGACTCATTAGTGGGAGATGGAAGCTGAGCAAGTAGAGCCTAGGGGAGAGGATAACGTATTGTACTATATGTTTGAATAAGAGGACGACGTGTTCTATCACAATGACGTGTAATCATAGAATGTTGCAGAGAAACTAGAGGAGCCTCAAGGGTGGAAACAATAGAAGAATTAAGCGGAGGAACTGGAGGAGCCCCAAGGGTGGCAACAACAAAAGGATCAGGTTGTAAGGGTTGATTTTGTCGGCACTGATAATAAAACAGAAATGGTTGATGAAGAGAAGGTAGAGCACTATTTTGTGTAGCCGAATGCAGAGGTTAAGCAGGAGCTAGTGGTAATAGAGGAATAAAGGCCCATGATGATGGGTCTAGTGGAGTGCTTCTGGTGTTGGATGCAAATGGAAAATATTGTTAATTAAAACAAACAAGTCGAGAAATGTACACTCTGCCAGTTATGCGGTCTAAACAACAATAACCCTTGTGCTGCAAGTAGTAGCCTAAAAACACACATTCAATAGTTCTTGGCAAAAGTTTATTAGTTAAGCACGCACCTAAATGCGGATAACATACACAACCAAACACACGTAGCTTAGAGTAGAAAGGAGTATAACCATAAAGACGGGAAAATAGTGAGGATCACTAAAGTTTATAGGAGGAAAGACGATTAATTAGATGAATAATAGTGGAGACTACTTCGGGCTAGTGATTGAGAGAAACATGACTTGTCAGAAGGAGGGTACAGGCCATGTCAGCAATATGATAGTATTTCCATTCGGTAAGGCCATTTTTGTTCGGGAGTGTGAGAACAAGAGAGTCTATAATAAATATCTAGGGAGAAACAAAGAGATTTGAAAGGATCACTATCATATTCTCCACCGTCATCACTCTGAAATTGTTGGATGTGTATGGCAAATTGAGTTTTGACATAGGCTAAAAAAAATTGAAATGTTGAAGAACTTCATATTTTTGTTTCATGAAGTATAACTAAGTGAAATGAGTGTAGTCTTCAGTGAACAACACATAATATTTATAACCAAAGACAAAAAGCACAAGAGATTTTTATACATCAGAGTGAATTAAAGTAAAGGGAAAAGAAATTTTTATTTCTTGTGATCTCGGAAACAAGAGATGTGTGGATTTACCCAAAGCACACCCGGAGCAGAAGGAGAATTTAAATTTAAAAGGAGTGTATAAAAATTTATTTGAACCTAAGTAAAACATTATTTTAGTAGATGGATGACCTAGCCGATTATGCCAAAGGGTGGATGAGTTGACTGAGGCAGATAAAACGCATAGGCAGGGAGGGTTAGCAAGTAATTTGTAGAGACCATAGAGGAAAGAACTAGAGGTGAGATCGAAGATATAGAAGTGATGAGCATCAAAAGCGCAAAGAACATTATTATCCGTGCAAAATTGAGCAATAGAGAGTAAATTTTTCGCATCGATGGAACAACATATATATTATTAAGAAGAAAGGATGAGGAGTCAAGTGGTAGTGCCATGTTATCTGTATAAGATATTGGTAGGTGATCACCATTGCCAAGTTGAACAGAAGCTGGACCACTGTATGGTGTGTATTGCTGCAGAAGAATGAGGTTTCCCGTCATGCAGGTAGATGCACCAATGTTAGGATACCCGCTGGGATAATTGGGTATCCATTTTGAATTTTGTTCATTCTGATGCACCTGAGTTAGAGCAATCTATAGGCCTACAAAGGCAAAGTTCAACGATGAAAGAACAGATTGTTGTGCCAATTAAGAGAGCCGATAATATTTGCGGGCAAAATAACCAATCCCAAAGCACAATTGACATTGTAACATGGATGTGGATGTAGTAGACATGATTAATTTAGGGAGACAAGTGAAATGGTAATTCCTAAAAGGTGTGGGGTGCAAATAGAAACTAGTATAAAGTTGGAGGGAAGAGATTGGTAAATTCTGGAAAAAAAAAAATAGAGGTTGGTTTGGTAAATTGTGAGTTGGACAGTGAGTTTTAGTAATTCAAAAAATAAGAAGGAAGGGGTTGAAAACAATTGGGGTAATTTTTGTAATTCAGAAAAAAAAAAAAAAAAAAAAAAAAAAAAAAGGAAAAAAAAAAAAGAAAAGAAAAAGGAATAGGTTGTTATTAATGTCCTAGGGCACATAGTGAGCGATAGATGAAAAGAAGCCACACCAACGCAGATAGGATTCTGGAAGCTGTCGCACAGCCGTGTGACATAGCCGTTTGAGTTTCGGTTGAGGAGGACGTCGACATTGCAGCTGCTTGAGATGGAAATAATGACATCACGATGTCAGGACGCCAGAGAGGAGAGATTAAGACTAATAATCGCGGTGATTAGTTCGGATCGATAGCTTCAAACCGATGATGATTCAGGTAGTGAGTGGCTAGGGTTTTAGAGAGAAGACCAACAATGAAGCCGTGATTTCTCAATTCGGAAATCACAGATTTAGAAAAGAAATGTTACTAAGAAGAAATAATTGAGATTAAGCTGATACCATGTGAGTAAACATGATTCAACTTGCATTTCATTATATACAATTATCTTATTTATAGAAGAATTATATTGTAACTATTTCTAAATTACAGATTTGATAACTGATATGAAATCATTTTTAAATACCTAAAATATAGAATTGTAACTAATTATGAAATGAATGTTGATTTGTAATTGATAATGAAATTAAGGGAGGTTTAATAATATACAGTATAATTGGATGAAAAATTTATTTCCATTCATTTTTAAACTTATTCTATTAATTTCAACAGGAAAAAATTAATTTTTCATTTTATTTAAAAATAAAAATAGATAAAGTATGCATTTTTGAAGTAGAGAAAGATAAAGTGATAATTAGACAAAGAAGAAAATTATAAAAACTAATTTAATCCAAATACGTAGCTTTTTAATTTAGGTTTGACAAATATTTTTTTAAAAAAAATTATTTTACATTCTGCTATAAAAATCTATTAAAAATCAGAATATTTTTTTTTCTAAATATTTTTAATAGAGGTTTGAGATTGATTTGGGATGAATCGATAGCTGAGATAAGGAGGAGGGAAAATTCTCGTTTCACTCCTTCACTTTCAAAGCAGTTGAGTTTAATTATATTTTATACCTTTTAAATATAGTATTTTTGTAAGACTCTGATCTTTGATATACGCATAGTTTAAGTCACGTTTTAAAATATTTCGGAAATAACAAGGTTGATGGTGTTATTTATGATTTAATTTTAAATTTGAGGGGTTAATTCGTAAATTTTTAAAACATTAAAATTTGAGGTTGGGTTTAATTAAAAACTTAACAAAACATGAAGGGGAGGATTGTGTAATTATATATATAGGCGGTGAAGAAAATGAACGGAGAAGAAACGGGCCACATGTCCGGCTGATTGATCACACACACACTTCGATATATATACATATATATGTTACATATATACATAAATATACATACGGATAGAGGAAGAATCGAGAAGATGAGGGAAAAATAGAGAGAGAGAGACAGGTCGGCGGTAGAAAGAGAGAGAA
Source organism: Eucommia ulmoides (assembly GCA_016647705.1). Taxonomy (NCBI): domain Eukaryota; kingdom Viridiplantae; phylum Streptophyta; class Magnoliopsida; order Garryales; family Eucommiaceae; genus Eucommia; species Eucommia ulmoides. The sequence goes on from CM028328.1 coordinate 44,689,525, forward strand.
GGCAATCGACAGCGTCGTGTTTCGCCGACAGTGAGTTTGTGTGGTTCATTTGTGGGTGTGTATGCTTGCTGAATGTGTGTGTGTCGATGGTGCTATGTAGGTGTGTGTGTGTTTTCTGTTTCCGTTTGGTGTTACCGTATGTGTGCCGCGTGTGTATGTGTTCCGACGGTTGGTGGTGGTTCGTTGAAGGGGGTGCATGCTTGTGTGTTGTTATGTATGTGTGTGTAGTGGATTCGACCGTTAGGTGTGTGTGTTCTGGTGTGTGTGTTATTGTTCAGCTGTGTGGGTGCTATGATGGTGTGTATGTGGGTATGGGTGTGGGTGTGTATGTTATTGGTTATTTGTGTGAGTGTGTGTGTTTGATGTTTGGGTGTAGGAGTGTTCATTTGTGTGGAATAAGTGTTTCGTTGTGAGTGGTTGTTAGTCGTCGTGGTTGTGGATGGTGGTTACCGGAGTTGGCGAGGTGAGGAGAGAGAGTAGCGGTTGAGATCAAAACAGAACAGAAAAAGGGGATAGCCATCGCCGCGGTGCTGCGATCCTTTGCCGTGAAGGTGAAAGATCAGGGAGGTAAGAATTGAATCTGCAGACGGTTCGCCTAGGCGGTGGAGCGTCAATAAGCAAACTAGAGCAGAGAAGGAGCGTGTACGCCGCGACGGTGGGAGCAGGAACATAAATTAAGAAATGTTAAGGAGATCGACAACCATTTCGGAACGGGTAACGTTTCTCGTTATATTTTATAAATTTTAATCTTAATTACTAGCATCGAAAATGTCCAAATGGTGATAATAAATATTGAGACCGTTCACATGAATATAATTCTATATAGTTAAACATTAATAGAGAAATACTAGTTGAATAGTAATATAGAATGCGGAGAATAGGAAATGACGGAAATTGGGGTTTGCATTGCATGATTAGGTTATTTATACATAAAATATTAATTTAAGCCTTGTCACTATTAGGTTCGTAGACACCGAAGTATCAGTACAAAATAGTCAGTAAAAGTTTTCAGAGCAGATAACCAGGTGAGTGTACTGTTTTCTTGTAAATCTATTTCCATATATATATATGATGAAAAAATGTGTTTACTTAAAATTGGATGAATTTTCTAACTTAGATGGATCAAACGTATTTTGGGTGTTTTTGAAATTGTAGAGTTCATTGTTTTTCTAAAAGGGTGGAAGTTGATCATGGGCAGAGTTGTTGTTGTTGAGGTGGAAATGAGTTGTTGTTGTTGAGGTGAGGTGCAAATTGGTGTTGGATATTCACCTGTTTGGTATAATCCAACAGAGCGTTGTTCACCTACTTGGCATAGTCCAGCAGAGCGTTGTTATGTCCTGCGAGAAAGGCATATCCTACGGGTGGTACGGTACTGTTGCAACTCCTGATTGTGAGGTTAAAGCGATCACATGTGTAGACACGGCATTTTGACCGCTTCGCAAAAAAATATACTTTGTTTTATAGTTATTTTTATTTTATTTTTCTATTTATTTTATTTTGATTGTACCGTATTTGTGCGGTTTAATACTGCTAAATTAAGTTTTATTAATCCCTTAAGTAAATTAAATATTAGTAATTAATTAATTTATTTTTTTGGTTTTGTAGATTTTTCGAAGTGGAATAAAAACGCGTTAATTCGGAACAAAATGGACCAGAAACAGACGAGAACGAGAGAATCCTGGACCGAACGGGGGCGGGGGGGGTGCACTAAGGTCGCACGTGCGACCAAGGGCTGGTCGCACGTGCGACCAAGCTGGTCGCTACAGCGACCAGTTGCACTGGTCGCTGTAGCGACCAGTGTTGCTGGCCGCATGTGCGGCCAGCATTATTGCTGGCCGCACATGTGGCCAGCAGAAGGGGGCCAGCCCCCCCCCTTTTTGGGTGCACCATTTTTGGTGCACCCAAAAGGGGGGTGGGTGCACCAAATTTCGGTGCACCCACCCCCTTTTCCCCTTCTTTTTCACGCGTTTGTCGATTCTTCAGAAATCCTTCCTTCCTATAAATAAAGGAAGGATCACAAGAGAATGAGGAGAAAAATTTTGAGAGGAAGAAATTTTTTAGAGAAATTTTTGTAAAGGAGAGGAGAAATCTAGAGAAAAATTTTGAAGAAAATAATATTATTTTCATTTTATTGTAATTTTGAAGAAGAAAAATCTCCAAGAAGGTGGTAAATTTTCATCTGTTATAAATCTTACTCTTATTTTTTTTAAGTTGTTATTATACTAATTTTTTTTTGTAAATTAGATTTTTTTTTTTCTTCTTCCTTTATTATTTATTTATTTATTTATTTATTACTTTTTTTTTTATTTTATTTATTTATTTATATATATATATATATATATATATATATTTTTATTTTTTTATTTTTAAAGTAAATAATAAGAGGTGGAAAATTCTCAACCTTCAATTTGAATGACTAAGATTTAGAAGGGAATTACTCTCCTCGATGCGTGTGTACGGGTGTTTTATTTAATTTGTATTAAATATAATGTGCTAACAATACGAGGTGAAAAATTCCCAACCTTCAATTTGAATGGCTAAGATTTAGAAGGGAATTACTCTCCTCGATGCGTGTGTGCGGGTGTTTTATTTAATTTGTATTAAATATAATGTGCTAACAATACGAGGTGGAAAATTCCCAACCTTCAATTTGAATGGCTAAAATTTAGAAGGGAATTACTCTTCTCGATGCGTGTGTGCGGGTGTTTTATTTAATTTGTATTAAATATAATGTGCTAACAATACGAGGTGGAAAATTCCCAACCTTCAATTTGAATGGCTAAATTTAGAAGGGAATTACTCTCCTCGATGCGTGTGTACGGGTGTTTTATTTAATTTTTATTAAATATAATGTGCTAACAATACGAGGTGAAAAATTCCCAACCTTCAATTTGAATGGCTAAATTTAGAAGGAAATTACTCTCCGCGATGCGTGTGTGCGGGTGTTTTATTTAATTTGTATTAAATATAATGTACTAACAATATGAGGTGGAAAATTCTCAACCTTCAATTTGAACGGCATAAATTTAGAAGGGAATTATTCTCCTCGATGCGTGTGTGCGGGTGTTTTATTTAATTTGTATTAAATATAATGTACTAACAATATGAGGTGGAAAATTCCCAACCTTCAATTTGAACGGCATAAATTTAGAAGGGAATTACTCTCCTCGATGCGTGTGTGCGGGTGTTTTATTTGTATTAAATATAATGTGCTAACAATACGAGGTGGAAAATTCCCAGCCTTCAATCAAAACGGTCTAGGTTTAGAAGGGGGATCACTTCCCTCAAATGTGTGTGTATGTGTATATAAGGAGGATTTAAAAATAAAATAAAAACATTCGGATTTAAATTCTAATTGGACTTAATCGGATAAGGTACCGTCTTTGGACGGGCGTCTTGGGGTGCTTGACACCTTCCCCGAGCGTAACTGACCCCCGAACTCTTTAAACGAATCTCTTGTTAGACCATATTATTTTTGGAGTCAAATTTTACTTAAGCCATTTTTTTAATTATTTTCAAAAAAGAAAAATATGGTGACCTAGCACATCATTTAAACCCAATGCTAGGTGGCGACTCCTTTTTCTAAAACAGGCTTAAGTACATTTTAATGAGAAAATCAACGTTTTTAAAAACCCTTCTCGTTTTACCAGCGCCAAGCATATATAAACATTTATATCTATATATATATATTTGTTTTTGGTTTTCTCTGGAAAAATTGGGGCGCGTTCAGCTGGCGACTCCGCTGGGGACGGCTGAGGGTTGAGCCCAATATGTCTGAATAAGTCCAATTAATCTAAAGTCCGAATGTTAAATTTTATTTTATTTTTTCCCTCAATTCAGTAAATAAGTTGTGATTTTTTTTATTTTTTTATTTTTTTATTTTTTTTATATATCATTTATTTTATTTTATATATATATATATATATATATATATTTTTATTTTTTATTTTTTTTCTCCCTCTCAGGCCCTTATATCGTTGTAAATCCTCTGATAAAAACAAAACTGTCTTGTATCCATATTATCCCCTCAGGATTCTATGATACAAGACGAGAAATGATTTTTTGTACTTGATGGATTTATGACGTCTGGGGAAGTCCTAAAAAAAAAAAAAAAAAAAAAAAAAAAAAACACCAAACAAGTTCAAAGTTTTCAATATCGGTAGGGAACGACAAAAAAATAAAAAAATAAAATAAAAATAAAAAAAAATAATAATTTTTTTTTTTTATTATTAGTCGTTATCGAAATTGAAATCTTCGAATTAGAAAGGGCTTTAAGGCCACCTAAGACCCACGTGAACTAAAAAAATGATTTTTTTTGTAGGTGAAAAAGAAAAGCACAAGACAAAGAAAATTGGTCCCCGAAAAGCAAATCCAGTTCCCTCCTTTCGAAGTCCGATCTTTACACGCAGTCGAGCACAGACTCATTCCAGGATGACATCAAAAAGCAATCCCGAATCTCCCCGAACGACCCAGATAGCTCAGATGCAAGAAACTATTGACAGGTTGATGGAAAGGATCAATGAACTTAGCCGACCTCAGGAGGTGCCTATTCCTCCATCCAACGGGACTCCTGTGACTGAATCCCCAAATGGAAACCCTGCAAGTGTTGGGATGGAGAACTCAGGGCCGAATCCGAACCACGTCGGCCCGAACTTTGTAGTACCGGTCTACTATGGACCTCAGATGGGCCCTCATCCTTTCGCCTATGGAGCTCCGACATATCCCATCCAGGGGCATGTCTATCAGGCCTCGCCAGAGGGCTCGGCCCCCGCCGCTCCGCAGATCCTCATTCACCCGGAGAGGGTCGTTGCTCCACCAAACAATTCAAATGATAGCCAACCGGCCCCGGCCATTGAAACTGAAAACAAAGAAGAGAATGGCCCTCCACCGGCTTGGCTTCTGAAAATGGAGAAATTAGAAAAAACTATGGAAGAATGGCAAAAAGAGAAGCCGTCCAGGAAAGCGACGTACAAGGAGTTGTCAGCACCACCCGGGATTGTGTACCCGGAAAATTTCGTGGTTCCAGAATTCACAAAATATGATGGCACTGGCCCTCCAGAATGGCATGTTAGCATTTACAAAGAGGAGTTAGGAATTCATGCTCGGAACGAAGACCTTTGCCTAAAGATGTTTCGGAGGTCGTTGAAAGGATCGGCTCTCAACTGGTACATGACCCTGGAGCTATCACAGATTAAAACATTTGAAGATCTGGTAGAGGCCTTCTGTGAGCAATATGTGTACAATAGGGATGTCGCGCCAGACCGCAATACCCTCTACCAGATACTGAAAAATAAAGACGAAAGTTTCCGGAGGTATACTGCTCGTTGGAGGGAAGAGGCTGCCAAAGTTGTCCCTAAGCTGAGCGAGGAGGCTCAGTTAGAGATATTCAAATCAATTCAGTCACCGCCGTTCTATCGAGATCTCTCGAGCATAGCAGAGGTTTCTTTCGGCGATGCGATCAAACAGGCCGAGGTGACGGAAGAAGGAATAAGGAGCGGAAAAATTGAAGGGGCCCAATCCAATCTGACGAAAAGGTCAGCCCCGCCAAAGATGAAAGAAAATGAAGTAGCTGTTGTCGTTTCCCCTCGATAAACCCATTACCAGAACTACCCCCAAACTCCTTGTCCCCAGAACTACCCGAACCAGAACAACCAATATCACAACTACCCTCCTCAAAATCGCCAAAACCAAAACTATCCTCAAAACCAACCCTATTCCCAAAGCCGCCCCCGCTATTACCAAAATGTACCTCCCCCTTATCAAAACCACATTCCCCAATATTACCCTCAAGCCTACCCAACACCCTCTTACCATACCTATCAACCACGCCCGAACACCCCACCTCAAATTCCTAACCGCACTCCAAGGTCAGGAACCCAATACCACCAAGACCTTCTACCTCATGCTACTGGGGGAAATTTCCAAAACGACAACAGAGAGCTACAAGACCTTCCGGTTTCGATCACCGAGTTGTACCGGAATTGTTTGAAGCAGGGGATGCTGACGCCCCTTCCATTCTACGAAGTTAAACCTGGGAGTAAAGCAGCTTCTTCAAATGCTTTCTGTGAATACCACTCGGGAACCAGAGGACATGCGACTGAGCAATGCTTTCAGCTAAAAGACAAAATCCGGGAGTTTATACGGACCGGAGCCATCACATTTCCTAAAAAACCTGAGGCCGGTACGCCAAATTGTCAGCAAAATCCGTTGCCTGAACACGCCTCCTCAGGAAGTGGCGTCAATCTAATTTTCACAGAGGAAGTCGAAGAAGAAGTTGATGTGATCGATATAGGTGGTGTTTATTTACACCCGGAGGTTCTCTACGGAGGGTTCGAATTACATCTAGAAAGGGTAGCCCAAAAACTGGAGAAATCTCTAGTTTTGTCTTTCCCAATCCAAAAGATGGTGGAAAATCTCAATAAGGTTCCGTGGAATTATGAGATCGTCGCTAAAACAGGAGAAGGAGAAGAATTGCCAATCTCCGTAGGAGAAACCGGTGGAATCACTCGGTCTGGAAGGGTGTATACGCCACAGGATTTGATCAGGATTCCTATGAGAGAACCAAGAGGGGCCCTGAAAAAGCCAGTGTCAGAACCGGAGGCTCACGACTTTCTAAAGGCAATGAAGAATTCAGAATACAAGATAGTGGAGCAACTCAGCAAAGCACCGACACAAATCTCGATGCTCTCACTACTCCTATCCTCAGAAGTACATAGACAGGCACTGCTGAGAGTCCTAAATGAAGCCCATTTGCCTAGCACGATCTCTCCGGAGAAATTTGTCACTCTGGTCGAGCAGGTCCTAGGATCTAACACCATCACTTTCACAGATGACGAGATGGACGATGATGGAACAGGTCACAACAAGCCTTTGAATATCACGGTCGAAAGCCATGGAATGTTCATAGCTCGGGTGCTGATTGACAATGGATCGGCACTAAATATCTGTCCTTTGTCAACCCTGGAAGAAATGGGGATAGATCTATCACAGGTTCGATCGTCTAAGACGGTTATCCGAGCATTCGATGGGGCTAGGAGAGATAGCGTTGGAGAGATTGACCTGCCAATTGAAATTGGTCCAATACAGTTCAATGCGAAGTTCCAAGTGCTCGACATACCTGCTTCGTACAACCTGTTGTTGGGGAGGCCATGGATCCATAACGCTGGGGCAGTGCCTTCATCTCTACATCAGAAGATCAAGTTTATCATTAATGACACACTATACGTGATCAGGGCTGATTCAGATATCATACCTTTCCATCAAGCGATAAGTCGGCATGTCCCGTTAACAGATGATGGAAAGGAGAAGGAGAAGATTGAAGCCTCCTATCACGTGTTCGACGTTGCAAATACTACTTTTGTGAAGGAAGGAGGACACAAGATGACACCATCACTGTCTAACACTGTGGCCTTCATTGCTAAAGAAATGAAGTCTCGGGGTTGCATTCCCGGGAAAGGTTTGGGCAAGAATCTAGACGGAATTACAGAACCGATAGAAGTCAAGGAGAAGAAGGGGAGATTCGGATTGGGATACGAGCCGACAAAAGCAGACAGAGCGAAGTTCTTCCGGAAGAAGAGGGATGGATCCCCAGACAACCAGCCAATGAAAATTCCGCATATCCGGGTCACTTTCCCCTATCCAGCAGAAACCCTCAACAAAGGGAAGGAGACCGCAGGATTCAAGTTGCACCCTGAGAGAGTAATGATCAAGGAAGCTGTGAATGTAATCATGAGAGACGAGGCAGGGCCAAGTCATGGGTCTGGTATTCGAACCAAGGGAAAAGAAAAGCTGCAGAATTGGGATTCTTGTTCTCTCCCAATTCGCCAGGCGTTTCGGTAAACTTAGGGAGATTTTCTGTTGGTCATCCCTCCATCCACCTTGCCTTCTAGATGGAAAGGGATTTTGCTTTGTAATGGGTTTTTATATTTAATGAATGCAATTCTGTTTTATCCGATATATGGTTTAAATGTTTAAATTTTATGCTTTCAGGATGTCTAAAACACCAGTGTATGATGCATGCGATATAACTGAGCCAGAGTGCGATAAGTATGATTTCAATGCAGAACCAGACCATGACCCGATGGGAGTGGAAGCAGAAGATGACTCTTGCCAGCCAGACGATGGTGAGATCCGAAAAGCTTTCACGGAGTTCGAGAACAAGCCGATTCCCAGTAACGATGAGACCGAGTTGATAAACTTGGGGACCTCGGAAGAGTTGAAGGAAGTAAAGATTGGATCAACTCTCATGACTCTGGAAAAGAAAGAGTTGACAACGCTCTTAATTTCCTACCAAGATATCTTTGCCTGGTCCTACGATGACATGGTAGGACTGGACAAGAGTATCGTGGCCCATAAGCTGCCGCTAAAGCCGGGGAGTGTACCAGTCAAACAAAAGTTGAGGAAACTAAGGCCCGCTGTCAGTCTCGAGGTCAAGGAGGAGATCGTGAAGCAATTCAATGCCCGAATTATTGAAGTCTGTAACTACAGTGAATGGCTCTCAAATGTCGTTCCCGTGCCAAAGTCCTCAGGAAAAATCAGAGTCTGCGTGGACTATCGTGATCTCAACCGGGCGAGTCCAAAAGATGATTTTCCACTGCCAAACATTCACATCATCATCGACAATACTGCGGGGCGAAAGCTCTATTCTTTCGCCGATGGGTTCTCTGGCTATAATCAGATTCTGATGGATGAGAAAGATCGAGAAAAGACAGCCTTCACTACCCCATGGGGAGTCTTTTGCTATAGGGCGATGCCTTTCGGTCTCAAAAATGCCGGGGCAACATACCAAAGAGCAATGACGACCCTATTTCATGATATGATGCACAAGGAGATGGAGGTATATGTTGATGACATGATCGTTAAATCACAGGAGAACGAGGATCATCTCTACCATTTGAAAAAGGTGTTCGACAGACTTCGAAAGTACCAGCTCAAGCTCAATCCAGCAAAATGCGCGTTTGGGGTGGCTTCCGGAAAACTTCTTGGTTTCATGGTAAATCGCCATGGAATCGAGATTGATCCTGCAAAGACGAAGGCCATTCGTGAGATGCCGTCGCCGAGAAATGAGAAAGAAATCCGAGGTTTTCTGGGGCGATTAAATTTCATAGCCCGATTCATCTTCCAACTCACTTCCACTTGTGAGCCAATCTTCAAGCTACTTCGAAAAGAAAGTGACGGGCGATGGAATGCAGATTGCCAAAATGCCTTGGAGAAAATTAAAGTCTATCTAACGAACCCTCCCGTTTTAGTGCCGCCTCGGGAGAAGGTTCCGTTATTACTATATTTGTCAGTTCTCGACTCCTCAATGGGAGCTATTCTTGGGCAACTCGATAAATCTGGAAAGAAGGAGCAAGCCATCTACTACCTCAGCAAGCGCTTCACAAAGTATGAAGAAAATTATACCTTGCTGGAGAGAACCTGTTGTGCATTGGCTTGGTCCGCTCAAAGACTGCGCCATTATATGCTCCCACTGACTACCTACTTGATAGCCAGGATGGATCCCTTAAAATACATCTTCGAGAAGCCGATTCTGTCAGGAAAAGTTGCAAAATGGCAGATGCTGCTGACGGAGTTCGATATCATCTACAAGACCCAAAAGTCAGTAAAGGGTCAGGCGATAGCAGATCAGTTGGCTAGTTGTCCAACTCAAACGGATAACCAGCCTCTTGAGACGCTATTCCCTGACGAGTCGATTCATGCGGTGGATGAAGAAAATGAGGAAACAGTCTGGAAAATGTATTTTGATGGAGCAGTGAACTCTCGAGGGGCTGGAATCGGAGCCGTTCTGGTTTCTCCGGGCAAACAGCATTATCCAGTGGCTTCCAAGTTGAAGTTCCAGAGCACAAATAATCGAGCTGAGTACGAAGCCTGTATTCCAGGACTCCAGCTGGCTGTCGATATGAAAATCAAAGAATTACTAGTGTTCGGAGATTCTGAGTTGATAATCAATCAGGTGACGGATAAATATGCCACGAGAGATCCGACCTTGATAGCCTATAACAATCACCTCCTGGAGTTGTGCGAGCAATTTACAATAATAGAATTTGAAAGCATACCGAGGCTAAAAAATGACTTCGCCGATGCCTTAGCTACCTTGGCATCTATGATATCTATCACTCGAGAGGATGATGATATCATTCCAGTGGTGATCCGAGTTCAACGCCGACCGGCCCACTGCTGCCAGCTTGAATCAGAGCCAGCCAAAGACCCGTGGTACCATGACATAAAGAACTTTCTGAAAAATCAGGAGTATCCGGAAGGGGCATCAAGTGTTGATCGGAAAACTCTCCGGAGGTTAGCAGGCCAATTCTTCCTAAGCGGGGAGACACTGTACAAACGCTCCCCTGACATGGGCCTGTTGAGATGTGTTGGAGTCGAAGAGGCCATCCAGTTGATGAAAGAGGTCCATGGTGGCATATGTGGACCTCACATGAGCGGCTTCATGCTTGCCAAGAAGATCCTGAGGACCGGTCATTTTTGGCTAACGATGGAAAGCGACTGCGTGCAGTTTGTTCGAAGATGCCATAAGTGTCAGATTCATGGTGATCAAATCCATGTCCCACCTTCGCACCTTCATTGCTTGGCGGCCCCATGGCCCTTCTCAATGTGGGGTATGGACGTTATTGGGGAAGTTACCCCTAAGGCGCCGAGTGGTCATCGCTTTATCCTGGTGGCAATTGATTATTTTTCAAAGTGGGTAGAAGCCGTTTCCTTAACCCGAGTGACTCAAAAGATAGTAGCTCGATTCATCAAAGAAAATATTGTGTCAAGATACGGTTTGCCGCAAACATTGATAACCGACAATGCTAAAAACCTGAAGGGTTCAGAAATACAGAAAATATGTCAGCAGTTCAAGATCGAGCACAAAAACTCAGCGCCTTACCGTCCAAAAATGAATGGAGCAGTGGAAGCCGCCAACAAAAATATAAAGAAAATTCTCCGGAAGATGATTGACAATTATAAAGAGTGGGATGATATGCTGCCATATGCTTTGATGGCTTACCGAACCTCGGTTCGGATCTCGACAGGGGCAACCTCCTATTCTCTGGTTTATGGCACAGAAGCGGTGATACCAGCCGAGGTGGAAATTCCATCTCTACGAGTGCTCATAGAGGCCGAGCTTGATGAAACTGAATGGGTACAACAACGGTTGGACCAACTTTGTTTAATCGATGAAAAGCGGCTGACAGCGATATGCCACGGACAGTGTTATAGACAGAGGATTACTAGAGCTCATGATAAACGGGTATACCCTAGAGTCTTCAAGGTCGGTGAGTTAGTTTTGAAGAAAATCTTTCCTTTCCAAGATGAAGCTAAGGGTAAGTTCGTGCCAAATTGGGAAGGTCCTTTTGTTGTTCATAAGGCTTTGAGCGGTGGAGCGCTGATTCTCCAGGAAATGGATGGTGATGTATTTCCCGAGCCCCTAAACTCGGATTCTGTAAAGAAATACTTTGCCTAATAAATGTCCTTATTTCCTAAGTAAGTTTATTTCAATTTGTGATTATCTGTTGCTTCAAAAAAAAAATAAAAAAAAATAAAAATAAATAAAATACGGCTCGAACATGGTGAAAACTCGAAAGGGCGCTATGAGAAAAATGTAGAGACCGTGTCGAAAAAAAAAAAAAAAAAAAAAAAAAAAAAAAAAAGAGAAAAAAAAGCGGCTCGAACATGGTGAAAACTCGAAAGGGCGCTATGAGAAAAATGTAGAGACTGTGTTGCAAAAAAAAAAAAAAAAAAACAGTTAGATCACTCATAGGGGCATTTTTGGAATTCCCACTACGGTTGACTTCCATTGATCGTAAGACTTTGCTGTGTTCGGAACTTGATGAATTTGAGCAAGAGTTGGAATCTGTGAAAAGGAACATCGAATATGACTCAAATTTGCATTGAAATCATATTTGTCAGACAATCCGGCTTGAAATCTCGCAGTCAACTTATCTGGTGATAAAGATACCTGTTTGGGGTAAGGTTTTACATGTTTTCCCATATTTGGTTAAATCAGTTTTGCAGGATTTGAAAAATACAAAGCAAGCAAGAGTATGTGATTCTCCTAAGCACTGAGGATGCCTAGTAGAAAAGAGAAAGTGAGAATCGGCGGGTGCAGAGAAATAAAGGCTGATAGGGATGTTGTCCAAAAAAAAAAAAAAAAAAAAAAAAAAAAAAAAAAAAAAAAAACCAGACCCTGCCAACAACCCGAAGAAAACCTCCAGAAAGTACATCTCTAAGATTGACGGAAGGACGAGACGGAAAAATCTCCCGATACTGTCCCGTGACCCGAGAAAGTCAAGCGCCATCAAATGGGGGATTGCGATGGAAAAGGGGGGGACGGAATTGCTAGTCGTCAAGAGTGACAAGTTTTTCAAACTAAATTTTCGTGTTGCATGTGTTTTTTGTCCAATTACAGGGTTTTCAAAGGACAGGGAAGCATGGATTTCTCTCTCACAAAGACTTCTTACCTTCCGGTTCAAATTAGAAACTTTTATTACTAAAAGTTCCAAAGCTCTAAATGAGCGTCCAGGTATGCGTTTTGCCCTGAAAAGGGCGAAAAGTGAACTACGCCAAACTTAATCCACGGCATAATACTAAGGTACGCAGGCAATCTATAAATGTTCGGTCATCTGAGAGTTCGGCTGGGGCACATTTATATCTTTGTTCTCTCATTCTGAATCAGTCACAAGTGGGGGCATATTTTATACTCTTGAACTTTCTTTAAGCCCCTGGCCAAGAGGGCTGGGGCATGAATAATTTTTATTACTCTAAACGATCCTCTAAACAGACACGTGTTCGTCATGAGTAGCGTTATGAGTCATTTTTTATTACTCTAAACAATCCTCTAAACAGACACTTGTTCGTCATGAGTCATCATTTTATTACTCTAAACGATCCTCTAAACAGACACTTGTTCGTCATGAGTATCGTCATGAGTCTCTTTTTTTATTACTCTAAACAATCCTCTAAACAGACACTTGTTCGTCATGAGTATCGTCATGAGTCATCATTTTATTATTCTAAACGATCCTCTAAACAGACACTTGTTCGTCATGAGTCCTTGTTTTATTACTCTAAACGATCCTCTAAACAGACACGTGTTCGTCATGAGTAGCGTTATGAGTAATTTGTTATTACTCTAAACAGACACTTGTTCGTCATGAGTATCGTCATGAGTCATTATTTTATTACTCTAAACGATCCTCTAAACAGACACTTGTTCGTCATGAGTATCGTCATGAGTCCTTTTTTTATTACTCTAAACAATCTTCTAAACAGACATATGTTCGTTATGAGTACCGTCAGAAGTCATTTTTTTTTTACTTTAAACGATCCTCTAAACGGACATTTATTTATCATGAACATCGTCATGAGTATTCTTTTATTACTCTAAACTTACACGTATTCGTCATGAATCATTTTATTTTATTTGTTCTATTATTGGAAAATACACTAAAAATAAAAATAAAAAAATAAATAAAGATAAAATGGGACGATCAAAATGACGTGGTCTTTTATCTTTGTCAAGCAAGTGGAACTTGCATGACAAAGAGGGGCAGCTGTAGACACGGCATTTTGACCGCTTCGCAAAAAAATATACTTTGTTTTATAGTTATTTTTATTTTATTTTTCTATTTATTTTATTTTGATTGTACCATATTTGTGCGGTTTAATACTGCTAAATTAAGTTTTATTAATCCCTTAAGTAAATTAAATATTAGTAATTAATTAATTTATTTTTTTGGTTTTGTAGATTTTTCGAAGTGGAATAAAAACGCGTTAATTCGGAACAAAATGGACCAGAAACAGACGAGAACGAGAGAGGCCTGGACCGAACGGGGGCGGGGGGGGTGCACTAAGGTCGCACGTGCGACCAAGGGCTGGTCGCACGTGCGACCAAGCTGGTCGCTGTAGCGACCAGTGTTGCTGGCCGCATGTGCGGCCAGCAGGGGGGGGGCCAGCCCCCCCCCTTTTTGGGTGCACCATTTTTGGTGCACCCAAAAGGGGGTGGGTGCACCAAATTTCGGTGCACCCACCCCCTTTTTCCCTTCTTTTTCACGTGTTTGTCGATTCTTCAGAAATCCTTCCTTCCTATAAATAAAGGAAGGATCACAAGAGAAGGAGGAGAAAAATTTTGAGAGGAAGAAATTTTTTAGAGAAATTTTTGTAAAGGAGAGGAGAAATCTAGAGAAAAATTTTGAAAAAAATAATATTATTTTCATTTTATTGTAATTTTGAAGAAGAAAAATCTCCAAGAAGGTGGTAAATTTTCATCTGTTATAAATCTTACTCTTATTTTTTTTAAGTTGTTATTATACTAATTTTTTTTTGTAAATTAGATTTTTTTTTTCTTCTTCCTTTATTATTTATTTATTACTTTTTTATTTTATTTTATTTATTTATTTATTTTTTTTTTTTTTTAAAGTAAATAATACGAGGTGGAAAATTCTCGACCTTCAATTTGAATGGCTAAGATTTAGAAGGGAATTACTCTCCTCGATGCGTGTGTACGGGTGTTTTATTTAATTTGTATTAAATATAATGTGCTAACAATACGAGGTGAAAAATTCCCAACCTTCAATTTGAATGGCTAAGATTTAGAAAGGAATTACTCTCCTCGATGCGTGTGTGCGGGTGTTTTATTTAATTTGTATTAAATATAATGTGCTAACAATACGAGGTGGAAAATTCCCAACCTTCAATTTGAATGACTAAAATTTAGAAGGGAATTACTCTTCTCGATGCGTGTGTGCGGGTGTTTTATTTAATTTGTATTAAATATAATGTGCTAACAATACGAGGTGGAAAATTCACAACCTTCAATTTGAATGGCTAAATTTAGAAGGGAATTACTCTCCTCGATGCGTGTGTGCGGGTGTTTTATTTAATTTGTATTAAATATAATGTGCTAACAATACGAGGTGAAAAATTCCCAACCTTCAATTTGAATGGCTAAATTTAGAAGGGAATTACTCTCCTCGATGCGTGTGTGCGGGTGTTTTATTTAATTTGTATTAAATATAATGTACTAACAATATGAGGTGGAAAATTCCCAACCTTCAATTTGAACGGCATAAATTTAGAAGGGAATTATTCTCCTCGATGCGTGTGTGCGGGTGTTTTATTTAATTTGTATTAAATATAATGTACTAACAATATGAGGTGGAAAATTCCCAACCTTCAATTTGAACGGCATAAATTTAGAAGGGAATTACTCTCCTCGATGCGTGTGTGCGGGTGTTTTATTTGTATTAAATATAATGTGCTAACAATACGAGGTGGAAAATTCCCAGCCTTCAATCAGAACGGTCTAGGTTTAGAAGGGGGATCACTTCCCTCAAATGTGTGTGTATGTGTATATAAGGAGGATTTAAAAATAAAATAAAAACATTCGGATTTAAATTCTAATTGGACTTAATCGGATAAGGTACCGTCTTTGGACGGGCGTCTTGGGGTGCTTGACACCTTCCCCGAGCGTAACTGACCCCCGAACTCTTTAAACGAATCTCTGGTTAGACCATATTATTTTTGGAGTCAAATTTTACTTAAGCCATTTTTTTAATTATTTTCAAAAAAGAAAAATATGGTGACCTAGCACATCATTTAAACCCAATGCTAGGTGGCGACTCCTTTTTCTAAAACAGGCTTAAGTACATTTTAATGAGAAAATCAACGTTTTTAAAAACCCTTTTCGTTTTACCAGCGCCAAGCATATATAAACATTTATATCTATATATATATTTGTTTTTGGTTTTCTCTGAAAAAATTGGGGCGCGTTCAACATGGCTAGCCGATGTATGGTGTGGTGTGGTGTGATATAGTGTGATGTGGTGTGACGGGTGATATGGTGTAGTGGGGTGTTGTCGTATACGGTGAATAAGTTGAATAAATTTGCAAATTATATATACTTTATTTTATATTGGATTAGTGTATCCATTTACGTTGATATATCTATTATTTCGATTGCATTATACTATATGGTTGCTGTGACGTTCTGGTTGATTTTTATTGCTCAGTTGAGATGTTATAAACATCTATACGTTGTTTTCTGTGGTTATAGGAAAAATGTGTTTTCCTTAGGGTATGAGACATATGAGACATTTACATATTATGAGACTTTTATTTGATATATGATGTTTATATATTTTATGCTTGATCCATCTAAAATGTTTTTATTAAGAAGACAATACACTCGCAGGTACAGCAGGTAGGAGTCGATCCCCTTTTGGCACTAAATAGAGCCTGGCAATGCGGTGGTGAAAAAGTATTTTGGGAAGAGCTGGTTGAGGCGAACCTATGAAAGATTCATGGTTGTGTTATCTTTGTTGTTATTATAATTTTGTAGGGACGGATTTGTCCTCTTTTAGAGAGAGTATTAGACTAATATGGTCTCTTTTGGTGGTTGTGTAATTGTATGCACTTGTTATTTTCTAGTTGGTTTGTCGTTCAAGTGATGTCATGTCGACGTCACGCCGGTCCGAGGGGGATGGGTGTCCGGGGTGAGGTGTGATAATTTTATTAGTTAATTATTTATTAAATTTTTTTAATATTTATAAATTAAAAAATAATATATTATCTTTAGACATGCCAAATTCGATACAATGACTTTGGACATGAGAATCCTTAGTTATGTCAAAATATTAGAGCTATAATATAACTATAACAACATTTGTTAATATTTTTAAAGTATTTTACTTAAAAAATATTACAAAAAATGAAATTTAGGGGGGGAAAAAAAAAGGCAGCAGCATATTTATAACCATGATTTTTTTGATTCACATTAAAGCATTAATTAAAAAAAGAGTTTGTTTATGAGGTAAATCTTTTATTTTATTCTTAATTTAAAAAAAATCCATAAACAATTACTGGTTGTGTTTTAGTCATGCGCATAAAAAAAAAAAAAAAAAAAAAAAAAAAAAAGCTTAAAGCCTAATTACTCTCGCAGTTATATATATTTAATTTGTGTATAAAATATTTGTTAGATATAACAAATTTTACACAATTACATATAATGTAACTACATAAAATTTGTAATTTGTAATTAATATTAAATAAATTTATGTATTTAATATTAGATAGGTATAAGAATATACGAGATTAATACGAAAGTAAAAATTAATTTAAATAGTTAAATTAAAATTTATGTTTTAAATGAGATTAATAATATATTATACTTATTATTTGGGACTAAAAAGAAATTATGAAATGGTGCTTGTACTCTCTTAAAATGTGAAGGGCAAAAAAGGGAGAACAACTGTGACAGACAAACGGTCAGCTTATGTCACTGCATGAACTTTTTCGTGTACTAGTAAAGCTGATCCCATTCATGCTAAAACCCAACAACCTTTCCAATAAAGTATTTTTTTTTTTGAAAAAAAAATAATAATTAAATTGTATTTTATTTTAAAAATAAAATCTAATTTAAGGTTAAAATTATCTTTTTTGACTTGTAATCTCTATTTACTTCCAATCATTTTATTTTTAATTGCAAATGAACCCAAAAAGTATTTAAAAACATGAAATTATGACTAATTAAATCCGCTGTGAAAAAAAAAAAAACTAATAAAAAAAATCTAAAATATCTTATTATTATTATTGTTATTATTATTATTATTATCTAATACTAATATATAAAATAGAAGGAGAGAGAATGTTTTAACGAGGTTAGAGAATAGTCCTTTCAAAGGTTTTTTTTTTTTTTGAATTCTTACAATTTTTATTTTTTACTTTTTATTTTTATATATTAAATAATAAATGGTTTTACTCAATTTTGTCTCTTTTCTTTTTGTTTTAATTAATTTAATTTTTTTCCTAATTAATGCACAAATATACGATTAATTCGTGGTCCACATTTTAAATTATTTAAAAAACTAATTGTGATTTAAAAAATATTTTCACTCAAAAAGAAATTAGATACGATATAAATTAATTAAATTAGAATTTGTTGATTTGCAAAAATTGGTAAAGTTAATCCTAATTTATAACTATTTGTTTATTATTTTATAGTATATTTCTAGAAGTCAATTTGTAGAAAATATTATTTCACTTTATGATTATTTATGTAATTTTTAATAGTATATTTATATTCGGTTTTTATGAAACATCTATATTCATTAAAATTTATGCATTCGCTTCCGAATTTGCTACCAAATATTGATATATATGTGTTTCATACCTCAATATTAAGAATTCATTATAATTTTTTTCTAAACCCGCCTGGGTCTAAAACTTGGAATATTAAAAGTAGAAGACAAAATTTTCCACTCAAGCACAATTAAGAATTATTTTTTTCTCTTATCTCCCCACTCTTATAAAATCAATGGCTAAGATTATTTCTCTCCTATTAATTCTTTTCATTTAAACTTGGATAATTAATTTTTTTACAATGATGGATTACCGAGACATATTACCACCACCTCCCCAAATCAAATTTAATGAAGAATAATTTTTGTATGCAACCAAAAACCTTACCTTAACACCATTTATATTTTTTCAAATAACAAAATATTCATGCATTAATTTTGCAAAGAAAAAAATTAATTATTCAATGGACTTAGATTATAGTCTTTATCATTTTTTTTGTTGGGTATAAATATCCGGTATCCGATAATCACATTGGGTATCCGATTATATTCTTTATCTGATATAAATAAAAATACTAAAAATGGAGTTATGATGAAGAAAATCAATTTCATCATTTTCTATCTCTATTTTTTTTTAGTAATCTGAATTGGCCTATTTTTTTTTATTTTTTTTTTCTTTCGATATTTAGAAATAATTGTTCATTTTCTTAAGAAATTATCATGTTTTTCAAACTAACCTAAAAATCATAAAGTTTCACAACAAAAAATTTTAAAAAAATTGAACAACATAATTTTTTTACACCTGTGCATAAATACACAATAATATCATATGTTATATATTAAAAATGAAAGTCAAAACTAAAAATAAATCACAGCTTAAAATAAGATATACCTCCAATTTCTTTATTTTAATCAAATCAATGGCCAAAAGTTTCTTTTTCACAATTAATATTCTAACCCTACATCATTTATGAAATAATTATTTCTAATTTTTCAAAAATATATATTTTTATCCCATTATTTATATGGAAAAATCAATTATAATCTTGAAATTTCATATACAAGTGAATCCTTAAAAATATTTATTTTTTAAAAAATACTCTATGTTTTCTATTATATGTTGATGAAAAATCAAAATTATAACATTAAGCTATTAAAATTTAAAATATATATTAATACGTTGTTTTTTTCTTTTCTATATTTGCATGTAGGTAGTATAATTTTAGTTTGAAAGAGCAGTGGTGAGTGGGTTTGGACAGCGGGGTGGCAAAAGTCACGCTTTACGAGGCCACGCGTGACAACACACACACGCGCTCTCAACTATTATATTAAGCGTTTACTGGACATTCACTATTCACCCCCTAAATTTTAAATTTGTGGTAATTTAAGTTTTACTTTTTTAAGATTTTCAACTAAGTCCTTAAAATCTGAAATTGCTTTACACTGATACTAATAGAAGTATGCTTACAGTAATATAATTTTAATCAAATTTACAAAATTTTAAAACTTTTCCAATTTTGACTTTTTTTTTTTTAATTACGGTAAGGTGTTGTTTTGGCCAGCTTGCGCGCGCCTTGACTAATCATCTTTCCAAGTGATCTTAAGAGTTCACTCCCCCACGTCAGCCCCCATATCAGCATGGTGCATTCAAAATTAAATTCTTGGAGTACTCCCGAGGAGAGTCGAGTCCTGATTGATAAAGAATGGAGACACATCCCCATGATTTGGCGACTTGAAATTTTGACATTTAATGTTAACTTATATAAGCTAAGTTCTATCTAGAATTATTTCTAAATTCTAAGGACTTAATTACAAATTTGAAATATCAACGACTAACATGTAATCAATATCATCATTTTTTTCCAAGAAAAAAAATAAAAAAGAAAAGAAAGAGGGAGCTCCCTTGAGTTTTCCTGTATAAATGTAAAATGTGGACAACTCCATCCTCGCTCACACACACACACACACACACACACACAAACACACACTAACTGCACTGCTGTCTTAACAATCGGAAATATGTCCGTAAGTCTCTCTCTCTCTGAAACGCATGCATTCTATACTTAAGCATATGATTAATGGAGAATGTAGGCAGTAATTTTCGAATTTAATAAATATAGGTTGTGGAGGTGAGGGTTCCGAATCTGGACTGCGAGGGATGTGCCTCTAAGTTGAAGAAAGCTGTCTTCAAGCTCAAAGGTAATTTATTTATACACTTACTATTTACCCCTATTGTTTTCAACATTTTTGGCATTGCTTTCTATTTTTGGGGAAAATCTATGGTGGCTTTGTGTTTAGTGTTTCTCACATATCCTTTGAACACTTTCGAATAGAAATAGAATTTTGAAAGCCATTATTGTTACACTCAAAAAAAGTGTTTTGAAAATGTGGGAACAAAGAGCATTTTGTTTCCATAAATGTGAGAATAGAAACACCAAACAAACAGGCAGTGTGTTTTTAACTTTTACTCGGTTTTTTTTTTTTTTTAAATAAAAGACAAATACTCTTCTCTTGTTTTAAAAATAATATATATATATATATTTTTTTTATTTTTTTTTTTAATTTTCTTAAATAACACTCCTATTTAAAAATAAATAATATTTTTTACTCCTATTTTTTTAAAATCACATTTACCCCTAACCCACCCAATCCATCTCACCCATTGCCACCACCAACCTATTTTTTTATTTTTTTTTAAAAAGGGGTGAAAAATATTTTTTAAAATTTAAAGGAATATTTATGTATTTGAATTTTAATTATTTTTGAATTGTTAAGGAAAAATTTGTTATCACAATAAAAAAAAAATCAGAAATTTTTAATTTATAAGTAAGGTAAGTGATGTTTGACAAAAAATAATAGGAATGACTGATATTTGATAAATAATAGAAAAGTTTTGTGATTTTAGAAACAATCACATGGAAGGTAAATAATAATTAAAATACCCTTTCAAATACTATACTCAGTGATGAAATCATACAATTAAAAGTGGGGCCATAGAGAAAATATTTAAAGGGGTATAAACTAAAATATGCATTAATATAAATATTTTTGGTTTTTAGAAAAATTAATAATGTTAAGTTTCACTTTGCACCACTAAGTTTACGTGCATATGCATTTTATCATTTGATATTTCAATTATTGTTATTTATCCCTTGATATTTATTTTTGTATCAATTTGGACCAATTAATTTTAGAGTTGTGTTTATTACATGAGAAAAAAGTAATAAAAAAAATTTGAAAATAAAAAAAATATAAAGTCAACAAGAAAAATAAAATCGAAAAATTTGGGATACAATGTGCAAAATTGATAGACAAAAATATATTTGAAAATATAAAACTTAATTTGACGTCTATTTTTTGTTTGTACCATTCCAAAAACTATTTAAACATAAATAAATAATTTAACACGTATCGGTAACATGTAAGGCCGACAAAACAGGTAACAGGTCGTGTAATAGGTCATTACACGATATCACGAAACACGATAAGACCCAAACATGAACACGATACGATAAACATATCGTGTCAGACTATCCAAACACGAACACGACTCGCAAATTATCGTGTCAACATGATATGACACGATAATTTTTCGTGTCACACGATAACACAAAATCTATTAGGTAAACATGACACGATAAGACCTGATAGATTTCCATTACATATTAACCTCTTCATTACACGTTAATGACCTGTTAATTTGTTAAGTTGACTAAATGAGTAGGATTAGGAAAATGTGAATATATATTAGGTACTAAATTATAATATTTGATAATTTGGGGGTGTAAAAATAATTTATTTAACGGGTAACATATTAGATCTCAAGTTATCGTGTAACCTGAATACACGAAATTCTTATCGTGTAACCTATTGGGTTATCAGGTGAATCTGATAATTTGCACCATTTTTTATCGGGTTATTGGGTATGACACGATAATGACCCGAAACCTGATAAGCAAAACCTAGACCTGATAATTTTGTATCGGTCTCGTATCGTGTTATCGTGTAAATACCTGTTTTGCTAGTCCTAGTAAGATGTAATTAGGCTGCAACTAAATTGGAAAGGTAAAAAGTGTAATTTAACCCCCAAATATTAGTTATACATGATTCGTAAATTATATATTTTTTGTAATTATTTTATTAAGTTTAACATTATTGATTAATATAATATGTTAATTATTATTTGTTCATATTATTTTTTGGGGCCCGCACCGAACCCTCCTATTTGAATTTGGAAATTACCAATCCGGCACATTTGTTTTGTTTTGCACCGATAGCTACTTTTGCGCAAAGTAGACCAAAATATCCTTATTTATTAAGAATGTAACTTCTAATATAAAAAAGGTGCGTGAAATCTGGTGGGATAATATCAAGAAATATGAACATCAAAACATAAGATTTTTTCGTGGTTCTATTATTGAAAAATTAATATTTTTACACCATATTAATCAATGAAATGTTCTATTTTCAATGAGATATTAATCGCTATATTTGGATGAGTGAAACATATTTTCAGTAGATGTTACATGTAACATCTATCATCGGTATTAATTTTTAGTGGATGTTATATGAAAATATATTTTCAATGGATGTTACATATAACATTTATATCAATAATTATTAAAATGACGATTAATATCTCATTGAAAAGAGAATGTTATATGTAAAAATATATTTTTAATAGATGTCACATGTAATATCTATAATGAATAATTATTTTAAAACGTATGTTCAATAGATGTTACATATAACATCTATATCAATAATTATTTTCATTTGATGTTATATGAAAACATATTTTTATTGAATGTTACATGTAACATCTATATTTCAATGGATGTTACATGTAACATTAATGTAATCGAAAGCATTATTCCATCAAAGATAATGTGTGTTCGTGTTGAATGTAACCTCATTGGATTCGTGATCTTGTGCATGTTCAATATGCGTGTTGAATTTAACACGATCTAATCTTGCCAAAATTCAGTGTCTTTGTGTAATACGTTTGTTCAACACAAAAAATCGATAAAAACCCTAATTTTCTCACCTAATTCGAATTGAATCTGAATCTCTCCTTTCGATATTCTTGAAATGGTTCATCAGTGCTTCGCCGGATTCTATTCTCTCTCTTGAATTTGAATTTTTGAAAAACCCTAACAAATGGAAAGTTGCTCTACTTTCCAATTGAATATATGTTTTGTAAGATAAACTGTAGCTAAATGAGGAAACATCCGGCCTATCGGCCCGCTCTGAAGAATTCATGGGTCGGCAGGCGGGCGAGATAGAATGGGCGGGCACTACTAACCAAGCCAAGCCTAGTTTTCGCCGATAGGCGCCGGTAGCTTGCTTCCATTGCATTAATCTCGCGGGAGGGCAAATTAATAATTTGGTCACCGTGTGTTTTTAATTTTGAGTTGAATCGGTCCTTGTGAATGTTACGGTGGGATTTATTGGTTTATTTTGAAACATATTCTGAAACAACCGGGTTTGATCGGTGCAGGATATTTGTTTTTAGGTCTGTACGGTAATTTTCCCTTATTTTTTTCAGGGGTGGAAGAGATAGACGTTGAAATGGAGACCCAGAAAATCACAGTCCGAGGCTACGGTTTGGAAGAAAAAAAGGTGCTTAAAGCGATAAAGCGTGCCGGAAAAGCGGCAGAGCTTTGGCCGTACCCTGTGGGTCACTCCCATTTCGCGTCGTTTTACAAGTATCCGACCCACGTCATGACCCACTACTATGACGAATCTCGAAACGTAGCTTCGGCGAACTTACACGCCTTCTTTCAAACTCCGGCGGTGTATTCCGTCGCCATTGCTTCCGATGAGGCCGTTGCTTCAATCTTCAGCGACGAAAATCCACATGCCTGTGTCATCATGTGATTATCTTTAATTTATTAATTTTGGTTCAATCGCACTCTATGCCCCCAATGTTTTATATAGTTTCACATTACACCCTAAACTTTTGGTTGCAGTGCATTGCATCCTAAATTTTGTGTAGGAGGTTAAATTGGTTAAGTTTTTGCTAGAAATTCTACTTTCTAGTTATATTTCCCGGGATCTCTTGGAAGCAATTCACGCACTTAATATTTGTGTTTAAGTTAGGGGTGCAATGTGAGTAAGTGAATTTTTTTGGGCTGTAAAGCAAATATTGATTAATCATTAATTTGTTTGGTCCCTCCAGTTGATAATGGATTTTTTATTATTTAACTTTTACTTTAGTGTTAGTTTAGTCAAATTAACCTTTTAAACATTTAGGTTATTATTTAATCCATTTCTTACTATTTACTCCTCTACCGTTAAAAAAAAAATAGTGAACAAATGGTTATATCTCTGTATAAACATAAAAAACCCTAACCCTCATCCCTAAAGTCTCATATTTTTCTCATTTCAGTCGTCCCCCCTTCTCTCTCTCTCTCTCCATTCTTCTTCCAATTCGAATCCATTGTCGTCCGTTCGCACCGCCCAACACTCCTCTACTTCTATTCACCACCTCTGTCCATTAGGCGAGCATGATGAATGACAAAGCAAACAAAATGTTCCAGATTTGTAATTTTCTTGATCTAGAAACTTGGGCGATGATTTAAACAATGAACAATGAGGTGAGCACGACGAACGATGAGCACGACATTCAGATCTAAAAACTTGGGCGATAATTTGAATGATGAACTACGAGCACGGAGAACGACGCGACGAACAATGAGCACGACGAACTCTCTATCTTTCCCCATGGAATTTCTAGATATGTGGTATTTCCAGATATGTTCTTTGTTGTGGAATTTCCATATCCGTTCTTCGCCGTCTGTGCCTTCGAGATCTTGTCAAGATTTGTTCTTCATCATTTGTCTTCATCGGTGTTGGTCCATCGTGAACCGGTTATTCAAGATCTATTATTCGAAATCTGAAAATTCGGATCTGAAATCATTTACATCAGATCTGGAAAACATTCATATCATTCATTGTCAGTTTTGTTGAATGTTCATTTTGGTTTGGTGAATGTTTACACCAATTCGTTTTCGTTGATGATGAGGGTATTTTTGGGCACCTCTGAGTCAGCACTTGAGACCCAGCCACGTGTCAACCCTCGCAATGACAGGGACGTATTCCGAAATCCACAACGCCACGTTGGAGTATACACCGACTACGGTTCCTCCCTGGAATCTCATTTACACCCAGGGAGGAGCGAAGAGCCCCGCAAGGACGTGCCACTCTGAGCTCTACGCCGTGCCCTCAGCGATCAGTTTCAGGGACTCAGTCGCTCACCTCGACCGACTCCCATTTTCACCTTATTTCTTCTCTAGGACTCCACGGATCTCTGCGCTCCTTCACCAGCTCATCGCCACAGGCTTGTCAAAAGCCCGCAGGCTTTGCCAGATGGGCCCAAAAGCCTAAACCCAATGATTATCTCATAAACGCCCCAGATTATCGGCTAAACACAAGGTTTCGACTAATTAATCGTGTTTAGGCCCGACTAATCATCTTCAACGCCTATATATATCGGGGGCTATGTAAGCTCGAGGAACGCTTGAATGACTTACATTACGTGCGAGTTTATTTGTTTCCTTACTATATTCTGTACCTTTTCTCTCTGAGCACTGATTACCACGCCGGAGGGGCTTCACCGGGACAAACCCCGGTCTGAGCCTTCTGCAGGTACACTCCCTGAGGAGCAAGACCCTGGACACAGCAGGTCAGTCCTCCCAGGACCCAACACAGCTCGCTCGAGGACTTTTCAACCGACGACTCCACCTCAACAAGAGGACCCACCTGTCATTCGACTGGACCATGGAGGTTTACATTGATGATATGCTGGTAAAAAGCTTGCGAGCTCACGATCACATGGCGCACCTCCAGCAATGTTTTGACACGCTGAGAACCCACTGGATGAAGCTCAACCCCACCAAGTATATCTTTGGCGTCTCTGCAGGGAAGTTCCTTAGTTATATGGTCTCTCTGCTTCCTCAACTGCAATGAGCGCGGCCTTGGTGAGGGAGAAAAATGGTGTCCAAAATCCGGTGTACTACTCCAGTAGGGTCCTCCTTGATGCTGAGACCAGATACTCCAAATTTGAAAAGTTAGCCTATGCCCTGCTGATCGCCTCCAGAAAACTCCGGCAATATTTCCAGGCACACACTATTGTGGTTCTGACGGACCAACCCCTAAAGCAGATCCTGTATTCTCCTGACGTCTCAGGAAGGCTGATGAAGTACAGTTTTGAGCTAGGACAGTTCCACATTGAATATCGCCCAAGAACAGCAGTTAAAGGCCATGTCCTCGCTGAGCTCACCTTCCCAGAAGAGCAGGATCCGGGAGTAAATCATCAAAGGCCTCCATCTCTGGGAGACCCGAGGACCTTCCCCAGCCCGTGCGACTTCGACCCGACAACGTGGAAGCTCTTCACAGATGGATCATCCAATGAAAACGGCTGTGGGGCTGGAATGATTTTGGTAGCCCCTGATAAAGAAGTTGTTGAATACGCTCTCCGACTCAGGTTCAGGGCTACGAACAATGAAGCTGAGTACGAAGCCTTACTTGCTGGTCTCCATTTGGCAAGGGAATTCAATGTGCAAACTCTCATGGTCTTTTGCGACTCGCAACTTGTGGTCAACCAGGTGAATGGTGGCTACATGGCAAAGGACCCGAGTATGTTGGCATACTTGGAAAGGGTCAGAACACTTATGACAGATTTTAAAAAAATCCAAGTGTCTCAAATCTCGCGTGAAGAAAATAGGCACGCTGACGCCTTGGCGAATCTCGCCTCGGCAGTCGAATGGACTCTGAAGAGGAGCATCCCTGTAGAGTACCTTGACACCCCAAGCATTGCAGCCTCGGATCCTGTGGCCACTATTGGTGAACTCACTGATCAATCAACTTGGATGGACCCAATCAAGCAGTACCTAGAGCGAGGTACCCTCCCAGAAGATCGGACGGAGGCCAGAAGGGTATGCTACCGGGCATCAAGGTACACTCTCATTGATGGAGTTCTTTATCGAAAGTCATTCTCAGGCCCCTGTTCCAGATGTATTCGTCCTGAAGAAGCCAAGTATGTCCTGAGCGAAACTCATGAAGGATTATGTGGTAACCACTCATGGGGTAGGTCCCTCGCCGGAAAACTACTCCGCCAAGGATATTTCTGGCCCAAAATGCATGAGGATGCCATGGAATTTGTTAAGAAATGTGATAAGTGTCAGAGATTTGCCCCATACCCTCACGCTCCTCCGACCGTGTTGGTTCCGATGACAAGCCCATGGCCCTTTGCTCAGTGGGACATTGACCTCCTCGGGCCCTTCTCCCAAGGGACCGGACAGAGGAAGTTCCTGATCGTTGCCATCGATTATTTCACAAAGTGGGTCGAGGCTGAGCCATTGGCACGGATCACCAAGGAAACAATTCGTGACTTTGCATGGAAGAGCATAGTGTGCCGATTTGGGGTCCCAAGAGCGATTGTGTCCGACATTGGGACCCAGTTCGACAACTCCCTCTTCATCACCTTCTGTGCCGAGCTAGGGATCAGGACAAATTTTGCCTCCCCTGGCCACCCCCAATCGAATGGCCAAGTAGAGGTTACAAACAGGACCCTCTTACACGGGTTGAAAACAAGACTTGATAAATCAAAAGGATGGTGGGTGGAAGACATCTACCCTGTCCTCTGGGTGTACCACACCACTCCAAGAACTCCAACAGGAGAAACACCTTTTGCGATGGCCTTCGGCTCCGAGGCCGTCATCCCCACAGAAATGAGCGTACAAACTCTCCGAACTACCGAGGCCTTTGATCCAATCAAGAATAATATGGCATTATCACTGAGCCTTGACCTCCTTGAAGAGCGATGGGAACAGGCCCAAATTCGGCAAGCTGCCTACCACCAAAGGGTAGCGAGATATTACGACCGGCGAGTCCGCCCTCACTCCTTTGATATCAGTGACCTTGTTCTTAGAAAAGTTACTCTGGCTACCAAAGAACAAGGTGCCGGGAAGCTAGCCCCCACTTGGGAAGGTCCATATAGGGTCACCGGGATTACGCGTCCAGGAACCTACAATCTCCAAACAGAGAACGATGTACCACTCAGGCACCCGTGGAACGCCGATCATCTGAAGCGCTACTTCTGTGGGGAAGCTTCCCCTTTGTAAATAACTTTTGCTTTCTACGGTGTAATAGTTTTGCTTATTCAAATAAACAAGATGTTGTGTACAATGTGCCTCGTGCTCCTCCAAACAAACGACATCCCGACCCACAAGGTCATGGGTGATCCTCCCTAAACGGCCTCCCGACGCTCAACGTCGTAGAGGACTCTTCACAAGACTCATCTCGGCGCTCAGCGTCGAGGGTAACAACCAGACCCTCTCCGGGAGTCAATAGTCCGTACCCAGGGATAGACTGAGGTCATCCACCAAGGGTGGGGCATTGATTGGGTCTGAGGGCCTGCAGCCAAGTACTTCTCCCTACTAGTCGACTATTAGTCCGACGTTCTAAAAGGGAAGGTGCTCCTGCATAGACTAAATGGAGATAACCTGAAAAGGTTCTTAAACGAGCCTGACTACGGAGAACTCTCCAATGACCGGTTGCAGGGGTCTGACCACCGTGTTATGCCCCTGCGGACTGAGAGGACCAGGTCCCTTGGGAAACACTCCTATTAAGTCCATGACACGATTTTCTCACGATCAACTCGTGTCCCGGACTGGGGGGGTAATGGTCCAAGGCCCTGGACAGGGACGAGAAGTTCTTGAATGTTTTGTAAACTTTTCAAAATTTTACAACTCTAAAAATTATGTCGGGTAGAAAATGGCGTGACAAAAATGTCGGGAAGAAGGATAGACTTGCGGAAGTACGCAAAAGATAATTTACATTCATATGTTTAGAAGATGTACAAGAAAGGGTCATCAGCCCATTACAAAAAGAGAGGATCATCCACCCAATGCAAGTCGACAAAAAGAATAAGTAAAAAGGTAACAAAAGCTCAGGTGCTGGGAAAGCAACGGCTCGGAGATTAGTCGTCCCCGCCCTCAAAGTGAGGAGTGTTCGGGAGGGGAGAAGAAACGTCAAGCTCACCCTCTTCAGTAGCCCCCTCAATAGCATCGTCCCCCTCAGCATCTTCCTGCCTAGCGCCTTCGTGCTCGGTATTGCCCTCTAGCTCAGAGAACTCCATCTCCACATGGACAGGAGAGAAGCCAGGGTGCAAGCGGTGGATGGCCTTCATTGTGGCCTTATTTCCAGCCTCTAGGAAGTCGCTGGCCATATTCTCCTGAAGCTCTTCATACCCAGGGCCCTCCTTCCACTACTCTACTGCCTCTGATTTGCCCTTCTCCCTGGCCTGGGCAGCAATGGCCTGAGACTTCTGCTCTTGGTCTCTAGCGCGTCGCTTGTATGAGGCTAACTCAGCCTCAAGTTTATCAATCCGCAAGTTGAGGTTTTGCTTATCAGTTCGGAGTCCAAGGTTCTCCGTTTGAAGGGCGGACAGATCAGTGCGGAGTTTGGCCTCCACCTCGTCACTTT
The DNA here is from genome assembly GCA_016647705.1 of Eucommia ulmoides. Taxonomy (NCBI): domain Eukaryota; kingdom Viridiplantae; phylum Streptophyta; class Magnoliopsida; order Garryales; family Eucommiaceae; genus Eucommia; species Eucommia ulmoides. Next base: position 44,719,086 of record CM028328.1, read on the forward strand.
TCTTTAGAGAGGTTCGTTGAGAATCCACCTTGGCGAGGAGTCCATTTTCGGAGAAGATCTGGTCCGCCAGCCAGTGATACCGAAGGGCAGCCTGTCGAGATAGACAAATTGGGTAGATAAGAACATGTTCGAGAAATTTAAGATGATTTGCAAAGAATATAAGTGCTGAGAAAGATTAAAGCACTTACCCCCGTCAGGTCTCTATAGACGTCTCCGACAAGTTGCTCAAGACTGGTACTGGCAATTTTTCTCATATCAGCCGGAGGGGTCACCCGGCCTAGAAACCCCGGTGCGAGCGCTGGGTTATCCAACAGGCGAGTATTGACCTCCACCCCAGTGTTCCCGACTTCGAAGAAATCGGGACGAGCCTCAAGAGAGATAGGAGCAGCTAGTGCTGGCTTTGAGAGACATCTGCCCTGTGGTGTGCCTTGCTTAGTCGGCTTCCTGGTAGGGCGCTTACCCCTCTCTTGAGTAGTCACCCTGGTGTCTGGCCCTCGTGCTTAGGGGCAGGACTCTCCGGTCTTCGCCCTGGTGCGGGTAGGAGGCTGAGAAGGTGGAGTAACACCCTTAGATGATTGTCCCTCCTCAACACTGGGGCTCCCTATGGCCCCAGTCTTTCTCTTGGAAGCAATCTTCCTCAGCAAAGCAACGTTGTCCATATCTGCTAGGAAATCACGACTCAGAATATCGGACATTAGGTGTGAAAAATGAACGATCAGAAAAAATTCTTACTATTCTCAGGCCTCAACGGGAGCTCAGTAGGGGGTAGAGACGGATCTCGGTAGAAGTAGATATCGTATAGAGTCGAGCTCAGCAACTCATTTAATTGGTTGAAGGGTGTCCTCAGGATTCTCTCTCTACACAACGATCTCGGGACGCAACTTCTGTGCCTTATGCAACTTCTTACTCGATTTTTCGCACTCTATACATACATAAAAAAAAACAACAACAACAACAACAACACGACAGGAACCCAATAAGCTCAAAGTGCCTGGAGCATCGTTCCATCAGCCATCCCCGAGATTTTCTTACTAGTTTTTCCCCAGTGTCGCTGAATGGGATTCGGGTGGTCCTGCTCGTCAGGGCCGAACTCCCAGCCAATGCCACCAAGGTAAAAGTACCTCGGCTTCCACTTTGGCGCGCGGGCTTCCGTGTCAGTTAGGAACGCTGACTTGGAGGATACGTAACATAGCCCAGCACACGATGGCAGAGACTTGGCGGAGAAAAGAGCACAAAAAAGTTCCAGGCTCGGTTCAATCCCTTCCGCCTTGAAGATAATGTATGCCGCTATCACTATCTTCATACTAACCGGAGCCAGTTGTGAGGGGCACAGACCAAGCTCCATGCAAACCGCTCGGACCCAGGGGTGAATGGGAAAGCGAAGTCCAGCAGTTAGCTAGTAGAGGAACACGGTAATAAAGCCCGAGGGTGGCTGGTGTGCCCGTTGGTCAGCATAAGGCATCCTCGTCACGACAGACTCCGGGAAGGTGTATAAGCTATGAGCTTTCACCAGGTCCTTCTCGGTTACGTTGGACTGGAGATCCCAAAGGGGACTTCGAATGGGAATAATGGAGTGCAAAATCTCGGGTCCTGGACTGCAGACGGGCCACGGTACCAGGGGAATGGCTTGAAGGAACACTGTCTGTGTTACGCGATCCTCCTTCTTTGGAATGGCGACAAAAATGGGCTCCCGTGAGGAGCCTTCTCCTCTGCGCTCGTCAGGGAAACCGATCACGGACACCAGGTCAGCCCGGGAAGGTTTTCCCCTTGGCAATGGTGTCCGAACCACCAAGAAGGAAGAAGATAAGTTCAGGGTGCCCCGGCGCCGTCCGGCATCCTCAGTAGAGGGAGGGGTTCGCTCCAACGTGCCGGAGCCTGAACTGCTCATTGAGCTACTCTCAGAAGAGAAATAATATTCCGCACTAGAAATGTTAGAGAATATTTCTAAAATAAAAATAGTACCGTATAAAGAAGCTTCTTAGGAAACGACGAGAGAACTCGAATGCGTTTCAATGAGGCGTCTACTCTCTATTTATAAAAGAAAAAAAAATTGGCCCTAAATTGACGAGCGTGTCGACAGACGCACCAGGCGCGCACGCGCGCCAGCTAGCCCCAAAAGGGGCCAGCGCCACGCTGGCCCCAAAGGGACCAGCAGGCCAGCGTGTGCTGGCCCCAATGGGGCCAGCCCGGCCTGCGGTACCCTCAGGGGTAACTCGACTCCTCGCATGCTCAGCGTGCGTTCCCTCTCTCCTAGAGCTCATCTCAATTCTCTCCGCGATGCAGATCAGTCAATGCTCAGGGCTCATTCACGGTGAACGTGTGTCGCCCTGAAATTCAAAAAAATTCGGGGCCGCCATGCCGTGCTACCTGACCCCGGACCTCGGCGATATGGGAATGTATTTCTAATTAGCTTCTCTAAAAAAGTTAAACTCCTGGAAAATTGTCGTCGTGAAATCTAAAATATTCGGGGTCGCCCTACCGTGCTACCTGACCCCGAACCCCGGCGATATGGGAGCGTATTTCAAATTAACTCCTCTAAAAAAGTTAAACTCCTGGAAAATTATCACTGTGAAATCGAAAAAATTTGGGGTCGCCCTGCCATGCTACCTGACCCCGGACCTCAGCCGTGGGGGAGCGTATTGCAAATTAACTCATCTGAAAAATTTCAACTCTTGAAAAATTGCCGTCCTGAAAATCGAAGAAATTCGGGACCGCCCTGCCGTGCTACCTGACCTCGGACCCCGATCATGTGGAGGCCAATTTCGAATAAGCTCCTTAAGAAAAAACTCACTCTTGAAAAAGTGTCGATCAGAGGTGTTTCTTGCAATCCAAAGTCTCCAAGACGCCCATTTCAGCCAGAAATTGATATCCCTTACCGTCTCGCTCCCCTTGTCGCACAGGGCTAGGGGGGCTACTGATGAGGGTATTTTTGGGCACCTCTGAGTCAGCACTTGAGACCCAGCCACGTGTCAACCCTCGCAATGACAGGGACGTATTATGGAATCCACAACGCCACGTTGGAGCATACACCGACTACGGTTCCTCCCTGGAATCTCATTTAAACCCAGGGAGGAGCGAGGAGCCCCGCAAGGACGTGCCACTCTGAGCTCTACGCCGTGCCCTCAGCGATCAGTTTCAGGGACTTAGTCGCTCACCTCGACCGACTCCCATTTTCACCTTGTTTCTTCTCCAGGACTCCATGGATCTCTGTGCTCCTTCACCAGCTCATCGCCACAGGCTTGTCAAAAGCCCGCAGGCTTCGTCAAATGGGCCCAAAAGCCCAAGCCCAACGATTATCTCCTAAACGCCCCAGATTATCGGCTAAACACAGGGTTTCCACTAATTAATCGTGTTTAGGATCGACTAATCATCTCCAACGCCTATATATATCGGGGGCTATGTAAGCCCGAGGGACGTTTGAATGACTTACATTACGTGCAAGTTCATTTGTTTCCTTACTATATTCTGTACCTTTTCTCTCTGAGACTGATTACCACGCAGGAGGGGCTTCATCGGGATAAACCTCGGTCTAAGCCTTCTGCAGGTATACTCCCTGAGGAGCAGGACGCTGGACACAACAGGTCAGTCCTCCCAAGACCCGGCACAGCTCGCTCGAGGACTTTTCAATTAACGACTTTACCTCAGCAAGAGGACCCACCTGTCATCCGACTGGACCATACTCGAGGTGTGTACCAGTTTTATGCACCAACAGTTTGACCAGCGCCCATTTTGGGCACTGGGGATAGCCCAGCGCCCACTTCTGTGGGCGCTGGTCCCAGCACCCAGCATAAGTGGGTGCTGTCCCCAGTACCCACCTGGGCACTGGTCAGCCCGGCTGGGCCATCGCCCAGTGTACTGCGGCAGTCGGCGAGCTCCCGGCCACTCACCATGTGCCCGCCTCCCTGAGGTTCACTTTTAGTTTTTTCGTGCTGAACGCCGTCCATGCTCAGGGCTTGTTCACGGTGAACATGTGTCGCCCTGAAATTCTAAAATATTCGGGGTCGCCCTACTGTGCTACTTGACCTTGGACCCCGACGATATGGGAGTGTATTTCAAATTAACTCCTCTAAAAAAGTTAAACTTTTGGAAAATTGTCGCCGTGAAATCTAAAATATTCGGGGTCGCCCTACCGTGCTACCTAACCCCAGACCCCGGCGATATGGGAGTGTATTTCAAATTAGCTCCTCTAAAAAAGTTAAACTCCTGGAAAATTATCACTGTGAAATCGAAAAAATTTGGGGTCGCCCTGCCGTTCTACCTGACCCCGGACCTCGGCCGTAGGGGAGCGTATTGCAAATTAACTCATCTAAAAAATTTCAACTCTTGAAAAATTACCGTCCTGAAAATCGAGGAAATTCGGGACCGTCCTGCCGTGCTACCTGACCTCGGACCCCGACCATGTGGAGGCCTATTTCGAATAAGCTCCTCAAGAAAAAACTAACTCTTGAAAAAGTGTCGATCAGAAGTGTTTCTCACAATCCAAAGTCTCCAGGACGCCCGTTTCAGCCAGGAATTGATATCCCTGACCGTCTCGCTTCCCTCGTCGTACAGGGCTAAGGGGGTTACTGATGAGGGTATTTTTGGGTACCTCTGAGTCAGCACTTGAGACCCAGCCACGTGTCAACCCTCGCAATGACAGGGACGTATTCCGGAATCCACAACGCCACGTTGGAGCATACATTGACTACGGTTCCTCCCTGAAATCTCATTTACACCCAGGGAGGAGCGAGGAGCCCCGCAAGGACATGCCGCTCTGAGCTCTACGCCGTGCCCTCAGCGATCAGTTTCAGGGACTCAGTTGCTCACCTCGACCGACTCCCATTTTCACCTTATTTCTTCTCCAGGACTCCACGGATCTCTGCGCTCCTTCACCAGCTCATCGCCACAGGCTTGTCAAAAGCCCGCAGGCTTCGCCAAATGGGCCCAAAAGCCCAAGCCCAACGATTATCTCCTAAACGCCCTAGATTATCGGCTAAACACAAGGTTTCGACTAATTAATCGTGTTTAGGCCTGACTAATCATTTTCAACGCCTATATATATCGGGGGCTATGTAAGCTCGAGGTACGCTTGAATAACTTACATTACGTGCGAGTTCATTTGTTTCCTTACTATATTCTGTACTTTTTCTCTCTGAGCACTGATTACTACGCCAGAGGGGCTTCACCGGGACAAACCCCGGTCTGAGCCTTCTGCAGGTACACTCCCTGAGGAGCAGGACTCTGGACACAGCAGGTTAGTCCTCCCAGGACCCAGCACAGCTTGCTCGAGGACTTTTCAATCGATAACTCCACCTCAGCAAGAGGACCCACCTGTCATCCGACTGGACCATACTCGAGGTGTGTACCAGTTTTATGCACCAACAGTTGATTTTTTTGGATTTTTTTCAATATTTGTTTTTATTTGTTGTGGTTGGTTGCGCATCTGGAATTTTTCAAATCTAAAAAATTCCAGATGGGGAAGCTCACTTCGCCATTTCAGACCTGTTTTGATATGTTAGTCTTGTTAATTTTGATGTTTTTTTTTTAATTAACTTGTAGTTCTTGGTTTATTTTAGTTTTTTTTTTTTTTTTTAATTTTTTATACTTTATCTCCCTAATTATTCACAACTATTTTAAATAGTAATGTGAATGTTCATAACAAATAGCATAAATGTTCTTCCTGTAGTTTTCATGGAACACAATAAAAGAACGTAAAATAGAAGAACGTGAGAACGTAATTTGTTCCCATATAAAATTTTGAACATTCATAACAACAATTTGCTCATAAATAAGTATTAAATGTTTAAAAATAGCGAAATAAAAATTTGAATGTTCACACTTACTATATTTTACAGAATGATATTTTATGTAAGTTATGAGAAAATGATGGTTGAAGAACAGAAGACTATTTTCTAAAAAATCTCAGGAGACTAAAAACTTTATTATAGTAGTTGGAGGTTTATTTCTTGATTTGTATATCTTTTGAGGATTAAATAATAAATTTCTCTTTAATCATTTCATGTATTTTTCAATCATATAACTTTGAGAAGATTATCAATGACACCCTATGTATTTGAAATGATGACCATGGTAATCCCCTATCTTTTAAGAAATACCATGAAGACCGCTTGTCGAAAACAAGAATTGGTCAATTACATTTTTACCCTTACCTTTTATCAATATTTTAAAAAACAATTAAGTAATGAAATTACTGTACTAACCCTATCTACATATTTTCTTAATATTTTCTTCTTTTTTTCTTTTCTTTTATTTCTTTCTCTCTCTCTCTCCCCAAACTAGTTGAACAAATAAGACTTCCACCATTACCGTCTACCACCATCGCTTCTAACTACCATTGTTACCACCACCAGTCCTTCTACTCCAAGGCATCTCTACCAAGAAAGATCTTGGAACAATTCTAGATTATTCTTCTCTCCACTCATTTCCTCTCTCGATTGCCAATAATTCATGGCTCAATCTTTTCCTCAATCGATCTTTTTTTTTTTTCTCCCTCTCTCTCTCTCTCTCTATATATATATATATATATATATATATATATATATATATTGATATAGAGGAAATCGGGCAGGACTTGATTTTTTGCCATGTGTCCACAAGTGCGATCCAGGGGTAAGAAGCTACAATGAAGTGCAAACTGATCGACTCACTTACCTAAGGATAAACACCATCTTGGGATGCACCACGCCACCCTCGAATTGATCGAAACACCAGTCAATTTGTGTAGGTTGGTCCACTGACGTCGACTTGTTGACCCCGGGGCACAACACCACCATTGTTCCTACCAAGAAAAAAGTTACAACGTGTATTGCTAATTTAGGAAAGAACCATCATCACTTACCAGGTAACGGCACATTAATTTTGTATCTCGCCACATCAGAATAATTATAATAGTTTGTGTTGGCCCAGTGAAATACCCAAGATAGGGGGTGAATTGAGTAATTAAAAAATTATCACAATAATACTTTAATAAATCAAATAATTAATTTTAATCATAAATTAATTATTATCTTTATATCACAGTGGAATTATATAATCAACTAGATGCATACGAAAATAAATAAATAAATAAATTAAATATTGCAGTACGCTAGAGATTTATATTGGTTCACCAAGCTACTCTTGGCTAATCTAGTCCTCTGAGCCCCACGGAGAGTTGCACCCACTAATACTCAAGATCTCTTTAAAGGTAGGAACTAAACCCTTACAATGATTCTTTAGAGGCTCAGAATCAACCTTTACAAAATTATTTTTTCAGTCTAAAGAAGAACCTCTACTTTTTACAAGTTAAAGAATAACCTAATTCTTTTTCACACTAAGGCAAAAGAATCAAAACCTCACCAACACTTCAAATTTCCTTTTACCTGGTAAGGATTGAACCATTACAAAATTCACTCAAACACAATTCTATTCAAGAAGAATTACTACATCAATCTCTTTACAGGAAAAGACTGAAAATCGGCTACCCCTGATTAAATACCCCCAACAGTATTTAATCCATCACACTACTCACCAATACAAATTGATAAGAAGATTATCTCACTTGAAGCTTCTACCACCCCAGATAAATTAAAACTCGATTAATATCCCAAATCTAGTGATAGATAAGTGTGAGATTCAAAATATGATTTAAAAAAAAATATAGGTAGCATATAATTGAGCACGTAATCAGATTCAAGAAATTATTTATAAAATATTTTCTTCAACAAAGAATCAAAAACAATTTCTAAAGATCAATTTTCAAATTTAAACAAGCAATGCACAAATAGAAAATAATTGGAAAGATCTTACTCGGAATCCACAGAAAAAATAAATAGTGCGATGTTACTTCAGATCCAGTAGCAGTAAAGATTAATAGCAATTGATTCTCAAGATCGCCTCTAAGAATAACTCACACAATATCTCAGAAAGATAACTCTTAGAACAATACAATATGATCTTATCTCTTTAAGCTCACTTCTCTTGATTAATGATATATGAAAAACGCAGGTCTATATATATAAGAAATAAATCAACTCTCTAACGGTTAGTTCCCATGTGTCATGACAATTAAATGCTATCTTAGACCCCATATATCATTATGACTTCATTTTGGTTCAATTCACTTAATTATAGTTTTTAAAACTTTCAATTAAGTTCCCCAAATATTTCTCAATTTCAGTTAGAATAAAATAAAAACAATTTTATGTACCAAATTGAGAAATATTAAAACTTAATGAACCAACTTAATATGATTTAAATAATAGAAGAAACATATCTTAAATATCAATAAATTCCTTAAATCTCTCTCAAATCCCAACAAAAAATGGATACTTTTAAATATGATTTCGGAATGCATAGAATCCTGAAACAGCGCCCACAGTCGACTGCTAGATTCAGGATCAAAGCTGCTGCGTTCATTGGTCGACCTATCTGTCGACTTGGAGATTCAGAGAGTTTGATTTACCTTCACTGATCGACCTAGTTGTCGACTTAGAAATACAGAGAGTTCAGTTTCTCTTCATCGGTTGACCTGCCTGTCGACTTAGAGATACAAAGAGTTCATGCTGCTTTGTCCGGTCGACTGACCAGTTGACTTATATATGCTGGATCTCTTTTCTGAACTTGTTTTTAACTCATTATCTTTTACGTTTTCGCCCCTTTAATTATTTTTCTTTGCAAAATAAGCTCCACTAATTTCTTAAATTTCATTTTAGTCAATTATAAATATTTCTTTTTAAATACACATAGGAGCAAATAATTTCATCTTATCACAGCACACATAAACAATAAAAACTTTTTGTGCCCTGCGTGTTCCTAATTGGGATATTAAGAGTTGAAATTCACCTGAGTTATTTTCTCTAATTTCTTCAAACTCTTAATTCGTCATCATCTTTGACATAATCATTTAGCATCCATTTATAAATTTATCATTGCATCTTCATCATAGGAACTTAATTAATTGAAACACTTGAATAAACCATTAGTTCTATCAAAAATCAATACTTAATTGTTCATCAAAATCTTAGGATCGACAGTTTGGATTAGTGGAAGATCTGCCAACAAGTCTCTCCACGTCTATAAATAGCAACAGGAGAGGGTCTAAAAGAGTATGCACATCTTTCTCCCAAAAAATACTTTGTCAAACTGTCTTCAGACCACTTGACTAATTCTCACAGCGGAGGTGCAACTCCGGTAGACCCACCAATGGTGCATTATATTACAGGAACCCGAAGCTACGGAAGCCATCCGAGTTAGGAGAAATTGTGTGTTTTAGATCCCTGAGTGATTAAGTGATAAGTATTTTTTTTTACTAGGAATAAGATTAACCCTATATTTTTTCCAGGCTTAATATTAACCCTGATTAGATAACGTCCCTTTATGCATAATCCACTTGTTGGCGATATTTTAATCGCTTTGAATTACTCTCAAGTGCACGACGTCAAGTTTTAATAAAATAGGGATGAGTAGGGTTGTCGTGTCCACAGGGATTGGTTTAGATCATCACTAAGTATCGCAATTGTCGTAACTTAACTTTATCTAGGCGATCCTATTTTGAGTTTTTGTAAAAATATAAAACTAAACTAAAATACTTGGAATAAATTCTATAGGAATAGATTATCTAGGGATTAATTTCGTTCACTTATATGTGCTTGATTTAATCTAGTTTACACTAACGGTTATCAATCTATCCAACAATTTAGGTGTCTAAAATTCACTCACTACCTCTCTCGAGTGTAAAGTGAGTGAATATACAATTACGTCAACATGGATATTCTTATCTATCATTTAAACGATTACATGAGTCTTACCCCAACCTCACGATTACACACGTTCTAATAATCTCCCAAAACATTAGAACGTCGTGTTGTGTTTAACCCTAGTTTGAATCCAGGGTTACTTCTTCTGAGTGTCAAACCCCGTATTCTCAATTCAACCACAATATCATAACAAGCATAATATGGAAGTAAAAGAATGGTAAACACAATCGAATAGGGATGAACAACCGATAATGAAACAACGATTTACTCAAACATGTATATGAGTGAACTACATCAATCCCTAGACAATAAGCGTTTAGCTCATGGACATAACTAAATATTCAACTAAAAACGATATATATATAATCAAACAACCAACAATAGTTTAGAAATAAAGAGAGAAACAAGGGAGAATAGCTAATATCTGAAGAATGGATAGTTCTACGTCCGTAAAATCCACTCTGATCTTGTTTCCTCTTCTCCAAATGTGTTTTCATCTTGCTTGGTCTGATTCTAAGGCTCAAATAACTCCAAAAAACATTCTTGGACAAGTAGGAATGAGTGGTTATAAGTAAAAATCCAAAATATCCTAAACAATATCTAAAAAATGCTTTCCAGTTGGTGCCTAGTCGCTGCAGCTACAACAAGTGGAAGGTAGAAAACTCATTGACGAAATCTCACTGCAGCGAGCGAGTGGAAGGTAGAAAACTTATTAACGAAATCTCATTGCAGCGAGCAAATTCTCGTTGCAGCGAGATATGGATAATGTTTGGCCCCTGATTTGTATTTTTGCCGTAACTTTCTCGTACGAACTCCGATTGAGGTGATTTAAAAGCCTATAGAAAACTAAGATGTATATATACAAATTTAATGTTTTGAGATTTTCTAAAATAGAATCACACAATCGTAAAAAATGGCCTTGAAGTTACAACACTTTCACATATTTTGAACTGTTTCTCCTATAACACCAGATTTGAATAAAAGCAAATAAAAATGAATTAAAACACTTATAAAACACTCGAAAACTATCAAATTAGAATTGAAAATATATAGATAAAATCAATCTATCACCACTCTCACTTAGACCAGTTATGTTTAGGTTCAAGCTACAACTTACAAATAAAAATAAAAATAAAAAAATACAAGTTTCTTCTCACAGAAGCTTCAACCACCTCAATTCAAACTTAAACTCAATTAATATCCCTATAGATTAGTGATAGAAATATGTAAGAAAATAAATTTGATTTTATAACGATTAATGCACGAAGATTTTAGAAATAAGTTTTTTTAGGATAAATTCGTTTTAAATGATTTTCAATATATTCAATAATAAAAATGTTTCGATCACAACAATAACAAGGTCAAATTCACAAAATATCTATCAATCAAGTATAGCAAAAAAGAAAAAGAAAAATTGCGCGAACAGAAATAAATAAGGAGATCTCACCAAGATTTCCATTAAAAATATGTATAGAATAGCATTGTAGAATCAAACCCAAAGTTTTCGCTAAGATAACCTTGATCAAGATTTTTTTTAAAAAAAAAAATTCTCTCATAATACATTTCATAAAAGATGCACTCTCTGTTTTAAAAAAAATGATTTGATCTTCAATTCTTGATGATTAAAAGATGAAATCTAGAGGTCTATATATAAGTATTTTAAACAATGCCTATAACAGCTATGTTTTGAAAGATTTGCCCAAAAATAGCATATGCAGACCCCATATATCAAATCAATTTAAATCATATTTTTAACGAACAATAAAACTTTTAAAACACTCAACTTAGCTCCAAAAAATATTTTAATTTAAACCCCAAAGGATAGAAAAAAGTTTACTCGCTAAAAATCACCAAATCGAGAAATCTATGAACTAAATCAAAAGATATCCAAAATATAAGATATATCTTTGAACACCAATCAAAACTAATTAAAATACGATATTTTAACGTTCAAATGTATAAAAAATGGGTATAAGATTTTTGAAAAACATTTTGGTTAAATTCTAAAAACTACCAAGTTGGTTGACCAGTTCATCAAGTTGCCGACTGGTTGACCCTCAATGTCTAGAATTCTAGCTATTGTACATAGATCAATCAATTAAGTGGTCAACTGTTTTAGGCCCTGAATCAATCTTTTAACCTGTCTGTCGACCAAATAGCCTAGAACCTTAAAAACTAGGAAAAAGTACAATTTAGACCCTCTAACTATTGACACATTTCTATGTGGTCCCTCTAAGTTTCAACGTTTCATTTTAAACCTTCTACGTATCATAACGTTTCAAAATGACCTATCTGTTAGAGATTTTGTTAAAACTAACAGAATCTCAGGGGCAAAATGGTCTTTTCACGTTTTTAAATTTTTTTAATCATTTTTATTTAATATTTTTTTAATTTCTCTCTCTCTTCCTCCCCTCCTTCTCTCTCTCTCTCTCTCTCTCCCGCCACCTCCTTCTCCCTCATTTCCTCTCCCCGCCACCTCCCTCTTCCTCTTCTTCCCCTTCTCCTCTCTCCCTCCCACCCCACTCCCTGCAATAGGGAGTGGAACCACCCCCTGAAACAGGGGGTGAAAACACCCCGTGTTGCAGGGGGTGGGGTGGGAGGGAGGGAGGGGAAGGGGAAGAAGAGGGAGAGGGAGGTGGCGGGGAGAGAAAAGAAGGGAGAAGGAGGTGGCGAAAGAGAGAGACAGAGAGAGACAAAGGGGAGGAATATAGAGAGAGAGAAAGGGGAGAAAGAGAGAGAGAGAGAGATTCAATTTTTTTTAATTAAAAATGATTAAAAAATTAAAAAAACGTAAAAAGACCATTTTCTCCTAAATTCCGTTAGTTTTAACTGATTTTCTAACGGAAGGACCATTTTAAAACGTTATGATACGTAGATGGCTTGAAATGAAACGTTTAAACTTAGAGGGACCACTTAGAAATGTGTCAATAGTTAGAGGGTCTAAATTGTACTTTTCCCTAAAAAATACCATCCTGAATCTTTTGGTTGACCGTTCTCTTGGGTGGTCAACCGTTTAGGCCAAAAATTTATTTTTCCAATTTTTTCAAACATTTTATTGATCGATTACTTAGGAAATTTTGTAAATTTGTGGTATAAATATATAATTTATAATTTTCAGAGATTAAATGTTAAATTTATATTTTTGATAATTTTAGAAGTTAAACGTTAGATTTACATTTTTAAAAATATTATTTTATTTTTGGGTTATTTTGTATATTATGCAAATTTATAATGAATATTTGATAATTATGGGGATATAAGTGTAATTATTGGATTTAATATAAATTACTTTATAATTAGGGGTGTTAAATGAAATTGTTGAAATCTTAATAATTAAGTAAACTATTTGTGGCCATAAAAAGAAAAGAAAAGAATGAAAAAGGGACACGTGTATTAGGCTAACTTAAGTCTCAACTTTATGTATATATACATATAAACATATTAATAGGAAGGGAATAAGAATAAATAACAAAGGACAGTGGAATTATATATAGATATATATTGGCACATAATGGCATATATATACGAAGTTGCAGTTGATATTGATATATAATGTTTTGAGTGAAACAAAAATATGGATTTCGGTTCAGATTTGGTTTTGAATTTTAGGTAGAATTTCTAGCTCTTTTAATATATGTATTTAATTTTTCTATTGTGGAATTTATGTTATTATTGTCGTCAAATTATAGCTGTCAATTTCCGTGAATTAATTAGGATTACGTGAAAATTATGTGAAAATCATGCCAATGTATTTTATTTGTTGTATTAATTAAATACACGTATTAGAGAGGTTGAAATTCTACTGAGCGTTGACTCACAACCCTACAGTTTTGATTGTAGGGCTGGTGAGAACGAAACGACGACGAGAATTATTTAGGAATGTCTATTTAATTTGGAATAATTGTATTTATTATTTAATGTTATAAAATTGACTTGAAAAATTCAATAATTCTAAGGATTTGGAGCCACGGAATTAGACATTTGAAAGAATTGATTCGTGTGCAGTAAATTATATTAATATCTGATTACTATGGAAATATAATATGGACATAAATATATATTCTTGATTAGTCAACATTAAGCCATTGACAAGCATGAAATAATTTCTCAATAATTTAAGGTTGATTATAATAGTGTTATTTGAACACTATTTTACCGTTGTAAAATCAACTTGAAAATTCGATAATTATAATTATCATTAGAGTTTGTAAAATTTTTAATTTTTATGGAATAAGATATTTAGTATCAATTCTCCGAGGGGAGAAACCACATGACGGCTCTGGGAAATCGGGTCGTTACAGAGTGGTATCAGAGCAAAATTATTAATAATTCTAATTTATTTATAAATGGTGAAATATTTGGGGTAGAATTCTCTATAGGAAAAACTTAGTGGCGGCCCAGGGAAACAAGGTTGTTACATATAACACTTTTGTTATCACAGTAAATTGGAACTTCTTCCATGCACACACCAAAATCATGTAGCTGTTGTCTTATATTAAGAATATGTGTACATTAGCTGCCGACTTCCATATACTCAGTCTTAGTAGTAGAAAAGGCAATGGATTTATGTTTCTTACTCCACCAGGAAATAAGTGCATTCCCTAAGAAATTACAATACCACTAGTGTTTTTTTTGCTCAGAGTAACTAATTATCGAGTTTTTTTTGTCGTTTCCATGAAAGTTTTGTATTCTTTAGCATTTTCCAAGTCATATTTCTCAGGAAACTCTTTGAGATACTTAGCTTAGTTAACAAAAATCCTTTTCTTAGTTTGTTTGATTTGAAGCCCAATGAAGAATGTCATTATGCTTATTTCAAACTCAACGTTTATTATCTTGGAAAATTCTTGTGAAAGATCTTCATTACTTGATCCAAAAATAATATCCAAAAATAATATTACCCACATAAATTTGAACAAAAGGGACGTCAATATCAGTTTGTTTGACAAAAAGTGTAATATCACTACGTCAAAAACCTTTCTCAATTAAATATATGCTTAGTATCTCATACCAATCCCTAGGAGCTTGTTTGAGGCTATACAGTGCTTTTCGTAAATAAAAAACGTGATCAATATGCTTATGATTTTCAAAACCTAGTGGTTGTTCGACGTAAACTTCTTTAGTAATAAAATCATTTAGAAAAATATCCTTGAAGCAATTTAAATTCACAAGAACAAGTGAAAACTAATAACATTCTTATGGTTTCTAATCTAGAAACAAATGCTTAGGTTTCATCATAATCTATGTCCTCTTCTTGATAATAGCCTTGTGCTACTGATCTTTCTTTATTTCTAATTACTATTCTTGCTTAATTTTTTTATTGGAATAAATCTATTTCGTACCAATAACAAGATGAAAATTAGGTCTAAGAACGAGAGACCACACCTTAAGTGATTAGTATGCATGCATGAGTGGTGAAATGTGTTAAGATTCTTTAATTGCATGTTTATAGGTTTTAGGGTTCAAATCAGTCAACCGGTGTTAAAAAAAAATTAAAAAATTGTGTTCAATCTAAACTAGAGTTAGAAGTCATTGATTTTGAGCACTCTATGAAAGACCACTGTGAACTATTTTAGTCATACATTTCTATACATTTGGACTTTGGAGTTTAAACAAATTTCACATGAAAATAGACTCCCTAAGCTTTCGAACAGGTGGTTATATAGTTAAATCAGAGTTTAAAAGAAAGAGTTATGAACATTTGCAGTTTTGGGTAAGTTTCTGTAAATTTTAGTTCACCGAAATTTTAGTTAGTCAACCGAATGATGCAGAGAATCAACTTTATAGGGTTTTTAAGTGTTTCAGCTGACCTATATTTTTGGACAGTCATTTGAATTGATTTGAGCTTGAACCTAGACAACATTAGTCCTTATTCATTACTATTTTGGCTGAATTTTGGTGGAGACTATTTAGGGTTAAAGCTATATGGTCTTAAGGCTTGATTTTAGGATGAGTTATTGACTTCTACTAGCTGTTAAAGTGAACTGAATTGGGGACTTAAGAGAGCCGATTTTATTTTTTATTTTTTTAATATTTTAAAACAAGATCTTAAATGTGAAATATTCAGATTTTCAAGAGAGAAAATTGTTTTTCAAGGATATCACATATATTTTGTAGATCCAATTATTTAGTCCACATATTTTCTGATCTTGTGATTTATAACGGGAAAATTTCTTGCTATCCTTTTTGGTCTTAAATGAAAATATTTTTGGACTAAATTGAGAATTTTAAAAGTTATATTTTTGGTTAAATATAGCCGTGAGCCGTTATAAATCATTCAATATATGAGGTTTATATGTGCTATTTTAATATATATCTTTTGAAAATTAACCATTATAAGTTATCTTTAAAATCTATTTATATAAACCTATGAAATTTATATAAATTGATAAATTAAGAAAATAATCAGATTTTAAAAAGAGTTTTATTTTATTTTATTTTTAAAGCTATATTTTGTGTGTGTTCTTGATTAAAAGAAGATTTTTTTTGAAAAATTGAGGATACTACAAAGCTATTCGTTGTGTTAAATGTTTCTACAGAAAACTCAGAGAGAACTCGTTAGTTTATTTGTGTGCTTAAGAGGTTTTGTTCTTTAATTGATCTGTATTATTTATTTTGAGTTAAATCGTATTTGAGAAAAAATCTTGTTATCGCTAAAATACATTGAAAATTATTTAAACAATTGTTTCCTGAAATTTGTTTATTATTCTAGATTTATTTGTGTGCCCAAATCCTATGCTATAATATTTTCTAATTATTTTTTGTTTTTGAGCCTGTAGTATTGACTTGAATTATCTGTGAAAAATCATTTTTGAAAATCTTTGTATATTTTTATTAAAAATCTTCCTTCTAAAGATAAAAAGATTTGAAATATTTGGTTTGCTTGAATGCTGGCTCAATTTGATAAAAATCCAAATTATTGATTCTCACATATGTTAATTGATGTATATATAGTGAAATCACTTTGTTTTGAGGCATGAATTGAATTTACATTGAATTAAGGTCATAGAAGTTCCGGTGAGAAGAAGTTGAATATTTGTTTTTGGTATTCTTGTGAGCAGCCTAAACCTTAAAGTAATTGATTGATCAAAGTGAGAGTATTGATTAGGTATAACGGGACCTTATGTAATCAATATGTTTGATTCTTACCTAAGAGAAAAGGATCAGGTGTGTGGTTGTAACTTAGACCTAAACACAAGTGGTTTAAGTGAGAGTGTGGATTGGGAATAAAAAGAACTTGTCTATTTGAGTGTAAAGGTTTAATTTTGAGTCTGGGAAAAAAATTATTGTAATTATTTGATTATTACTTGGGAAAAGAATCAAGATTGGTTTAGTGGATTGTGAATTCCTCATGGGGAGATCAGGGGAGTGAACGTAGGTAAGAGTTGTAAGGCCTAACTTTGCATGTGCATATTTCAATTGCATTTTAGAACATTTAGGTTTACTATATTTTTTTAAATGTCACTTTAAAATTTTTAGGGGTCATAATGATATTTAAAAATTTAATTTATAAAAATAAATTAAAATTAAGGATTACCATGTAAATGTTATTTTCTCATTAAAATTTTGAGGTTAAATTGTTATTTCAAAATACTAATTTTAATATTTTGGGTTTAAATGGAAATTTAGAAAAAATGAGAGGGGGTTAACATAATTTATAAAAAAAATAAAAAAATCTTAAAGTGGTTATAGTGCATAAGGTAAAAAAAAAAAAAAAAAAAACAAAGACACAAAACATGGCCTTAGTTGTTGCAAGCCACCAAAAGAAAATGAACATGTGTCATTCACTTGGCAAGCCACCAAAGAAAAAAAATAAATAATGAGGTGGGGTTTGGTTTTCACTTCTCATATATATATATATATATATATATATATGCACACTGTCGTTCCTGTCTCTCTTGTTCTTTCTCCCATTTTCTTTTCTTTTTTTCCTCTCTCTCATTCTTTTGTTGAAAAACATATCTCTCCCTAGGTATGTATTTATTTATCTATATCTATACATACATAAAATTGGTGAATAATTTTTATGAAGTAAAAATTGTAAATGTTATTAAAATGATATTTTTAGTATTTCGTTCATTAATAAATTTTATTAATAGTTTGTTAATATTTTACGAAACTAAATTGTTAGTTGATAAATTTTGTAATTGTAGTTATAGTATTTTTGTTTGTACGATTAATATTGATTGACAAAATAGGGTATTTACTTTTAATAAATTTCATATGATTAGTAAACAAAATTTGGGATGGAAAATAATGCATTTTATTTTCATTCATTATATGTCATATTATATTTATTTAGTTAAGTTCTCAGGTAACGCCGACAACATCAATATTTCAATAATAGAGTAATAGAAGTGAAAATATCGAGGTGAATGTACTGTCTTTTATGTAAATTGTCAAATTATTTTTTCGTACTAAATTCTAAAAAGAAAAGATTTATTAAAATGGATTATTTTATAACATTAAATTAATCGAGTAAATGGTTAAATATAGAAAATGATTTTTGTTATTATCCTAATATGTCATAGTGCGGTCTCAACAGGAGGGCACGCTCTGCAGGATATTATTGGTCCTAACAAAAGGGCATGTCTTGTAAGGCGTCATGTTATGACCCGATAGGAGGACATGTCCTGTGGGTGTGTTGTGACCTGACAAGAGGGTAAGTCCGTGTTATTGTGATATCACTGTGAAATGGTGGTTTTTACCACGAGTTGGGATTATTGGTATGATATGGTGGTTTTTATCATGTGTTAGCTCCTACCATGAAAGATATTGAATGACCCTGACATTGGCAACCTTAGATTGTGTAATTGTACATGTTATGGTACTTGTAGACACGACATTTTGACCACCTCACAAAACTTTTACTCTTTACTTTATTAGTTTACTTTGTTATTTTTATTTTATTTTATTTTATTTCAAAAAATATAAAAATAGATCAAGAAAAAAAATTGAAATAAAATAAAGGGAGTAAAATGGAAAGAAGGAGAAAAAGGGGTTGAATGGAGATAAAAGGAAAGAGAGAAAAGGGGAGTGGGTCCTCTCATTTTTTGTCCAAAACCATGAGAGTGAGAGAAAGAAAGGGAGAGAGTGGGACATGAGAAGAGAGAGAGCGAGCGAGCAATTTATGTGGGCCCTCCATGGTCCACCATGTGTGAAGAGATAGAGAAAGAGGGGGAGGAGAGAGAGATATACAACTGTGTGTGTGAGAAAGATGGAGAATCTTGTGTGTGTGTACCAGTGGGGCCCTGTTTTGCATGTCAGCGTGTGTGTGTGTGACTGAGAAGAGAGATAGATAGATAGATAGAGAGAGAGAGAGAGAAAGAGAAACTGCGTAGGCCCCCACATTTGGTCAAATCACATGAGAGATAAGAGAAACTATCACGTGTCAGCTCCAGAGGAGACAGTGAAAGGGCACATGTTTTATATACGCCCTGCGTCTAGAACCTTCATTTTGTCATGTTTTTATGAATTTATCTTTTTCCAGTTTAACTTGGACTGGGTTTAGGTGGCCAGACCTAATTTTTTGAATTTCCTAAGTGATTTTCACGCACCATCTTTCTCTATAAATAGGACTCTCATCCTCCTAGTTGATTCATTCAAAAATTGAGAGAAGCAATTCCTAGAAGAGTGATTCTCATTGAAAGTCCTTTTGGGAAGCTGTCTGCGAGAGAAGAAAAACCTGAACATCGGGATTCTTGACCAAAAACAAGTATGTTTTATTTTTATTTTTATTTATTTTTATTTTTTTTTTATTTTTTTTTTATCTTTAATTCTTTTTTCAGCTTATTTATTTTTCTCGCAATTTAAATTCCTACAAGTTTATTTCTATTGAATTGTACAATGATTCAATGAAAATGTCGGGATGAGGTTCCTCATTCTCAATTTGAACCTTTAAGTGTTTAGACGAGGACACCCTTATCTTGCCTTTTTTTTTTTTTTTTTTTTGAATTCTTTTTTATTTGTCACAATTCATAAAATAAAAACTAAAAAAAAAACATAAGTTGTCCAATGATCTAATGAAAACTTCGGGATGCATTTCTTGTACTTAAACTTAATTCCAGAGTGTTAGGTGAATGATGTTTTTCATTATTTATGTTTTTGTATATTACTTTATTTTATTTTTATTTTTGTAAAGAAAAAACTCAAAAATAAAAATAAAAAATCCAATAATAATAATAATAATAATAAAATCTTAGTTTCTGGGAATTAATTCTTACGAACCTTAAGATGAATCTAACGATTCGATAAATCGTGTGAGAGTTTTTCATGACTTTGTTTCCATTCCTAAATTAGATTGGAATTTAGAAACGATTGATTTTAGAAAATTTCTTCCCTTGGTAAATCTTTTCGTGGGATTCCACTTAAGTTTTGAAAAGATTAATTTGACAAAATTGTTTCCGCGATCCTCCCTCGATTCTTATATCCATAGAATTTGAGAGAATCTTAAATTGGGATTTCTTCAAATTAATTGGTTAAACTTAAAATAGACATCATTTGCATCCATCTCGTATATTTATTTATCGTATAATTTAGATGGCATGTCTAGGACACTTTTATCACTTACATATTTATTTTATTTTTTTAATATTTCAAACATGTAGATTTTTTTGTAAATTCATAATCCATGTTATTTCTTCACATTTAGTCGCGACACATACACTACTTGTATTTTTTTTTTTATAATTAAATCCTTACCACGCATAACGACATTAATTTACGTATTTATATCATTTTGCATTGGTATGTTTAAATTAAACCCTTTCTCACACAAAAGTCATATAAATAATTTTTTAGTCCACTCTGGCATAAATAAAATAGAATTTATATTATGTTAGTTTTTGTATTTATATTTTCACACTTATTCGCTTATTTTAATTTGTCCATTTAAATTAAAGAAATATCTCGGAAACGTACATATAACTACCCCCTAGGGACTATCCTTGTCGAGTCCTTAATATTTGATAAGTGGTCATACTAGAAGAATATTAAAAAAAGAAAAAAAAATACAAAAACTTGTCTCCGCTTATTTTTTAAAAAATACTAAAAATATTTCATAAGAAGGAAAAGATTCCAAAATAAAATAAAACATGCGGACTTGAATTAATTGTATTTAATTAGGCATAAGGTACCATTTTCAGACGGGAGTCTTGGGGTGACTAACACCTTCTCCAAGCGTAACTGACCCTTAAGTTCTTAAATAAATCTTTAATTTGACCGTGTTTTTGGAGTCAATTTTACTTAGGCATTTTTAAATTGTTTTTTAAAAATTCGGTAACCTAGAACACCATTTAAATCAAATGCTAGGGGACGACTCCTTATTTTTAAATAGTTGTTGCATTACTTATGCACTATGTATATTCGCAAGTGCATGGGGTCAAATAATTAATAAAGTGATCCAAATATTGAGTATCATCATCTAGTATTGTAGTTAGAAACAACTAGGTACCACTATTATAATAACTCAATTTTATCTAGACTATCGAAGATTTAATGATGAATATTAAACTAACAAGTGAATTAATAATTAACAAATAGAGAAAATAGCTAATGGAAAATTTGATTTTGTTGGCCTTGTGAGCTACCCAAAAGGAGGGTGAATTGGTTAGTTATAAAAATTTAAACAAATAAATTTTCCAACATTTAATTATCAAATAATCAATTTTTTTGAAATCAATTATTATTTTCGTTATGCAACGGATAAGTGTTTAATTCTAGGTGTACACCCAAACAAAATATAAAGAAAGTAAATAATGCAGCACACCAAGATATATCCTAATTCAATAAGCTAACTTTACCTAATCCAGTTCCCCTAGCTCCATGGAAATTCACAACCTCTAAACCCTAGATTTCTTTAATGGTAGGAACCCAACCCTTACAACAATTCTTTTCCTAAATTTAGAATCAACCTTTACAATTTTCTTTTTTCCAGGCTAAGGAAAAATTTTATCTTTTCACTAGGCTAAAGACTAACTTAATTCTATTATAAGAAGAATCAAAACCTCACAACTCTCACAAGTATCCTTTTCCCATGTAAGGATTAAACATTTACAATTTACTCAAAATTAATTCAATTTCAAAAAGAATCAAAAGCTAGTTCTTTTCAAGGGAAAAGAATAACCTAACATTTTTATATTTAGGACAAAGATCAAACTTCAATTTTTTCACCGAAAAATATTGAAACCTAGCTACCCTGATTAGACACGACTCAACTGTGTCTAATCTGCTCAAACTCATAAATACAAAAAATAGTGAGTTTCTTCCCACAAGGAACTTCTATCACCTCAATACAATTATACTCAATTAATGTCCCAAAATTTACTATATGATAGATTCATTGTGAGGCAAATTAATATCTGATTAGTAAATAAGTGTGAGTATCATAAATTAAAACACGTAATCAGATAAACACATAAAATCATTTTAAAAAACTTTTCAAACGCTTAAATTTAAAAATAGTTTTCTAACGATATTCAATCCAAGCAATCAATAATAATATAAAACCAAAATAGAGAATCATAATTTGGAAAGATCTCATTAGGAAAATATCAAAGAATAAAAATAGAATCGAAAGATAGTATAAGTCGGTGACGCCAAATCAACAACATAAATATCACTCTTAGAATAGCTGAAAACTGATGTTCTTGATATACTTCATCTAATTTTTGAAAGTCTATATATATAGATTGATATCAAGCCCTCCAACGACTAATTTTCAAAAGATATGCCTCTAAAAGACACTCTTAGACCTCATATAACATAATCATTCAATTCTGGTGTAATTCACTTGAAAAATAATTTTTAAAACTCTCAAATAAGTCAATAAAATATTTCTTAATTATCAATTGCAAAGATATGAAGTATTTAACAATTTAAATTGAGAGAATCTTAAATTATGTCGACAAATCAATAGGGATATGCAAATACATGTACCATATTTTTAGTAGGTTCAAATACCTTGAAATTCTCACTTGAAATCATAAAAATGGCTAGTTTTTGACCGAAATACTAAGTTCCTCGAAATCTCAACCAAAAACGTCGATTAACCGATCCTTGACCATCAGCTGACTGATTGATACAACATAGAAACCAGGCCAAACAAATCAGCCAGTCGGTTGACCGATCTTTCTTTGGTTGGTTGATTGATTAGTTGCATGTGCAGCAATTTCAAGCTCAATTTTGACCACGTTGCAACTCGATTTTAGAAAAACTCAAAACATGAAAGTTGTATCTTTATTTCTAATATTTCCAGATAATCTTTAATCACCTTAATCAGAGTTCAGACGAGAAAATAATGGCCAAATTATGAACAGGTGCACATGCCAAGTCGGTTGACTAAATTTTCCATTCGGTTGATCGATTGAAACAACCTCAAAACCAAGGCAAAACTCAATTCCAATCAGTTGACTGATTGCTTCAGAGCCCTACCCTACCAAAACCTCAAACCAAATTGATTGATCGATTTCTTCCCAATCGGTTGACGACTGTTACAGGTAGTCCAATTTAGCTTCGAAAAACTCACTGATTCAAACGGTTGACCGATTTATTCTAATCGGTTGACCAATTGCATCAGGGTGGCTTTTCTTTCATTAATTATGCTCCAAAACCCACTCTATGGTTCAATTAACTGATTTCTTTTCTTGGTTGACTGTATTGACCCTAAAATTCAACTTTTTATACTTTAAACCTTATTTTCAATTAGGTCAATTATCATTTTCAATTTCACATAAGGAGCACATATCAAATATTTAATTAGGATCTTAACTTCTATCATGTCAATATCAAAACACGCATAAGATAACTCGTTTAATAATGTCGTGTGTAATTCTAATTTGAGTTGCATTAAGAGTATAAAAGTATAGAGTTATTTTCATTTAATTTCTTCAAGATCTTCACAACTCTTCATTTATTCAATACATCCATTTTCGCACCTTAAATTTTTCTTCATGATGTGTTCAACATAATCAAATATATGAAACTCTTTTTCTGAAATACTCAACAAAAATATTAGTTTCACCAAAAATATCAATACTTAATTGTTTATCAAAATCTAGGGATCACCAAATTTAAGAAATTTAAATGTTATAAGGGCTCTAGGGGGGGGGGGGGGGGTTGACATCACTTTGATAAACTATGCTAATCCACTTCAAGCTTGTTAATTAAATTCATACTCAATCATTAACCATGGGTCTCTATAGTAACCTCGTTCCCTCTGTCGAGTGCTGAGTAAGGTAGTTTGTATAATAACTTAAATTAATATGTCTATTCAATTCAACCAATTATCCAATCGTTAAGTCCTACCTTTCAAATGGCTACCCATATAGATTTTTGTGTTTGTATAATCAGGGTTGTGTTTCTTCAGTTTCAATGTGCAAAATTACCTCTGTCGAGTGCCTAATACCACACATCTATGATATCCAATTTATTTTTTGCATAAATCAGAGAATAAGCATAAAGAAAACACAAATGATTAAAACATAAAATTCAATTAACAAGATCTTAAAATCTGAAAACATAGTTCGTACAAAGCTATTCAAATTCCCCTAGATAAAAAAGATCTAGTCGAGCTTGTTCATATCATCCAACAAAGTATCCATAACAAAATCCAAATATAAACCCATGATTCGTAAATATTCAATAATCAACAATCTGAAGTTTTCATGCACAAGAAGTAAAAAAGAAGAGAAGATGGGAAAACTAGAATCGGAGAAGCTCCAAGAATCTTCAATCTTCATGCAAGAATCCGATCCTCAGATAGCCTTCTAAATCTACAATCTCTCTTCGTCGTCTCTCTCCCAGTCTCGCTTCTCTCGAACTCCTCCCCTCCGTCCCGAAAACGTCAGCCCAATATCCTTCAGAATGTTTTAGATTCGTAGATTTGCATTGCAACCCCACCATTCTCATTGTAGTGCCGCTTCTAAAGAAATTGGTGTCAGAAGGGTTGGCGTTACAGCGCGAAATTATCCTGCTGTAGTGCTAATTTGCGGTAAGGTCATGCTACAACGCCTAGCTACTACGTTTTGTCCGTTTTACTTGATTGTTCTGCTCTTCTGAATACCTACACAATAAAACTGAATATTATAAAAAAACTAATAATGTAACCACTAAAGTTCACTCAAAACTAACACTTAATTATGAAGATATGATGATAAAAATTAATTTATCAAATATCCCCATATTTAAGTTTTTACTAGTCCCGAGCAAAATAAATAATAAACAAAACAAAAAAAAAAAAACCGTGATGAAAATCTTTTTATCACAGTTTTTGGATCCAAACTTAACCGTGGTAGTATGCAGTGTGATTAAAAGTAGGTGTTTTTTTTTTTAAATTTTTTTTATCACAGTTAAAAACCGAGATGATAACCTTTTTATCACAGTTAAAAACCAACTTGGTAGACTTTTTATATCTTGGTTTTCAAATGTGATTAAAAGATCATATATATATGTGATGAATTTTTTTTTTTATTATTTGGACAATATTTATCTCAGTTTTGTATCAAATCGAGATGTTTACCCTATTTTCTATCACATTTAAAAACTATGATAGTTTCTTATATATATTTATATTAAAAAACAATAACCCATAATTTTATAAAAATACTATAAAAATAACTAAAAATGAATTTTTCATGACATAAGAATTCTACATCAACATAAAAAACACAAGCAACATTATCTTTAATACAAAAATCATAAACTTGAATTTTTATAAATATAATTGTCTAAAATGTAAAATTTCTATCAAGGATAAAAGAAATAAAAATAACTAACTTATGGTGAACTAATCTATCAATGTCTCAGTCGTAGAGCATCCAAAGGTGAAGTTCAACTAGCTTTTGCTATCGGGTGATTAAAAAATGAAGTCCTGTAACTATAAAAAAATATTAAGTTAAAAAATACACTTGCAACTTAAAAACAAAATATCTAGGAAATAAACTTGCAGCTACAAAAAACATGGCTACAAAATAAACTTACAATTACAAAAAAAAAAAAAAAAAAAAAAAAAAAAAAAAAAAAAAAAAAAAATCAGCTAAAAAAAACTTGCAGCTAGAAACTGAAAGGATGAGAAACATATCATGTGGACTTTAAATACTGATTTTGTATATTACTGCTCACCTACACACAAACATGAATAAAACTGAAATCCCTTCCCATAGGAGATTAGTTACTAGACAAAGGGTCAAGCTTTACACACAGAGCATACATAAAATATCATGCTATTGGATAATAAAGATACACTCGAAAATAAACATCAAATGAAAATACAAATCCACCTTATAGTATCAAGCTAAAGGGTAATATACGTACAGTCAATAAACTAATTGTTCGACTGCAGATGTGAACCAACTGCACATTACACGTCTGGTCTAGGGAAAATACAAACATGCCCACACTCACCTCCGTAATTAAATAGTTGCTTACATCCAGGGGCAAAGGGATTTCTCCAATGGCATCTTCGTAAGCAACTTCAGCAAGCTGTCGCAGAAGACCCTCGCCAAAGTCTCTGCATTAAATCAGATTCTTATACTAAGGAAGGCAGTACATAACTAGACAAAAGAAATAAATAAAATAAATTAAAATGCTAATAAATTCTAGAATTCCTAGTGTTAATGCACACAAATTTGTTAATCGAATACATAACATTCTATATTATTTACACTGGCGTTTCTCTTTTCTGGTTTTTCATCCCAAAAACAAAACTACACAAACTAAGAACTAAAACCGATATTATAGATTATCACAAACCATTGGAGAGAGATTATGTAAAACTAAGGACATATTATATCTAGAATAAAATTAGGTTTGTATCCATCCCCTAAAACAAAAACTTCATCAGTTTAACAACATAGATAAGAGGATGAACAAAAACAAAAACTTCAACTGAAAACAAAAACAAAGCATTAACCAAAACATATATATGTAAAAAAAAAAAAAAAAAAAAAAAAAACCTAAAAATGCAGAAAATGAAGAAATTTTTATTCTTTTTAGCTTGCAATTTCAGAAAATTATCTCAGTGCCATTTTAATTTCAAGCACACTAAAATACTTATCAAGTTATCCACAGATCAAACACGAGATTGCAAATCGGTTTCTAGGGCTGAACTTGAAGAGAATCAAATTGAAATGCCACCAATTAAAAGCAATTAAATTGAAAAATCAACAAAAAAATGTATAAAAATTGATTCAAAATTCGAGAGAAGATGTTACCTGTTTCCACAATCACAAAAGAAATTTGAGAGAAGACGTTACCTATGATGGCAAACAATGGCTCAGATCTGCTTAAGAGGGTGTGAATCATCATCGCTAATGACTCAATACCGTTGAACCAAACAATACACCGCCGAACAACACCGCTAAAGTGAACAACACAACGAATTTTGGTGGCTCAGATCTGCTCAATGAATCATCATTACCAAGGACTCAACATCGTCGAACCAAAAACAAACCTCTAGAGCATTTAGATTCGACCACTGCCGAACATCGCAGCTGATATGTGTAAATTACCTATATATTTCGAAACCGAAATTATTAGTTTTCGAGTACGTTTAATACGTTTTAATATGTTTTTATTCTTTTTTTTTTTTTTTTTATTAAAACAGGTGTGTGGGGGTGAAAAGATAGGAAAATAGAGTATAAACGATTATATCTTATCGAGAATGGTGAAAGAACGGTGGAAAATTGAGCAAGGAGACAAGATTCTGAAAGAAGCCCACTGCTACGACGTCTAGACCTCCGCCGCGGCGGTGAAAATGCAGAGAATGGATATCTTGCTGAACATCCACCGCCGTGGCACTGAAAACGCAAGATGGTCTCCATTATCCACCGCCTCGGCGAATATCAAATCGACCTACCACCGCCGCGGCGCTGAGTCCCACCGCCGCGACGGTCAGCTCTGCATAGTTTAGATATTTTATTAGATATTTTGAGCCCTATTTAAACCCTCCCCCTCTATTCTGTCCACAAGCCCGGCCATAAGAGACCCCTTAGGGTTCCTATGATTTTGAGAGTGTTTCGGGGTATGCTTAATCAATTCTGAAGGAGAAGAACATGTTACAATAAATGAGAAACAATCATTGGATGGTTTTAGCTCAAAATCTTCGGATTATGGCTAAGTTCTTCCATTTATCTCTTTATTTTCTTAACTTTGGTAGGATGTTGAGCGTGCTTAGCTCGATTTTTAATGTATAACTGGTTAAGACCATGAGTTAAACATGGATTGTAATAGGGATTAACATATTATTTATAAAAATATAGTTTTAGTTGAATTTGTGTTTCGTTTATGGTTGTTCCTTATAATTTCGATTGTGTTGTCGTGTTTTCTATGATTATATGCTAGTTTAGATATATTGAGAATACGAGGTTTGACACTCGGGATAGGTATCCCCGCATTTGGACTAGGGTAAGCACAACACGACAATCTAACGACCCGGGAGGACGTTAGAAAGTGTGCAATCGATGACATTGGGGCAAGACTCACGTGACTTAGAGTCGTTAAGACGTTTAGAGGGACTTCTTCGTTGATACGAAGTCACGTATTCCCTCATCTTACACTCGAGAGAGGTAGTGAGGGAGTTTATGAACCGAGATTGTCAGATATGCCGAACGCCGTTAACATTAACTAAAACGAAATCAAATGCATTTAAGTAAATAAAGTTAATCCCTAGGCAATCTACTCTCATAAACAATCTCAATATAGTATTTATAGTATAGTTAACTTAATTAGTATTTTAGTTTAGTATTAATTAATAATTAAATACATTTTTAGTGCCTAGATAAAGTTAGGTTATGACAATCATGGTACTCGATAGTAATCTCAACCAATCCCTGTGGATACGATACCCGACCTAAAGGTCCATTATATTAAAACTTGACCCATACGCTTGCGGTGAAAGTGGCGACGCTTAAATTACGGCCACCAGTAGCCTAAAGTCAATCGTTGTCAAGGAACGTCGCTTTCAAATCTGACCAGATCTGCTAATTTTGAGCGAGATGTGGTCATCCACAGAGAAGTGGGTAGCGAGATCAGGGATGGAGAGGTTAGCGGCTAGGTCGATGGAGATATCAGTGGCGAGGGATGTCGACTTCGTGAAGGTTCTAAAGAGCGTAATTATGAGATCAGAGAGAGAGAGCGAGGTCGAGAGTAAGAGAGTGAGAGAGAGAAAATCACCGAGAGTGAGGTAGAGCAGGGCCAGAGAGAGGGGGCTATAAGCTCGAAGTAGGTAGGCAATGGCAGCGGTTAGGGTTTTTAGAGAGAGGCTTCTCAAGACTGAGTTTTTAGAGAGAGGCTCTTAGAAAGGCAAGAAGATGATTTGGACGGGGGGAACGGGAACACGAAATTCCCAGGACTTTTTTTTTTGGGTTAAGTTCAGCGCAATTTTACTCAATCAACAATTAATCTCACTTGTAAATAATAAATGTGATAAAAACTACAACTTATTATCATGGTTTATTAAAAAAGTGAGAAAAAAGATATTTATTATCACGGTTTAAATTTTACCTGAGCTTATATTTTTTTAATCATGGTTTATTCAAAAAATTAGATAAATTATATTTACTAAGCGTGATAGAAATCCATTTTTCTTGCAGTGAAAAATACAAAAACAACCAAGAAAAACACCAAAATAAAGCTTAAAACATTTGGTGAGTGTTCTGCATTATCCCAATGACCATTATTTTATCCTCAATGTCTCCTAATATTTTGATCTCTAATGTAAGGCGATCTCTTGTGATGTTCTAGAATTTCAACAATTGAAGTCTATAAAAAAACACACAAGTTTCTTAGAGCATGCACTAGGACCCTGACATTTGATCAATTGGTAATCGAATTCGTTTATCAACCAAGGAGTTTCATGATGTTCTCCTTTTATGATTATGATTCCATAGGCCCGATTTAGCTCCACTCTCCACTAATGTAAGCTAGAGATCAATAGGACTTTATTGGCTTGTAACGTTCAACTAAGGTAATGGTTAGACGAGGGATGATATATTTAGGCTCGGTTCACCATAGGCACGTCACTCACCTTTTCGGATATCATGAATTTCTAACAAACACTCCGAGATTGTCCCCAATTATATTTATTTCCCCCCTGCACCCACTTATTCCCACAAGAATAATGACAATTGAATTGTAAATATTATTTTTTTTGATACAATATCGACCAAACAAGAAATTAAACCACAAGAGAAAATACAGAGTCCCTCAAAGTTCATCACAACTCAAACTCCCATACTTTCTTATCCCAAAGTCTACACAAAAAGAGTAAGGATTCAAGACGTGCATAGAGTGCAGGGACTAGTATTTATTTGGCTTAGGGAGATTTATACGGGTAAAGAACGAAATGGTATTAGGCTCAAAGGGGACTATAAATGGATGAGATTCCATAGGTAGGCTTGAAAAGGCTCAAACGGTCCAAAAGCAAGGCCTAAGTCATGTCTCCTAGCCTACTTAGCTTATGATTTCGCCTCAAGTTTCACTAAACCCAGTTTTAGAATCCTTAATATATCATGAATCTAATTTGATGAATAATTGTCCTCTAGTCACCTAGATAATGAATGCCAACGTCTTTCGTGCATGTCAATGTGAGAAACAAGAGTCTCGTACACTCACCCAATGTGAAACACATAGAAGACACAAGGGACACATTACACAAGACCTCGAAAAGCGACATAAGAGATAATTTCATCATTAGTTTTTATCCAGGTACAGTGCTGGTGGCGGAAGCGGGTACAACTGTCGAAGATTGTCGGGAAACAATGGCATCTGAGGGAAGTTCAACATACCTTGTCCTGTCTGCAAGCCGAATTGAGCGAACATTTGCCCTATAGTTTGATAACAGACAACATCATATTTTGTTTTCTCGAGATGCCATTGATGTTCGTAGTCCGCCCGAGACTGTATGACTTACTCTTAAATTGCTTGTTGAGTAGTTAAGGCATCAATTTGCTCACCATACTACTTAAGTAATGTGTACATATTAGACGAGGAAGTGCGGGGTATAGCTCGTGGTGGAGGTGGTCAGGATGAACCTATTGCGTCATCCACTTCGGTCTCACTCTTAATGATGCGATGGATAGCATTATCATTAAGAGGATTTTTGGTTTGGATCACCTCTTTACCTTCTGTGTTTATACCCGTTGTCGCAATCAATTCCGTTAGGAGGGTGGGGAATGGGAGACCAACCGCAAGGTTGTTTGCAACATAGCAGATCCAGCCCCCAACATTGATTAACAAATCATTCTGAATATAGTATAATATTAATGCCCACTTTCTGGTTACTTTAATTAAATGAGAAGTGGATGCCATACTGGCACAGATGAAATGGTGCCAAATTTTCAGCGGTGTCTCAAGCTTTTTGGTCAAGAGGGTTCTCCGAGTCCCTCTTACAATAAACCATTCGACCATCTTTTCATAAATCAAGGTTGTTACCTTGTCAGGATTGACGATTTTATCAAGTTCAACTAGTGTATCAACGTCAAGGATTGGGATTTTGTAGTGTCGGTTGATAATCTCACTTTCAAACTTTATCTGTTTTTCCTGCACCATTGTGGTGCAATCCGTCACTTCCTTAGAGTTGGCATAGAATTCTCTCACCACTGTCATTGCTGCGATGCCCAGTTATTGAAAATAGAATTTCCATTCTCGAGTCTCGATGATGTTTATGATATCTGGATGGTGTGATGGCGTCAATTCAAATCCTCTTCCTTTTAACCTCACCCGCTTAACGACCGAATCATTAAAAAGTTCTTCGGCCTCACTGGATACAAAATTTGTTAAATTGAATGACTTAGACGTTGAGCCTTGGCTCCTCTTCACCAATTGTTTTAACCACATTTTTCCTAGTAATACGAGACGGGATAACAAAAATTCCATAATCAAATACTCCACACCACAACAACAACTATGACACAAGCCATCGTCAATAATAATCAACCCAAATTTTTGAAAGTCTCCCATACTTTCAACACTTTGAACAATATCCCAAAATATCACACTAGTGTTGGCCTGGTGAGCTACCCAAGAGGGGGGGTGAATTGGGTAGATAAAAAAATTTAATCTAAATAATAATACTTAAAAAATCAAATAATTAATTTTACCCTAATTAATTATTATCTTTATAACAACGGATAAATATTATCAACTAGTTGCACACCAAACAACAAAATATAAATAAAGTAAATAAAGCAGCACACCAAAAATTTATACTGATTCACCAAACTATTCTTGGTTAATCCAGTCCTCCAAGCCCCACGGAGATGCGCACCCACTAAAGCACTAAGATTCATTTAAACAGGTAGGAACCAAATATTTACACAATGATTCTTTTCGCAGGCTTAGAATCAACCTTTACAGTTTTCTTTTCCCAAGCTCAAGAATAACTTTTTCTTTTTCCCAGGCTCAAGAATAATCTTATCTTTTTCCGAGACTCAAGACTAACCTAATATTTTCACAGGTTAAGGATTAACCTAATTCTTTTATAATTAGGCTAAGAATCAACCCTCACACAAAAATCACTCCAAGTATCCTTTTACCCGGTAAGGATTGAACAGTTACAAATTCACTCAAAATTAATTCTATTCAGGAAGAATTAACACCTAATCTTTTTGTACTTTAGGCAAAGATCAAACCTCAATCTCTTTACCGAAAGAGATTGAAACCAGCTACCCTTTGATTAGGCACTCCCAATAGTATCTAATCCGACACACAACTCACCAATAAAAAAATTGATAAGTCTTTTTCCCACTCGGAGCTTCAACCACCCCAGATTAATTTGAACTCAATTAATGTCCCGATACTAGTGATAAAAATACAGTGAGAATTTCAAAATCTTATTTTAACAAAATGGGTAGCAAGAAATTTAGCACGTAATCAGGTTTTCTCAAAAAAATCATTTAAAAAATAACTTTCAATTTAAAATTCAGGAAAATGATTTCAAAGATTAAAAGTCCAAGTATCAAACAATAATATCACACAATAGTTAATAGCAAAAACTTGGAATGATCTCACCATGAATCCACCAAATAAAGAATGATTACTAATGAAACTTCAAGTCGGTAGTAGCAATAATCCACAACAATTTTTCTTAAGAACACTTCTTAAGAATACTTCTCACAATACACTCAATTTGATTTCAGAATGATCATTCTTAGAAAGCACAAGATTGAATAACTCTTAAGATATGAATGATTGGGATTATTGAAACCTAAAAAAGGCAAGTTTATTTATACGGAATTATAACAAGCCCTCCAACGGCTAGTTCACATATATCATGACAAATAATTACTCTAATAGACTCCTTATATCATTATGACTTAATCCTGGTATAATTTACTCAATTATAACTCTTAAAATATTTAATTAAATCCCTTCAACATTTTCTCAAACTTAATTAGATAGGATAGAAAGAATTTCATGAACCAAATTGAGAAATAATCAATATACTTGAACCATATCTATAGGGATGATAAAATATCAAATATATATCTTAAATTCCATTAGATCCCTAAGATATCTCTCATATACTAACTATAAAATGGCAAGTAACGACTACTTTTTGGATCAAAACCATGAAATTATCGAATCCTGAAACTGACCGTCGGTTGACGGACCAGAAGGCGTAAGTCGAACGCCCAATTCAGGATATAGCCCAAGACAAAAACTCTACACCCATAGGTCGACCTCTGCTTATTTGTCTGTCGACCAAATAATTCAGTGAGTTTCACAGGTTGACCTCTCCCATTTGTTTGTCAACTTAACAATTCAGAAGGTTCATCTTTTGGCCATAGGTCGACCTAGCTATCGACCAAATCATTCAGAGAATTCAGCTAATTCCATCACCTTCTTATCGATTTCCTGATCCATTTAGGCAAGTTGATCGATCCTGTTGTACTCTTTAATTTATTTTTTAATTCAATCTCTTCGACATTTTTGCTCCTTTAACCGATTTATTTTCTTAGTTAACTCCACTAACACGTAAATTCAATTTTAATCTAATCTTTCTTAAATTAATATTTCTTCTTCAATTTCACATAGGAGCAAGTATGTTAACTAATTAGGATCCAATTAAAAACACACAAAATTGTAAAAATATTTTGTGTCGTGTGTGATCCTAATCAGGATACATTAAGAGTAAATTTTTTACCTGAGTTATTTTTTCCTAGGATCTTCAAAATCTTCAGTCTCTTAGGGCTCGTTTGGTAACCATTTCTGTTCCCATCCCATGCAGTGAGATGGAAATAGGATGAGATGAGATGAAAATTATATTTTCTTCTTGGGAGTAGAATCGCGTTTGGTAACGATATTTTTTTTTTTTTTTTGTTTTGGGAAGAGAATCGCGTTTGGTAACGATTTTTGGGAACATTTTGTTTTTGGCCGGCGATGCCGGAAGTGGCCGGACTGTGGCCGACCAGCGATACCAAAGGTGACCGGCTACGGTTGCTGGAGATGGCACCCGACGGCGGTGGCTCTCTTTAATTTTTGGGAATGGGATGAGAATTTTTAGAAACAACTTTTCTTTGTTTCTCAAACTTTAAGAAAAAATTGGCACAATTCCTGTTTTAGAATGGGATGAGAATGGAAACGAAAAAATGGGAGTGGTTACCTAATAAAAATAGGGGGATATGATGAATTTTTTTGGGATGGGAGTGGTTACCAAATGGGGGCTTAATGTCCATCATCTTTGTTAGTCTCTTTAGCATCCATTTAGCATTTATTTCAACTTCTTCATGATAATATCTTCAATAGAACTTATAAACTGAAACACTCAATAAATCCGTTAGTTCCATAAAAAACATCAATATTTAATTGTTCATCAAAATCTTAGGATCAACAATTAGTCTTCACAACATTTCAAGAATTACTCATAATTTCAGCCTGATCTTCAACTATGTCAAGATCCATAGTAAATGTAGCACTAATAGTATCACACCATTAAACATCTCAAAACCCAACTAAAATGCACTTACTTGGATCCCTTAGCATGCGACAAGTAAAGAATTTTGGAATCCTTAGGTAAGTCTTGAATGATTGAGGCTGATTTTAAAGTTTAGGATGAAATGTGGGTGGATTGTTGGGTTAGGGTTTTGATTTGGGAGTGTTTTGGGAGGAATAATAGGGTTATTTTCGAATTGGAGGTGGAAAATGAGAGATTTTCGGCTGAAACTGTTTCTCATGATCGTTGAACGGCGCTGCAGCATGAAGTAAATGGCGTTGTAGTGCCAACTTGCGTTAGGATCTTTTTTTCTTTTTTTTTTCTTGAGCATTGATCTTACACTGCAGCGCCAAAAGACGCTGGAGTTTGTTTTTTCCTGAGCATGCGTCTCATGCTGCAGCGCCACGTGGTTGGCTTTATAATGCCAAATTACATTGGTATCGCTATAGCGTGTAGGTTCGTCGCTGCAGCGCAAAGCTTCTATGGGTTTTCTTTAATTTTTCTTCTTGTTTTCACGCTGCAGCCCCGAATTCTGTCGCTGTAGTGCGAGATTTCTACTGGGAAGTCTTTGTTTTTAGTTTTTTTTCCTCCACTGCAACCCATGTTTTCTCCCTACAAACCAAACCTTCTGATCAAATTGTCTTGTTTTCTCATTTTCGTCATCTGCTGTAACCCAGAATACCCAGTTGTCGTATGAACATTCTGATCAAACACTTTTGTTTTTTATTGAATAAAAACAACAAAGTAAGAGTTGTTTGGATTTTCTCCGCTAAATTTAACGTCCTTAGCTGAACTCAACTGTTGGCCTCAATTTCGATCGACTAGCGAGATGTGTTCCACTAACCGGTCTTCTCTATCATAGTAAAGTTTGAGCCTTTGACCATTCACTCGGAATGGTTTTCTAGTCTGATCTTCAAGTTCTATATCACCGAACGGAAACACCAGCTTTACCTTGAATGGTTCGGACCATCTCGATTTCAGCTTTCCCAAAAAAAAATTCAATCGGGAATTGAAAAACAATACTTGTTATCCCGGAATGATCTCTCTTCTCAAGATGTGCTTGTCATGCCATTTCTTGGTCATCTCATTATATATTCGGGTATTTTCATACACCTTTTGTCGGAATTCTTCTAACTCATTGACTTGTAGAAGTTTTTGTTCCCCAAAAACCTTGCTATCGAAGTTGAGCTTCTTAATTGCCTAATAAGCATGATGCTCTAACTCCACTGGTAGATGGAACACCTTCCCAAATACCAATCGCTATGGATACATTCCAATCGGTGTTTTGAAAGCCGTATGGTAAGCCCACAAAGCATCATCGAGTTTTGTTGCCCAATCTTTCCAGTTTGCATGAATTATCTTCTCAAGGATTTGTTTAATATCTCAACTAGAGACTTTAGCTTTTCCTATTGTTGGCTTAAGACTGCTCTAACTGTGTGGTCACTGGCATCACACATAATCTTAAATGACTCATTCCAATCGGGTACAATGATAATCGGAGCTGAGATTAATTTTTTCTCCATTGCATTAAAAGCCTTCAAAAAAGACTCATCAAATTCAAACGAAGCATCTTTCTCAGGTAAATTTCACAAGGGCTTTACAATCTTCAAAAATCCTTTATGAATATTTGGTAGAAGCTGGCATAGCCTAGAAAACTCTAGATCCGTTTGACATTTGCCGGTGGAGGAAACTTCTCAATTGTGGCTGTCTTTGCTCGATCCATTTTTATCCCTTTAGATGAAACTCGATGGGCTAAGACAATTCCTTCTTGTACCATGAAATGACATTTCTTCTAATTCAAAACTAAATTTTTCTCTTCACACATCTCTAACACAAGTGACAAGTTATGGAGGCAGTGATCAAAAGAAGAGCCAAATACCGAGAAGTTATCCATGAAAACTTCCATTATATTCTCAACCATATCAGAGAAAATGGCCATCATAGACCTTCAAAACATGACAGAAGCATTACAAAGACCAAAATACAATATTTAAAATGAGAATGTACCATATGGTCATGTGAAAGTGACATTTTCTTGATCCAACGATGTAATGGTTGTTTGAATGTGGTCGGAATACCCATCTAGGAAATAGTAATAGTCATAACTGGCTAACCGATCTAACATTTGGTTGATGAAAGAAAGAGAAAATTGATTATTTCTTGTGGCCTTGTTCAACTTCCACTAATCTATGCATACACGCCACCCTGTGGCAGTCTGAGAGGGGGATTAGCTCATTGTTTTCTTTTTTTAATCACTTTCATCCCTCTTTTCTTCGGTACCACTTGCACGGGGCTTAACCATGCACTATCTAATATTGCATAAATGATCCTGACATTCAATAGTTTGAGAACTTTGGCTCTAACAACTTCCTTTATTGTCGGGTTAAGCCTTCGTTGATGCTCAATTAAGGGCTTATAAGAGTACTCCATAAGAATCTATGCATACAAATGGTTGGGCTTAACCCTTTGATATCGAAAATAGACCAAGCAAACGTGGATTTGTGCTTCTTCAAGATAAGGAGTAACTTCTCTTCTTCTTATTGACTCAATGATGACGAAATGATCATCGAATTGGTAGAGTTCTCCCCGAAAAAGGCATACCAAAGGTGCTCAGGTAATTGCTTGAAAACCAACCTACCTTGAGTTAAATTTGAAGAGTTGGATGAACTCTTGTGCCCCTCAAGAGTTTCCACTTGAGCCATATTGACCGCTTCACTAGGTAAAACTTCAAGAGCTAGAACACAATCCACAACACTTTCTTCCTTGGTATATCTCTCCTCACCAAAATCCACCATAGATAGAGAATTTGTGAGACTATACTCCAAAGGATAATGGTGCACAATCTCTCAAATGAACTCTTTAACACAAGAGTCTACCACCTCTACCCAATTACAAGTCGAACTCTCTTAGAGAAATCTAATGGTTTTGAAGATATTGAACTTAACTTCCTCTTCATTAACCCTAAGAGTTAGATTCCCACTATGCACAATAATCAACGCCTTTCTGGTTGCAAGAAAAGGTTTCCCAAGAATAATGGGAATTTCACGGTCTCCTTCCATCTCCAACACAACAAAATCAATCGAAAAATTAAATTTATCTACTTTCACTAGTACATATTCAAATAACGTCCTTTGGATAAGTAAGAAAACGATATACCATTTCCAAATAAATAATCATGGGCTTCACTTCTCTAAGCCCTAACTTCCAGAAAACAGATGAAGGCATAAGATTAATACTAGCTCCAAGGTCGTATAATGCCTTCTCAAAATGAGAACTCCCAATGATGCATGGGATGGTAAAGCTTCTGGGATCCTTCAATTTTTAAGGTAGTTTATGTTTAATAATCGCACTATATTGTTATGAGCTTAACGGTTTTATATTCCTCAAACGTTTTCTTCTTAGCCATGATGTCCCAATTATTTCATATTAGGAAGCACCGACTATGGTTTCATATTTTAGCCGTAACTTTCTCATTCGAACTCCGATGGAGGTGATTCAAAAAGTTATAAAAAGATAATACATATATCTAAAACTTAAATGATTAAGTTTTTCTAAATTAGGATTCCATTATTTTTACATTTTCTCCCAATTATTTGTAATTTCAATAAAATAACACAAAAAATACATTAAACTAACAAAAATGCTTGAAAACACACAAATATTTGAATTTAAAAGTACTTGATTTGTTGGTAATCTTGGGAAAGGAGACAAGGATAAGTTATGGATCTGGTATTCAAACCAAAGGGGATGAAAAGCTATAGAATTGGGATTCTTCTTCTCTCCGGATTTGCCAAGTGTTTCGGTAAAATTAGGGGAAATTTTCTGTACTTACTCTTTCATTCAGCTAGCCTTCCAGATGGAAAGGGATTTTAAATTTAATGAATGCAATTTTGTTTTATTCAATCTATGGTTTAAATATTGGAATTTTACTCTTTCAAGTAGCCTAAGTTATCAGTCCATGATGCATGCGATATAATTGAGCTACAGTACGATGAGTATGAATTTATTGCAGAATAGGACCATAATCTAATGGGAGTAGAAACAAAAGATGACTCCTTCCAGTCAGACAATGGTGAGATCTAGAAAGCCTTTGCAAAATTTGAAAATAAGCTAATTTCTAGTGCTGATGAGACAAAGTTGATAAACTTGTGGACCCCAGAAGAGTTGAAGGAAGTAAATATTGGATCAGCCCTCATTACTCAAGAAAAGAAAAAGTTGACGACATTCTTGGTTGCCTACCAAGATATCTTTGCTTGGTCCTGCGATGACATGGTAGGGTTGGACAAAAGTATCGTGACCCATAAGTGTGTCAATCAAGTAAACGTTGAGAAAGTTGAGGCCTGCTGTCAGCCTCGAGGTCAAGGAGGATATCGTGAGGCAATTTAATGCTCGAATCATTGAAGTATGTAACTATAATGAATAGCTCTCTAATGTCATTCTAGTACCAAAATCTTCGGGAAAAATGAAAGTTTACATGGATTATCATGATCTCAACCGTGCATGTCCGAAAGATGATTTTCTACTACCAACTATTCATATCATCATCACAATACCGCGGGGCAAAATCTCTATTCCTTCGTTAATGGATTCTCTGGCTATAATTAGATTCAGATAGGCGAAGAAGATCAAGAAAAGACAGCATTCACCATACCGTGGGGAGTCTTCTATTATAGGGTGATACCTTTTGGTCTAAAAAATACTGGGGCAACGTATCAAAGAGTGACGACGACCCTCTTTCATGATATGATGCACAAATAAAAGGAGGTGTATGTTAATGACATGATCGTTAAATCCCAGGAGAATAAGGACCATTTCTGCCATTTAAAAAGGATGTTCAACAGACTTTGTAAGTATCAACTCAAGCTCAACCCCAAAAAATGCACTTTCGGGGTAACTTATGGAAAGATTCTTAGTTTCATGGTAAATCTCCATGGAATCAAGATTTATCTTGCAAAGATGAAGGCCATTTGTGAGATGCCGCCACCAAAAAATGAAAAGAATATCTGAGGTTTTCTTGGCTGATTGAATTTCATAGCCCAGTTCATCTTCCAACTCACTGCCACTTGTGAGCCAATCTTTAAGTTTCTTTGAAAAAAAAGTGATGTCGATGAAATATCGATTATCAGAATGTCTTGGAGAGGATTAAAGTCTATTCGACCAACTCTTCAGTTTTGGTGCCACCTCGGGAGAGAGTTCCCTTGTTGTTGTATCTGTTGGTTCTTGACTCCTCCATGGGAGCCATTCTTGGAAAGATGATGAATTTGAGAAGAAGGAACAATTCATCTACTACCTCAGCAAGTGCTTCATAAAGTGCAAAAAAAAATTACTCCTTACTGGAGAGAACTTATTATTTACTAGCATGATCCGCTTAGAGACTGCGTCATTATATGCTCCTATTGACTACCTATTTGATAGCTATAATGGATCCCTTAAAATATATCTTTGTGAAGTTGATTCTGTCGAGAAAAGTTACAAAATGGCAGATGATGTTAACAGAGTTTGACATCATCTGCAAGACCCAAAAATTAGTGAAAGGTCAGGTGATAGCAGATCAATTAGCTAGTTGTCCAGCCTAAATGGATCACCAGCTTTTTGAGACGTTATTTCCTGAAGAGTCAATTTATGCGGTGGAAGAGGAGAAAATAGTCTAAAAAATGTATTTTGACAGAGCCATGAACTCTCGAGGGGCTAGAAACAGAGTCGTTCCTATTTCTCCGAGTAAACAGCATTATTCGGTGGCTTCCAAGTTGAAGTTCCAAAGCACCAATAATTGAGCTAAGTACGAAGCATGTATTTTGGGGCTCCAGTTGGCCATCAACATGAAGATAAAATAATTACTAGTGTTTGGGGATTCTAACCTGATAATCAATTAAGTGATGAATAAGTATGCCATGAGGGATCTAACCTTGGTAACCTATAATAATCACCTCATGGAGTTGTGCGAGCAGTTAATGATGATTAAATTTGAAAGCATACTGAGACTCAAGAACGAATTTGTTGATACCTTAGCTACCTTGGCATCTATGATCTTTATTACCCGGGAGGAGGATGATATCATTCCGGTGGCAATTTGAGTTCAGCGTCGATCGACCCACTGTTGCTAACTCGAAGTTGAACTTACCAAAGACCCTTGGTACCATGATATAAAGGACATCCTAAAAACATGAGTATCTAGAGGGAGTATCGAGTGTTGATCAGAAGACCCTCTAAAAATTAGCAGGCTAATTCTAGTTACTCGAGGAGACCCATATAAATGCTCCCTTGACATGGGTCTATTGAGAGGTGTTAGAGTTAAAGAGACTATCCAGTTGATGAAAGATGTCCATGGTGGCATATGTTGACCCCATATAAGCGAATTCATGCTCTCGAATTTTTTTTTGAGGATCAAACATTTTCAGATGACGATGGAAAATGATTGTGTGCAATTTATTTGAAGATGCCACAAGTGCCAAATTCATGGCAATCAAATCCATATCGCACATTCGCAACTTTATTTCTTGGTGGCCTCTTGGACCTTCTCAATATGGGGGTATAGACGTCATTGGAAAAGTCACCCCTAAGGCGCCAAGTGGTTATCGCTTCGTCCTGGTGGCAATTGATTATTTTACTAAGTGGATGGAGGTTGCTTCCCTAGTTTGAGTGACTCAAAAGACAAAAGCCCAATTCATTAAAGAAAACATCGTGTTGAGATTCGATTTGCTGCAAGCACTGATAACCGAACAATACCAAAAACCTGAAGGGGTAAAAAATACAGGAAATATGTCAGTGGTTCAAGATCGAGCACAAAAACTCTGGGCCTTACCATTTAAAGATGAATGCAACAATGAAAACCTCCAATAAGAATATAAAGAAAATCCTCCGGAAAGATGATCGATAATTATAAAGAGTGGGATGATATGTTGTCGTATGCTTGATGACTTATCGAACTTCAGGTTAAACTTCAATAGGGGCAACCCCTATACTCTGGTCTATAGCATGGAAGCGGTGATACAGGCCAAAGTAAAAATTCCATCTCAACAAGTGCTCATAGAGGCTGAGCTTAATGAAATTGAATGGGTGTAGTAGAGGTTGGACCAACTTTGCTTAATCGATAAAAAGCGGTTGACAGTAATATGCCACCTACAATGTTATAGAAAGAGAATTTACAGAGCTCATGATAAGCAGGTTTGCCTTAGAGTCTTTAGGGTTGGTGAGTTGGTATTGAAGAAAATATTCTCTTTTGCAATATTAAGCCAAAGGCAAGTTCGCCCCAAATTAGGAAGGTCCTTTTGTTGTTCACAAAGCCTTGAGCGATGGAGCGTTGATTCTCTAAAAAAATTGATGGTAACGTATTTCCTGAGCTTCTGAACTTAGATTCTATAAAGAAATAATTTTCCTAATAAAGATCCTTGTTTGGCAAGTAAGTTGTTTCGATTTGTAATTATCTGTTTCTCAAAAAAAAAAAGTGCGGCTCAAACGTGGTGAAAACTCGAAAGAGCATTACAAAAGGAACATAGAGACTATAGCAAAAAAAAAAAAAAAAAGCACGAGTAAATTGCCCAGGGGTCCCTTTTAGGAATACTACTAAGGCTGACTTTGATCGAACATAAAAAATATCCATGTTCGGAACTTGATGGATTTGAAAGCAGTTTAAATTTGTAAAAAAAAAAAACATCGGGTATGACTCAAATTTGCATTGAAATCATACTTGTCTGATAGTCCAGTTTGGAATCTCATAAAAAACATATATGGTGATAAAGATACTTGTTTTAGTAAAGTTTTATACATTTTTCATATTTTGGCTAAACCAATTTTGCAAGATTTAAGAAATACGATGCTAGCAGGAGTACATGATTCCCCTAATATTGAAGATGCCTGACAGAAATGAGAAAATGAGAATCAACAGGCATAAGAAAATAAGGTTATAGGGATATTGTTTGGTGTCATACCCCATCAATAACCTAGAGAAAACGTCTACAGGGTACACCTCTATAATTAAAAGAAGGATGAGACGGAAGAATCTCTTGATACTGTTCTAATCCAAGTGTCATCAACCGAGTGATTATGGCCAAAATAGAGGAACAGAATTGTATGTCATCAAAGGTGACAAGTTTTTCAGACTAAAATTTTGTTTTGGAAGTGTTTTTGTTTCCAATTATAGGGATCTCAAAAGGGCCGGGAGCATAGATTTCCTTATCACAGGTGCCCCTTACCTTCTTGCCGACTCGAATTAGAAACTCTTATTGTTGAAATTAAAAAGCTCTAAATGAGTATCTAGGTATGTGTTTTTCCCTGAAAGGGGTATTCAGTGAACTATACTAAACTTGATTCTTGGTGTATTGTGCATATTGTGTTTGTGGCTGGTTGGGTGTTAAGTCGAGGTCACGCCTAGCCTTAGGCATGTGGCCCGGGGTGGGGTGTAACAAGAGTAGTTTGTCGAACCTCTATAAATTTGTGTGTCATTATCTCTTTGCCTACGTTTTTTGCATAATTAATAAAATATTAGCCAGACAGGGAATTAGATTTATTTGTTAAATTTTAAAGTACCTAATTATCCCCATTCTTGTGTAGATCTTTGGGCAAACACGACTAATTATCTTTCTCACTACTTTTACAAACACTTATGGTCACTCTGTGATCTGGAATAATACGGACGAGCATAAGAATGAAGGTAAATGATTAGAATGGTTAATTATGAAATTGGCCCTTTGAGAGGAATCGCCTATGCCTCTGCTGAGGCTAATGAAGAAGATTTGTGATCCCTCTCGAAATGTACAATGCTTAACTGACCAGGCTAATCAAAATCAACTACCTTTGCCACCATTTGT
Source organism: Eucommia ulmoides (assembly GCA_016647705.1). Classification (NCBI taxonomy): domain Eukaryota; kingdom Viridiplantae; phylum Streptophyta; class Magnoliopsida; order Garryales; family Eucommiaceae; genus Eucommia; species Eucommia ulmoides. The sequence goes on from CM028328.1 coordinate 44,762,558, forward strand.
TCCCCAAGAGTATATTCCACCTTAAATTGAGGCACAAGCCATTGCGGATAAGGGCTAAGAGTAGAATGATCTTCACCAAGAATTGGAGAGAATTTGAAAAGAGAGAGATGATCTACATTGAGTAAGTCATAACAACGAAAGAGGCCATGAGGCTTCTCTGTTGGAAAGAACCTCTAGTGTGAACTCACAACTGGGGCCCTGGGCATTGTCACTACGCACGAAGGGCAAGGTAAACAAAGCACCCTGGTAGCGCACGAAATACACGCCGCTACTTACATTCGCAAGTATACGAGGTCTAAGTTTTAGTATAGTGTGATCGTTAAGATCGGGTTATCGTATCCACATGGATTGTTGTTGTTACTATCGAATACCGCGTTTGTCGTGACCTAATTTTATCTAGGCGAAAAATAAATGTATTTAATTAATTAAACTAATACTAATATGTCCTAAATTAACTACACTATTATGTTAATATGTTTTAGGGTGAAGAATTGTATAGGGATTAACGTGTTTACAAATACGTGTTCGATTCCGATTTACTCCTGTTTATGTTGTTCGACCTATTTGACAACCTCGGTACGTAAACTCCGCCGCCACCTCTTCCGAGTGTAAGACGGGATAATACATGACTTCGAGTCAATGAAGAAGTCCCCATCAACGTCTTAACGATCCTAGGTCACGTGAGTCTCGCCCAACGTCATTGATTGCACACAATCCAACTCCCTCCCGGGTTATTGGATCGTCGCGTTGTATTTACCCTATCGACAATCTCCGTTATAAAACTCCCTCGCCACCTCTTCCGAGTGTAAGAAGAGGGATATAACGTGACTTCGAGTCAACGAAGAGGTCCCCCTCAATGTCTTAACGACCCTAGGTAGCGTGTGTTTTGCCCTATGTCATCGATTGTCAACGATTCAAACCCCGACCGGGTTATAGAATCGTGGCGTTTGTTTACCCTATTCCAAATCCGGGGTTTGTCAAAATCTCGTATTCTCCATTTATCAATCCAAGCATAATAAAAAAACAATACGATAAATACAATCAAACTACGAAGAACAATCACAAACGAAACACCGAAATCATCCAAACGACGTATTTATAAATTATAGGTTAATCCCTACTACAATCCATATTTAACTCGGGGCCATAGCCGCATATACAATGAAATAATGAGCTAAATATGCTCACATACTCCTAAGATAAAGAAATAAGGAAAAACGATCGAAGAACTTAGCCTCGTCCGAAGATAAACCACTAAGAACGCTCCACGATCGATTCACCATCTTTTCCACTTCGGGATGCGAGCTCCACCACTAAAATTCCTAACCTTTGGCTTAAGTATAGCCTAAAGGGATCAAAAATGCAAGAGAGAGGAGAGAGGTTCGGCCAAAGGGGGAGGAGAGGGGATATTTATAGCAAAAATATGTTAAAAATATCTAAAAATATCTAAAGGCTGTGCAGGGCAAATCCGCCTAGGCGGTGGAAATTTCGCCTTGGCGGAATTAGGTCGGTTAAGTTTGATCGCCTGGGCGGTGAAGTAGGCGGTGGATTGGAGAACATTCTGTTGAAATTCCGCCTAAGCAAAGAAAATTTCGCCTAGGTGAGCAGCTGTTAGTAGCCCTTCTTCGTCCTCTGCTGGATTTTTGCCTAAGCAGTAGAATTTTCGCTTCGGCGGTCGTCCGTCAGTAATATTTTTCTCTTCTAAGAATCTTCACCGTTTAAGCGGTGGTCTGGACGCTTAAGCAGTGGGCCTATTTTGTCTTTTAGCCTCCGAGCTTGTTTATCCACCGTAACTTCGAACTGCTTTGGTTCGATCTCATCATTTTAGCTCCAGTTTCCTATCTTTTTGACCCACACACCTGAGTTATACAAAAAGTATAAATACTAATTAAAACATAATAAAAATAACTATAAACATATTCAAAAACTAACCAATTAGGATTGGAAATAGATAGGTTTTTCACACCTATCACACCCGCATCGAGAAATAATGTGAAACCAACTCAGATGGCAGGCAAAAACCATCATGCTTCCTAAAATGTCCCGCCACCCTCCGTGGAGGCTTCCTCAACATCTCAACTGAGAAATCAACACATCTGCACAAAACAACAAACCAATAAGGACCTATGGGAGTAGGTCAATGCCATGAATGAGAAGCTTGGGCAAATTGAAAAAAGGAGCCCAAAATCTACGAGATCGTGAAGAGGAAATTCTCATTGTTCACTAACTGGTGTTACGAGAAAAGGTCCTAGCAAACTTTAAGATCCCATCCTATATTGGGATATATTAAGGTGAATCCGACTCGGTAGAGTATCTTCATACATATAATGCACACATAGATAAGTGCGGGGCTTGAAACACAACGAAGTGTCCTGTTTTCCAAGTAACTCTGACCGGGACGGTTAGGAAGTGGTATAAAGCATTGAAGCCAGGTATTGTTGATTCATTTGAGTCTTTTAGTCTTCAATTTGCACACAGGTTTTTGAGCAATAAACAGCTGGGTAAAAATGCATCGCACCTCTTGTCAATAAGACAGAGAAAAAATGAAAGACTAGAAATCGCGTTAAAAGGTTATGCCGCAAGTTCTATCAAGTGGAGGATCTGAACGATAGGATGTCAATGGCGGCCCTAATGTTAGGAGTACGAAATGGTCCATTCTTACATGACTTGGCCTATGCACCATACTCCACAAAATATATTTCTAGTCGTCACCATATATAATTTGCTTCCACTACGCACTTTGATGAAAATAATCATGCTTCTCAATTATATTATGATTCACAAGATTAAAAATAATTACTATTAGAATCTTAAATATTCAGAAAATATTATCACAACCCATCTTGGGCCCCGTGGCCTCGTCTTAATATTATCCAACCAAAAATAGTTATAACTTGGATAAAAATATAAATATACAACTACTGACAAATGACATAGATTTTTAAAATTTTACAAACTCAAAATTTGGTGATTATACATAACCAACTATTCCATGACAACACCACAAAAATTGGAATCCCTCATTACCAATAATTTCCCTAACTATCTTGAAAGCTGCACCACCCTCTAACTCTATCTAAATCTAGTAGTGGACCCGTCTCTTACTGGAGTACCTGAGATAAATATTTTATTACTGTACTGTTTTTGTAATATAAAAATGCTTTATGAATGAAGTAAAATTATTAGAATCCGCTTTTTAAACAAAAAATAGCCACACTCTGAGCAATCATCAAAATCAAACAACTGAATTGAAATTCACTAATCCACCTACTTTTATATAATGAAATACCACATTCATAATTCCATACTAGTTATAGGATCGTTTACCTTACGATCGAGAGTTATGACAGTACTATAATTTGTACATCTGTGCAATCTAATGTTGCTAGTGTCAGGGATATTCAATATCTCCAGTGGTAAGAGCACACTCGTGGTATAAACCACCATATCATACTAATAATCAACAACAATATATCAACCATCTGCAGGACTTTCTCTCCTATCAGTTCACAACACACCCATAGTACATGTCCTCCTATCAGGTTAATACAACATTTTACAGAACATGTCATCCTATTAGGACCAATAACATCCCGCGAAACTTACCCTCCTGCCGGGGCCATACTATGGCATAACAAGGTAATAATAAAAATTACTTTTCACATTTAAAATCTTACTTGATCCATTTAACATTATAAAATTGTCTATTTTAATAAATCTTTTGTTTCACAATTTAATATGAAAATAAGTTTGGTAATTTACATAGACGATAGCACACTCACCTAGATAATTGTACTATTTTTTCACATTACTGTCGAAACATTGACGTAGTCGACGTCACTTGGGAACCTAAGAAAAGACAAAACCTTTCTCCAGTATCCCCGGATGCTGCAACTACCCACCCCAAGTAAGAATTTATCTAAATAAATTTAATATGAATTACCATGTGTGAAATGCGTGGCAATAAAATGCATTATTTTCCACCCCCAAAATTTTCTAATTATGTAAAATTCATTAAAGCTGAATACCCTATCTTCCTAGATTAGTATTAATTGTAAAATTAAAATATTACAACTAGGTTTACAAAATTTAGCAATCAATCATTTAATTACTCTAGACACCGCATTTTGTCCCATTTGTTGTCGCATTTCGTAAAAATATCAAGTCTAAAGTGCTAATTTGGAAAAACTTTAAACAAAATTTAAAGGGAAAATTTTTTGCCTTAGATTCCTATGTCTAAATTTCATTTGATGTTTGAAAAGAAAAGAAATAAATATTTTGTTTTTGACAATTTGGTTAAATTAGACAAATTTTGGGCTAAAATCAAAATTTGTAAAAGTTAATTGGGGATTAAATTGGTTAAACTGAATGTTTATTTTCATAGAATATCAGTTTGGATATAATTAATTTCGTTTCCCACCCCTTAATTTTAAGAAAATTCACCTATTCCAAATACTATTCATTTTGGCCAAAAAACTGTAATTTTTTGCTTACTTTATCAAATTAACACCAAAAATATTTTATTTTCCAGAAGCGAACTTTTCAATTTATTTGGATAGTTTAATTTCGTTTTTATCATTTCAATTTCAAGAAAAATCAAAGAATATCTATGTAATTGCTAAAAAGTGCCCAAATCACAAGAAAGACTAAGCAAACACTCTTCGGGAAAGATGGAGCCATGGATTCCAAAATTGGAGTGCCACAAGTAGCCAAATGAATGACCAAAATTATTTCCTAAATTTGTATGATTAGTAGGGGTCACATTAACCCTTTTACATTCAATTCCATAAATATGGGGCTAAAGTGTAAAATTTATGAAATAAGGGGTAGGGTCATCATGACATCACATGGGCCAAAAACAAGGTCCTATGCCCACTCCTTAGGGCGCGCGCCTTGAGGAGTGCGCGGGCAGCCTTCTCTATAAATAGGAAAAGGCCTCTCTTTCATTTCCTTTACTAATTCACTTGTATGCTTGTGTTTCTCTCTCTAGAACACAAGAACTCTCTCTTTCTCTCTATAAAAACACTTCTCAAAATAGTTTTAGTTTTAGAAATCTTAGATTTTTTTTTACATAAAATAAAACTAAGAAAGAAGAAGAAGCAAACAAAAGGAGAAGAACCATCATTCCAAAAGGCAAGGTAAGTTCTTAAAACCTCCAAACTTTTTCATTCTTGTATAAAAACAAAGAAAAATAAACACAAAAAATGGAAAAAAAAAACTAACAAAAAACATAAGCCGTTCTCCGAGAATGCAATTTACTTTTCTTGGATTTTACTTTATTGTTATTTACTTTTTCACACTTTTCTTTTTCGCATTTACTTTATTATCATTTACTTTACCGCTCTGCATCTTTCTGTGCTTTACATTTTCAATTGTTTTCTTTTTAATCATAGGCCTTGGATTGGCACTAAGTCCTGGTCCTTGGCCTGGTGCATCTTTTTCCTTTTTTTCTTGTCAAGTCCTCGGACTAGCAATATATATATGCTTACGTACTTATATATCTATATATACGATACTACATACATATACAAATATTTTTTACTTTGTTTAAAGGGTTCTAGTTGAACTAAGAACTCTTCTCTAAAAATGATATTTGGTAAAGTTATTGTGACAATTTGTTTTTTCTCATTTTGATCAAAAACCAAAAATCAAGTCTCATTAGTTATCCCCAAAACAAATGATACTTCAAAACTATTTTTATTCCTTTTTCTTTATTTCCAAGAAGTTTTTTTTTTTTCTTAAAAATGATAATAATAAAATATTTTCTCCATTTACTACCCTAAAAAATATATATTTTTTAAATCCTTCTTTAAATATTTATTTTCCTCTTAAAAAGAAAATTATTTTTTTTCTAAAAAATAATATTTTTTTTTCATTAAATAATAAAAAAAATTCTTTCATTTATATATATATTTTTTTATAAAACTAAGATTTTAATATTGTTTTAATCGAATAAAAATAAATCCTTTAAAAATGATTTTTTTTTTTCACAAAAAGATCAAAAAATCGCTAATAAATGCTTATTCACTAAAATTGAGTTTTCTCTTAAATTGGTTTTCTTCACTACAAGACAAACCCCTTCCCAAAATGTTTTTCGTTTAAAATATATTTTTCTTAAATGATTTCAATTTAAAATTAAATTTTTATTTTCTAAAATATTTTTTTTATACTTTAAAATATCTTTCTCACAAAAAGACAAAACCTTTCCTAAAAAGCTTTATTTTCAACTTGTGTTTTCATTTTAAATTGTTTTCTTAAAATTCTTTTCAAAATTTATATTTTCTATTTTCAAATTGTTTTCTAGAAAGACTTTCCAAATTTATTTTTTACGTTGAAGGTAAAAAGTTTCTTAAAAATTAAAAAAATTCTTTTTCCTTTGTTTTTCAAAATAAAGATTTCCTTTTCTTCTTAAAAAATATTTTCAAAAATATTTATTTTTTTAAATCATTCTTTTCATCAATAAAAAAAAAAATGTCTTCTTAATCTTTAAGTCTCTCTCTCTCTTTCTCTCTCTCTCTCTTTAATTGAAAGGAAAACTTTTTCTCAAATAAAACAAATAAAAATCTTTTACTTCATTTCTTCCTTTCTTTTCTTTCTAACATAAAGTTTTACATCATAACTTAAACTACAATAATATATATATATATATATAACCTTCCCCCCCTCCCCCCCCTCCCGCCCAGGGACCAAAACATGTTGATTCTATCGATAGGTAGTCAAAAGAGGGACATTTGTTTTTGCAATTTGTATATATATATATATAAATAACCTTCCCCCGCCCAAGGACCAAAACATGGTGATTCTATCGATAGGTGGTCAAAAGGGGGACATTTGTTTTTGCAATTTGAATTACTTCCTTTAGTTTACATATTTCAACCAACAAAATCAATAAAACTTGGACTTGATTTAATTTGAAATACTTAGACACTGAGGTACCGTTTTGAAACGGGTGTGTTAGGGTGCCTAACACCTTTCTTGAGCATAACCAACTTCCGAACCTAATGAATACATTGAGTCAGAAAGTCACAGAAGTAACCAACATATTTGGAAAACTAGTAGATGTCCACCTAAACAAGAATACTGGAATAATCCATCATTGCTTCCACTAAAGAAGTCATACAACAAAAGAGTCAGTTCCAACCACCCAACATCCATAAACCAGATACGAGGTTCAAAAAAGGCTTCATGCAAAAGTTCACCAGTCAAAGAGAAATCTAGCACCATCTATAGAAGGCCAAACGTTCCATTTGAAAACAACTACGGGATTAATGTAGTTGACTACAAATTTATGCATATAGACCCTGAGAAAGCCCATGATTTTGAAGTTTCCACCTTTACTGTATAACCGCAAGTCACCAGAAAAATGATAGCCATCAAGCTAGAGAAGGTACTAGTATTCAAAGCTTCCAATAAAGAAACAATCAAAACCCTAAAAGAGGTGCCATAGAATTATTCCCCCACCATTCAAACTGAAGTCCTAAAAAATGAAGAAAGTCAAGTAAGAGAGGTAGGATGAATCACTTAGAGTGGGAGAGTCTTCACCACTCTAGTCCTCCTGAAAATACCCAACAATGAACCCAGAGGGCTCCCTAAGAAACCTGTCACCGAGGAGAAAGTGCAGGAATTTCTGAAAGAAGTAAGAAACACGGATTACAAAATTGTTGAACAACGCAACAAAGCACCAACACAGATCTCAATGTTGTCACTCTTTATGACCTAAACAATAAACCAGAATGCATTGCTAAAAGTCCTCAATGAAGCTCACATGCCAAGCTCTATATAGCAAGATCGCTTCACTAACATATTGAAAAATATCTACAGCACAAATCTTGTGACCTTCACTAAGGACAAGATCCCCCCGAGGGGAATAGGTACATTAAACCACTAAACATATCAGTGCAATTTAAGGACTACATCTTGTCCCGAGTCCTTGTGGACAACAGGTCAACATTGAACATATGCCCTTTGAGTACACTCAAGAAAGTGGGTATTGAAGAAAACTGCATCAGAGCATCCTTTATCACTATCTAAGCCTTCAACGGTGAAAAGGGAGAATTTATAGAAAAAATAACCTTGCCAATCACCATCGGACTAATAACCTTCCAGATAGACTTGCATGTTTAGGACATACCAACCACCTACAACATGTTTTTGGGTCGACCTTGGACACACTCAGCAAGGGCAATGCCCTCATCCCTTCATCAGAAAGTAAAATTTGTATTTGAGGATAGTATTATAACTGTCCATGCGAAAGATGACCACACTATCTACAAAACCACAATCGTTCCTGTGGTTTTGGAAGAACAATTTGAGTAAGCTGCCTTTTTTCAAGCCTTTGATATAGCCAACACTATAGTGGTTAGAGAAGGAAGTTCTCCTTCGATACCCAGATTGTTAGCCACTAAGACTATGCTAGCTAATCATTTGTACCTCATGGGATTCAACCTATAAAAAGGCCTCAAATTAGATGAAACTAGAACGAGAATACCACTTAGGGTTGGAGGGTAAAGAAAAACCCTCGGATTAGGGTACGAGGCGAAAAGAACGGGGAAGTACGGACATTAAGAGAAACCTAAGAAAATCCCTCATATCTGAGTAATATTTTTGTTCTCTACCATCAGTATCTAGTCAAATGAAGTGAAAGAGAAGGAAGAGCCTAATTTCGTACTAATCTTGAAACGCACGAGGGGCAGCTACCTCTCGATACCTCGAGAAGGCCTCGTCTGCGGAATCTTTGAGAAGAGCGAAGACAAAGGAAAAGTCATCCAAAATATGGAACTGACAGAAAGCCTTAGAATTAGTAATCTCGACCCATCTCAGCACTCTGAGAGTTGGGGTAATCTAGAAAGTTGTAGTATCATCTCTTGTCTGACTTGCCAACAGACAGTCGAGAGAATTCTATCTTAGGGATTTGTTTTCTGCAATTTTCTTTCCTCTTTTCAAGTGTGCAAATACATCAAATTATAATCTACATAATAAGGAAAATTACTCCTCTAAGAAATATAATATTGATAAGGAAATAAGTCGGGAGTTAATGCAAATCAAAACAGAAGATGATTCTATCCCTGAGAATACCGAGGAAATGCAAAACGTTTTAGAACAATTTGAGCATCGACCAATCCCGAGCCAAGACGAAACCAAAATAGTAAATCTAAGGGACCCAGAGAATTTGAGGAAAAGATTTTATATTTACTTTTCAAGTGTGCAAGTACATCAAATTATAATCTACATAATAAGGAAAATCACTCCTCTAAGAAGTATAATCTTGATAAGGAAATAAGTCGGAAATTAATGGAAATCGAAATAGAAGATAATTCTATCCTTGAGAATACTGAGGAAATCCAAAGAGCTTTAGAACAATTTGAAAATCGACCAATCCCGAGCCAAGACAAAACCAAAATAGTAAATCTAGGGGACCTAGAGAATCCGAGGGATACAAATATTGGGAAATCGTTGAGCCACCAAGAGAGAGAATATTTGGTATCATTGTTAAAAGAATATCAAGACGTGTTCACTTGGTCCTATGACGATATAGGACTAGCAATTGACATCATAATACATAAACTTCATATTAAAGAGGGGATCAAACCAATCAAGTAGAAGCTTTAAAAAATGAGACCCGACATCAGCCTAAAGGTTATGAATGAAGTAATAAAACAATTCTAGGCACGTCTTATTGAAGTATGCACACATTTTGAGTGGTTAAGAAACATAGTGCCCGTACTGAAGAAAGAAAGAAGAATACAAGTTTGTGTGGATTACCGAGGACTCAACAGGGCAAGTTCAAAAGATGACTTCCCATTGCCCAACATTCATATCACCTTGGACAATACCACTAAGTGAAAAATCTCATCTTTAGTAGACTGATTTTGTGGGTATAACTAGATTCTGGTTGATGAAGAGGAGAAGCACAAAATCGTCTTTATTACACCATGGGGTGTATTCTGCAACTAGAAAATGCCCTTTGGACTCAAGAATGCCGAAGAGACTTACCAAAGGGCCTTGAAAACACTTTGCACGATATGATCCACAAATAAATGGAAGTGTATGTATATGACATGATAGTGAAATCGAAAGATGACGAAGATCACCTAGAGTATTTAAAGAAGATGTTTGACCGCCTTCGAAAATTCCAGTTAAAACTAAACCCGGCTAAGTATGCATTAAGAGTGATATCCAAAAAACTGCTAGGTCTTATGTTGACGAAGATCACCTAGAGTATTTAAAGAAGATGTTTGATCGCCTTCGAAAATTCCAGTTAAAACTAAACCCGGCTAAGTATGCATTAAGAGTGATATCCAAAAAACTGCTAGGTCTTATGTTAAATTTTCGTGGTATTAAAATCGACCTTGCGAAGACCAGAGCTATAATCGAGATGCTCGCACAAATAACTAAAAATGAGATCTGAGGTTTCCTTGGAATGGTAGACTTCATAACTTGATTCATTTCGCAACTGACAACAATGTGCGAACAAATATTCAAGTTGTTAAGAAAGTGATCCAGTTGAAAATGGAACAAAGAATTCTAAGAAGCCTTAGACAAAATCGAACCTTACCTAATGAATCGTACAATTTTAGTACCACCACAACTAGGATGCCTTCTATTGTTGTACCTCACCATCCTCGAAACCTCTATGGGGGGGATGTTGGGACTATATGACAACTCAGGAAAGAAAGAACATGTAATCTACTACGTCAGTCAACTGCTTACCCATTACAAAGAAAAATATGGAGTAGTAAAAAAGATATGTTGTGCATTGGCCTAGACTGCTCAAAGGATGCATACTATCAATTGTGTTTTATCACTCACTTGATTGCTCGAATGGATCCGCTATAATACATATTCGAAAAATCCGTGCGAACTAGAAGAATTTCTTATTGGAAAATGTTACTCACCAAATTTGACATTGTGTGTGTAACCCAGAAGGCAGTCAAGGGGTATGTATTCACTGAGCAACTCGCAGACAATCTAGCAACTGATAATGAATCATTTGAGACAGACCCTAACGAGCCTGTAGCACTCCTAATGACTAATGAAAAGAAAAAGATGTGGGAGATGTACTTTGATGGAGCCAGCAACTCGAAAGGAGATGGAATTGGGGCAGTTCTAATTTTCCCAACATGGAAACAATTTATGGCCAACGATAACTTAAAATTTGCAAACACAAATAACACCACCGAATAAGAAGCGTGCATCTTGGGACTCGAAATGACGATTAGTCTAAAAATAAAAGAACCAATAATGTACGGAGATTCCAAACTAATCATAAAACAAATCACAAACAAGTATTTAACTAAAGACGCCAAGTTGGTACTGTCCAATAATCATTTAATTGATCTCTATGAAAAGTTTTCAAAAATCTAGTTTGAGTATGTACCAAGGTTGAAAAATGACTTCACTGGTGTTCTTGCAACTTTAGCATCCATGATTTCCATAATCAAGGATAGTGATGAATAAATTTCCACAACTATCCGATTACATCATCAACCAGCCTATTGTAATATGATTGAAGCAGAGCCAGAAATAGAACTCTGGTACACAGATATCCAGAGGTTTCTACAATACCGAGAGTACCTTGAAAGAGCTGATAACCTAAGTTGAAGAAATTTACAAAGACTGGCTTATCAGTTTTTCCTAAGTAGAGAAGCATTGTATAAAATATTACCAGACAGGGATCTACTACAATGCATAGGTGCCTAATAGGCAATACACTTAATGAAAGAAGTACATAGCGGAGTTTGTGGACCGTACATGAGTGGGTTCATGCTGGCCACGAAAATCCTTCAAATAGGCCATTTCTAGATAACAATGGAAGGTGATTGCATAGATTTTGTACAAAAAATTCATAAACGCCAAGAACACGGAGATCAGATCCACTTATCACCAACCGAGCTATATTGTCTGGCAACTACATGGCCTTTTTTTTTATGTGGAGAATGGATATAATTGGTCTGATTACACCTATAGTGCCAAGAGGATGCCATTTCATCTTAGTAGCTATCGCCTACTTCACGAAATGGGTAGAAGCAGTCTTGCTCACCTGTATTACTCAAAAGAATGTGACTCAATTTGTTAAAGAAAATATTTGGTCACACCCTAGAGTACCGCAAGTCCTAATAATGGACAATTCTCAAAAGTGAATGAATATGCAACTTCGCGTCAACGCCGATGTCCCCATCTAACGTCTAAATGACGCTAATTACATAAGTCTCGCCTCAACCTCACAGATTGCACACTTTCTAATACTCTCCTGAATAATTAGATTGTTGCGTTATGTTTAAACCATAGTCTGAATCCGGAGTTACCTCTCCCGAGTGTCAAACCCCAATTTCTCAATATATCTTAACAAGCATATGAATGAAGTGAAATAACGGTAAACACAATCAAATAGGCAAAAACGACCATTAACAAAATACGATTTACTCGAACAATATATATTAGTAAATTACATCAATCTCTTAGATAATCAACGTTTAGCTCTTGGCCATAATCAAATATTCAACAATAATCAATATATACATGATCAAACAACCAAAAAAAAGTTAAAAATAAAGAGAAAAATAAGGGAGAATAGCCATTATCTAAAGGTGGCGTCCGTAAAAATCGTTCCGATCTTGTTTCCTCTTATTCAATTGTGTTCCTCCTCTTTGGTTGGTTGAGAGATCTCAAAAACACTCCCAAAGTGTTCCCAAAAAATGTGCCTTAGGTTTTAGGGGAAGATGGGATATTAAGGGATAAAAAATATCAAAGAAAATATCCCAAAATATCTAAGCTAGTTGGTGTCTAACCGCTGTAGCGGTGGGAAGTCAGTAAGCCATTGCCATTTAATTGCTGCAGCGATGGGAAGCACCACTATAGTGGTAGGAAGCATAAGTGTAGCGGTGGCGACCATCGCTGCAGTGGTGAAGTTCATCACTGCAGTGGTGAAGTTCATCACTGCAGCGGTGGTCAAGCATAATGTTTCTGCATTTTGATCGCTGCAGCGGTGAGCCTATAGTTCATTTCTTTAATCTTTTCAACTATTTCTCTACCGGCGTCCCACCGATTTGCAACCGTTTTCATTCATTTTCATCCTAAACACTTGATTTATACCAAAACAAATAAAAATGAATTAAAACATATTAAAATATTGCAATAACACTCGAAAACTAACAAAATCGGTTTGGGAATATATAGATAAATCCCACCTATCACACCTCAAATAAATTAAACTCAATTAATGTCTCGAAATTACTAGTGATAGAATTTTACGCGAGGAATTCAAAATCTGATTATAAAATGTGGGTAGCACAAAATTAATCACGTAATCAGATGATCACATAAATCATTTTAAAAAGATTTTATGCTATTTAAAGTTCAAAACCGATTTTACAATGATCTTATCAACCAAGCAAATATAATAATATCAAATCACAATAAGAAATAATAGCTTGGGAAGATCTCACTAGAATAACACTGAAGAATGTAAATAGAATCGCTAGACAACTCAAATCGGTGACGCCAATTCAACAATCAGCACTTTAGATCAAGAACGCATCACAATATATCTCTCCAATAAATCTCACTAGAATGATAACTCTTAGAATAACTTAGGAATTGATAGTTCTTTATGTATATGCTCTCTTGATATATGAAAACGTAGGTCTATAAAAACTGCTTTGAAACGGGTCTTCTAACGGATATTTCCCATAAGATATGACACTTAAATACGCATATAGACCCCATATATCAATATCATTTAACCCTAGTCAAATTCACTTAAATATGACATTTATAACATTCAATTAAGTCTCCCGAATAATTCTCAATCTCAAATTAAACTAGATAGGAAGTATTAAATGTACCAATTTGAGAAAAACTTTAATTTCATATACCATATCTAGAGGAATATCCAAATAACAGTAATATATCTATAATATGTTTAAATTCCCAGAATATATCCAACATATCAGCAAAAGAACGGCTAGTTTTGGATCAGATCCCGAAAATTCTCGAAATCTGAAACATTTCAGTCGGTTGATTGATTATAAGCCATCAGTCAACCAATCGTTTCAAGTTGTAGCCCAAGCTATTTCTCAAACAACAATTGGTTGATCGATCCCCCATGAGTTGATTGACTGATCGATTTAGGATACTTCTCTAGGCCATTTTTCGGCCCTAGTCGGTTGACCGATCAATATAGAGAGTTCACATTTCGGCCATTGGTTGACCGATCTATTTAGAGACTCTCCAATTCTCCAGCCCTTACCCATCGGTTGATCGATCCTTTTTGGTTGGTTGACCAATTACTGCTGGAACAACTTTTCTTTAAATTATTTCAACTGTAATCTTCGACGTTTTCGACCCGTTAACTAATTTCTTTTCTCGATTACCTAAATTGACACTATTAAACAATTTTAAACATTAATCTTACTTAAGTCAATTTTTCTTTTTCAATTTCACATTAGAGCAAATATTTGAACAAATTTGGACCTTAATATAAATACACATAAATATAAGTCATTTAATTTGTGTCGTGATACTAATCGGGATAAGAGTTAAAAGAATTTGAGTTGTTTCCACCTAAATTCTTCAGAAACTTCAATCTCTTAATATTCGTCTCAACATCATTCATAATTACTTCATGATGTTATTTTAATTGGAATATTTTAAATTGAAACACTCAACAAAAATATTAATTCCACAAAAAATATCAACACTTAGTTGTCCATCAAAATCCCGAGATCAACAAATAAGATATTGAATAATAAACCATTATTAAAGGAGTGATAATAGCTCTTTTCTTAAGAGGTGGAGGGCGTAAATAGTAGTGGTGTTGTATCTCGGGATCACAACCTGTGCTGGGGTTCAGGGTCCTCCCTTCCCAGGTGGAGTTGATGTCTAATGTCAGCTTGTTTGGGGGCTTGATCTTCTCAGGACTCGGGGTCGGGTTGATGTCTAATGCCAGCTCGTTTGGGGCTCGATGTTCACAGGATGGAGCCCATCCCAAGGTAGATGATAGCCAGGATGGAACCCATCCGAAGGTAGACAATAGCCACCGTAGGGTGTCTTTGTAGCTTCTATGTGACAATAATATTGAGTGTTGTTCGAATTTCCCCTCATCAAATATATCATATCACAAAATCTTACTAATTTTAACCAATAAAAAAAAAAAAAAAAAAACACCAATCACTTTGTTACAGTGGAAGTAAAAACGAAACTAACCCTTACAAAATCCATACAAAATTGTCCAACACGAAGCTAGTGCACATGCAAAAATTTGATACACTACCAACTCAACATGAACAAATCAGATTTTTTACATGAAACACACCACATACTCCAAATTTGCTTTTTCTTGAAGAATAATTAACTTCAACCACCGTCTTGGTGCCTCTGTTCTTGCCCAACTTCACCACCACCAGAGTCTGAACTTCTTTCCTCACCCACTAAATAAAACATAACCATAAATAATATTCTGGCTTTTTTAGGAAAAAAAAAATGAATGACAATAGAGAGACGTTGTAAAATACCACCTCTTGTCAAAATTCAGTATTTATTTTACTAAGTTAGGCAATATTTGAAAACTAAAATGAATACTAAAAACTGAAAACATGAAAACATAAGTAATTATTTAATTAAGTTTGATAAATTTAATTAATATTACTTAATTAGTTAAATATCACTTAAAATTTTTGGTGTATGGACCCAAAATTTTAAGTCAATAGACCTTCACTTCGTCCGTGCTAAAAATTTTAAGTGCTGAAATCATAGGCACTGAATTTATTAAGGGTGGAATATATTAAAGTATTTAATTTTTTTTAATACTTTTAATTTCAGAAAAAAATTAAAAATCGTAAAACTTTATCTTTCTATTTTTTCTCAATTTAATTTTTTCTCCACGTATAATTTTTAATTTTTTGTATATAGTTAATTGTAATCATTAGATATTCTATAGTATTAAGTGATAAGGGCAAAAAAATTAAGTGAACCACACACTATTTAAATTTTGAACTTTTGAACATATTTTTTTTAACTACTTAATCCTATTTTAAATACTTAATTGTTTTCATTGCATTACCAATTTTAAATACTTAATTGCGTTAAATGCAGTACCCGACAGAACCTTATTTTCTCTCACTTTAATTCTTTTTGAGACCACCTTTCCCTCAACTAACAGAAAATTACCCGACAGAACCTTATTTTCTCTCACTTTAATTCTTTTTGAGACCACCTTTCCCTCAACTAACAGAAAACAAAAATATGAAAATAATTTTGTTATGTTTGCAATAAATCAAAAGTAAAAACAGATAAATCTGGGATTTGTTTTATTAGTCATGAAATTGGATGCATTACGACGGAAGAGGAGCTACGTGAAATTACATTATTTTATATATTATTTAAGAAATATTTTTTAGAAAAATTGGATCGAATAATTAATGTCAATTTTTATCATATCTAATAACTCAAAACAATAAATGAATATTAAAAATAGATTAATTACTTTTGAACCCCTTACAATTCAATAAAATAGATGAAACTCCCGTATTATCTTAATTTTTAAACTTTAATTTTAGAAGATAATAATCTAATTTAAATAATATTCAGCAGTTACCTAATTTAAATAATTAATTTCTATTCTTACCAAACACATAAAAATAATCCAGCAGTTAAAAATCACTTAAAATTGTTTCTAAAAATATCAAAACTTAAAATTCTAACACACTACCTTAATCAAAGAATTGATTTCCAAATTGTGGGTTGAATCTTAATTTGAATTATAAAATTCAATTAATACTCGTATTAATTTTGGATCAATAGTTCTATTCAACTAAATAGGTCAATAAAGTTGAAGGAAAATAATGAGATATATTTATAAAGTATAAGGTCCAAAATGCAATTTCGTATAAACAATTGAAACGAAAATGCAATTTACTGAAAAATAAAAAGTTACCGTATGTAGTGCCCAGCGACCCCTGAGAAGACTCATCACCTCTCCCAAACCACGAACCCACCGCACCTCTCAGCCTATCCACGACACCTTTTCCGACACCCACATTTCCGGCCACCCCTTTCTCGGATCCACCGCCAGAATTTTCACTGCCACCGCCCAACCGCCTGGCTACTTCTTCAGACTCTGTAACTTTTCTTACTCGTTTTCCGGCGTCTCCTTCTCCTTCAGATTCACCTATCCTCTTATGAAGAGCTTCAGAAATCGCCTCCGATAGCGCCTTGTCTTCTTCTCCCGGCCTGAATTTCTCAACTAAATACTCCTTCACCGATACCCCTTTGTCTGCCCCCTTCTCCCCAGTTTCTTGCCCTGTCCCTGTTCCTTTTACCTTCGAAATGACAGAGCTTCCGGCACCGGCGACCTTCCCGTATACCGGAGCAAGCTTTTCTGTCACTGTGGAAGCAATTTTGTGGGTGTATTCCGTCGCCGACGCAGATCCGGACCCTGACTCTGCCTTTCCGTTGTAGCCTTTTTGACCCGATAACGAGGTTACCGGAGAGAACGTGGTATGAGCTGGAAGAGGTTCCGGCGACATTTGGTCATGGGTTCCGGTGTATGAACTCTTTTCTCGACCGGATTCCAATTCGGGTTTGGGTATGTTTCCAGGTTTGTCGTCCTGGACACCCATTTTACTGAACGATTGAAGAATTGGGGTTATTCCGGCTTCCTCTGCTCCTGTGGGAGGTAATGCAAAATACACTTATCACCATGTAATTTTACATAATTTATATATTGACCCATTTGGCCGTGAAATAATTCTGAATTTTTAAAATTTTTAACCACAACCTTGGCCTGATAATTTTTATAATAGTGAATTATATTCTTACCGGCATTAGTTGGATCCACAACCTTAGCCTGATAATTACTAGGAGGCCTATTCCTAGGCGCCTGAGGATCCTCTTCCAGAGCGGTTTCTCTCCCAATATTCATCGCGGGGGAAGACATGTATTCTCCTTCTGGCACACTCACCCCCCGCGCGGCGGTCGGCCTCCCCAGATTAGCACCCTGTTGGCCGGATAAAGGCCGTGCCGGTGGGTCAAATATTTCTAATTCGTAGCGATCTTCAGCCATCATCGTGGGCTTTTCCAGATTTGCCTTCCCACTTCTCAGGGCGGCGGATTCGTAAACTGCCATCATTCCAAAATTACAATTAAGCCCCAAAATGATGAAATTTTGTGTGGTAAGTTGCAAGCAACATAGGCTTGAGGGGCAAATTAACCAAATAACATAACAAATCAGGTTGAAAAGTGTAAATAGACACGAGGAGAATAAATATTAGGATGGGATAACATACTCGGAGCACCATGAACTTCGGGGTCTTCCATCATTTCCTCATCCACATCACTATCATCATCATCACTCTCGTGATGGTCATGGGCATGGCCATGCATTTTTAGGGTTTCCTTTATCTTCTTTGCCTTTGCCTTCACCTTCTTAAGTACCGATTTCTTCTCGTGATGATGTTCTTCTTCACCTTCTTCCACTACACATTAATAAAAAAGTTCTAAATCAAACATTTCTCCACATAAGTAAATAAATGGATTCAAAATAACTTCATTACGACAGAGGTCGACCTCGCTCACCGGCGGCGTGAGGATCTTCGTCGTAGACGTGGGCATGAGGGCGATGCATTTGGGATTCCATAACCGGAAAATAGAGATCGAGAAGATTTGAGGTGTTGAGAGAGGAGAAGATAAAGACCAGTGGTTTATAGAGAGGGAGAGAGAGAGAGAGAGCGGCAGAGGTTCACTTTGCCACCTTTGCATGGCGTTGGCGTTCTACGAGAGAAACACGTGTTTCTTTATCAGACACGTGTCGTGTATTGAGGACGTGGCTTCAATGCCCTGCTAAGAGCGCGAGAAATGGATAACAGGCAATTGAAATTCATTAACGGAAAATGCGGAGACCTGTTTCGTACGTACTTATTTACAAGAGAAATTATATGTGGATTTTACCCGAGGAAGATGCAATTCATTTCAAATTTTCATGTATTAGTCAATTCGAACCATGCTTTCAGCCTAGTGATTTTTATTTTATTTTTTATTTTCCGATAAGATAAGGTAAAGTGTGTCTAGACTAACTGACGGGTCACCTTGATTAATTATTTCCCGAGCGATCTTAAAGACGTACTTCATGTCAGTCTGATGTATTCAAGATTAAATTTTATATTTAATTTCTTGAGTATTTTCAAAAAGAATCGAATGCTAATTGACACAAAGAAATGAGACATATCCACTTGTCAACCAGACTAATACCTCATAAGAAGCCTAACAATTATTTAATGTACCTTTCTAATATTTAAAATTTTCTTTCTACATATTTTGATAAAAGATGTACTACTCAATTTTTATAAAATATGATTTCATTTAAAATTTTAAATCAATAAAAAAAAATTATATAGTTAAATTAAATTAAGTTTTTTTTAATTTTTATTTTTAAATCAAGACTTAATTTAAAAAATAAAATTAGAAAAACAATATATTGACTCAAAGATCTACCCACGAAAGGGGTAAATTAAATAGTTACAAAAATTTAAACAATTAATTTAAATATAAAATCTCAATTTTCCTAAATTGATTACTATCGTATCTAGCAGTTCAGCTCCACAAAGATTCGTAATCCACTGAATCCCGATTCGTTTCGCAAGTAGAAATCAAACTTTTACAATTTTGATTATTTTCACAAACTCAGAATCAATTTTTACAACCCTGATTCTTTTCATAGACCAAGAATCAATCTATTACTATTACACTTATCATTTTCGAAGTCTTAGGAAGAACCTTTAAAACATACTAATTCAATTACAGGAAGAATTAAAACCTAATCTTTTCAAAGGATAAAGACTAACCTAATCTTTTTGCTGGCAAAAGATCAAACTCTAATATTTTTCTTTCACTAAAGATCGAAACCTAGCTACTTTGATTAGACACCGACCCAAACGTGTCTAATCCTCTCAAACTTACCAATACAAAATGTCACACCCCACCCCGGACACCCGTCACCGTGGGGCCGGCGTGACGTCGACACGATCTCATCTTAACGTCAAACCCACTAGTAAACGACAAAGTGCATACAAAAATATACCGCCATAAATTCTGACCATATACAACATCTCTAACTGGGGACACACCCGTCTTTGAATTATAATATCCACAAAAATATAACAACAATGAAACTCTCACAGGTTTGCCTTAGACAGCTCCTCCCAAAAGCTTCCCATACTATACCATCACCGGACTCTACCTAGTGCTAGTAAGGGACCGACTCCTAACTGCTTTACCTGCGAGTGTACTGCCTTCTTAGTAAATTTTTTTTTTTTTTTTTTTTTTTTTTTTTTTTTTTTTTACAATGATACATTCTAGATATTACCATGATTAAATATAGATCGAGCATAAGTATATAAGCAGTGAAAATTAAGAGATATAGATAAGTTTAATTCAAATTCATCTAGTACAAAATTATACCAATAACCATGATAAATAATAAATCACTCAATATAAGTAAAACACCACATCTCAAATAAACACCTCAAACACACCACTCCACCCCAACACACACTGGCTAACCATAGTGATCGTTATAACCTCACGATCGGGAGTTGCAACGGTACCGTACCACCCATAGGATTTGCCTTCCTAACGGACACCCATCACTCCACCGAAGCGGATAATTACTGCGCAGTATAAACGTCTAACATCACTCTGCCGAAGCAGATAAACATCACTCCGCTGAAGCGGATAACATCACTCCGCAGAAGCGGATAAATACTATGGCATCGTCAAATCAATAACGTCATCATCAAATCACAAATCAATAACATCGTCTAATCAACATTGTTTAATCTCAATCATCACCCTATATTTCCAAAACCCATTTTTAATCCAAAGTCATTTTTTTTCCTTTAAAAAAACGTCTGATTTTACCAAAACCATCTTTCCACTCTCTTTTTAAACCACCAAAATCCAATGAAAATCATTCTCGATTTTCTTTCGAAAACTATCGTAATTTCACGAAAATCCATTTTTGCTCACTCATTCCAAAACCTGTTTGATCCATATCGTCTATAAAATTATTTAGTCTCAGTAAGGCCATTTTATATGCATATATATATAAATAATTTGGTAAGAAGACAGTACACTCACCTCGTGATCCATTCCCAAAAGCTTTTACCGACTATACTCTAACGTTACTCTGGTACCTGCGAACCCATTAGGGACAGGGCCTAAATTAATATTTTAGGTAAAGAAAATGACCCAATCAAGTAAATGCAGGCCCTATGTTCCGTATTTTCCCATTCCCCCCATTTTCTTGTGTAAAATTATTATTTGGTAAATTTTTATTTCGTTAACAGTTACTGCATTCCCAAATTTATTATTCCTGCTACAAAATTTTCGATGCGTTAATTTAATTTTATAAACTAACATAAATTCAACGAAAAATGTTACTCGTTCCAAATCGTTCCCGGGTCGGGAAATGGATTTTGGATTCTATTGGGGTTTTTTTTTTGTAATTTTCTTCTTTTTTCTCCTCTTCTTCTTTCTTTTTCCATTTTTCCCGTTTCTTCTTCTCCTGTTTCTGTTCGCGCTTTCCGTTCAGTCCACCACAGCCACCACTGGCCGACCAGCCACCGTGCCAGCGAGGAACACCCAACCGTTGACGCCGGCAGCCGATCCAACCACAAAGTCACGCACATACCGACTATACACCCACTACTCTCTCTCTCTCTAACTTTTCGGCGACAACTCCGACGATCTACACACGGATCACCCACATACACACCACCGTTCACGTACCCACAACCTAACACATACATACCCACACCCAGTAGAGGCACACATGCACTGCTCTCTCTCTCTCTCTAAACATACCGCCGGCGATCATCCGTTGACGCCCATACAACCACCGCTGCCCACGCCATGCCCATACAATATGACCACCCACACACACATTATCACCTTATGAACAACCACACACCGCCGGAACCAACGGATACCCACTACCTATCGTTACCGTTGGACAAAACCGAAACCCACCGCTGACGCTTTCTCTCTCTCACTAACTCTCATTCATCGCCGGCCACCCTATATCGGTCACAAACGCTCACCACTGATCGACCACACCCAGAGCATACACTCCACCGACCCAACCACTTTGCCTCCGTCTCTCTCTCTTTTCCATTTCTCTGTTTTTTTCCTTTTCTTAATTTTTCCCCGGTGATGAGTTGTAAGCATGATTGAGTATATGTATGCATGATATTAGTGGTGTGAACTTCAGCCCCTTAATGCCACATCGATTGGATCTAGTTCCTTCTCCTTTTTTCTTTTTTATTTTTTTTCTTTTTTTTTTCTTTTTTTTTTTTTCCGTTTTTCCTTCCCTGTTTTGATCCCGGCAGTTTATATATATATATATATAATAATTTTTTTCCTAATTATATTTTCCTCCCCTAACTTCCTTTAGGGTGTTATTTAAGCCCTATTTAACCTTTAATATTCTTAAAATTATCAATTTACCCTTAACTTTTTAATTTTTATTTTCATTAACAAAAAATTTACCCCGAATTTTCTAATACTTTAAAATGCGACTATTAATGACGCACGTACTATGATTTGGACCTTACAACTCTTCCCTCCTAAAAGAAATTTCGTCCCGAAATTTATTTATTTATTTATTTTTTTTATTTTTATTTTTACCTAAATGAACTAATGTGGGCATTTGTTCCTCATTTCGTCTTTCCGCTCCCCTGTCGCATCTTCCACTGCTTGACTGCGTCACAACACTCTGATTAATGTGATCGTTTTCGTCCGCAACACCTGATCCTTACGTCCTGAGCTTTGGAATGGTTCCTCAACGTATGCCAAATCTTCTTCTAGTTTGATCGGCGGTGAAATCAACACATGAGAAGGATCTGGCACATCTTTTCGGAACATCGATACATGGAAAAAAACATTGTGTAGTCGGAACAACTCTAGTGGTAACGCAGGTCTATAAGAGGTAGTGCCAATTCAATCTAAATTTCATATGGTTCGATGTATCTTGGACTAAATTTTCCTTTCTTCCCAAACCTCATTATACCTTTATACGGAGAAATGCACAAAAACACATAATCCCCCATTTCGAACTACAACTCTTGCCGACGCTTGACTGCATAATTAATTATTATTATTATTATTATTTTTTTTTTTTTTTTTTGGGGCAACGTTTAATCTTTCTCGAATCACATTCACTTTGTTTGCTGTCAACTGGGCTATGCCCGACATCAACAATTTACGTTCACCTACCAGCTCAACAAACTGGGGTTCTGCATTTTTTACCATACCACGCTTTATACGGGGCCATCTCGATTGTCGATTGATAGCCATTGTTATAGGCGAATTCCATTAAC
This sequence comes from Eucommia ulmoides, assembly GCA_016647705.1. Classification (NCBI taxonomy): domain Eukaryota; kingdom Viridiplantae; phylum Streptophyta; class Magnoliopsida; order Garryales; family Eucommiaceae; genus Eucommia; species Eucommia ulmoides. The sequence goes on from CM028328.1 coordinate 44,785,930, forward strand.
GACAAACGATCATTCCAACTACCCGGAAATTCCAAAACAGCTCCTCTTAACATATCTTCCAACGTTTAAATCGTATGCTCTGATTGACCGTCTGTCTAAGGAACGAAAAATGGTGCTATATTTGAGTTTGGTACCTAAAGCAGTCTGAAGACTCGGTCAGAACCTTAAAGTAAATATCGAATTTCTCTCTGACACTATAAAAACCGATGCGCCATGCAACCTAACACTCTCATCGATATACAATTGGGCATACTTTCCAAAAGAATACGTCGTCTTTGCGGTCAAAAAATGAGCGGACTTGGTAAGCCTATCAACAATCATCCAGATAGAATTATACCCCTTTTGAGTACGAGGTAATTCCGAAATGAAATCTATCGTGATATGCTCTCATTTCCACTCTAGAATAGGTAGAGGTTGCAGCAACCCACTTGGACATTGATGCTCGATCTTCACTTGCTAACAAGTAAGACACCTGGCAACAAACTCCGCGATTTCTTGCTTCAATCTGATCCACCAATAATGCTCACGCAAATCCTGATACATTATAGTACCGCCCGGATGCATCGCGTATGCTGAGTTATGCACTTCTTCCAAAATATCGTTCTTTGAGCTGGTGTCGTTAGGCACCCACAGTCTATTCCTCATCATCAACACTTAATCGTTCTTCCTGATATAAAAATCCGCTCCATAACCACTTCTCACTTCATCTCGAATCTTCTCCAATTGAACATCAGACTTCTGAGCTTCGATAATACGATCAATCAACGTCAGCCTCAAAGTCAAAGTCGCAAGCAATGCAGCCGTCTGACCAACCGCTAACTGAACTCACAACAATCTTAAATTGGTATACAGATTAGTATAAACGACTCTTAGGTGCGCGACCAAACCCGCCGATTTTTGACTCAACGCATCCGTTACAATGTTAGCTTTTCCCGGGTGATAATGGATAGTGCAATCATAGTCTTTAATCAACTCTATTCAACGCCTCTTCTTCAAATTTAATTCCTTCTAAGTAAACAGATATTTCAAATTTTGGTGGTCGGTGTAGATTTCACACGTCTCGCCATACAAGTAGTGCCTCCAAATCTTTAAGGCAAATATAATCGCTGCCAGCTCCAGATCCTGCGTCGGGTAATCTTGCTCATGATTCTTCAGTTATCAAGATGCATATGTCATTACATGACCATGCTGCATCAGAACACATCCTAGCCCTTGGTGGAACGTATCACTATAAATCATAAAGCCACCCCCTTTTGTCTGGAGAGATAGAATTGGCGCCAATTTCAATCTATTTTTCAACTCTTGAAAACTTTGCTCACATTTGTTGATCCATTCGAACTTGGATTCCTTGAGAGTCAAATGAATCAACGGGACAGTTATAACAGAAACAAAATCTCTACACAAACCGTTGAGATTAACTCGCCAATCCTAAAAAGTTTTGAATTTCAATCACATTTTTCGGTCTTTCTCACTGAACAACAGCTTCAACTTTCTTTGGGTTCACCTGAATACCATTCCTCAAAATAATATACCTTAAAAATACTACATAATCTAACCAAAATTTCAATTTACTGTACTTCGCATATAGCCTCTTCTCCCGTCACGTCTGCACACGATTCGAGGATGTTCTGCATGCTCGTCTCTGCTTTGGAAATAGATCAATATATAGTCAATGAATACGATAATAAATTGATCCAGATAAAGTTGGAAGACCCGATTCATCAAGTCCATGAAGGCAGCAGGAGCATTTATCAATTTGAAGGGTATAACCAAGAATTCATAGTGTCCATATCTCGTACAGAATGCCATTTTCGCCACATCATTGTCTCTAACCTCCAGTTGATGATACCCCGATCGAAGATCTATCTTGAAAAATACTTTAGCCCTCCAGAGATGGTCAAACAAGTCAGCAATCCTAAGTAACGGATATTTATTACGGACGGTCACCCTATTCAGCTACCGATAGTCGATACACAATCTCAACGTGCCATCTTTCTTCTTCTCGAACAAACTGGGGCTATCCCTGGGAAAATGTTAGGTTTGATAAATCTGCGATCTAATAAATCTTGTAACTGTACTTTTAATTCCTTCAGCTCAGTAGGCGCCATACGATAAGGTAGATTTGATATAAGAGTAGTCCCTAGAAGCAACTCGATAGTGAATTCCATTTTCCTATCTACTGGCAACCCTGACAATTCGTCCGGAAACACGCCGAGAAAATCCCTAACCACTGAAATATCCATCGTCTGAACTTCTTCCTGACTGGTGTCAATCACGTGCACGAGGTATCCTGATATCATTTCTTCAATAATCTTCTAGCTTCTAAGGCTGAAATCAAACCGACATGGGTGATAATTATGTCTACCGAGAATACAAATTCCGGCTCGCCTGAGATTTGAAAGGTCACTTTTCTTCTTGAAGCAATCCACCATGGCATGACAGCCGAACAACAAATCCATATCCAGTATTACACCAAGATCATAAATATTTAAGGGTAGTAGATCTACCGACAATTTTCTACCACCAATACAAAGTGAACTATATTTATACGCACTAATTATTAATATAGACTCATAGTTCTCGGCTACTTCTTACACATCATTCTCTATTAATTCACGCTGCACTTACCCATTTCGTATAACTTTTAAATCTGCCCGCCAGTCAACCTAAAACGTATTTCTAAAGTAAATCATTTCTAGATTAGTCTACATCTTATCTTTTCCGTTTTATTTCAGATTTTTATTTCATACCACCGAATGGTCGTCTTTTTCTACCCTCTCCACTAAAATCACAAGCACACCCACACATTTATGATAGAATCCGCGTATCACAAATAGTAGTGCAGTGTGTTGTGTCGTTGCAGAAATAGAGTGTTGTCAACCGATTCAATTCAATGAATAACTTAACATTGGATGAAATAAGTATGCTCTACCATACTGTTGGTTCAACAATGAAAATATTACGTACTACCGACAGGGAATCCCAATGTCAAATACTATAAATAGAATTACTTATCATTTATAATTTAATATTCCCAACCACTAGCACCCCCACAATCGCGATCTACCCATTACCACTACCAACCACCAACAAGCAATATCACACTTCGTTGTACCCACTAATTGCTAACAAAACAACTAATCATGCACGATATCAATATATCATATAATGCAATGCAATAACTATCACTCGCATACTGAACCCACCTATTGACACCCTATCTCACAGTCCACCACTAGCTCGACACCATCTATCGGCACCCTATCTCCAAGTCCCTTACTGACTAGACGACTGGCACGTCTTCCTATCTCATGATCTTCTATTGACACAACTACTGGCTAGTCTACAGAACTTATAATCTAGGCTTTGATACCAAAATTGTCACACCCCACCCCGGACACTCATCACCGTGGGGCCGGCGTGACATCGACACGATCTCATCTTAACATCAAACCCACTAGTAAACGACAAAGTGCATACAAAAATATACCACCATAAATTCTGACCATATACAACATCTCTAACTGGGGACGCACCCGTCCTTGAATTATAATATCCACAAAAATATAACAACAATGAAACTCTCACAGGTTTACCTCAAACAGCTCCTCCCAAAAGCTTCCCATACTACACCATCACCGGACTCTACCTAGTGCCAATAGGGGATCGACTCCTAGCTGCTTCACCTACGAGTGTACTGCCTTCTTAGTAAAATATTTTATTTTATTTTTTATAATGATACATTCTAGATATTACCATGATTAAATATGGATTGGGCATAAGTATATAAGCAGTGAAAATTAAGCGATATAGATAAGTTTCATCCAAATTCATCTAGTACAAAATTATACCAATAACCATGATAAATAATAAACTACTCAATATAAGTAAAACACCACATCTCAAATAAACACCTCAAACACACCACTCCACCCCAACACATACTGGCTAACCATAGTGATCGTTTTAACCTCACGATTGGGAGTTGCAACGGTACCGTACCACCCGTAGGATTTGCCTTCCTAAGGGACACCTATCACTCTACTGAAGCGGATAATTACTGCGCAGTATAAACGTCTAACATCACTCTATCGAAGCAGATAAACATCACTCCGCTGAAGCGGATAATATCACTCCGCAGAAGCGGATAAATACTATGGCATCGTCAAATCAAGAACGTCATCATCAAATCACAAATAAATAATATCGTCTAATCAATATCGTCCAATCTCAATCATCACCCTATATTTCCAAAACCCATTTTTAATCCAAAGTCATATTTTTTCATTTTATTTTTTTTATTTTCTTTAAAAAAACGTCTAATTTTACCAAAACCATCTTTCCACTCTCTTTTTAAACCACCAAAATCCAATGAAAATCATTCTCAATTTTCTTTCGAAAACTATCGTAATTTCACGAAAATCCATATTTGCTCACTCATTCCAAAACCTGCTTGAGCTATATCGTCTATAAAATTATTTAGTCTCAGTAAGGCCATTTTATATGCATATATATATGAAAACAATTTGGTAAGAAGACAGTACACTCACCTCGTGATCCGCTCCCAAAAGTTTTTATCGACTATACTCTAATGTTACTCCGGTGCCTGCGAACCCATTAGGGACATGGCCTAAATTAATATTTTAGGTAAAGAAAATGACCCAATCAAGTAAATGCAGGACCTATGTTTCGTATTTTCCCATTCCCCCCATTTTATTGTGTAAAATTATTATTCGGTAAATTTTCATTTCGTTAAAAGTTACTGCATTCCCAAATTTATTATTCCTACTACGAAATTTTCGATGCGTTAATTTAATTTTATAAACTAACATAAATACAACGAAAAATGTTACTCGTTCCGAATCGTTCCCGGGTCGGGAAATGGATTTTGGATTCTATTGGGGTTCTTTCTGTAATTTTCTTCTTTTTTCTCCTCTTCTTCTTTCTTTTTCCATTTTTCCCGTTTTTTCTTCTCCTGTTTATGTTCGCGCTTTCCGTTCGGCCTACCACAGCCACCGTGCCGACGAGGAACACCTAACCGTTGACGCCGGCAGCCAATCCAACCACGAAGTCACACACATACCGACTATACACCCACTACTCTCTCTCTCTAACTTTCCGGCGATAACTCCGGCGATCTACACACGGATCACCCACATACACACCACCGTTCATGTACCCACAACCTAACACATACATACCCACACCCAGCAGAGGCACACATGCATTGCTCTCTTTCTCTCTAAACATACTATCGGCGATCATCCGGCGACGCCCATACAACCACCGCTACCCACACCATGCCCACACAACATGACCACCCACACACGCATCATCACTGTATGAACAGCCGTACACCGTCGGAACCAACGGATACCCACCACCTACCGTTACCGTTGGACAAAATCAAAACCCACCGCTGACGCTTTCTCTCTCTCACTAACTCTCATTCATCGCCGGCCACCCTATATCGGTCACAAACGCTCACCACTGATCGACCACACCCAGAGCATACACTCCACCGACCCAACTACTCTGCCTCCGTCTCTCTCTCTTTTCCGTTTCTCTGTTTTTTTTTCCTTTCTTAATTTCTCCCCGGTGATGAGTTGTAAGCATGATTGAGTATATGTATGCATGATATTAGTGGTGTGAACTTTAGCCCCTTAATGCCACGTCGATTGGATCTAGTTCCTTCTTCTTTATTTTTTTTTTCTTCTTTATTTTTTTTTCGTTTTTCCTTCCCTGTTTTGATCCCGGTAATTTGTATATATATATATATATATATATATATATATATATATATATATATAATAATTTTTTTTCTAATTACATTTTCCTCCCCTAACTTCCTTTAGGGTGTTATTTAAGCCCTATTTAACCTTTAATATTCTTAAAATTATCAATTTACCCTGAACTTTTTAATTTTTATTTTCATTAACAAAAAACTTACCCCGAATTTTTCAATACTTTAAAATGCGACTATTAATGATGCACGTACTATGATTTGGGTCTTACACACAAAATCAATAAGTTTATTCTCACAAAGAGTTTCTACCACCTCAATATAATTATACTCAATTAATGTCCTAAATATTACTACGTGAGATATTCAATGTGAGGCACAAATGTGATTTAAAATAGTTTACACACAAATAGCACGTAATTAGATTTTTCAAATAAAAATCATTTTAAAAGATTTTCATCGAATTAAGTTTGAAAATGATTTTTCTCAAATATCATATCCAAGCAATTAATCAATAATAATATAAGAAAGTAATAACAGTAACTTGGAAGGATCTTACCGGGATTTGTCGAAAAATAATGATGTCACGATAGAGAAAAAAAACCGCTAACAAAAATGATGACCGCCTTAGATCAAGAACTTTAAGTATAATCATGCTTATGAATTTTAGCAGGAAAATCTCTCTTATAATTGCTAGAAAGATGATGTTCTTGAGGGCTCAAACTCAATCCCGTAGGTTTATATTAATGGACCTAGAACTAGTCCTATAACGACTAGTTTTCAGATGTCATGCCCATAAATGACATCTAAAACTTTCATATATCATATATATTCAAAATAGATTTGTTTCATTAAAAAATACTCTTGGAAAAACTCATTTTGGTCTTTAAAATTTTTTTCAAACCAAAATTCATAAAAATATGAAGTATTTAATAACTTTAATTAAAAGAATAATTAAATAAATTGACTAATTAATTGAGAATATTTTAATATATGATATATATCTTACGCACCTTGGATTTCGATAGCGGAAGAAATAGAGAATTGGGAAGAAGAGGAAACATGTTTCATTCCTTCTTCTCTAAGTCCTCAACATCCAATCATTTTTTAAAAGAGTTTTTCAATGACTTTTCTAGGCGTCAGTTTTGAAAAACTTCTTGATCTGAGATGTTTTGTTAAAAATGTAGTCACTACCTAACATGGGGTTAAATGGTGTGCTAGGTTACCAGGATTTTGGAAATTCATTTTTTCTTTTGAAATTACCCATGTTTTGACTTCCATAGGTCTATGTACCAGAGACATTCTTTAAGTTCAGGATTCGGTTATGCTCGGAGAAAGTGTTAGATACCCCAGGACCCCCGTCCAAAGACGGTACCTCAGTCTAAATAGATATTCACTGTTAAACACTATCCAATCAATTTTCTTTAATTACTTAAACAAGAATAATTCCCTTTTTAACATTTTTGTTCTTTTTATGTATTTTGACATGATTTAATGGAAAACAAGTAAATACTATAGCTACTACTAGTCAGTGATACCCAATAATAGTTTATATATAGACATATATGTAAATATGCAATCTATACTAAATGAAATACAAACTAAGACTAAATTGTTTGGATATGCGACCGAACCCACACGTGGGTTGCCTACGTATGTCGAATGAGAATCAGATTTCACTACAACAAAATTGGTCTATTGGGACACTAAAAGTATCGCGATAGAGTCCTTATTGCGACACTTGGGTTTTTTGGGACACTTGGACTAGTGCCTTGTAAAAAACTACCCCAATAGGTTATAAGACCACTATATATTGCCCTTTTTGTTTGAACTTGTTGAGGCAATGATAAGTGTCCTATAAGATAGTTAGTAGGACACCATATATTGCCTCTATAGTATTTTATATTTTTTAAATTATATATATTAGGGCACTACAAAGTGTTGTGAAAAATCTCTATTAGGACACAAGAATGTGTTGCAAAATTGTCAAAGAGAACTAACATATAAGGACCCTATTTACCATCTCAATATAAACTATTGCGACAGTACATGATACCCTAATAATTATCTTATAGGACACTTTTTAGTGTTTCAATAGATTTTTTATTCATTTTATTAGACAATTTTTAGTGTCCCAAAAAGTATGTAATTTTTTTTTTATATTTTAAAATATCAAAATACTCTAAATCCAAATAATAAAAACTAAAAATTCCTAATAATACAAAAATACATAAAGAACTCAAATTTCGCATTAAAAAGGGGGAATTGAAAACCCCAGAGATACACAAAAATAGGAAAAACAAACTTAACTAAAGAAAACCATCATCTAACATTGGGGAATAAATCATAAAGCATTACCCTTTAACCAAAAATTAATATCAACTTGTTTAAATTCACCAATACAAGATTCATAAATTAAAAGCTTCATGCAACCAAAATAAGATTCATAAAATAAGAACTTTTCTAACAAAAAACATCTCTAAAGTTTGATGCTTTTGTAACATACCATACATTCATCTTCATCCATACATTCAATCTTCATCCAAAACCTATATAAACAAAGCATATACATAAAGAATCAATATGCCGTAGCTCCTAATAATATTCAACAAAATTCATAATATTCAAAACAAACATATCAAAGACAATGGTCATACGATAGGTGCTCCAATGGCATCACCAATTGTTACGAAAAGTCCATAAGGTCTAATTAGACGTTCATCCCATTTGACTGGGACTTGGACATTTACTTCACACCAATTGGGTCTTAATTATTCTCCACCTACATGTGCTGATGAGTCTATACTATGGACTGTTGATCCTAAGATTTTGATGAACAATTAAATGTTGATATTTTTTGTGGAACTAACGGTTTGATTAAGTTTTTCAGTTCATTAGTTCTAATGATGAAGATATGATGACAAGTAATGAATGCATGCTGAAGAGATTGATAAAGACAATGGATATTAAGAGACCGAAGATTTTGAAGAATCTAAGGGAAAACAACTCAGGTAAATTTTTACTCTTAATGTATCCCGATTAGGATCATACACCACACAAAAGTTTTTAAATTTATGTGTGTTTTGATAGGATCCTAATTAGTGAAATTATATGCTCCTATGTGTAATTGAAAAAGAAATATCGATAATTAATGAAAATTGAATTTAAGAATTTAGTGGAGCTAATTGAGAAAAGAAATTAGTTAAAGGGGTGAAAACATCAATGAGAATATATTAAAAACGAATTGGAGAAAAGTGTTCAACAATGAGGATTCGAATGATAAGTCGACTGAAGCGTATAAGACAAATTTGTTGAATCGATCAGTAGATAGATAGGTCGACCTAGCGTAGAAAGTGAACTCTCTAAATCGATCAGTCGACAGGGAGGTCAACCTATGCTTAGAGGATAAACTCTTTGTATTGTTCAGTCGATAGACTGTGAATTACCAGTCGATCGATAGGCAATAAATGTTTGGCTTGGCTAGTATCCTGAATCGAGCGGTCGACTTATGGGTGTTGGTTGGTCGACTTATGGGTCTGTTTCAGGTTTTATGTAATTTCAGGATTTGATCCAAAACTAGCCGTTAACTAGTCGTTATTTGGTTACCTGATTGAGTGATTTTAGGTATATGGATGTCTTTAAGATATAATACTCTTATTTTAATATTCCTATAGATTTGATACATGGAATTAAAGTGTTTTTAAAATTAGTCATTTTAATACTTCCTATCTTATCAAATTGGGTTTGAAAATTCTTTTAAGGGACTAAATTAAATATTTTGAAAGCTATTATTATGTGAAATATACTTTAAATGAAAGGTATCAATATATGGGGTCTATAGATGATTTTAAAAGACATATCTTGTGAAAAACTATTCAGTTCCTAAGCTTTTCTAGGAGTTATCATTCTGATATTATATACTGAAAAATATTGTGAGATTATTTTGGAGTTAAAGTTCTTGACCTAAAGTGCTAATTTATTTGGCGTCACCAATCTGAGTTGTCTAGTGATCTGTTTTGCAATCCATTGGTGTTTTCCTGGTGAGATCATTCCAAGCTTATTCTTTAATTTAGTATTTGATTATTATTACTTCCTTGGTGAATTAATCTTTTTGAGAAATCGTTTTTAAACTTTAAAAGCATAAAAATATTTTAAAACGATTTGTGTGTAAATCTGATTACCTTCTTAATTGTGCTAGCCGTATTCCTTATTATAGTCATATTTTTTTTCTCACTTTATTTCTATCACTAGTATCGAGACATTAATTGAGTATTAATTAATTTGAAGTGAAAGAAGCTTCGAGTGGGAAAAATTTGTCAATTTTTGTAATTGGTGAGTTGTGTGCGGATTAGATACTATTGGGAGTGTCTAATCAGGGGTAGCTTGGTTTCAATCTCTTCCGGTAAAGAGATTGAGGTGTTAATTATTCTCTTTATAGAATTAATTGTAAGTGATTTTGTAAATGTTCCATCCTTACTTGGGAAAATGATAGTTGGAGTGCTTTCGTGAGGTTTTGATTCTTGAGCCTTAGGTATAAAAGAATTAGGTTATGATTCTCCTTGTAATAGAATTAGGTTATTCTTGAGCCTATAAAAAGTAGATGTTATTCCTAATCCTGTGAAAATGAATTTGTAAAGATTGATTCTAAGCCTATGAAAGAATGTTTGTGAGGGTTTGGTTCCTACCTTTAAAGGAATCTTGAGTTTAGTGGGTGCGAATCTCCGTGGGGCTCGGAGGACTGGACTGTCCAAGAGTAGCTTGGAGAACCAGGATATATCATGGTACGCTGCTTTATTTATTTTACTTATATTGTTGTTTGGTGTGCACCTAATTGATAACACATATCTGCTGCTATAAAGATAATAATTAATTTTAGGATAAAATTAATTGATTGATTTTTGAAGTATTATTATTTGCATTAATTTTCTAGTACTACCCAATTGACCCAACATGGACATAACCTTTCGCTACAATTTTCATTATGTTTGTTATTCTCTTCAACAACACTAACGCTCTACTCTACATGGTCCATTTCAATAATGAAAAACAAAAACAAAAAATAATGTAATGTTAAAACAAAACAAAACAGGTCCCAAAAATATAATTTTCCTAGAAATTTTAGTATAATTCAGTGGATAAATTCATGTGAACAATTCAATTGATAAATTTCTAGAAACAATTCCAGAATGTTCAGAACAGTTCCTATAGAACTGTTCTGAAATTTATCGAACTATTCCTAGAAATTTGGGAACAGTTCCCAGAAATTTCAAAATCCTACAGGATACAGAACAAATGATGAAAGAGTAATCATAATAAAGAAAATAAAATGTTGCAATACCAACAAAATGTTTAGGAATCAGCATTTAATTCACATTAAAGTTTTCATCGCTGAAAAACAAGGTTAAAAGTCTGGGGAGAGAACTTAGGGGATGTGGTCTTCCCTAAGTGTTTACCTCATTCTCCTTGATCTGTGTTCGGCTGGTGGTTGATCGGTGGTCGCAGTTCTTTGAGTTCCTATCCAAGAACCTAGGAACAAAAACCAACTTAGGGGATATAGTAATCCTTAAGTATCCTACCTCCTTTCTTTCTTGGCTTGGTGTTGATCGGTGATCATCGATCCTTAAAGTTCTTGTTCTAAGAACTTCAAGAATTCCTTCCTCGGGTGGATTTCGACATAATAACGATTAGTTTTTTTAGAAGTCTGTTTGAGAGGCCTAGGACCGGAAATATGTGCTCGAGTTTAGAGAGAGAAAGTAGGCCTTCAAGTCTTAAAAAATGAGAACCCCAACACCCCTATTTATAGGTTGGGGGCCTACACATTGGGCCATGTGCAGGAAACACCAACCTCTTCCTTGGGGGGGTGTTTGGCCTAAGGAACTTGGTATCTTGTTTTGGTTTTATTTGGATTAGAACGAATTTGGGGGAGAAAGATAGATTCTCAAAGATTTGGTAATGATTACTAAATCTTTTTAAAGATTTGGTAATCATTGGCAATCATTATGAATGATTGCCAATGATTTACAATCATTACTTCTCCAACAATGAGAATCCTTGCACATGGGTGCATTTATGGCTTGATGGGATAGATCCGGTTCTGTTTAGTGGCTAAACACCGATTAGATCCACTATTTCAGTTTGGTCGTCATAAATGTTCCCAAGATGCATTGAACCTAGTCCTTAGGTGTCACTTTGCATTTAAGTAAAATTGATGAGTCATGACTTGGAGGCCACACATTCGGTTCATTTCGGATGGAATCGGATGAACTCTCCTTGTAACCATCTATTGGTTTCCAAGTTGCTTAGTTACCCTTAGATATTTTTTGTGAAAATATCTAGATCCTTTGAACTTATCCATGCCAAGTCATCCCAACCATTTTATTCTTGATGGGATGTTCATTAAATGCTTTGCTTAGAGGCTACTCATTCGGTTCAGTTTTGGTAATGGGTTGTCACGATATATAGCTTTCGGTTGGTTTCTAAGATATTTTGCCTAAAATCTATAGATAACTTGAATGTGGCCTTACATGTCATCCTAATTATTTAATGCTTGATGGGATGGACAATGCTCATTGAATGCCTTACTTAGGTGGCGAACTGAATCGGTTTGGCTTCGATAACCGTTGGTTGTGACCTAAGTGTCTTGTCCCCTTCCTTTGCCATTTGGTAGGCAGCTTTGAGGAAGGCTTCTTGGTTATTATAAGGCTTTGTTTTTGGGCCTTAAATGATGTCTAGGCAATTTGATTGCTTGGGCCTAGGGTGGTTTATCAAGACTACTTGGATTTGGTGAAAATCCAAGTCAAGCCTACACCTTAAATTACTTTGTGATTTAGGGTTTTGTCATGACCTGTCCAATCATTGATTAAGGTGTCTTGGATTGTTTCTTGGTAGTGTGTGATGTGGTATGCATGAGAGAAATAATTGTTTTTGGTGTTAAATTTGATAAGATTCGGTAAAAAGTAAATATTTCAAAGTCGGGGTGGGGTGGGGTAATTGAGTTAATTATTTAAACTTTCCTATAATTTAAGGGTAGAGACTAAGATTTATCTATACTAAAGATGATTTTATGAAATTCAAACCTTATTAAAGTCATTGTAGACCTCTTTAAATCACGGGAACTTTGATTTTGACCCGAAACTTTTACTTAGCTATATTTTGTCAAATTTAACATATTTGCATTTTTGTCATGTTTTTGGTTGTTTTGTATTGTATGTAGTGTGATCTCAGGTTAAAATTCATTTCCTTTAAACCTAAGTTTAAAGCTTCTCTAAACCTATACTTGATTCGATACTGGTTGGGCGGGACAAATTGCAGTGTCTATAATTGTCCCTCTTTGTCATACGTGTATACTTGAAATGACAAAGAAGGAGACACTAACATTTTGTTCCACTAGACAGGAAATTTAAAGATAAGTATTTAAATATATCCTAAAGTATGGAAGATGCAACAAGGATGACGATTGACTGCTTCTTCCATTGTGTACTTCAAATGATGATGATTGATCAACCTTAGATTCCAATTGGAAGGACGAAGTGAATGTCTTATCCTAGAGGATATGGTTGATACTAGGATGATGTGAATATCATATCGTACTTCTTAAAACACGACGTGATTGTCTGATCCTATAAGGTCGTTATTGTTGTTAAGACGATGTGAATGTCTAATCCTACTTCCTAAAGGACGACATGAATGTCTGATCCTATAGGGATGCTATTGATGTTAGGATGACGTGAATGTCTGATGCTACTTCCAAAAGGACAACGTGAATGTCTGATCCTATAAAGATTCTATTGATATTAGGATGTCACAACCCGTCCCGGACACCCGTCATCTCGAGGTTGGCGTGACTACAACATAACATCACCAAAAACCCAAATAAACTAATGAATGACAATATACACACTTAATAATACAAACATCTATTATGGGAGACACACCCGTCCCGAAATTTTTCTAACTAAAAGTATTTATACATGAACCTTTTATAGGTTCGCCTTTGACAGCTTCTCTCAATCGCCTATATGACTCCATCACATAGCTCTACCTAGTGCCAGTAGGGGACCGACTCCTAGCTGTTGTACCTGCGAGTGTACTGCCTTCTTAGTAAAATATTTTTAAAATAATAATACATTCTAAATATTACCACAATTAAATATAGATCAAGCATGATTATATAAGCAATGAAAATAAAGCGATATAGATAAGTTCCATCCAAATCCATCTAGTATAAAATCATATCAATCACCATAATAAATAATAAATCACTCAATATAAGTAAAACACCACATCTCAAATCACCATTCCACCACAACACATACTGGTTAGCCATAGTGATCATTCTAACCTCACGATCGGGAGTTGCAATGGTACCGTAACATCCGTAGGAATGCCTTACTAGGAAATATCCACACCCCTTCTGGGGAGAAATATAATCCACACCCCTTACGGGGAGAAACATTCACATCCTATGGGAAAAATCTATACCCCTTACAGGGAAAAATATAAACCACACTCCTTTCGGGGAGAACAACTATGGTATCATCAAAATCATAAGTATAGTTAAAAATCCACATCCCTTACGGGAAGAAATACATTTCAAACCACCCGTCAAAATCCACACCCCTCATAGGGAGAATATAAACCACACCCCTTTCGGGGAGAATTTTCAAAAATCACATTTTTCACTCTCTTTTTAAAAATACTACCGATTGCAGTAAAACCCATTTTTCCACCTTTGTACCACCGATTCCAATAAAAACCATTTATCCCAAATCAGATATTTTCCACTCTCTTTTAAAACCACCAAATCCAACGAAACTCATTTTTCAACTTTCTTTTTTTAAAAACCAACACGATACCCCAAAAATTCATTTTACCAACTCACCCAAAAATCTGCTTGATTCATATCATTTTTAAAATCATACAATTTAAGTAAATCCATATTTCATCATATATATATATAGTTTGGCAAGAAGACATTACACTCACCTGAATATCCGTTTTTGTAGACTTGACCGCTTATTTCCTACCGGTACTCCGGTGCCTGCGAACCTAATAGCGACATGGACTAAATTAATATTTTGTATAAAAACACCCAAATCACGCCATGCCACCCTAATTTCCTTAATTTCCTATTTCCAGTCTTTTCTTTTAGAATATTATCATTAAATTAACATTGCTCCGTTTCAGTTTACTATATAAACTTTGTTCATATTAACGATCTCATTATTTATTATCTTCGTTTTTGACATTTCAATGCTAATAATTAGTTTCATAATCACCCACAAGACAATTAAATTCATATATTAAGAAAATTCGGAATTCTACCTCTCCCCGATTTTCCGTCTGCCGCGAGATGAATTTTTGGATTCTACTGGGGGGGTTTACGTAATTTCTGCTTTACGGTCTCTGTTTCAGTTTGGAACTCCCACCGTACCACCTCAACACCGGCCAACACTCCCTCCTTTCGTCGATCTTCACCGCCAACCCAAACACACATACGGCACACACAATACACACTGATCACGGCACACACGCAACACTCATTTTTTTCTCTCTTTATTTCTCACTTACCGCCAGCTAAAAATAACCGACGGTGACACACATACACACACTCCGAAGCGCACACTCAGGATCCGACAGGATAACCATGCAATAAATAACAAGAGTTTTCATAATGACCAAATTTACCACAATAGAAACACTTAACACTGTTAGTACGCCTCTTTGAATAGTTAGTATTTCTTCTCGGAGCATAATATTTTTTGTGATTTGGAGAAGCAGTTTTAATAGCTACTGGTTTTTCAAAACATTTAGTCTTCTCAACATTCTTGATTTTATCCATTGCTTCTCTAAGCTCTTGTTTAGTCTTCTCAAGTAACCGTTCATTGATACTGATGTTTATCTGTAGACCAAAATTCTTTTTATGCATAAATTCAAGATCATTCTTAAGAATTTGGCACTCATTTTCAACAGAATGGATTTTTAGATGAGCTCTATCAAGCTCACACCTTGTATTGTCCAATTCAATACTCAAGGCCTCATTCAAAGTTTCAAAAAATTTCCTTTTAAATTCATTCTATTGAAGATCATAAAAATCATTTTTTGTTGGCCCAGTAGAATACCCAAGAGGGGGGTGAATTGGGTAATTAAAAAATAATCAGAATAAAATTCAATAAATCAAATAATTAAATTAATTATTATCTTTATATCACAGCAGAATAAATCAATTAACTAAGTGTACACCCAAACAACAAAAATAAACAAATTAATAATGCAGCACACAAATTAATAATGCAGCACACCAAGCTACTCTTGGCTAGTCTAGTCCTCCGAGCCCCACGGAGATTCGCACTCACTAATTCTCAAGATCCCTTTAAAGGTAGGAACCAAACTCGTACATTAATTCTTTTACAGGCTCAAAATCAACTTTTACAATTTTCTTTTCCTAGGCTTAGGAATAACCTCTTCTTTTTACATGTTCAAGAATAACCTATTTTTTTATAGGCTTAATAATAACCTATTTTTTTACAAGTTAAAGATTAATCTAATTCTTTTTATCACTATGGCTCAAGAATCAAAACCTGACAAAATACTTCAACTATTTTTTTCCCAGGTAAGGATGGAACCTTTACAAATCACTCACAATGCAATTCTATCCAAGAAGAATCACTACCTCAATCTCTTTACAGGAAGAGACTGAAACCCGACTACCCTTGATTAAATATCCCCAACAGTATTTAATCCGTCACACTACTTACCAATACAAAATGATAAGTTGAAAATCTCACTCGGAGCTTCTACCATCCCAAATAAATAATAACTCAATTAATATCTCAACTAGTGATAGGAAAACATGAGATACAAAATCTGATTTTAATAAGATATGGGTAGCAAATTGGAGCACGTAATCAGATTTAAGAAATTGTTTGTAAAAATATTTTCTTTAACAAATCAGAAATAATTTCTAAGATCAATTTCCAAAATATAAACAAGTAATGCAATGTAAGAATATAATTGGAAAGATCTCACCCAGAATCCACAGAATAATCAGATAAAATAATATAACTTCAGATCCGGTAGCAACAAATATTAATCACAATTGATCTTCAAGATTTCTCTTAGAATAACTCACAAACTCTCAGAAAGATAACTCTTAGAAAAACTTACTCTTATGGTATGATATGATTTCTCTTATTTACTACTTAAATTTGCTAATGAAATTCACAGGTCTATTCAAAGGAACATGTAATCAGCCTTCTAACAGTTAGTTTACAAGTGTTATGACAATTAAAAGCTCTTATAGACCCTTTATATCATAAGGACTTCAATTTGGTTCAATTACACTTAATAACAACTTTCAAATCTCTCAATTAAAACAAATAAGTATAGAATTCATTTTATGTACCAAATTGAGAAACTTTAATAATTAATGAACCATATTGAAAGGATTTAATATGTATATGAACCATATCTCAAATGTTAAGAATATCCCCGAAATATCTCTCAAATCTTAACAAAAAATGACTACTTTTGGATTTAGAATCGGATCAACTAATATCTAGAAACTGTGTGTTCAGTCGACTAAAGGATACTGGAAGTAGCCTTGCATTTGATCGTTCGACTCCTCAGTTAACTCGCAAATTTAGAGAGTTTGCCAAGCTCATATCGGTCAACTGCTCACTCAACTCGCAGATTCAGAGAGTTCACCACGCTTCCATTGGTCGACTGCCCACTCAACTTGCAGATTCAGAGAGTTCACCAAGCTTCCATCGGTCGACTGCCCACTCAACTCGTAGATTCAGAGAGTTCATCTACTTTCTCCGGTAGACTCCTCAGTCGACTTCCTCCTTCTGAATCACTTATCTAATCTCATTTTTAACTTACCTTCTTTTACAATTTCGCCCTTTTATCCATTTTTATATTTAAATAAGCTCCACGAATATTCTTATATTTCATTTTAGTCATTCAAAACTATTTTTTTTCAAATCACATAGGAGAAAATAAATTCATCTCAATTAGCTCCACTAACTTTTTTAAATTCTATTTTAATCATTCAAAATTATTTCTTCTTAAATCACGTAGGAGCAAATAAATTCAACTTAATCAAAACACACATAAAAGATAAAATACTTTTTGTGCCATGTATGTTCCTAAATGGGATATTAAGAGTTAAAATTTACCTGGGTTGTTTTCCCTAATTTCTTCAAACTCTTAAATCTTCAATATCTTCAACTTCATCATTTAGCATCCATTTAACTTGTCATCTTCATCACTGGAACTTAGATCACTGAAACACTCAATTAAAACATTAGTTCCCCCAAAACATCAACATTTAATTGTTCATCAAAATCTTAGGATCAACAACTTTCAAAACCTCAGTCTTACCCTCAAGAGACTCAGCTTTATCATACAACTTACTGATTTCAGATAAAGTATTTTTAAACTCAATAGTTTCAAAATATTTGTCCAAATTCTTTTTCTTGAGAGATTTGATAGTACTAAACTTCTTGTTTTCAAGAGTTGCAATCTTTTACTCTAGTTTAAAATTCTCTTTTCCAAAAATATAAGTAAAAGCAATAAGTGTCTCAGTAGCTTTATCTGTATTCTCATAATTGCAAATAATATCAAACTCATGATCAGAACAATGACTATTAGGAGAGGAAGAGTTAGCAGTAGCACACATAATATCAGAATTAGGACAATCCATATGATCTTTGTTAGCTAATAAACTCTAGCTAAATTAACTTTGATACCAATTGTTGGCCTAGTAGAATACCCAAGAGGGGAGGTGAATTGGGTAATTAAAAATATATCAAAATAAAACTTGAATAAATCAAATAATTAATTTTATGACTAAATTAATTATTATCTTTATACCACAGTGAAATTATAATATCAATCTAAGTACACACCCAAACAACAAAAATATCAAGATAAGTATTACAACACACAAAGATATATCCTGATTCACCAAGCTACTTTTGGCTAGTCCAGTCCTCCGAGCCCCATAGAAATTTGCACCCACTAATTCTCAAGATCCCTTTAAAGGTAGGAACCAAACTCGCACACCAATTCTTTTACAGGCTCAGAATCAATCTTTACAATTTCCTTTTCCAAGGCTCAGGAATAACCTCTACTTTTTACAGGTTCAAGAATAACCTATATTTTAACAGGCTAAAGATTAACCTAACTCTTTTTATACCTTAGGCTCAAGAATCAAAGCATCTTAAAACACTCCAAGTATCATTTTCATAGGTAAGGATGGAACCTTTACAAAACACTCACACTAATTCTATTCAAGAAGAATTAATACCTCAATCTCTTTACAAGAAGAGACTGAAACCCAACTATCCTTGATTAAATATCCTCAATGATATTTAACCCGTCATAACTCACCAATACACAAATTGATAAGTAATAAATCTCACTCGGAGCTTCTATCACCCCAGATAAATAATAACTCGATTAATATCCTAACTAGTGATAGAAAAATATAAGATACAAAAATCTGATTTTAACAAAATATGGGTAGCAAATTGGAGTACGTAATCAAATTCAAGAAATTATTTGTAGAATTATTTTCTTAAAAAATCAGAAACAATTTCTAAGATCAATTTCCAAACGATAAACAAATAATACAATGAAAGAATATAATCAAAAAGATCTCACCCGGATAATACTGAAGAATAATAGATTGCAACGTTGGACAACTCAAATCGATAATGCTTACACAATCAGCGCTTTAACTCAAGAATACCTTAATAATTGATATCACAATATGATCCCTCAAAATAAATATCAGAAAGATGACTTTTATAAAAGCTTATGAAATGAATAGTTCTTGATATGGTGCTACTTCATTATGAAATCCGCAAGTCTTTTTATAGGTATATGAAACAAGCCCTATAACGGTTAGTTTTCACAAGATATGTCTTCTAAAATCACTTAAAGACCCCATATATTGATACCTTTCATTTAAGGTATATTTTCACTTAATAATAGCTTTCAAAATATTCAATTTAGTCCCTTAAAATATTTGATCTTAATAAATATAAATATAGAAAGAATTATATATAAGTATATGGACTAAATCGTAAGATCAAAATAAATCCCTTAAATCTCTTCCATATTTTTGGCCCAAAATATTCTCCATCAAAATAAAAATATTTTTAAACTCAAAATTCGCACCTTTAAATATAGGAATATCAAAGATATCTTATAATAATTACTTGTCAAATATTATGTCATTAAATGACACCCGAAGACCCCATACATCATATATAATGAAAATAAATATTTTTCATTTAAATCAAAATTCATCAAAATAAAAAGTATTAAAGCACTTTAATTAAAAGAACATTTAATTAAATAGACTAAATTAATAGGGATAATAAAATATATAGACTATATCTCAATTAAGTACAAATCTCTAAGATATCTCACATATCTTAACCATAAACGGCTATTGTTAGATATAAATTCAGAATCCCAAATATTTTGGAACAGTTCCATCAATTGACCGATTAGTCGACTGTTCGATTCAGGATGTAGCCTGCTGCGCTCATCGATCGATCGCTCGGTCGACTCTTCGATTCAGAGAGTTTGTCATGCTTTCACCAGTCGACCGACTCTTCAATTCAGAGAGTTCAGCCACCATTGGCCATTCGACTCCTCGGTCGACTGCTACTTTCTGTATCTTTTCTCTAATCTCGTTTTTTACTTATTTTCTTTTATGATTTCGCCCGTTTATCCATTTTCTCTCTTAAATAAGCTCCACTAATATTCTTATATTTTATTTTAGTCATTCAAGATTATTTCTTTTCAATTGACATATGAGCAAATAATTACACTTAACCAAAACACACATAAAAGATAAAAATTAATTTTGTGCAATGTGTGTGTTCCTAAATAGGATATTAAGAGTTGAAATTTACCTGGGTTATTTTTCCTAATTTCTTAAAACTCTTAAATCTTCAATATCTTCAACTTTATCATTTAGCATCCTTTTAACTTGTCATCTTCATCACTAGAACTTTAAATCAGTGAAACACTCAATTAAACATTAGTTCCACCAAAATATCAATACTTAATTGTTCATCAAAATCTTAAGATCAACAAATATCCTTGGCCCCCGCCCCATGGTAGTAGTTCAAAAGAAGCTTTTTATCATCGCCATCGACTACTTTACCAAATGCATAGAAACCAAAGCCTTAAATGGAATCTCCAATTCCACTTCAATTATACAATGATCCAGCAATAATAAAAAATAATTTCATTTTGGAAAAAAAATAATTCATTTTCTATCTTCCAGAGCATTTCCAAGATTTTATTTTTATTTTTTATGTCCACATTGTATATAAGTTTTTTAAATTTGACTATTATTTGTTGATATTATTATTTGACTATTATATGTTAAATGAGACTAAAAAGATGAAATGGCCAAAAAATTGTGTAGGAATGGGGAATGTGGAAAACAAGACAGGAATTCGTTAAAATGACACTGTAGGCCAATTGAAGGGATATGGCGCATCTTGGTAGCGCGTTTATTTTGGGTACAAAATGTTACGGGTTCAAATCCTATCATCCCTGCCTATTACTTTTCCTTAGTAATGAGGAATCAATTGAGATCGATTCCCATTTCATTTATACGAGACTATTTAGAGTACGTGTAAAATACGTATCAAGGTTACAAAAAGAATCTATAATCTTATCGATTCTTATAAGAAAGTGCTCTTAGTTCAGTTCAGTCCGAGCATCTTTGGGCTAAAAATCTATTATGTTTTTTCATGATTTTGAAGCTCGCCTCAAACTCTAGCTGCCATATGAACCTCTTTTGGGAAACTGTAAAAGATCTTAATCTTGTAACGACCAGCTTTAGTCCAACTCTTGGGGCCTCATCTTATGGTATCTTATAGCTGCATGAAAAGAGATCTCTCTTCTAGAGCCCTTCTCATGTGGTTTGACTATACTAATAACAATGTGTAGCGTGAAAACTTTACCAAAGGCTGGATGAACTAGTGTGGCAATGAGGCTCAACTTGTGTGAGCTTTGCCACATATCCGATGTTATCTAGAAATGGTACAAATGGCATTGATACATCGAATACCCTCTGTTGAATCCAAATTTTTTTACAAACAATTAAGTATTAATGTATTTGGTAGAACTAATGGTTTTATCGAGTGTTTCAGATTTAGAGTTCGATGCATGTGATTAAGAAGAAGAACGGATGATGAAAACATAAAGGGTGTAATCTGGACATAATGAAGATATGAACAGTTTTGAAGACCTTGAAGAAAAATAGGTGAAAACAACTCTTTACTTATATACTCTTAATGTAACTCGAATTAGGATCACACACAACACTTTAAATGAGTTAATTCTATGTGTGTCATGATAAGAAGTGATAAGTTTAAGATCCTAAAATGAGGTATTGTATGTGCGATGTATGTGAATTGAAATTGATAATTGACCTAATTGAAAAATATGTTTTAAAGTATAAAAAATTAAGTTTTGGGGTCAATTCGGTTAATCGAGAAAAGCAATCGGTCAACTGAATCAAATAATGAGTTTTCAAGTTAAAACGAGGTGCAACTGATTCAATCGGTTGACTGAATAAAATTGATCGGTCAACCATTTGAAACAGTACCTGAATTCAGTGAGGAAGTGAGCACACTGATTCAATCGGTCAACCGAATGAAGAGAGTTAGTTAACCATTGGAGTTGGTAGATGAATTAGTGAAAAAATGGATCATAATGATCCATTTGGTCAACCTACTGGATGTGGTCGGTCAATGGATTGTCTTTGTGCCAATAACTATGTAGAAGCAGGCACAGGTTGGGCAACTGACTATCAGGGTTCGGTCAACTGACTGAGTCGGTTGTGATTTCGGCTAATTTGGTCTCTTTGTAACAAACTATATATATAAATGATTCTAAGAGAAGAATTTGGGGGATTTGAATATAATTGAGCTATTAACACCCTATTATGTGATCCTTATTGATATGGTCCATAATTTTTGAGATTTTCCTAATTTAAATGATTTAATAATTCCTATTTCCATAGTTTTAAATTAAGAATAGTTTTATGGACTTAAATGAGAGTTTTGAAAGCTATTTTTAAGTGAAATATACTTGGGATTAAAGGTAATGATATATGTGGTATTAGAGTGCCATTTTATGACATATCTTTGTAAAACTATCCGTTGGAGGACTAGTTATTGGTTTATTAATATAGACCTATGGCAATTGAGTTTGATACATCAAGAACATCAGCTTTGAACTTTTATAAGAGTGATATTATTGTTGAGATTTGTACGATAGATTATATTCAAGTTCTTGATCTAAAGCGCTTGCTGATTGGTATACCACCTTGTGTTTTAATTGCGATATCATCATTATCTTCGGTGTTTTCTCAGTGAGATCCATCCAAGTTTTATTACTAGCTTTAAAGTTATATTTATATTGATATTTATTCCTTGGTTTAGGATTGCTAAAAAATTATTTTGAACTTAACAACCTGAATTTTTATTAAAGAAATTTTTATCTATTTATCTGATTATGTACTAAATTTGTGTTACCCACTTTATTTATTGATCAGATTTTATATGCCTCACATTATATCTATCACATAGTAATTATTCAGGACATTAATTTAGTATATCTGTATTGAGGTGGTAGAATCTCTTTGTGGGAAGAAACTTACATTTTTTTTGTATTTGTGAGTTTGAGTTTATTAGACACGTTAGGGACGTTGTCTAGTTAGGATAGATAGGTTTCAAACTTTTTTCTGTGAAAAATATTAGGGTTTGATCTTTGTCCTACAATAAAGTTAGGTTATTCTTTTCCTTAAAAAAATGGTTTTGATTCTCCCTACAATAGAATTAAGTGATTGTAAAGGTTCTTCCTAAACCTGAGAAAATGATGAGTGTAAAAGTGTGAGGGAGTGGTAGGTTTGATATTTTGCAGGTTAAAAGGATTAGGTTTTGATTATTCCTATAATAGAATTAAGTTAGTCTTGAGCTTGGTAAAAAAGATAGAGTTCTTCCTAATTTTGTGGAAAGGATAATTGTGAAGGTTGATTCTGAACCAGTGAAAAGAATTGATATTGCAAGGGTTTGGTTCCTACTAGGGAAATGAATTAGGGGTTTAGTGGATTGCGAATCTCCGTGTAGCTCAGAGGACTGGATGTAAGTAAGAGTAGTTTACTGAATCAGAATATATTATTGTGTGCTACATTAATTGCTTATTTTCTTATATAGTGTTTTTATGTGCATTTAGAAGTAAACAAATTTTTGCTGCATAATAAGATAATAATTAAATTAAGAAAATTGATTATTTGTATTTAAGTATTTAAGTATTGAATTTTAGTAACTACCTAATTCACCCCCTTTTGGGTAGCTCTTTGGGCCAATATTCTCTTTGACAAGGTTATGCAAAAAGTCAATGATTTAATTATGCTTTTAGATATTGCCATTTCATTGATGCTCTACAAGAAGAAGGAAGGCTCGGACTCATTTCGTTAGAAGCGTTTGCCTCATGCGATTTCAGGCAAACCTTCTTCCTCCTTAATCTTTAGTTGAACACGAGTTCGCGGAAGTGTAATGAGTTGGGATGGATCGAACTTTCCTACTTCGGGCTCTGTTACCAGAGGATGTCGCTTCATTAAAGGGAGACTGCTGTCCCATTTCAATCTCGAGACTTTTTTTCTCAATATGAGGTGATCGTCAGACTCTAAATAATTTGAGGTGTTCGGACATTTTTTTCCACCAGCTTTTCAGGTCTCATTTTGTAAGGTAACTATGAAAGGTAGGACCGCATCTCATTCCATCAATGGGTATCGGGTTTACATATGAAAATATTTTTGCTTTCCCTGTGCTTTCTTCTGGGAGTTGAAGTCCGCGTTCTTCCCTCTACTGTCTTTTAGTCAAGGAGCTTCTTTCTTTCTAGAAATAGAGAATCTGCTGCTCTAGATGAAGAATCCATAGTTCAGCTAACCATGCATACGAGAAAGATTCATCTTTCAACAACTTTTCTAATCTTAGCCCTGGGATTTGGAAGTGTTGTTGACTTAACATTTAGGTTTAGGCATACCTGTAGACACTATATTTTGACTCGCTTATTTAAGTTGGTAAAAATATCAAGTCTAAAGCACAAATTCAGATAAACTTTAAATTTATATTTAAAGGGAACTCATTTCCACCTTAGATTACATCGAATACTACAAAACCCAAAGCAACAACAACAACAAAAAAAAAAAAAAAAAAGCATAAAATTGTCAATTTGACTGAATTCGGTAAAAGTAAAAGTTTCAGGTCAACCTCGAAAGTTCCTAAAGTAAAAGAAGGGATAAAATGACATTACTAAAGGTTGATTTTTCATAAAATCACTTTTAATATGAATTAAATTAGCTACTACACTTTAGCTTAAGGAAATTTCGTCAATTACCTTTGTTACCCATTTTGACCCCTGAAACTATTATTACCACCGGTTTCATTTTCGTGACACCAAAAATAATTTTATAATTTTTTTTTTAATTAAGGTATCAAATACTATAAAAAAATCAATCCAAAATCCTTGATCAAACCATGGAAATGTCATGACAAATCCAAAATTACCAAAGTAGTTAAGGATTTGGACTTGGTTCGAAATCAACAAAACCAAAGTCATCTTGATGAACCGTCAAATACCATCCAACCAAGGTCCCAACCAAACATAATGACTCATTAAAATAAGCATTAAAATCCCAAAGGAAGTGTCCACACCGCATTTTGTCCTACCCAACCAGTGACGAATCAAGTACAAATTCAGATAAAATTTAAACTTGGGTTTAGAGGGAATGAGTTTCTACTTGAGACCATACTATATATTACAAAAAACATGCCTAGAAAACATGAGAAGAACAAAAATTGTTAAATTTGACCAAATTCAGCTAAGTAAAAATTTCAAGTCAACCTCGAAAATCCCATAATTTAAGGGATTCTAAAATGACTTTATTAAAGTTTGATTTTCATTAAATCATCTTTAGTATAAATAAAAATTATATATTACCCTTTAATTATAGTATATTTCAACAAATTACTCTGGTTACCTACTTTAACCCTGAAATATTTATTATCATTGAATCCTGTCGGTTTAACACCAAAAACATTTATTTTATGTATGTATACTATATCAAATCCCAGTTGAAAATAATCCAAGATACCTCAATCAAGGATTAGAAAGGTCATGACAAATCCCTAAATCACAAAGGTGATTAAGGGATTGGGTTTGATTTGGAATTACCTAAAATCCAAGTTGTCTTGACAAATCACCCTAGGCCCAATGAATTAAGGGCCTAACCATCATTAAAAGGCCCAAAAATGGAGCCTTGAAATGACCAAGGAACCTTCCAAAAAGTTTCCCACAAATATCAAAGGAAGGAAACCAAGACACTTAGGATGTGACCAACCGTTATCGAAACTAAACCGATTCGATTTACCCCTAAGTTAGGCATTTAATTAGAATTAAATGCCCAACCGATCAGGAATTAAATGCTTGGAATAACACGGATAGGATACATTCAAGTAATGTAGATATGTTGAGCAAAATATCTTAGGTTTAATCGAAATCCCTGAAATGTAACTACCCGTTACCGAAACCAAACCAAATTGGTTTTCCACATAGCCAATGCATTAAATTCACATCCCATCAAGAATTAAATTATTAGGGATGACTTGTAATGGGTGGAGGCATTGAATCTAGATTTCACCAAAATAACTAGGGGTAACTAAGAAACTTGAAAACCAACCTTCGATTACATGGAAAGTTAACCTGATTCGATCCGAAACCAACCGGATGAGTGATCACTAAGTCATGACTCATCATAGGGCATTAAATTCCAAGTGACACATCAAGACCATGTTCAATGCACCTTGAAAGCATTAATGATAATAAAACTGAAATAGTGAAACTAATCTGTACTTAGCCCCTAAACCAAACTAGAAGTTTAACATCAAGCCATTAATGCACCCATGTGCACCCATTAGGATTGGTGGAGAGGTAATGATTGGTAATTGACGAACCCCAGATTTTGATAACAGAAGAAGTAGAGAATCAGGAAGAGTATGAAAACAAGTTTCATCCCTATCTCTCTAAGTCGTCCAAATCCATTCATTTTTTTAAAAAAAAAATTATAGGATTTTCTTGGCATCTGTTTTGGAAAATTTCTTGGGCCAAGATTTTATGTTAGAAACAGAGTCGCAAACTAGCATAGGGTATACTAGGTCACTGGGATTTTAGAAATTTATTTTTTCTTTTAAAATGGCCCGTGTTTTGACTTCCAATGGCCTGTGCACTAGAGACATTTTGTAAGTTCGGGAGTCAGTTATGCGTGGGGAATGTTTTACATACCCCAAAATACCCATCCGTAAATGGTATTTTAGTCTAACTAGATATTCACTGTTAAACCTATCCAAGTAGTTTTATTTCATTATTTAAACAAGAATAATTCCCTTTTTTAAAGTTTTTCACTTTTTTATATATTTTACATGATATAATGATAAGGAGTTAAGTACTACAGCTAATACTAGTCATCGACACAGATGAGGAGGTTATTTACCAACAAATCAAGTACTTTTGAGTTCAAATATTTGTGAGTTTTCAAGAATTTTTGTTAATTTAATTTGTTTTTGTGTTGTTTTGTAAGAATATAAATAAATGGGAGAAAAGGTGCAAAATAAGTGCAGGTGCAAAATTAGTCCAGGTGCAGTAACGTCAAGACCAATTTTGACCACGATTCAATCTAATTTTGGAAAAACTTAAAAAAGGTAAGTTACAGACCTATGTCGTATCTTTCTATATCTTTTTAAATCACCACAATCGGAGTTCGTATGAGAAAGTTATGTGTAAAGCCTAGTTCCTGCACACACATATTTATAGTTGCATTTTAGAATATTTAGAAAAATAATGAGGTTCAGTGTGTTATTTAAAATTTACTTTAAAAATTTTAGGGGCTATTGTGGTACTTAAAAGTTTGACTTTAAAAACTTTAGGGGCTAATATGTTTATTTTAATTTTTTGACTTTTAATAGTTTAGGGATTATTAAGTTATTTAAAATATAATTTTAAAAGTTTTGATATATAATTAATATTTGTTTTTATTTATTTTAAGAGGGATAATTAGTGTAATTAAATAAAAATAATTTAAAAACAATATGGATGAGTGTTGTTGCCTTCCTTTGGAAGGCAACGTCCTCATCCACACGTATATAAATATATGTTAGGACGAGACATGTGACAATCTTTGAAAAAATAATAATAATAAAAATGAGATGAAAGGCGATGAAAATTGTGGGTGTATAAGTACACACACACACATATTATAACCATAAGTGTGTGTTTTTAATGAGAAAAAAAAAAACTGCTTCTCGGCTTAGGTAATTCCCAATATTTTCTTTCATTTCATATATATATACATATATATATCACATTTAACTAATGAGACTATCTATATGGACATAAATATATGTATATTTATATATAAAAAATATATATGTGGGTTCAAAAAATATAGTAGGTATAGATATATCAAATTAGCGAAAAATACAATTTAAGAAAAAAATTATAAATTCTATCAAAACGATAATTTTTAGTGTTTTGTTAATTAATAAAATTTTGAATAGTCGATTAATGTTATCTGCAGATTACATTATTAGTGGGAAAAAATTTGTAGTCCTTGTTATAATAATTTTTGTACAATTAATATTAACTTAAGAAATTAGGCGTTAAATAATTTTGTATAATTAAAAAAAATTGGAAATGAAAAATAGTGCATTTTAGTGTCACGCATTTCATATTAGAGTTACTTTAAATAAATTCTTAGTTTAGGCCCTTTAGTTGTTGGGTTCACAGGCGACGCCGACCACGTAACATTTGGACGATAGTATTTTTAGCGACGCAAAAATTGAGGTGAGTGTACTATCTTCTATGTAAATTGTTAAATTTTATTTTCGTACTAAAATATGGAAAAAAAAAAGGGTTTATTAAAATGGATTATTTTATAACGTTATAAGGATCAAGTAAATTTTTAAATGTTGAAAGTGGGTTTTTTATTATTTGACTATACCATAGTGTAATCCTAACAGAAGCACATGTCCTGTGGGATGTTGTTGGTCCTATTAGGAAGGCATGTCCTATAGGATAATATGTTGTGACCTGACAGGAGGGCAAGGCCTGCAGGTGATTGATATCTGCAGTTGTTGTTGTTGACGATGATGATTATCATCATGATATGATGGTTTTTATCACGTGTTGGCTCCTACTATTGGAGCTATTAAATGGCCTTAGCACATATAGCCACCTTAGATGATACAGTTGTACATGTTACAGTACCATCGTAACTCCCGATTGTGAGGTAAAACGATCCTATGGTTAGTAGAGAAATATGTGTGCGATATTTTATTTTATATCGGAATAGTATGATTGGTTGATTTAAATGCATTATATTATTGCATAATTATGCTTGATCCATAATTTTTTTTTTTATATTATGAAGACAGTACATCGATAAAATATTTTTTCTTTAGTGCTGCAACTAGAGATATGTCCACTACTGACACTAGGTAGAGTCAGAGGGCGGTACCATGTTTGGAAGATTGTCGGAACAAGTATGAACCGTGAAAGGTTCTATTTTTTTTTTTTGTGGTTTTGTTTTGGATATTTTGAGACGTGTATTTCAGGGTTCTGAGATTTGTAAATGTATATTTTTGGAAAAAAATAAATCTACAGTAGTATATGTTTATAGAAATATAGTTTTGTTAGATGGTTGGGTAATATCAAGTCGACGTCATGCCTGGCCTCGGGTGTTGGGGGCCTGGGGAGGGGTATGACAGTTTTTGGTATTAAAGCTTAGGTTATAGGTTCTGTAGACATGACAGATTTTTTAAGTAGTAGTGTACTGCAAGATAGGATGTTTATAGGTTGGTTCGTCATGTGAGTGGTAGTTATTTTACTGGACTAAATAGCACATTTGCGTCATGTACTATCATTCCCTGTTACTTATTAAAGTTCATTTCAGATCTTGACTATAGAGCATGAAAATGAAAGTACTGGGAATTCTGAACCCCAGAGAAAAAAGGATAGGAAGCAGGAAAACTTGGATGCCGTCGAGCAAATATTACAAGCTGCTACGCAACTGACAGAGTAGCAGACAGAGATGATAGAATGCCAGAAGGCCCAGACTGGAACAACCACTCCTCAGACAGTACTCCTGAAAAGATTCAAGGAATTGGACCCTTTGGATTTTATAGGAACTACAGGCCCTACTGATGCATAAAATTGGTTGAGGAGCATAGGGCACGTATTTGAAATAATGGGCTTTACTAATGATAGTCGAGCTTTTTTCGCCACCTTCCAGTTGAAA
Organism: Eucommia ulmoides; assembly: GCA_016647705.1. Lineage (NCBI taxonomy): Eukaryota > Viridiplantae > Streptophyta > Magnoliopsida > Garryales > Eucommiaceae > Eucommia > Eucommia ulmoides. The sequence continues at coordinate 44,816,070 of CM028328.1, forward strand.
GGAGAGGCCAAATATTAGTGGGAGAAAATGAAGAGGTTAATTTCAGTTCTAGGTGACAAAATTTCTTGGGATCAATTTGTTGCTGTATTTAATGAAAAATATTTCCTTGAATTCTATCAGTTCGAGATGGAGGAGGAATTCATATTACTCAAACAGGGGAAGATGTCTGTTATGCAGTATGAAATCAAATTGGATGCCCTGTGATAGGCGTGAAAAACCTATCTATTTCTAAACTGGATTTGTTAGTTCTCAAGCATTTTAGTTATATTTAATTGTGTTTTAGTGTGTTTTAGTGTAGAACAGGTGAAAGGACGTCAAAGAGCGAGAAATAAGTGAAAATGGTGGAGAAACGGTGAGCAAAATGTGCAAAACAGGGTTTCGGTGAATGAAGAGCACTGCCTAAGCGGAAGTTCCACCGCTTAGGCGGAAAAGAGGCAGAATGTTGGAGTGCTGAAAGGCTGAACTACCGCCTAGGCGAGAAAACCACCGCCTAGGCGAGAAAACAACAGAATATCTTGCCAGCAGCCACCACCTAAGTGTAAAAACCACCGCTTAGGCGAAGTAACCGACAGAACTTAACCAACTTAAGTCCACCGCCTAAGCGGTGAACCACCGCTTAGGCGGTGACACTCTGCACAAAAATATCTATTTTTAGATATTTTGAAGATATTTTCCAAAACCCTATTTTTAACCATTTTCTCCACCAAACCAAAGAAGAGACCTTACACCTTACACCTTAGACACTCCATAGAAGTAGATTAGATTAGTTGTAAAGAGTGTTCTTGGCCAATCCTTGAAGAGCCAAAAGAGGAAGTTCATCAACGGAAAAGAGGAAGCTTGCGAGGATTGTTTTTTGGCGAAAATGGAATACTCCACTTTGAGATTTGGTTTTTCTTCCCTTGATTTCATCTTTGTATTTAATATTTATAGTTGGTAATAATGATCTCCTCTTGATTAAATGTTATATTGGCTAAGAACATGTTAGTGTAATTTAGAGATTAGTTAGGGAAAGGTGTAGTTGTGTAAATACTCGTTTGGTTTAATATACGTTTCTTTAACGGTTGTTGTTTTAATTTTGATTGTGTTTATCATTTGATGACGATCTTAATATGCTCGTAATGGTATTAGGGTTGGATTTGAGAATCTAGGGTTTGACACTCGGGAGAGGTAACCCTGGATTCGAACTAGGGTAAACACATCGTTACGACCTAACGACTCGGGAGGGCGTTAGTTAGTATGCAATTGATGACGTTGGGTCAAGACTCACGCAGCCTAGAGTCGTTAAGACATTGAGGGGGACCTCGGCGTCGACTCGAAGTCATGTATTCCCTCGTCTTACACTCGGAAAAGGTGGCGGAGGAGCTTACGAACCGAGATTGTCGGATACCTAAACTCCGTTATTGTTAACCGAACTAAATCAAATGTGTATTAAGTGAACGAAATCAATCCCTAATTAATCAACCTGGTTAGAATTAACCCACTAATTGTAATTTAGCTTAGTTTAATTTCAATTCACGCTTTCCGTCGTCAGGATAACACGAGACTACGTCAATTGCGGTATTCAATTCAATTATTCACACGTTTCTCTTTGGGAAAGATATCCGATCTTGAAAGATCCACTATATTAAAACTTTAGACCTCGTATACTTGCGAGCGTGAGTAGGCGTGCGCAATATTCGCCACCTACCACCCTGTCCCAATTTATTCCTGATTTGGTGAATACTAAAGAAGTAAGAAGTAGAAGGTTTCAGAAAGGACTCGATCTGCAAATGCATTCTAGGTTGACTGGCAGGTAGATCAAAAGTTATGCGGAATTGGTAAGCACAACAAAATTAGTAGAGAAAGATGTACGGGAAGTCGCGAAGAACCGTGAATAGTACAAAAAGAGTAAATTTGGATCACCTAACAGATATCTAGGTGGCACTTCTTGGGGATATGTATCTCGACCGTCACTTTCTTGGGCCTCAATAATCGACCAGTCACCTAGGAGCCTAGGCCCACGACAATCATATTCTGGACGACGATAGATCGTACCTGGACAGAGTTTAGGTCAATAAGGGCAGGGTAGAAGTTAGATGTTTAGCTGAGCTAGAATAACTGCATGCTTCCAATGTAGATCACCAGATCATTTTATTAGAGACTGTCCTATGGCGGGTTCGATATGTTTCCGTTATCATGAGTCGGGCCACATATCTCTAAATTATCTGAAATCTGCTGCTATACCTACACCTTGTGCGAGCAGCATGGGTAGTGTTGGCCCTAGCAATGTTCAGGGGCGTGGTAGAGGATCGGCCAATAGGCCTCAAACTTGAGGTTGTGTATTTGCTACTACCCATCAGAACGCCCAAGCTACCCCAGATGTGGTTACAGATATCATGTCTTTATATTATAGAGATGCATATATACTTATTAATCCTGGTTCTATTAATTCATTTGTTTCGACGACCTTTATGATGCATGTAAGCAAATTTTCTACTTCTCTGTTATATAGTATCATTCTTTCGACCTCTTTGGGTGAGTCAGTGTTGATAGATACTGTGTATAGAGGCAGTCCACTTCGTATTGGTGATAGAGAATTGTCGGTGGATTTATTACCTTTAAGTATTCACGGTTTTGATGTGATACTGGGTATAGATTTGCTATCTGGCTATCATGCCACAATCAATTATTTTAAAAATGAAGTTACTTTTCGAGTCTCAAGCGAGTCAGAGTTTGTATTTTCAGGGGACAGAATAATTACCCATGTCAGTTTGATTTCGGTTCTAGAGGCCAGGAAAATTTTAAAGAAGAAATGTCTCGGATACCTCGTGCATGTGATTGACACCCGTCAGAATGAGGTACAAGTGACATATATCCCAATGATTGGGGATTTTCTTGATGTATTTCTAGAAGAGTTGCCAGTGTTTTCAGTGGATAGGGAAATTGAGTTCACTATTGAATTACTTCCGGGAACTTATCCTATATCAATTCCATGTTATTGTATGGTACCTACCGAGCTAAAAGAATTAAATATTCCGTTGCAAGATCTGTCAGACCATGGGTTTATCAGACCTAGTGTTTCTCCATGGAGAGCCCCAGTGTTATTCGTAAGGAAGAAGGATGGCATGTTGAGGATGTGTATCGATTACAGGCAGTTTAAATATGGTGACAATTTGTAATAAATACCCCTTACCTAAAAATGATGATTTGTTCGATCAATTGAAAAAGGTTAGAGTATTTTCCAAAATAGATCTTAGAGGAGGATATCATCAGCTGAAAGTTAGAGACAATGATGTGTCGAAGATGACATTCCGTACGAGGTATGGGCAATATAAATTTCTATTTATGCCGTTGTCAGCTTTTACAATTATCCTTTTTTACAGGCTCAAGAAAAACCTTATCTTTTTTACCAAGCTCAAGACTAACTTAATTCTATTACAAGAAGAATCAAAACCTAATCATTTCAACTAGCTAAAGATCAAACCTACCACTCCCTCACACTTTTACACTTATCTTTTTCATAAGCTTAGGAAGAACCTTTACAATCACTTAATTCTATTACCGGAAGAATCAAAATCTAATTCTTTTCAAGGTAAAAAAGAATAACCTAACCTTTTTGCAAGACAAAGATCAAACCCTAATATTTTTCACAGGAAAAAGATCGAAACCAAGTTACCCTGATTAGACACCGTCTCAAACGTGTCTAATCTACTCAAACTAACAAATACAAATATATATATATATATATATATATATATATATATATATATATATATATATAGTTTTTTCCCACAAAGAGCTTCTACCATGTCAATCCAAATATACTCGACTAATATCCTAGATAATTACTAAATGATAAATACAATGTAAGGCGATTAAAATCTAATTAATAAATAAAGTGGGTAGCACAAATATAGCACATAATCAAATAATCAAGCAGAAATCGTTTAAAAAAAATTTCAAGCTTTTAAGTTTAAAATAATTTTCTAGTAATCTTAAACCAAGCAATCAAGATAAATATAACTTCAAAAAGAAATTAATAAAACTTAGATGGATCTCACAGAAAAAACACCAAAGACAATGAGAATATCGCAATTAGAACTCAAGTCGGTGACGCCAGACATCAAGTGCTTTAGATCAAGAACTTATAAAGAATCACTCAAATAAACCTCTACAAACTCTCACTCTTATAAAAGCTCTAACTGATATTCTTGATGTATTTGATTCAATTCCTGCAGGTCTCTATTAATAGACCAATAACCAGCCTTCCAACGGCTAGTTTTTCAAAGCTATGTCATTAAATGACATTCTAAGACCCCATATATCATAACCTTTCATTATAGGTATGTTTCACCTAAAAATATCTTTCAAATCTTACTTTTAAGTTCAAAAAACTATTCTCAATTTAAACCAAAAGAATAGGAAGTATTAAATCATTTCAATTAAGATAATCTCAAAACATATGGACCATGTCTGATGCAAACCTCACTAAGGATTAGTGAGACTTGAAACCAACTTAGGATTTCTTTGTGAAGATCGAAACCAAATCAGATTTTGAGGGAATTAAAAATACAGAAATTAAAATATAGATTACCTTGACCCAACATTTATGAACGAAACGCGAACCAATGGTATAATAATCTTGACCCAATGATTATAATGAATCATAAACCAAATATATAAGTTTGAACGCCACAAGAAACTCTTGATAAGTTCAGAAAAAGTTCTCTGAAAAACTAAAGAGAAAATTCTCACAATTTTATTAATAAAAAATAATGTATTTTTTTTTCTATGGGATATAAGTCTCTTAAATAGGTGGCTAATAATAAAAGAAAACCCTAGGCTAAAGAATAGTGCACATGAACAGTGTCGGTGAACAGTACATGAACAATGGCGACCACACTTGAAATAAAAGGAAACCCTAGAGGACTAAGGAATCTAAGAGAAATAAGGAAACCCTACTCCTAATCTAAAAAGAAAATGACTAATTCCTAATCTAAAAAGGAAAAGACTAAATTGGCAATCTTGCTTACAAATTATCAAATAAAATAACCTAAATTAAAAATAAAACACTAATAAATAAAATAAATATGCTAAGAATTTTGTGGTCCACATGATTTGGCCTATTTGAGTTCATGTCTAAGCCCATTTGCTTGCTTTGATGAGATGGATTAGACCTTGATTATTCGATGGGCCTAATTTGGGCTTAACTATTGTAGATATGGGTCAAGTTTCCTGAATTAGGCCATTAAGTACTGCTTTGATTTTCTTGGATCTTGCCCTAGTAATAGGCTCAACTAGAACATGTAGCTGATCATCTGATGGTGCTCGTTGAATTCTCATCATTCCCCCTCTTTTCAAAAGGATTCGTTCTCGAATCTTCACCATAGTGTTGTTAATAGTTCGGAAATTATCAAACATTAGCCAAGTCTCATTCTTCCTAGGCACAAGTAGCACTCGTACCGCACACGGACTCATGTTTTCTCGTATGTGTCCTTTGGCCATCAACTCCTCAACTTGCTTTTGAAGTACCTTTGTCCCCTCCGAATTATGCCTATAGGCTGGTTGGTTAGAAATCATTGTGCTGGCCACAAAGTCAATTTGATACCCGATCCCTCTATTAGGAAAACATCAGCTATGCACATCATTATGAAATATGTCCTTATATTCCTTCAACAAATAAATAACAACACTAGGCAAATATTTGTCAATTTCGTTAGTAGTAAAACAAGCCTCTTGGTACAAGGGTACAAATATAGGCTAATTTGTATTAAAAAGAAAAAAAACCTCTTGACATCACTCACCTTAGCATAAAAACTCACTTGTTTTTCAGTTTTTCCCTCTTTTTTTTTTACTCTTTTTTCTCTTTTCACACTCATCTTTCTCATTTTTTTTTGAACTCATCTCACAAGTTTTTTTCAACGCATTCTCTCTTTTTAATTTCATTTGATTCTCATTCTCCTTTTGTTGTTCCATGTCATCTTCCACAGTTTGAGCACTTAGAGCATGCCACAAGCATCTCTCCCTCTACCGGGTACTCCACTTCATCATCACAAACATCCTCAAGTTGTGGCATCTGGTCATCATCACTCTCGCTTTTGGTTTCCACTTCTCCATCAACATGTACTATCACGGTCTTCTTATTTGGGCATTGTGAAGTTATGTGACCTACTCCCAAACAGCGAAAACATTCAATATCACGATTACGAGTTTGGGTTTCAGTTTTACCTTTGTTGGTATTGGGCACATAATCTCTTATGTTCGGCGGTTCGGTTTGGGGTGCAAAAATAGCCGATTCATCTCTCATCCTATTAGGCCTCCATGAAGTGGAGGAGCCCGCGTTTTGAAATGACCGAGTTCCCTTCCTTTTAAGTTGTTATTCCACCTTTATTGCCATGTGCACCATGTCTTCCAACTCCACATAATGTTGCAACTCCACCACGTTGGCAATCTCCCAATTCAGCCCATTTAAGAACCTTGCCATGGTAGCTTCTCTATCTTCCTCGACATTAGCTCGGATCATAGATATCTCCATCTCCTTATAGTAATCATCTACGCTCCGATATCCTTGAGTAAGACTTTGTAACTTCTGGTACAAATCCCTATAGTAGTAACTATGGACAAACCTCCTCCTCATTATGGCCTTCATTTCAGCCCACGTCTCAGTAGGCCTCTCATGGTTTCGCCTTTTGTTCATCACAAGTTGATCCCACCATATTATAGCATAATCAACAAATGCAATTACAACGAATTTTACCTTTTTATGCTCATAGTAGTTATGGCACTCAAAGATCAATTCCACCTTCTTCTCCCACTCCAAGTATGCTTCAAGGTCGTTTTTCCTTCGGAACGATGGAATCTTCATCTTGATGCTTCCCAAGTTATTATCGATCCGCTCCCCATACCTATCTCCTCTATTCTCATATCCATACTCGAATCTACCCAAGCTCGCATTAGAGGTGCGATCTTCTTCCTCTACGTCATCCCAATCATCAACTTCATATCCATACCGAGGCAAATTCCTCTCTCGTTGTTGTACATTAGGAGCTTTAGGTGGTTTCCCCCTTTGTAAATTAGACTCAACTTTGTCTAGTCGCTCATGCACTTCATCAAATCGTGAGTTCAATCGTTCAAACCTTTTCTCCAAGGATTTGAATAAAAGTTTGAAATCTAACGCTTCTGGGGCTACATTGGACGAGCCTTGGTTTTTTCTTAAGACATGTTTAATAACTTGCAAAACAAAGTTAGCAAAGCTCACTAACATACCCTCACGTGTTTCCCTCAAGATTGATGGTACTCATGCTCGTGTTTCACTTAAATTTGGATTTTACTACCCTCTTACGAACTCACATTCTCTTGTCTTTTTCCACTCTTTAATTCACTCTTTCATTTCTTTATTGAACTTAACCAAACCCAATCAGAAATTTCTCGTGACAATTCAAACTCAACAAATCAATTTCACTAAGAATGAGATTTAGGATAAAAGTAAAGTGAACAAGAAGAGTACAAAGGATAAGTTTGCGGAATAGAATAAGAAGAAATAAATTTCGAAATTCGGAGCTGCTAGATTTTTTTTTTATTCTGTTTCTTTCTTTTTTTCCAGTTTTTTTTTTTTATTTTGTTTCCTTTTTTTTTTTTTTTTTTGCAGCAACTTAAATCAAGATTGATGATGCACAATAGTAAATAAAAAAAAAACTGAAAATTTGACCAAATATAAATATTTCGGCCAAGAAAGTTCAAGTATGAGGAAAAGATAACGATGAACGAAGAAGATAAAAGAGAATAGGTGAAACCTAATTTAGACCTTACTCTAATTACCAAATTATGCAAACCTCACCAAGGATTAGTGAGACCCGAAACTAACGTAGGGTTTCTCCACGAAGATCGAAATTAAATCAGATTTTGAGCGAACTAAAAATACAGAAATTGAAAGATAGATTACCTTGACCCAACATTTATGAACAAAACGCGAATCAATGGTATAATGATCTTGACCCAATGATTATAATGAATCATGAACCAAAGATATAAGTTTGAACGTCACAATAAACTCTTGATAAATTCAGAAAAAGTTCTCTGAAGAATTAAAGAGAAAACTCTCACAATTTTATTAATAAAAAATAATGTATTTTTTTCCCATGGGATATAAGTCTCTTAAATAGGTGGCCAATAATAAAAGAAAATCCTAGGTTAAAGAATAGTGTAGGTGAATAGTGGCAGTGAACAGTACATGAACAGTGGCGGCCACACTTGAAATAAAAGGAAACCCTAGAAGACTAAGGAATCCAAGAGAAATAAGGAAATCATACTCCTAATCTAAAAAGGAAATGACTAATTCCTAATCTAAAAAGGATGCTAAATTGGAAATCTTGCCTTACAAATTATCAAATTAAATAACCTAAATTAAAAATAAAACACTAATAAATAAAATAAATATGTTGAGAATTTTGTGGTCCACATGACTTTACCCATTTGAGTTTATGTTTAAACCCATTTCCTTGCCTTGATGAGATGGATTAGATTTTGATTGTCCGATGGGCCTAATTTGGGCTTAACTTTTGTAGATATGGGCCAAGTCTCCTGAATTAGCCCATTAAATACTGCTTTGATTTTCTTGGATCCTGCCCTGGTAATAGGCCCAACTGGAACATGTAGCTGATCATCTGATGGTGCTTGTTGATTCTCATCAATATCAATAGTGATTCCTAAATAAGTTGTTCATATTTGAAATACATCTAAATCCCCCAAATCCCTATCTTGGAATAATAAAAAATAAATAGTTTTTTACCAAGAGACTAAATCAGCCAATTTTTAAACTAACCCAGTTAGTTGACCTACTGGTGCCAAGCTAATTTTAGCCGTTGGCACTCACACCAGTCGGTTGACTAACCCTAGCAAGTTGGTTAACTGATTAGATCAGTATCTTCCCCAATTCCATCAATTTAGACAATGTTTCATTCAATTGACCAAATTGATCTGAAAACACAAGTTTTTATACTTTAAAACACATTTTTCAATTTGGTCAATTATCAAAATCATTTCACATAAGGAACACATACAATATCTCATTTTATGATCTTAAACTTATCATGTCTTATAATGACACACAAAGAATTAACTCATTTTAAGTGTCGTGTGTGATCCTAATTCGAATTGCATTAAGCGTATATAAGTAAAGAGTTGTTTTCACCTATTTTTCTTTAGCGTCTTCAAAAATCTTCATATCTTCAATATCTCCATCTTGCATCCTTTATGTTTTCTTCAACGATTGTTCATCTTAATCAAACACATGAAACTATAAATTTGAAACCACTTAGTAAAAATATTAGTTCCATAAAAACATCAACACTTAATTGTTTATCAAGACATTGTATTCAACAATGGGAAAGATAATGGAGAGAAAAATATAGGCAAGAAATGGGGCGGGAAAATGGTTGGCGGTATAATTGGTGGCGAGAAATTGGTTGGCACGCGGAGGGAAAATTGGGCGCCAAAATTTGCTATATAAGCATAAGATCATACCAATCTTACTTCCCTAATCTCAAATCCATTACAAAAATCACTTCAAATGGCAAGCGACTTAGAAAACGATAAGGATAAGGGTAAGGGACCTATAAAGATTTATTGCAGTGGGAGGGTTTAGGGACATAGGTTAATGTTAAGTACCAAAATGAGATAAGTACATGGTATAGCCTTCAGATACCTCGAGAAAAAAATCATGATTTGGAGCGAAGACGAATTGTGATGCCCACAAGTATGGTTGGATAACCGAGGTAATATATGTAACCTACCCCTAGTTGTCTTTGCGGTCCGTGAGATGTTGTTTTCTTAGAATGTGGTGTTCAAAGAAAACTTCATATCTCTGACGCGTGGTTAAATCCTATCATTGAAAATGAACTTTCTTAGTTCACGATGATCCTTTTAGTAACACTGTTTAATGGGTCAATCATTGTTATCACGAAATGTACAACTACAGGGGGCAAGGATAGTGAAGAGACAAAAAATTTACGATGGCAAACACTAACGAAAAAGATAAACCTATATGAGGCAATGTGTCACCACTACCACCTTAAGATTCCAAATTATGCTATCTCAAAATTTTGTACAACGAATCAGACAATATTGATAAAATTTACTGCGCATTGAAACAAGAAATAAGACAAATGGATAAGCGAATCTATGTGAGACAAAAACTTCACAAGATTCAGAAGAGTAATGTTCTGAATGCAAACGAGTAGATGGAAAAGTATTTTAGTAATCCACAATACAAGGATGACCAAACATCGTCCAATTACGAAGACGGAGCTATTCATTATGAATGGTTTGATAACAGTGTTCAATTACCCTGTTAAAAAAAGTTCAATATTTGACTATGTATTTTTATTTTTTTTATGCCTTATTTTGTTTTTCTAATTACTTGAATTGTTACCGTCCTTCAATTTTAATTTGCCTATTTTAATTTGCCTTTTTCCTTAAAATTTGTTATTGTAATATTATTTTTTTCTCTACTAATTCGATTGAAATTAATACATTTAAATATGTTATAAGGTCAATTATAAGGATAAATTATAATTTTCAAAATAACAATTAAGTAAATAAATAACGAACTATTAAAACGCATTATTACATTTTTATAGATTGAAAAACAAATCAACAAATAACTTACAAAAAAATTAATATCTTATAGATCAAAATAATATTTGTAAAAAAAAAAAAAAAAAAAAAAAAAAAAAAGGACGATAAAATAACATTTGTAACCTCACATGTGTATTTCCAAATAGTATCTTAGGCTATCAAAATCACAAGTGAAAGCACTATTTTTTATAGCATTTTTTGCTACATAAAAATGATTTTTAGACTATTTTAAGTTTAATTATTTATGTGATTTAATTATTGATTGATATATGTTTATATATTGGTATGTTAATCTTAGTGAGAAGACGAACATGAACTTTTAATTTGTTAAAAATCATTAATATGTGAATGAGAAATTATCTTTCAATATACTCCCATGAAATTGATTGAAATGTATAAAAATGAGTAATTGCACATTTGTTAATGAAAAACAAGTAGAAATTATCTCTCTACTTGGATTATGGATCTGGGTTGGGTCATGGGTTGTGGGTTTGGGTTTGAACTTAGATTGATCCAAATAGAGAGAATTATTTCTAAAATTTTCTTTAAATTGATTCTATCAATTTTTCTAACTAAAAAATACTTGTATTTTCATATTTGTAATTCATTTTTAATAATGAGTTACAAGTGATAATTCTTAGTGGGGTTTAAACAGTTATTAGTTGCTTTAAAATGAGACTTTTGGTGTGTTGGATTTACGCATTCGTTTATCTATAAATAGAGAGTTTTGCATTATTATTTAGGCATGAAAACTTAAGATATCTTGCACTACATATATACTTTAGGTCTATGCTAGTTTATTCTTGAAAGAGAATTCAACGCTTGTTTTATTCGTCGAATTTTTTGATTTCAAATGCTAATATTGGAAGACTGTGATCGTTATGTCCTTAGAAGTAAATAGCTGAAAGCAAAATTTGCTTTAAGAAAATATCGTTAAACAATAGCCACCACTACTAAGTTTTTAAACATTTTTCCTTCCATAATCTCATCATTTTTTTACTTCACAATAATTCGGGATTTAATCCCATAGAGATGATAAAATAAATCTTTTGCCTATAAATTCAATGAATTTACTCTCGAGAATCATAAATCGAATCAATATCATGATTAGGAATAATAATATCTGAACTATCAAATCACTTCGTTGTCCTTAATCGGTATAAATTTATGAGATTATCAATAAATGACTGTAAGTATAATTTTATTTATTTACTAATTTAATGTATTTTACAAGTTGAAATATTAACTGTCTCATGTATTAAGTTTCTGAATATTTGTTATGAATTATTTTACATTCAACAACAAATTTTATTAAAAATTTTATTATTATTATTATTAGTTATAAGTATTATTTCGTTGTAAATATATTAATTAATATTTAATTAATTTAAAATTAGTATTTTGACTCTTACTTTTTAAGTAGCATCTTCACGCAAACCGCTATTTCAAGTAAAGTTTACTGCAAATCAGATATTTGAAGAAATAAGTTTCAAAATACGTTATAATTTTTTTTCAACACACGAGGGGAAAAACCCTAAGAAAATATTTTTTTAAAAGGACAAAAATTAAATTTAATTTAATTCAACATGGATTACGTGTTTCCATGCACTATGTCTATGTCCATCAAACGTTTTTAGTCAAAAAGGCAAAATATACATCTTTTCACGAGAAACAGAACATTCCCAGGGCTGAAGAAGAATGGAAGAATATTTTGCTTCTGGCCTAGAATTTTATATGAATCTGGACACGTTGAATCGAATTGTTAATTATTCTTTCCCATCTTCAGATTTCGTAATGCCATTACCAATTGCTGCCGTTCGCCTTCAACCTCCGCAAATTTCAGGCTAATCTCCGAGTATCTCTCTTCCATCTCTTTCAGGTCGCCTTCCATCTGTTTGTTCTTTTGCCTCAATGACGCCAGTTCACTCGTAGTACCATTTGTCGCTTGCTCCGGTTGAGTTCCGATTAAACTGCGAAGCGAGGTACAGATTCAGTGTTAATCACATGGATTTTGACGCAAATAAACTCAACGCATATAAATTTGTAGTCCTCCTGGTTGTTTGTTTGTACCTATTAACATTTGGTTTGTTATTTTGCGCTGAATCATTTGTGTTTTCTCCTGGGTTTCTTCTTTCTTCATGCTCATCATTGTTTGTTTTCACTTTATCTGCAGAATTGGCGTTGTCCTTTAACATGGATTCCTTCTGTCCCATTCGATTCTGTGAGGTACAAAACAACCGTTAGTTTCAAACATAATCCAAATTGTATGTTAAAAATGTTAGAATCCCACATCAAAATTGTGAGGCTTCCCAAAGTAGTCTACACATAAAAGAAGTTGCTCCCCGTATAGTTTTGAGTTGAAATCTCCTAACATAGTATTAGAGTTAGGATTAGTAAGTCTCTTTTGTTTGTCTCCGATTGTTCGAATGTTTTCTCTTATGTTTGATCACATCACGTGCAAGGCAGGGTAGCACGTGAGGATGGGTGTTAGAATCACGCATCAAATTTGTGAGACTTTCCAAAATAGTCCACATGTGTGTGTGCGCATGCGTTTTCAGTTTTCTAATTGATGCTCTTGGTGCTTGGATTGAACACCTTAAAATGTATGTTTAATGAGGCAAGAACTGAATATTTTTACCTCAGGCAATGTTGATTTCTCCGTCAAGTTTGCTTGTTTTCTGCTGCATTTGAGGTTCTTCTCAAGATTGATGATTGCCTCTTGCTTCTTCTGTAGATCTTTTTCCAAGTTAGTCACCTGTTTCCTCATGTTTTCTTTCTCCGAGTCTATTTCAGAAGCCCGTTGTTTCAATTCATTATATTGAATTCGTAGGTTTTCCATTTCCAAAGTTAATGATTTAACTGCTCTCTCCTTTTCATCCTTCAAAACCCTTAAATACTCTTCTTGAAGACGCTCAACCGCTATACCATTATTCCACCTTGTTTTTCTCAAGGCCTCCTCTGCTCTGATAGCCCTTTGCTCCTGCTCAACTTTAGCCTCTGTCACGGCTTTCAGATCATCTTCAAAATCTTGAATCTGCTTCTCCATTTCATTATCCAAACACTTAACCTGGTTTTGAAGCTCACTGATTTTATCCACAGATTCTGAAACTTCTTCTGTCCGAATTTCAATTTCTCTCTCTAGACTCTCTATTTGGACTCTAAATTCATTCTCTATCTTTATCCGTTCCAACCGTTTTTCCTCCATTTCTGAAGAGATTTCATCGTTTTCCCTTTTTAAAACCTCATAATCTGCTGCAAGCTGTTCCATATGCATCTTTAGCTCATTTTGATTTGATATTTCAGTGGCTTTTTCATCCAACATTTTGTCAAGGTCATTCATGGCAAAGAGCAATTCAGAGTTCGAGCTTTCCATCTTCTGCAGTTGCATCTGTAATGTGCTGTTCAAGTCCTTTTCGTGTTTAAGCTCTCGTGTAATCTCTTCAAATTGAACCCTTAAATTATCATACTTTGATTCCCATCTGTTTGAATTTTCCAAATCATTTATACATTTCTGTGAGGACTTCAGTTGTTTGCATTCTGTTTCGAGTTCCTCTCTCTCCTCTTTAAACCTTGTGATTTCACTTGATAAGTCTTTTCCTCTTTTGGTTTCCTTTACTATTTGTTTCCTGAGAGACTCTAATTCGAGTTCTGATACTTCTGCTTGTCTCTCCAACATGGAAATCTCGGTTTTTAGTCTTTCGATTTGTGAGTTCTCTTGAGGGCTGTTTGTCTCATCGGAAGCTGAACCTACAGACCAGTTTGTGTTTGATCTCTGATCCTCATGTCCAATGGCAGTATTCTCCGAGTTATAGTTTTCATCCTGTGTAAAAAATATATAAATATGTTTTATATATAATCCTCCTTCGACAAATGATTGCATTATAAGGCATTTGTTTAGTGTTTTTGTTTCTGATCTGTTACCTAACTCTTGTTAACAGAACAAAAATAGATTTGTTTTTGTTTAAGCATTTCTGTCTCTGTTCTGTGAAATTAATGGTTGCAATAGGTGACGTTTGTTGACTGGTTCTGTTCTTAGCAAATAGTGGAATATAAGTATAAATCTAGGAACAATATTATTATGTTAGAAGAAATTTATTCTACAGGTCCGGGAATAGAACATAAATATGGTGGCGTTTGGTAACCGTTTCTATTTCCATTCCAGCATAGGATGGGAATGAGATGGGATGGGATGGGAATTTTGTTTTCTTCTTGAGAGTAGAATCGCATTTGGCCGGCGGTGGACGGTGATCGGCCGGTGGGTGAACAGTAATTGTGTGTTTTTGGGAATGGAATGGGAATAATGAGAAACAACTTTTTTTTGTTTCTCATTTTTTTAAAAACAAATGGGCACAATTCCCAAATGGGAATGAAATAGAAACGGAAACAAAAATTACCAAACGCTATTCCCAAATAGAATTCCCAAAAATCTGGGAATGGGATGGGAATTTTTGGAATGGAAACGGTTACCAAACGGGGCCAGATTCTCATATTCTGTTTCTATTCCATGTTTTCAGGAAAGAGAAAAAAAAATAAAAAACAAAAGTTGACGTTGTTTAGCGTTTCTGTTCCTAGATTTCAGTTCCCGTCCTCAAAAAACTTAGAACACAAACAGAAACACCGAAAAAAAAATGTTTTGTTGTGCTCCCAGATTTTCGAAACAAATTTTTGGGAATAGAACAGAAACATTTTTCTGTTCGAACATTTCTGTTACGGTTCCATATTTTCTTGGAACAGGAACAAACCTTCGGATCAAGTCCAGATTTCTTTTGCAGACCTTTATTTATATATATTTCTTTTGGAAGTCAGGAACTAGGAGACCTTACTTCTGTCAAATTGAGGTCTCCTTCTCCATATATATTGCCATCTCCAAACCGATTCTTGAAGTTCCAGTCCCGATAATCAGCTGCTTGCTCTTCATTTTCTTCAGTTGCCCTGAATTTTTTCACCAAAAAAAAACAACAACTTATATTATGTTTAAAGTGACAATTAATTATTTCAAATCAATAAAAGAAAAATGATTTACTGTTTATCACCTTAGATCAACTGATCCCTCTGTCTTCTGAATTGTAACCTGCAGGAAAAATAGTCCGTACATAAGAATGGGTTCGTATGTATATATATATATATATAGAGAGAGAGAGAGAGAGAGAGAGAGAGAGAGAGAGAGAGAGGGAGAGGGAGATCTAACATGCAATATAGGACCAGAGTTTGAAATCTGAAGGGGCATGGAGACCAGCACGGGTTTAACCGCCTCTGCATAATCTGCAAAATCAACTCCGCCTTCTCCCAGAAAACCTGCTTTTGATGATCCCTGAGAAAACCGAAAACATATCCCAGCTCATCAATGGAAGCTCTATTCGGGCAAAAGAGAAAAATATCGGGTAGGCAATCGTTTCTTACACTTGAAACAACGAAATAGTAAATTTTTGGTTTAATTTTTCCGGTTTTCGGCTCTTTGGTTAATTTCACTGTTTCATAGATTGGATTTTCCCATGAACAGGCTCCTTCCACCACTGGCACTTTCTCCAATCTCACCGTTGGCTTTCCTACATAGGCCGGAACCAGAGATATCATCAGGTTCGATTTCTTCAACTGCGGAACCTGAAAAATTTCCAAAAAATGAGGTGAGAGCGTGTCTAGATAAGAAATCTGATAAATTCATGGAATTTGTCAAATGAAGGAATTTTAAAACATTTGAAAATTGGTTGTTAGTATATTTTTGGAAAATGATTTTTTTTTAATGTAGTTTCCCTTAGGGATGGCAATGGTTCGGTTTTGAGCTGATTTCACTAGAAACCAAACCAAAATTTTTAGGCAAATACCAAACTCAAAACCGAACCGTAAACCGTCTGTTTTTTAAAAAACGGTTTTAAAACCTAATTGTTTAATGTTATACAAAACCAAAACCGTGAACCTGCTAAGGGTTTTTAATTTTGTATAAAACCAAAATCAAAGCCGAAACCAATATTATGAACCGTTGTTTTGTATTTATAAACAAAAACATAACTAAAATATAAAATATAAATTCCAAACAACAAAACAAACCACAAAATTATTATTTGTTACAATAAACATTCCAACTATAATTAAAATACAATACATAAACACATGTACTAAACGATAAATAATCCTATAACATATATATATATATTTACACACGCATGCACACATATATATACACTAGGGTCAAAATGTAAATAAATAAAAAAATTAAGGTAATGCATATAATAAAAAGAGATCTAAAATACCGATTACACGATTCGATTAAGCAGTTATTATCTCAAAACCAAAATTGCTTTAGTTTTCAATTCCGAAATCAAAACCGTAACCAAAACTATTTGATCGGTTTCAAAACCAAGCTGTTCGGTTTGGGTTCAATTGTCATTCCTATTTCCCCTTGAGATAGAGAGATATGCCTCGTTTGGAAGAATTTAAAAAAAAAAAAAAAAAAACTCAAGGAGATGTTTGGCGATGTTATTTACCTCCCTTAAATCCTATTTCAAAATTACCTATCCAAAGAAAGAATTTTAACTAATGAATTTCAAAAATCCCATAACAAAATCAAATACTCTCCTGAAATCCATCACCCAAACACACCCTCAAAGTGTAGTGTCTGTATACGGTATATGGTGTATGTATGCCTACCTGAGTCAACTGAAACTGCAACTTGAACGTAGTTTTGATCTTGTTCTTGTCGCTTCTCCATGACTTGAACATCTTGAGTTGCCTTCCAAATCAGAAAAAAATTGGGTTTGTTTGCTTTAAGAATCAAGCAGTGTAAGAACAATCTGGGAGGATTGAATAGTCTGTCATATTTCGAAGAGACTTTAAAGTCTGGATCTGAAAAAAGTGGTGAAGTGTGATTAGAGAAAAGTAATATATGTATCTTATTCTTATCCTTGAAAAAAGTAAAGAATCTTTCTGCTCTAATGCTTACTCTTTGACTTCATGTGGCATGTGTTTCCGGGATTTAAGGGCTGTTATTTACGTAGGTTGCATTTTTTCTAACTGTTTTGGACATATTTTCCTTATCCCCCCACCATGAGAGGTCAATTCCGGTGACTTGATATCCAACGACTCAGAGAAAGACACAGATAATTCTAGTAGGTAAGCGTTAGAGAGAGAGAGAGATTTACTACTACCTATCAAATCTTGGGTTTTAATGGGTTTTAAAAGTATTTGGAACCTTGGAGACAGATAAGGTTTTATTTTTTATTTTAGTAGGAAGGTTTCTCGACCAACTTACGACAAACTTTGAAATAAGGTTTTTTTTTTTTTTTTTTTTCTTTTTCAATAAGATGCATCCGGACTAGCTTATGTCTAACTCGACTGATCACTTTTCTAAACAATTTTAAGAACGTACTCCACCATATGTATATGGTACATTCAAGATTAATTCAAAATTTAATTGGAGAATCAAATTCTAATTGACAAAAAAAAAAAAAAAAAAAAGACATCGTCTCCCCCCGGCTGCCCAGATAAGCTAATAATGGTTTTAATGTGTATTTGGCCCACAAATGAGGGAAAAAAAAAAAAAAAAAGCAGGGAAAGGAAGGAGTGTTACCAGCAGCGACAACACACATCAATGAGGCTCCAGTCCAGCTATGCATCTAATATGCTATCATTGAGTGACTTCTTTATTACAGGTCAAATCCCTTACCCATATTGAACTGTAAAATGCTCATTTCCACGCCTACTCATGTGCTGTCTTTCTCTCTCTCACACACACAATGGAATTTCCAATCTGGGGGCTTAGGCTTTTTTGTGCATTGAACTGAATCCATGGCCCAAACAACCAAAAGTTAGGATTATTATCCATGTTTATTGGGCCATGTTGTGTGGTGCCGTGTCTTATCACTTTAGGGTTTTGACTCTTTCTACCCCTGAAATATGACGAAAATCTCCCTTTGATCCCCATGGTTTCAATTTGAACATATAATACCTTAAAGTTTTCTAATCATCCCACTACAGTCCAGTCATTACCCCCATTACAATTTTGGATAGAAAATAGTCACTTGTTACACATGTGACTGTTTTTAAAGAGTTTTATGGGAATTTTCAACCTTTTTTTCTCCTCTTATTCTCTTTATTGCTCAAATATTCGGAAGTCAGAAATTTAAATATATCCTAATATATATACAAACTTTTTTGTAGAAAAATTGTAAAGGGCAAAGAAGGAGAATGGAAATGCCCTTGACATACTCTTAAAAATAGTTAGTTGCACAATAGGTGATGGTTTGTCATAAAAAAATTGTAATGGAGCTTCTAATTTGGACTGAAGTGGGATTACTATAGAACTTTAGGGTGTCATGTATTCGAATTGAAACTACGGGGTCCAAAGTGAAATAATGGTCCAGCTTCGGGGGTGCAGAGTGTCAAAGCCCGTGTCACTTGTGCATGGCCTATTTTTACCCGTCACTATCTCATCATGAATAGACCCATATAGTTTTAAGTAGAAGAGGTCGTCCGGAGTAAATGACAAAGAATACGGGCGTTTACTGTATTTTGGCATTTTAGTTTAGAAAAAGGCAACTGCGGTGGCGTTTGGTTAGTGTTTCCGGTTTGTTTGTTTTTTTTTTCCTACTTCTAATAAATTGGGATTGGGATGGAATAGAATAAGAATTCTATTTTTCGAGTATTTTAAAAATAGAAACATGTTTGGTAATGATCATTGTTTTGAATTTTTTTTTTATTTTATTTTATGAGAATAAAAACATGAAATACGTTGGGTTGCAACATATATATTTTTTTTTAAAAAAAAAATATATGGTGGATGACGGAATGGTGATGGGAATACTTTTGTTAGAGTGAATAGGAATCAACATTTTTTTTTTAGGAAATAGTTCCAAATTACTTTTAAAATTTTAGGAACAGAAACATATTTACCAAATGCGTTTCTGTACATTAAGTAGAGTTGAGAATTAGAGAGTAGGATTGTAAAGCCAAACAAATTCGGATGATTGAATTCGAATTGAATGAATAAAATATAGGGAAAATCGGCGATTAATCCTATTTTTAGGGTCTAATTCACGATTAGTCTTTTTGATTCAGTTCCTTAAGTTGGATTTCGCTTGAGTTTTAGTCTCACATTATAAGAATTGTGGGGAGAATTTAATAAGTAAATTCGGTTTTATAGTGAATATTAATTACATATAACGAATATTAATTACAATTTCATAATTGTTATTTTTTTATATATATCTGTATATTTTTTGTTATATGTACTTATATAATATTAGTTACATAATATTGAAGACATAAATTAGTTTAATATTAGTAACATATACTTATGTACATTTAGTTATCTGTAACTAATTACATGTATTTTGTGTAATTTTTGTTACATTTAATAAAATTTTACATACAAAGTTATTACATGTAACCGCGCATGTACAAGCGTGTGTACAAGGTTTCCCCCTTTTTAATATAGGTGAAACTAAAACTAAAGTTTCTTCCGCCTTTGGAACTTTTTACTAATTAAAGGTGAAATAAGGGACCACCCACTTAATGCGCCTAAAATATAACTTGGATCATACAATTTGTATATAATAATATTACGTGATCTTATAATTTGTAGGGGAAATTTTTAGATTGTCATTGAATAAATAATTTGTGGTTTTTTCTTTTATTTTTTCAGCTTTTACAGGGTCGGTCCTGGACTTTTGGAGATACGAGGTAAATTTTCAAAATAAGGTCCTAGGCTTTTTTTTTCCGTATTTTCTTAACTACTTAATTAAACATTATTTGTGCTAATAACTGTTGAAACTTAAATAAAAAATTAAAAATTTGTTGATATCAATTAAATCACAAAATTAATGTGCAGAAAAAAAGAAGAGAAACTCTAATATTTTTCAATTATGGGTTGGGCTCATTAAAATTTTAAAACCAAACCATTCGGTTCGGTACTCATCGGTTCGGTTTTTTGTAGTATCCCTAATTAGATGGCAACGTAAAATCAGATTAATTCTTCAGTTAATATTTTTTTTTTATACCTACGCGTGTCCCCACACCCACACAAGGTGTGAGACTAATCTTGTTCGGGGTGCGTGGCTACCCCTCTCAACTAGTGTTTTTCCGCAGATTCGAACCTCTAACCTTGCAGAGATCTCTCAACCATTTTAACTCAAGCGGGTCTTACCACTTGAACTACACTATGTTGGTTATTCTTCAGTTAATACTTAATAGCAACTAATTGTTAAATTCATATCATTCTTTAATAGGTATTTTGTCATCGCCCCTTAATTTGTTCAACCCAGCGAATTTTCAGTTTTTGCCTACGATTTATATTTTAATATTTTATGGGTTGTAGGTCCAAATGTTCATTTGCAAATAACAGATAAGTTCGTGCAATTGTTTTTTAAGAATAATCAATTTGAAATCTCGTCGCATGTTCTACACCTTCCTAATCTTGATTGTTTTCCTCTCTTTTTTTTCTTTTTTTATTGTTGATCACAAGCAACATTGTGCAACTTTAACTGAATCGTGTATGTGGCACTTTTTTGGTAAATTTAATAAAGAAGCGTCGATATTTTTGTCCAAAAGAAATTGGGTGGATTTGGTATAAAGAGTCTCAATTTTTTTCGACTTAATGGGGTCTAATTTCAAATTACAGACCATTGACCGAGAAGCTCTAAAGATAAGTTAAAAATGATTTTAAAAAATAAATTGCTTAAATAAAAAAGAAAGATAAAAGACTATTTAATAACAATTTTATAAGTAATTAACTCAATCAACATAAATTCATTATCAAACTATCAATTTATCAAATTCAGGTCATATAGGAACGAGCTCTTCATAAAAAAAAAAAAAAAAAAAAAAAAAAAAAAAAAAAAAATCTAAATCAAGAAAAATGTATTGGACTCAAATTAAAATCTAATTCATGTAGAGAGGGCTTGGAAACTTCCCTTTTGTTTTAGAGGTTTTTGCACTTTTGCACCCTTGAAGTTTCAGAAAAAATTCACTTTAACCCTTGTACATTTAATTTGAACACATTAAACCTTAAAGTATTCAAATCGTGTCAAGTCAAACCAAATCGGTAATTTTGTCATTTTTATGATGAAAATAAGCCGTGTGTCAAACACAAAATTACCGACATAGGTAAATTCCATCATAAATAAAATGACAAAAAGACTAACTAGACACGATTTGGATATTTCTGGGTTTAATGTGTTCAAATTGAAAGGGGAGGCTAAAGTGGGCTTTTTATAAAACTTTATGGGTGCAAAGTGCAAAATGCTATTTGTTTTATTGAACCTTTCTGTCACCCAATTCTTATTAAAAAAGAAAGTGTTTTCCTCCACCGCGTTTGTGCATGTTTGAGCCCACAACAAGGAATAACTTCATCAACAAGTTCTCCTTTTCTGCATGCCCTATAAAAAGGAGACCCCCTTTCCATTGAACCCACCAGAAGCCTCATCTTTATAGCCCTTCGATCACATAGAATCAAAATCTTCAAAAACAGAAGCGTTCCCATTTCTCTAAAACCACTTCTCTAGCCCATATAACTTGAAAATAATCACTTTTGAGGAAGATGGTGAAGCTGACAATAGTTGGAAGGGCAAGGGATGGGTTGCCTCTTGCCCAAGGTGAAAGGTACATGAATTCAGAAGAGAATATTACTGATGAAGGTTTTTTCTCAAGTTACAGGCAACAAGCAGAGTTCATACTCCAAGAAATCTCTAGAGGAGCCTTGCCGCCATCCAATACCACTATCCGCCTCCATCACCATTGCTTCAAGTGTTTTTCCTTTCCTTCTCCTAATTTTCTTAGTTTAATCTTAAGAAGTGTTTGCTATATATTTGTGAAATCCCACTATTAGAAAAGATTGTCTGATATATAAAGTATCATGTGGACTACTACTAGTACTTTGATTTAAGCATTTTGGACCATATTGACTTATTCCAAAAGTTATTAGGCCAATGGACCGCATAGGCTGTTGCAATATTGTTTGGTAATAAAAAAAAATTATGGCATGTTAAGTTTTGTTTTCCAAAACAAATTTTCTATATTTCGAAAATAAAATAAAATCAACTACTACAACTTTAACAACACAACTTATGAAAATCAATTTTCACAATGCTTAATATATCACATCACCTACTTACATTATTTTATAGATTTAAATTTATCTTCTTTTTTTATCTTTACACATTTTCTCTACCACTCATTCACTCAACAAATTTCATTATTATCTCTCTTTTGTGACCTGGAAGTCTCAGATTCAAATCTTAGAAACAGTTTCTCTGTATGCAGGGATAAAGCTGCATACATCTGACCTTTCCTAGACCCTGCAATGATTGGAGCCTTCGTGCACTGGGTTTATCTCTCTTTTAAACATCATATTTCAATTAATTTCATCTCTCATACTTTTCTACTTGTTGACGCATTATTATAAATATTTTCTTTTTTCAAAACTTATTTCAAAATTAAACCAAACAATTTTTCGAAGAATTGTTTTCAAAATTTTCGAAGCCTAAACCAACAGCACCAGTAAAAGCTCAACTCCCTCATGATTATGTTCCCTCGGGAGGCATACCATTCAATTGTTCTTCCAAACACTACTTAAACTTGCACGATTGTATGGGACAAAAGTCCAGAAATCAAATTTTGAAATGAAAACATCCAGCCATGGAGTAAGGTCTCCCGAGTTCATTCAAGACGTTGCATATCTTGTTGAACCTCTAATTTCAGGTTCTGAATTCTATACTATTGAATCCCACATCGCTTATGCTATCTGATCTCGAGCTATATATAAAATCTAGGACAATCCTTCTCTTTTGAGGTGTCTTTTGAGAGTGAGTGAGGCCCATTAGGTTTGTACATGGCATTGGAGTCAGGCCTTTCGTTTGATATTGGGCATGTTGAATCCTACATCAATGTTGCACCCCCCGATATCCGTTCGTAGTGTTTGTCAAAGTCCATCCTGCACGTAAGAGGGCGTGTTCAATCCCACATCACTTATGTTACCTGATCCTAAACTATATATAAAGTCTAGGACAATCGTCTTTTTTTCAAAAATGTCTTTTGAAAGTGAGTTAGGTTTTCTACATATACTTTCAAACACTACCCATTTAAACATCAATTATACAGTTATACTTCTTTTTCTCTCTCAATTGGTTACCGCAATCAAATTTCTAGTTCAACCGCTGCGAACTCATATTCAGTTGACCCTTTTAGTGTAAATCAATGTCCACATCCTTCAATTTCAAATACATTGGTGATCATAATTTAGTTGAATTTCACTGTTTTTTCTTTTTCCTGAAGCTACATTGTTGAGAATGGAGTGTGCTTCATCACGTTGTGTGATTCGTCATATCCTAGAAAACTAGCCTTCCATTATCTACATGACCTGCAAAAGGAGTTCGGGAAATTCAATATGAACCTCATAGACAAGATTTCAAGACCATACAGCTTCGTTGGTTTCGGTAATCTCCAGACTCCATTTCCTTTCTAGTTTTATAACTGATTTCTATACAGCATTTAGGTTTTTCCATTTTCTGAAAAATGAAAATTCTCGGTTTTTAAAGACAGTTTTTTTTGTTTTTTTAAACTGTAATATTACACATGAGAACAACATAGAGTACCGGTGCATTTGAGTGGTGTATTCAAAGAGGGAACGTTTACTTTGGAAAAGGAATTTCTAAAATTTTGTTGACAAATTTTCTTAAGAAAATTTTACAAATCAAACACTTTCTAAAATCCCTTATCCAAACACAACCTAAGAGAATCTAGACAAGGCGGGAGAACAAAAACTTATATATGAGTTTATCCCATATCGGATATGTAATGCGCTGGTAGTCAAGTTACAAATGTGAGGAAAAATCTCACCTCATGAGTTTCCTTTGGAGGTTGAGAGAGATTTAAGACCGCACTACACTAGTATCAGAGTTCAAGTTACAAAAACTTTAGTCCAATAGCCACAACGGGAGAAATTGGTCAAGGGTTAGACAACTAAAGGTCACTGGAAAATTATTGCGTTTATTTCACATCGGATGTGGAAATAGTTGATGGCTATGTTATTAGTGTAAGGCTCAAATCTTAATCTCTTAGCGAGAATCAAGAGGACCAATTCAACTTGTTCGATTGGATTTTAAGTCTTTTTCAGTGAGAGCAAATCTGTTTGATTGACTGGGTTTTGAAAATAGTTCTTGATTCTGTGAAAAAACAGAAAAGTTTTATGCAATTGCAAAAGCAAACAGCCCTTTAACAACTCCAGCCTTTTAATTTAAACAAATGGAATGGTAAATTATGCAGACAGAATTATTGGGAACATCAGAAGGCAATATGTGGATACAAGAACACAAACCAATCTATCAAAGTTGAATGCCAAAAATAAGCAGAAAATTGATATTATTACCCAAGATGTGTCTCAGATAGTTGAGAGGAGACGAAGATCAGGTAATTAAACCCTATTCATATATGTATGTATAGAGGTTTTTTCACTTTGCACCCCTGAAGTTTTGGAGAAATTCCACTTTAGACCCTATACTTTCAATTTAAACACATTAAACTCTGAAGTATCAAAATTGTGTCAAGTCAGTCCAAATTTGTAACTCCAAAACCTCTAATGACGAAAATCAATCACAGGTCAGACACGAAATCACCCTTATAGGTAACTCCGTCATAAAAAATAATAGAATGACTGACTTGACATGATTGATTTGAATACTTGAAGGTTTAATATGTTCAAATTGAAAGGATAGGGATTAAAGTAAGATTAATCCAAAACTTTAGGGGACAAAGTGCAAAAAGCTCTATATGTTTGTATATGTGTGTGATATATATACACACACACATATTTCTTGGCATTATTATTACTTTTACATCAATAATGTGCAAGTGTGTGAATTTTTTTGTTAAATAATATCAGAAATGGTGGAAAGAGTAATGGAAGCTCATATAAATGATTCCCCTATTTGGGGTTCGAAAACACTAGAGGTATGTATGTTCTCCAAACCACACTACAAATCATTCTATTACTTGTTCTCTATGCTAGGGCGGAGCTAGGATTTTTAACATCTTTTGCAATTTGGATTTTATAAATATATAATGGTTCAATACAAATTTGAGGAAATTCATAGCTTAATAAAATGTTATGAGATAAAATAAAAAATTTAAAAAATTACAGGTTTGGAATCTCTTTCTCTCTATCTCTCTCTTTTTTTTTCAAGTAAGAAATTTCTAACTTTTTAGAAGTTGCAATTTTTGCAACAAAATCTGTTTTTTTAGAACAATTTACTAGATATGGATAAAAATTACATGTATAGTAATTCAAAATTATAAATGTACCATAGTTAGACCCCAAATAATGTAATTATTTATTCTAGTTAGAATAATTCAGAGGCGAAATTTTGAGAGATAATATGATACGATTGTATTAACATATGTGTAAGGTACAAAATATTACTCTATGTCTCAATTCACAGAATTGCTCAATAGAGAAGATGCTTAAAGAGAGTTTTAGAATTAAATATGTGTCAGAATTAGAAATATGTAAAGTATAAATTTGACCGGTGTAAGTGGCACGCATATGAGAACCATCAGCCGATATTTCAATGATAAAATTTTGGGATCAAAAGTTATATGGTTACAACATGCAGAATCAAATAATCAAAGAAGAGTTACCTACAATAAGTAAAAGAGTAGGGGAAACGTTTGTACCAGAATTGAAGTGAAAGGTTTGAAGGCTGAAGCTCCAACCCCAGTAGATATGGAAATAATGGTGGAGGCAGGATCAAAATCCTTATTGGCAGCAAGAACGACATGTGAAGGACAAGGCTTGGACATTGTCGTTGAATCGAATCAACAATATACAGGAAATTATATTGTATTGATGTGAATTTGAAAAAACGAAGGCCATGGATGAAATTAGGAGGCCGAAATTATCTAGGAATCAATCTAAGGTTGTGAAGAACCAATTAATGAAACCTTTAACCGGTCAAAATAAAACACTGAGTTGAATCAACAATATCAAGAGAAGTCGATTTTATGATCCGAATTTGAATAAACAGAGGACACCACTGGATTCAGAATGCTAAAATTAGTTAGGAACTTGTATGAGATTCCTAAGAACATGTCAAAATAATGGTGAATTGGCCAAATGATTGACAAAGAGTTTGGACCGGATAATGTAACAGTTGGCAACCAAGGGCGATGTGGTAGAACAAGGCATATGTGGCATTGACCAATTGACATGGCGAGTTGACTTAGTAGACATGGTTGAAGATGGGTTAACAAATGTTGATGTCGTAGCGTCGTGGCACTTACATGGCATTGACGTGTCGCTGACATGACAGTGATGTGACGGGAGAAAATAGCGTGGCAAAGAGTTTTCAGTGACGTGTCTGCCACATGGCTGACATCTCCTTCAAGGCGCGTGGAACCGTGCGACAGAGCACTGGTTTGTTGAAGTCGCGCGTTTTGGCTCATCGATGATCCGATGGCAGTGAGTTTGGTGTTGTTGTCTTCGTTTTTGTCAAGATGGTAGTGTTGAATTTGGAACAACCGTGGATCCTATAGAGGCCAACGAAGGTGATGGCGACGCTCTGACTCTTGGTGGCGCGTGAAAGCTCATGGGTAGTTGGTTTGTCTCATTTCGGCATTGTTGAACTTATTTTATTCATGACGAGTCTGATGATATTGGCAAATTCGATGTTGGTTTGTTGAACAGTAAAACTTAGGGTTGTAGGTAGGGTTGTAAACGAACCAAACCATTCGTGAATTACTCAAGTTCGGCTCGACAATAGCTCGTTCGAAACTCATTCATTTAATAAATGAACCAAATTCAACCTTTTAATTAAGCTCATTTGTTAAATAAACAAACATCATATGTTCGAGTTCAGCACGTTAATGTTCGTGAATCACTCAAATAATATAAAATTAAAATATTTTGTTATATTTTTTAGTATGAAAAAAATAGTTAAATAGTATAATCTTACAATTCAATGGTTCTAAAAGTTAATTCAATTAAATTTTATATTTATAAAAATCTATTTAACATGGTTAATTATTATAATAGACTAATTATTTGTAAATTTACATTGATTATTTGTAATTTTTATATTTTGATTCACTTCTAACTTGAATATTTGAATTTTGTATATAAATTTTTAAGAAATAATTAATTGTTTTTTAAAAAATATATTCATAAAGTTTTTAAACAATAACTTAAAAAAAAAAAAAAAAAAAAGACTCTCAAATAGTTTGATTATTTAACGAACCAAGATTGAATGTTTCACGCTCAGCTCGAATTCGAATAATATGAAAAATAAACGAATCAAGCCGGAACACTCAATACTCGACTCAGCTCGGCTTGTTTACAACTCTAGTTGTAGGTAGCAGCGCGGCGGAAGACTAAAAAAAATAAGATTGTGAAAATTTAGTCGGAATATAATCAGAAAGAATTGAGTATTGATATCATATTAGAATAATTAAGAGACAGAATATTGAAAGCGAATATGAGCTGTTGTGTGAAAGGTAGGACACTCATTCGAGTTTAGCTAATTGATCTAGGGTTTAGGGTTTGACTTTGTGGCCAAACCCATATAAATTAACAAGATATATCTCTAAGTTTGATTAAGTTGAGTTGGTTTCGTGTTGGGGAGGAAACCAAAAGA
Organism: Eucommia ulmoides; assembly: GCA_016647705.1. NCBI lineage: Eukaryota > Viridiplantae > Streptophyta > Magnoliopsida > Garryales > Eucommiaceae > Eucommia > Eucommia ulmoides. The sequence continues at coordinate 44,844,299 of CM028328.1, forward strand.
ATACACAAATGAAAGAGATATATGTACGTACTAGAGCATCAGGATCACGTGTTCCACAAAAATGGGGGGTGCGCATGGCGTGGCTCCCTTGGGCTTGGGGTTAACTATGGCTCTGCCATTGTCTGGGTATATCGAAGTATCGTTCCGGATCCTTTTATTTTAAATTTATGAATTGGACTCACGTTATAGGACGCAAGAGCTACTAGTCTAATTAATAAGGAGAAATGTCCTATGTGTTTTTATAAAAAAAAAAAACAGTCAAAAAGAATTATTGATATTTTTCAAATAACACGAGAGATTTGTGATTTTAAACCAAATAACAAGAAAAATAAATAGTAGATACCCTTTATTCATAGGCATTAATTGGCAAAGATAGTGCTACTATCTCTTCATATGACTTTGTTTGTGAGTAAAAATGAATCAATTTTAATTTTATACAATAATATATAATAACATATATAATATTTATATATGTTATTTTAGTTAGTATCTATATCTTATTGTTTTTGAGTCTTTTGTATCCGCAAGGATTAAAACTTAAACCCAAGAGAGTTAGTCCAATTAGTAAGGGAGGTATCCATTTTCTTGTTAATCAGGGTTCGATCTTCTTGAAGAATACTCTATGAGTAAAATCCTGAATGCACATACCAATGTGGGGGAGTGTGTTTTTAAAATTGTCGAGGGAGATAATTAGTTGAAATGCGCGTAAGTTTTTTTAAGAATATTCGTTTTTGGTGCACAAGTCATAGCACTGAGGTGGATGCCAATTACAATCATAGTTAGTGGTGATTGCAACCATTCTTATATGGGGAAGCACTCTCTTTGCAGATGATATGTTTTATGGTTACTAAATACACAGTTCAAATATTTTACTCTATTTATTTTTGTACTTTCAAACAGCAGTTTGAGATTCCCAATGCACAAACAAACAAAACAAAGACAATTAATTATTAGTGATTTACATGAAGTGAAATTATAATTCTAACGGTGCCCTACTTAATTTATTCCATTTCCCTCCCTAATTTTGAGGCTATTTTTTTCACTTGAAACACACCATGCTTTCATAAGTAACCTACATCATTATTCATGTTGAAATCACCCGAGACGAAATCGTCAAAAGCGTAGTCCGAAATATGACTCTCAAACTTCGTCTCTTGATGTAAAACGTCATTGTTGGCCGAACATTGGCTTCCCAAAAAATCCTCATTTAGTAACATACCAAAATCGTGTTGGAAATCAGGGTTGTGGTGGTAGAAATCATCGTTTGGAACGGTTGTATTGCAAGAATTCTCCATGTTTGAGCAGTTAAACTGGTCAAGCGTTAGCCACTCGGCGAAAAATATTTTAGGGATATTTCTCTGCAAATTCTCGCATGGAAAATCAAACATCTGTGAAATGGATTGTTCTGTCTCTGTGGATGAACCTTCTATGTGTTCGAACGATTCTAAACTTGAATTTTGGTTATTCGAATTCGGGGAAGATTCTATGTTTTCATTGCATTTGGATTTCTTGTCCGATTCAAGTTTTGCAACTTCTTTCTTCAGATAAGAATGCCAGTAATTCTTTATTTCATTGTCCGTTCTTCCAGGCAATTGTTGTGCTATTTGAGACCACCTAATCAAAAAAAAAATTAAATATGGGGTCAATTCATGATTATTATATTTTGGGGGTGGGGGGTGGGGGGTGGGGGGCTTACTTGTTTCCTAACACGGCATGAAGGGTGAGGATTGTCTGTTCTTCTTGTATGGTAAACATCCCTCGCTTCAATCCTGGCCTTAGATAATTGATCCAACGGAGCCTGCAACTCTTCCCATTCCTCTGCAGACCTGCATTCAATTCCAAATACTTGTTGTAACGTACAAGGATTTTTATTTGCAATTTTTTTGTTCACGAAGAAGCGAAAGTCCTATACACCATTTTGAAGAAAGATTTAACTAAACCCTTAGGAAATACTAGGGATGGAGATATTTTTGTCAAATTACTTGTAACCAATCAATAATTTGACAACGAAAATACGATCTATAATTAAGCAGAGGAAATTTCTATCCCTTAAAATAACTCACAATTTTTTACCCTCAATTTTTTTATTTTATTTTTTAATAAATTTATAGTCCTTCAGTTAATATTAAAAAAAAAAAAAACTAAAAAAAAAATGATAGGAGCTAAAACATAAATTAAACTATAATAGGATGAAAAAAAAAAAAAAAATAGAGCCCCAATTAACTACTAAAGTCAATGAAATTTTATGAAACAATCAAATCTAAAATAGGATATAAGATTAATTAACTCAAGTTCCAAACTTATTAGGTAGTGCTATTCATTCAGAATCAATTGTTACACTTCTTTTAATGTCAAATTATCAAAAAAGGGTGTTTTGCAAAAAATTTAAATAATCTGCATAAGTTAGTATTATCAAAGATATTTATGGGATGTATGTTTATTCAATACAATTCAAAGCCATTTATAATTTTTAATAATTTAGGCACCATTTATGATTTTTTTTTCTAACTATGTTTTGCTTTTTAGCAAGAAAACAAAAAATTATATGAATTCTCGGTGATATAAATTTTGCTCATGCAATCCACGCGTTATAATAATTTTTTCAAAAGTTCAAAATTATTATACCACATAAAAGTTAATATAATTTGTTCATGTAAAAAATTACATTAATCATTATGTCATACTATAATTTTGGACTTTTGACAAAATTATTAAACTTCTCAAAAAATTATTATACAAGATGGATTGAATGAATAGTGAATTTGTAAATTTTTTGTCATGAAAAAAAAAATCAAAATTATAAAAATAGCATGTGTTTTGCAATTTTAAAAAGTGCTTTTAAAAGTAGAGAAAGTGAAAATGATTTTTAAAAAGCAAAAAAAACAAAGTGCTACTCTTTACTTCTTTGATTATAATAATTTAAGATAGTGATGGATTAAAATCGCTACAATCAAATTTTGGAGTTTTTATAGGAATAACACTAAGATTATACTTGTATTATAAATATATTAAACAATCAACGGAGGCCTCCCGACATAGAAGTCCAATAATTCTGTCAAAAATTTAAAGTCACTGCACGATATAAAAATTATTGCAGTTTTTTACAGGAAAAAATTATAGAAACTTTTGTATAGTACAATAATTTTGGACTTCCGAATTTTTTTTTTTGTAATACGTGGATTGCATGAACAAAAACTTTAATTTTGTGGACTATTCACCAAAAACACCTTAATAAGTCATCATAAATTTTTTTGTATTTTCATAAAGAGGTGGGAATGTTTCAAGAGAAATGGATGAATGAGATTAAATTATGGATTTTTTTTGTGAAAATAGTCTCGCTTAAAAATTTTACACCCTCAATTTTAAAGCGGTTAATTTAAATTTTATTTTATACCTTTCAAATTGATATAATATATTTTGGCACGAAGAATCCTTAAGATATTACTAAATAACAAATAAGAATTTGAAAAGTCGGCCTTAGGTCAAGTAATGATATTTTTCTTTGTTGCATATATTTTCTTTTGGTCTTTACATATTCTATTAAATTCTTAGAAGTGTTTTTAGAGTTTAAATATTTAATATTAAGCTGTGGGCTTTCTGTTATTTTACTTTAAAGAAAAAACAAATTAGTGTAATATTTAAATTTGATATTGATATTTAGTGAAATTTAATTGATATTGAGCTCAAGTTTTATGTTATATTCATTACACAGAAAGTCTCAAGTATGAGTAAAAGAAGAAAGTTACGTCAGGTAGTTGATATCCAGAGTAAAATTTTGTCAGAATTTTTATGATATGAATCCGGATACATTCGTTCATTATAGCATAAACGGATTCTCAGTCAACCCTACTTAAGTAGAACGAAAGCTTAGTTATTGTCGTCGTACTAAGTTCGAGTTTTTCCAACGAAAAAATTCAAGGAACAATTTTGGCCCTTTTTATTTGTTAAATTAAATGCAGCTTTTATTTAGAAGACATTTAAATATATGTATATACATATATATAGATACACACATTGTCCTTTATATAGTTTCCTCCCTTCTTTTATAAATTTCGATCAACTCCTAAAAATAAAAATATAAAATCCGACCCCGAAATTCTAATTTCTGTTAGTGTTTTTTTTTTTTTTTTTTTGGAAAAGCAGAAAGAAAAGAAAATCAATATATTGGCCATTAAATGCAGAACTAGGAACGAGCGCTGCAGGTCACATAGAGGAAAGTTAAACTGACCGGCGTTGACGGGGACGGAGCTCCAACAGCCATGGCCATGGTTGAGGATATAGTTTCTGAGCTTTTGATCTTCCTCCGGTGACCACAACCCTTTTTTGTGCTTCTGTTTTTTCTTCTCCACTACTCCTCCAACCTTGTTATACCCCATTTTTAATGTTGATCAAACTAGCTAAGGATCACCTTAAGGCTTAATCTAGAGAGAGAGTTTAGAAGAGAGGTTATGGACGGCCAATCCTAGCTGCTTTGGAATTTAAAGGAAAGAATATTAGTTAGTTGTTGTAAGAAGTTCATTAGTGGAAAAAAAAATTATATAGTGGTTTTTACACTTTGATCCCCCAACATTTGGGTAAAATCTCACTTTGGTGCTTATAGTTATGATTCAATCCATGAAATCTTGAGGTTTTGTAGATCGTTTAATTTCAATCCAACTGTGATTAATAATTTCAATAGATCCATTGAAGTTGTGTATTACAACGGTTTTCTATATGAATTGCAATAGGTGCGTTTCGGGTCAGTTTCACTCGAAATTAAAATCAAAATCGTTAAGTTTATAACAAATTCTAAGTAGACAGTCACTAAATCAGGCACCGATATTGAGTCAAACACATTCACTAAAGTTGCTAGACACCCGCATTGGCAAAACTTAATCATACCAATGAACATGATTTAGACACCCACAGTTGCACTTAAAAATGGGAATTGATATGTCAATTACTTGATATAAGGCAAGACTTGTTGCAAAGAGAATTCATCAACAACAGGGTATTAGCTACTCTGAGATCTTTATTCCAGCTTTTAAACATTCCACAATCAGAATATTATTGTCTTTAGTCTTACATCACTAGTGGGACTCGAGCAATTAGATGTATCTAATATCTTTCTTCGTGACACTTTAGATCAAGAGGTGTACATGATCCAACCTCAAGGTTTTGTTCATCCTCAATATTCCTCCTATGTTTGCAAACTTCACAAATCTTTATATGGGCTCAAACAAGCATCTAGGGCCTAGTTCTCCATATATGCTTATAAACTTCCTACATCATCAAGGGTTTCAAACAAGCAACGTTCTCCATATATGCTTATAAACTTTCTACATCAACAAGGGTTTCAATCAAGCAACGATGATACCTCTTCGTTTGATAAAGTTTGTGATGGTCATCTAACAATTCTCCTAGTGTATGTTGATGATATTTTAGTTATAGGAGGTTGTTTAGAAATTGTAAATCAACTCATCAAATCATGCATCAAACATTTTCTATGAAAGACGTAGCTTATGCTATCAATTCTGTTCGTTTATTTATGCACTCTTCTTGCAATAAACATTTTGCTACTGTCAAAAGGATACTCAGATGTCTTAAAGGAACATTGACTCGTGGATTTCAATTCCTAGAAGGAGGCTTAGCCGTAATTTTTTTTTTTTTAGATTCAAATTGGACTGGATGTCAAGAGGATATGAGATCTACAAGAGGTTCTTGTCTATTTCTTGGACATAATCTGATGTCTTGGTCATTAAAGAGACAACCGTGTCCATATATTCTACTGAAGCAGCAGAGTATCGAGCTATGGTCAAAAGTGCTTCAGAAGTCACTTGGTTCACTCTAAAAGACCTCAAAGTTAATTCATTATCTACACTTATCCTACGATGTGATAATCAGTATATTCTAGTCTTGGTAACAAAACCATTCTTCGACGCTAGGACCAAACACATTGAAGTGGACTACCATTTCATAGAAAAAAAATATTTTAAGCAAGTAAATTTTCATTGATAATGTTTTGGCCCGTGATGATTTTACCTGTTGAAATTCCAATCACCACGACAAAAGTGAGAAGTTACCAAATATATTGGGGATGAAAGTGCAAAAACCCTAAAGCAACATAATGTGAATAAAGGAAAGAGTATTTTTTTTCTTTTTTTTTTTTGGGTCAAGGTAAAGGAAAGAGTGCACTCTTGAACTAGTCCATGTTTGTGTAAAAAAACAATTTTGAAAATATAGGATGTCATTTTTCCTCCGTACATTTTTTCTCTTTTTTTTAAAAGATAAAAAATGATTGGAGAAAGATTAAAAAAATGAATATGGTACAATATTTTTTTTATTCTTTTATGATTGACTTAGAGATTTAAAGGTGTCCCCTTCAGAGAATTTTCACTAAATTTTTTAATAAAAGGTTCAATAATTAATGAGAGAGGCAGTCTAGTAAGCTCCTTTGTGAGGTCATCGAGCAGGCTTAAAAGTAGGAGTGCCCTAAGAGTGATGCAATGTCTTTTGGATTCTCTACGTGCATTGGGGAACAAGATAGGAAAAACAAACGAAAAAACGATTTATTTTTTTATTTTTTTTAAACCAAAAGAAAATAAGGGGCAAATTGGTAAAATGCTCGTCAATTGATTTGATAACAAAGGGAAAATTACTACGTGGACCTTGAAATTTTTCAAATCCAACATTTAATCTCTTATGTGGCGTTTGTTCAATGTTCTTGTTTTTCTGGTTCTACCGGGGTGAAAATTTTATTTTTGTTTTGAAATATTTCGGGAATAGAAACATATTTGATAACGAAGATTGTTCTAAAATTATTTTTATTAATTTATGAGAACAAAAACAAGAAACATGATTGGTTACAACATTTGTTCTTTTGTTCCTTTTAAATATATGGTGGCTGACGAGGTGTTAGTGGGAATAGTTTTATGAGAGTAAGTAGTAATCAACATTTTTTTTTTTTTTGTTTATCAGATTTGTAAGGAAATCATAAATTACTTCTAAAATTTTGGGAATAGAAACATGTTTATGAAACACATTTTTGTACATTAATCATAAAATTTTGGGAGCTAGAACGGAAACAGTAACCTAACGGGGGGCCTTAATTCCATATTTGTTTCAATCCCGCAAAATTAAAAATATTGTTAATGATTTTGAACGAAAAATTAATTGTGTTCATTGCGACCTTTTAATGTGGATATTTTTTTTAACAACAATTCAAAACAAAAATATTACTATTAAAAAATCACAGACTAAATACATAATTTAGTAAATGTCAGTGTCTACACCCAAAAATATAATTTTGGATAACAATTAGAGAATCCGTTTTCTAAAACAATTTTTTTTTTTTTAATAGTTTTTGGCTAAACCTAACTTTGAACCCCTGTTTTACGTTGACCCTTGACATTTTTATGTAATTTGTCCTTTGAATTTTACTTTTTAAATTACTCGACTTGCACATAATAGAAAATGATAAGGGAAAATCCGGCCACACTCAACATCAATGCCGTGTGTTTACAGACACGTGCGAGGCACAAGAAGCTACGACGGGCTCTCAACTGATTGACATGATCATCCTAACATGAACACCACCCAGGGAAGTGTTCCACCCCGAATACGTCCACTACAATGTCAACTCGACCAAGAAAGTGAGACTCCTCAGCCTCAACTTTACACCCTGGTCAGGGCTATGCTCCCGAGAAAGGGGTGTCGGCGCTATTTCTACTCAGGAGCGGTTGAAACACCTTCTTTTTATTAAGGAAAGAGCCGTTATCTTCCCTAAGTAACAGCTCCTTCATTCACATCTCCATGATCGTCTTCACCTTAATGGCGATAGGCCGAGATTCGTGACAGAATTGTCAAATAAGTCTTTTCCCCATTTATAAATACCAGAAGAATGGTCTGACTAGAGACACACACATTTTTTCCAAAATAATACTTTGCCAAATTCTACTCAAAACTTTCGATTGATTCTCACACCGAATGTGCAACACCAAAAAACTCGTTCACGGTATATTGTTTTGTAGGAACCTATACTAAGAGAGTAACAAATTTGGAGATATCCAACATTTCAAATCCCAAAATAACATGTCGGATGAATCAGTTTTAGGTTTCATTAGTAAATAATGCATTGAAAATAAGGTTAGGCTATATGTTACACCCTTAATCTAGTTTTACTTTTGACAAAAAAAAAAAAAAAAATCCAAAATTAGTCTACTAGACCAAATTAATACGAAAAATAAACTTCAAGGGATAAATTGCAAAAATCAAAATATTAGGAGGCAAAGTGTACTATACTTAAACTTCAAGGGGGTAATATAAGATTTAGCCAATAATTTTGTGTTCTTTTCGTGAAATTCAAATTGGATAATTTCTTGGAGTCTATTTAAAGGAAGGGTAAATTATTTTTTATTTTCTTCTATTTTGTTTAATTATTGGTTTATTCCCTTTATTTTAAAAAACTAGATTTTAGTTAGTTCTATTTTTTAACAAAAGTGATAAACTTACTTTTTTTTGTTTATCTTAATGAAATGTGCTTAAAAATGTATGCACTTAAATTTTAAATCTAATTTTTGAATAAAATAGACGAAATTGCGTATTTATTATAATTTTAATTTAATTTTTTATTACAAATATTTAAAAAATAAAATGAAAATTAGAATAAAATAAAATTTCATCTATTTCATGAAGAAGAAAAAATCATCTATTTTATCAAAAAGTTAGATAAAAAATTTAATTCCATTTTGAAGAAACGAAAAAAAAAAATTAGTTTATCATTTTGTAAAAATAGTTATATGCCAAAAAAGTAAGTGAAAAGAGATAAAGTGTAGAGGAGGGCAATGAGACAATTAGATAAATTGAAGGGGGGGGTAATATACAATTTATCCTTAAAAAAAACACTAATAATATCATATGATGTTTGATAGTAAAAATATTAAAATGATGTCTTTATCTTATCTCATTTAGGGAAACTGTAAATTGAAGCATTGTTTTGGTATTTCACTGTTGATTGCGTCACTGCATGACGGAAGCTGGCCTCATGATTGTCTACCCTTGATCAGTTGCGTAAATCAACGACGAAAACATCTCTGTCTACAGTTAAAAATAAATAAAATAGTCCATAATAAAACATATGTCATTTAAAACTGTAATTACTTTTTACCCCCTTTAACTTTTATTTTATCTTTTAGGCTATGTTTGGTTTAGGATGAAAAGAAAAAATAAAATGATAATGAGGTGGATAATGACCTAGAGATGTGTTTGGTTGGGGCTGAAATGGAAAAGGAAAATAATAATGGAGTGGATAAAGTGCTTTCTGCCACTTTTTTTTCCCCCCAAATATAAGATGAAAATAAAGAAAGGGTGACGGGAAAAAGTGAAAATGACTATTTTACCCATTTATTTTATATAATAAATACCATTTTCGTTTGTACTATGGGTAAAATAGTAAATTAAGCAAAAAAATATATTATTATTTTTTTTTTAAATACACAAAAATATTATATTACCTGATTAAATATCCCTCTAACCAAACGTACTTAGAAAAATGATTTTCCTTCTAAAAGGATAAAAAAAAAAAACTCAGAAACTCTATTTTTTTTATAGTTAAAAGATTGAATGAGTAGAACTTTTTGTACTCAACTTTTTTCTCAACTTTTTTTTTCTAATAGAAATTATATAGAAATAATACTAAAATATTCTTTTTAGAATGTCAAATATACTTTCATTTTTTCTTCTATTTTTAAATGAAAAAAATAACTTTTTTGACCGATTATTTTGTTTTGTTATAAAAATATTTAGAAAAATCGTTACTAAATAGTGGTTGGATTAAAATAATTTTATTTTTTCCTCCCAAACCATACACATGAATAAAATCATTTTATGAACGAAAAAAACATAAAATTCAGTTTATTTAAGACAAGAATACTTAACAAAACAATACTTAATATTTTTTATATACATTCTTGGTAAATAATGCACGGAATTAAAATTTTACCTCAAATCTACACACCACAATAATTTTCAAAACTTCAAAATTATTGTAATTTTTCTATATAAAATAATAAATATAACCTTTGTGGCGTACAGTGATTTTTTGAATTTTTTACAATAATTTTGAACTTCTGAAAAAATTACTGGATTAAAATTAAATGTAAACTTTTCACCAACCAATTCTTAATTAAGTCCCTAAATGATTTCACACCTTCGAAACCTACCCCTCCAAATAAAACAAAAAAGAAACACATGATTGTTTATTTTATTGATTCTCAACCAAATTATCAAAGTGATTGTTTATAGTTCAACTGTAAAATCATAGGCATTCAATTATTATATATTAATGGGAATTTGATGGAATATATATAGGATAGGTGATTTGCAAGAAATTCCAAAATTTCGTGCCTTGTTGAAGTACAACAAAACAATCATTTTTCAATCATTGACATTGCTAATCTCACCAGTTGGTGCAACGTATTTCTCAAATTCTTTTTCAGATTTTACATTTTAAAATAATGCAAATTGAAATTAGGGTATCTAGAACTTGATTAGTTAGGTGGAGGTTGTTAAGCTTGTGTTAATTTGGGTGGAGAAAAAAAAAAAAAAAAAAAAATCCTATTTGATATGGATAGAAAATAGGAAGAAAAATACGTGAAAATGTACAATTTTTTAAGCATTTTTTTTTCCACACCAATTTGGGAAAAAATTGAAACAATGATTCTTAAGAAAAAAACAAAATAAAATTATACCTTTGATAATTGAATTTTTAATTTATTTTTATAATAATATTATTAATTTTCAAGTACAAAAAATACTACCCAAATTTTTAATTTATTTTTGTAATATTATTATTAATTTTCAAATACACAAAATAATATTAGAGTTTTTGATTTTTTTTTTCTACAATACAGCTATTAACTTTCAAATACACAAAATACTACTAATTCTCTCTTAACTAGAGATGTCAACGGTTTGGGTTCGGCTCGATTTCATATAAAATCAAAATCAAAACCAGTTAACATATATAAAATTAAAACCAAAACCGTCGATTTTTTTTAAACAGTTTTAAAACCAGAATATTTAGTTTTAACCAAAATCATGAAATCGTTTAAGATTTTTGAATTTTATATAAATGAAAACCAAAATCGTGGACCATTATTTCTTATATATGAACAAAAATATAACCAAAATATAAAACATAAATTCCGAAAACAAAAACCAAACCATGAAACTATTAATTGTAAACATCCTTCAAATCATACAGTTTTCAAAATAACTAAAAATCAATTGCATAAAAACATTGTTCAAAATCGTAGCAACCGCTTGCCTATAACAATTACATAGTTACATGGTTCGGCTCACGGTTCTGTCACGTAGTTCGGTTACGCCATTACTATGTCTAAACTAAAACTAAAACCAAAACCGTTTCGGCTGCTAAATTTAAAACTATAACCAAAACTATTTAGTCGGTTTCAACTTAAACCATTTAGTTTGGTTTCTCTCGGTTACCCGTCAGTTTAGTTGTTTTTTTTTTTTTTTTTTGTTTATCCCTACTCTTAACAACCCATTTCAAAAATATATATTTTTTAAAATAATTTTATAATAATCAATATATCACATCACTACTTTTAGTATCATCATTTTATTTTATAATTTTAATTTTCTTTTTTCTTTTCTACCACATATTCACTTAACAAATATTATTGTAATTTTTAACATGTTTCAACTATTCACATCATTTTTATTTTTTTAATTTAAAATTAAACAAAACAAATTGTGAGATTGATTATATTAATCTTTTTTTTTTCAACATGTTTCAACCAATCACATTATTTTTATTTTTAATTCAAAATTAAACAAAACAGTTTCTCACAATTAAAAAAATTAAAATTAAAATTTTCAAAAACAATTTAAAAAACGAAACAACGTTTTTCAATATTATATTTCAATCAATCACATTCAAATTTTTATTTAACATTCTCTTCTTCAAAATTAAACCAAATAATTTTTCACAAATTTTAAAAATTATTTAAAAAAAAAAAATCAAAAGCAATTCTCAAAAAACAAAACAACTCCCAATTTCCGTTCCCATTTAAAAAAAAATTGTGAAATAAAAAGAAAAAGAAAGAAGAGAAACATATATTTTTGTTTTCATATTTTTGACATGTTTATTCTATTATAAAAATGAATTAAATTACGTTGACATTATCATTTGTATTTTATTTTTTATTATTATTATTGCTTAATATTCCACTCCATTTTTCTATTTTGTCCAATAGTGTGCCTTCCCGTCTAACTAATCCATAATATTTTAAGCCATTTCGACCTTGACCCCATATATGTTTATTACACGTGCCAATAAGATTAAGGGAACTGTTGGCCAGCTGCCACTTGTTTTTTTTTTTTTTTTTTTTTAAATATTATTTGTATCTATAAAGGAAAATATTGGCCTTTTATGGGTTGTCTCAAGAGTCAAACCCTTCTCCGTCTTGCAAACAGCACTAACTATTGGAATAACAAAATTCAAATTGAAAATATTTAAATATGTTAGGGGGAGATAAAAATTAAAATAGCTTACAACTTTGGTCCAATAGTCACAAAAAGAGAGTAATCGAGGATTAGCCGATCAAAGACCCAATCTGTTAGGGAGAAATATTGTTTTCCAGAGTAGATTTGAGCCTCTCTTAACTCTAAAAAATTAGCTCATGGGATGAAATTTTTTTTCATATTTATAATCTGATCATCAGTTCCGTCTACATCTGAGCCAACAAAATATATATACATTTATTTTGTAGTAAATAATTATTCAATAAAATATATTTTGATAATCAAATTAAGCAATTAAATACTATTGAAAAATAAATTAAGATTTAATATTTCTAATTAATTTATTATTTAAAATTATCAATAACTATTTACCGCGCAACACCCGCTAATTAAACTTGAATTACCAGGCTATTAATTGAAAAAATAAAGTCAAAAAGAGAAATTGACTTAGAATCTTGTGATTAAAGAGGAGGCAAAAAAAAAAGTTAAAATTTGGCACTTTCAACTTCTGTCTCTATATCTTTGTATGCTCCCCTCTGAGTGTACAAGTATACGTATTTGATTTGATCACGGAAATTTATATATAATATAAAATAAAAATTACATTTTGTTCCCTAAAATATAGAGTAGATTTCTATGTGGACCCTCAAATATGTCAAAGTACACATTTAATTCCTCAAGTTTCATATTTTTGTAGTCTCGCAAAATTGAAAATGTTGTTAATGTTTTGGACTAGAAAATGGGCTACGCTCAATGCGCGACTTTCTAATGAGGATATTTTCTTCATTTCATCGTTTCACTAAATTTAAAACATTCCCAACATTTTCCTGATAACAATTCAAGTTTTAGTCTATTATTCTTCAAACAAATTCAAAGGTTAAAGGAAAACACATTATGTTCAATGGAGCGATGAAATAACAATAATAATTCCCATTAGAAGGTCATGTGCCAAATCACAACCCATTTTGTCAAAAATCAGTAACAAAATTTTTAATTTTGCGGGAATAAAACAAATATGAAATTTGAGAGATTAAATGTACAAATTGACAAACCTTAGGGTTTACTTGAACACCTACTACGTAATTTTCCCAAATAAAAATATACAACACCGACATAATTATTAATTTAGCTTATTTTATTTAATTCTGGAAAAGATTCCAATTATTTTGGTGAAAATGATAGGGATTGTTTGGATGGAGAGTGATGGGGGTGTTTGAATAAAAGATTTTAGTGTGAAGCAATCCCATGAGTTTGGCGGTTTGTGTGTGTTAGACATCAATTCCATTTTCTTTGTAAAATGAATAAATTTTCTCTTACTCCTTGACTAATTATTACTTTTATTCATTTACCTACTTTTGAACAAATTACCAAACCAAGACTATGCTTGGTAACGCTTAAATTAAGTGATAAAAATTTATAGTGCGAAATTTTAAGTGCTGAAATTATTAGAAATTTATTTGATAAAATTAAAATTTTAAATGTTGATTTTTAAGTGTAGAATTTTTTTGTTTCTTTGATATACAAAATTTAAAAACTGAAAATTATTTAAATTATATTACTACCCTATAAAATAAAATTTTAAAATGAAGATAATACTGCAAAAAAATTTAAAAACAAAATAATAAAAAAAAATAAAAATAATTTACTATAAAGTTCAAATATATGAATTATTAAAAGTTAACAATAACATAGAAATTAAAAAAATTGTCTACTGAGGGTAAAATTTTCTCAAAAAAAAAATAAAATTAACCATTAAGTGATAAAAGAAATAAGTAAAAAGTTCATTGGTTGAAAATTTTAAGTCTATTGGTTGAAATTTTTAATTGACACTTAGTTAATTAAGTAATATTAATTAAAGTTATCAAACAAATTTAACTAAATAAGTATTTAATTGTTCAGTTTTCAACACTTAATTAGGTTATCCAATATGGTCTTATTTTATTTTTTTTCCTATTTAATATGCTTAATGTAATTAAATTTTCTATCAAATTTTGGATAAAATAGATGAAATTGTCCTTTATTTTAGGTTTCATTTTATTTTTTTTAAAAAAAAAAACTGATAAAAAAATTAAAATAAATAGACAATTTTGTCTATTTTATTCAAAAATTAGACAGAAAATTTAATTTCATCTATTTTTAAGTAAATTTATAATTTAGATTAAAAAAAAAAAATCAAACTTTGTTGAAAAGTAGAAGTAAAGTAAAAATAAAGAGAGAAAAATTGATAGTTTGCTCAAGTAAAGTAAAAAAAATTAAAGTAAAGAGAGAAAAATTGAGCAAAGGAGGTAAAAGGCAATTATCCTTACACAATACAAGTGTTGGGGGCGACTATTTATTTAATACATTTCACTTTATACCCCTGACGGAATTTTGTGTGATGGCAATCAAACACCCTTTTATTTCTGCTTTTGTAAATTAATTTTTTCCTGAAGTTTGTTTTTTCGTATAAATTGATCCAATTGACTGGTTTTAGTCATTTTGACATGACTAAAGTAAAAGACAAGTAGAATATAAATATTTTTTTATTCTATTATTTTTCTCTTCTAATAAATTTAAATTTTAGTTTTGAAAATATTTAAAGATGGTTTGATAAAAATTAAAATTTGAAATATTGAATTTTTGACTGAATACGAAATTAAGTAACTCATGTTGTGTAAATAACCCTGATTATTAATGAAAATAGTTGCACATAGGATTTTATTACATTTTTGTTTTTGTTCCCAGTCGAAATATTAAAAATGGAAACTAAAAAAAAATTAATAGAAAAAATATTGAGAATAAAGAATTAATTTATGTTCGCCTTTCAAAAATTTTAAATAAATTTATGAGAACATAATGAAATCATTACTGGTGCCAGTTTGGTTACTGGTTCTATTCTTGCTCCCAAAATTTTGGAATTAAAGTATAGAAACGTGTTTGGTAAAAACGTTTCTGTTCCCAAAATTTTGTGAGTAGGTGCGGCCTCCCTACATTTAAATAATAACAAAAAAAAAATAAAAAATAGAACAAATGTTGCAAGCAAAAATAATTTTTGTTTCTGTACTCGTAAAAAAATATATATATATATATAGTTTTACGACAATAGTCGTTACTAAACATGTTCTTATTCCCGGAATACTAAAAAAAAATCAAAAACACTAACCAAATGCCACTTAACTTTTTGTTAATATTCTAAGCTTTTTGAGAACACGAGAAAATTAAAACATTGTGGCCTAATTTGAAATTATCCCAAACTTTAGATACAAAACACATATTTTTAATTATATTTTAAACAACTTGAGTTTTTTGCTGTCCAAGTGGCCTTTTGGGAAGAAAAAAAAAAAAACGCGCGCATGCTTAAATAAATTAACCAATGTTTTTAACTACAAGAGTGATGAAAAAATATATATATTTTACAAATAATATATAAGTTTTTTTCTTTTTTTGTGGATGATGCAATTTAGACCACGCTTCTATCTAACTTAATTTGGAATAAATATATTCAAACTAAAATAATGGTTTTTTTTTTTTTTTTTTTAATAACAATATTGACTGTGGACTCAACATTTTCATCAAATTAATCTTTCTATCCCTATGGAATTAGTGATATCAGTAATTCAGTGAAAATTTAATCCTTCTATTCCTCAAGTGTATTTATACGCTCAATTCCAAGACCATTCCATCTAATGTTATCCAAAATCACATTAAAAAAAAAATCATGAGTTACCTGTTAGTTATAACCAGTTGTTTGGTATTATATTTCGGTGAACTAATTACATTAAGCACCCATTAACTTTATTTCCGTGTGATATTTTTTATCTTGATATTTTATCTACATAAATAAATTACATAATTGCATAAGTTTTGTTAATTTAACTCCTAATATTTTTAAACGATTCTTACTCAATATGCATATTGTAATTAATGTGTCGATTGACCACGTAAACTAATTAATATGTTTTATATTAAATTGAATTGTTTGCTTGATCTTTCAAATTAAGCCTCTGCTTATTTTCAAATACTATTCAATTGAAGAAGTTCATACAGTTAAGAATATTTATTGAATTTAATTTTTGCTTATTTATACTAATTTAATACCAATTGAATAACTTAGTTCTTACAAATTATCTGCTAATGTTTCTAATAAGTCTTGATTTACGGAGATATCCCAATTTATATTGTAACTAGCGTTTGACTGGTATTTGAAGACACGGGTGAAAAATAAATAAATTAAACCTAATTTAATATTATTTTTTCAATTTAATTTCTATAAATTTAATGTTTTAGTATTATTATTAAACTTTATGCTCACATATTATTTTTATAATTTCAATAAATATAATGCCGATCATTTGTATATATTATGTTTTCGCTTTTATATTATCTTTTTTAATTTATTTTTCATAAATTTATTGTTTTAGTATTATTACTAAATTTAATTTCATATATTATTTCTATAATTTTCCTAAATTTAATGACCATAATTTCTGTATATTATATTTTTATTTTATTCTATATTGTTTATTTAATTTAATATTTCAGCATTACTACTAAATTTAATGTCCAAATATTATTTCTATAATTTATGTAAATTTGATGCCCACAAATTATGTATATTATATTATCTCTTTTATATTCTTTTTTTTTTTTTTTAATTTTATTTTCAATAATTTTAATGTTTGAGTATTTGTTGGCCCACAGATCTACCCAAAAAGGGATAAATTGGTAGTAATAAATATTTAACCAATTAAAATTGTAAACAAACAAATTATTAATTTTCCTAATTGATTATTATCGTGTTATGCAACGAAAATATATTTAACTAAGTAAACACCTGAATAACAAAAAATAACAAAGCAGCACACAACGATTTATCTTAGTTCGGTAAACTACTCTTACCTACGTTCAGTCCTACGAGCTCCACTGGGTTTTCGCAATCAACTAATCCCCTAATTCATTTCCTAGGCAAGATCCAAACCCTTACAATTATTTTCACAAGTTCATGATTAACTTAATTCTTTTCGCAGATTAAGAATCAAACATTTACACTTTCACACTATCACACTAATCCTTTTCAGAGACATAAAAATAACCTTATTTTTTTAGGGCTAAAGTAACCTAATTCTATTACAGGAAGAATCAAAGTCTAATCCTTTTAAAAGGTTAAAGATCAACATAATTTTTTTTTCAGGCAAAAGATCAAACCCTAATTTTTTTCACAGGTTAAAGATTAACCCTAACTACCTTAATTAGACGCCGTCCCAAATATGTCTAATTCACTCAAACTCGCAAATACAAAAAATTCACAAGTTTTTTCCCACAGGAGTTTCTACCACCTCAAAACAATTATACACAATTAATGTCCCAAAAACTATGTGATGAACTACGTAAGGGATAAATCTAATTTAATCAATTTAAAGCACAGATAACAAATAATCACATTTTACAAATAAAAATCGTTTTTAAAATATTTTCAAGATATTAGATTTGAAAACAATTTTTCTTAAACAATTATTCCAAGTAATCAAATAGATAACCTAAGAAAGCATTTAATTAACTTGGAAAGATTTCACCGAGATTTCTTGAAAACAATTACGATAGCTCAGTGTAGAAAAAAACCGGTGATGAAAACTTTTTCGCTTCTCGATAAGAACTCTTTCAATATAAATATCTTATAAATTTCTCATTGTAAATCACTCTCTTTTAACAGTAATTGTTGATTGTTCTTGATTACTTAATTCGAAAAACACAAGTCTCTATATATGGAATTCTAACTAGACCTATAACGGCCAATTTTTAAATTATGAGACCTAAAATATCACTTTAAGATCCCATATATTATACACTATCAAAATAGGTATATTCTGTTTTTAAAAATACTTTTAGAAAAGTTCAATTTGGTCTCCAAAACTTTTTAGATTCAAAAACACTTTAAAATAAGAAGTAGTTTAACCAATTTAATTCAAAGAATAAATTAATATATGGACCAAATAGATAAGACGTTAGTACTATATGATATATAATAGTAAAATACCCAAATTCCTTTAAAAATTTCTCTTTTAAATGCTAAAAACAATGAGATTCGAATCAAAACAATTAAACATTGATTGTTTGCCAAAGTTAGTCAATCAACCCCAATTCGGTCAACCAGCCCTATAACGATCATTTTCTTGACAATTGCACTGCCTCAATCAGTTGAATGACCTATTAGTCGGTTAACCGATTGGAGTAAAATGTTTTTTTCTTTTTTCTTCGTTTCAACTACTAGATTCATTAGTTGACCGACTTATCTTGTCAGTTGACTGAAGTGGTCAGTGAGTCCACCCTTTTAACTCCCTCAAGCTACTGTTTTCATT
This sequence comes from Eucommia ulmoides, assembly GCA_016647705.1. Taxonomy (NCBI): domain Eukaryota; kingdom Viridiplantae; phylum Streptophyta; class Magnoliopsida; order Garryales; family Eucommiaceae; genus Eucommia; species Eucommia ulmoides. The sequence goes on from CM028328.1 coordinate 44,863,159, forward strand.
AGTCGACACATTTCTTCAATTGACTGAATTAACCTGAAAACCCATTATTTTATGTGTTAAAAATATTTTTTCACTTAAACACTTTACCAAAAATATTTTTATGATTTTAATACTTTATAAAAATCATTTAGGATCTTAAACTTATCACTTATCACCATTACGCATACAAGTTCATTCATTTGAAAGTGTCTTGTATAATCCTAATTCAGTTTGCATTAAGAGTATAAAAGTAATGAGTTGTTTTTACCTAAATGTCTTTAATGTCTTCAATACTCTAAAAATCTTCATTATCTTCATCTTCTACCCGTCTTAAACTTCTTCATAAATTCCTTACAAATCTTTAATTATCACTCCATAAATTCTTTGACTTGTAAGTCTTCAACAATTAATCTTTTTGACTCATTCTTTTTCTCATTTCAACATATGGAACTTTTAATCTAAAATTACTCAATAAAACCATTAGTTCCATAAAATATCAACGTTCAATTGTCCATCAAAATATTAGATTCAACAATCTCCCTCTTTTTTATGATAACAATTAATTTTTATGTTTTATCAATAAAAAATCTAACCACACTCCCCCTAAATCTGAGGATGGGTTTTGTCAACTCGTTTAAGTTCCATTATAAGAAACAAATATTTATCAAAAAGATTTTCAATTTAAGCATAACATATTATTGATCTCCTTTTAAAAAATGTTGAATCCAATGTTTTGATAGACAATTAAGTATTGATATTTTTATGGGACGAACGTTTTTACTAAGTGATTTCAAATTTATAGTTCCATGAAATTAAGAAAATGAATCATTGAAGAGGAATCATCAAGGAAAATATAATTGGTGCAAAATGGAATATGAAAACGTGAAGAGTTTTGAAGACATTGAAGATAATTAGGTAAAAATAACTTTTTACTTATATACTCTTCGTGCAACCTGAATTAAGATCACGCACGACAATTTAAAATGAATTAATTTTTATGTGTGTTGTAGTTAATTTGTGTGTTTTTCAATGTGCTAAATATGTGAATAGTTTTGGTTAATGACCTAAGTAAAAAATTGGTTTTAATGCTTAAAAATGAGAAGTTTTTGGGTCAATTTGGTCAACTAACAAAAGGGGTCAGTTAACTAACCAAAACAGTACATTTTGGAAGATGAATAGGTAACGTACTGATCCATTGAGTCAGCCGACGAAGTGGGGTCGGTCAATTGATGAGAACATAAGCTGAAAAGAAAGAAGATGATAGACTTAGTCCAATCGATCAACAGACCAAACACTATCAGTCAACCGACCAGACCAGTATGTTAGTCAAGTGATCAATATTACCGGTCGATCAATCGACGACCATGTGTCGGTCGACTAATGTGGTCAGTTAAAGTCTTTGACTGATGTTGTTTTAGTCAATCCTATCCGTGTTTTATGATTCTAAGGGATTTTTTTAGGGAATTTGAATTGTTTTCGTTAACTATGAGATATGTGAACACCAATTATTTGGGCTATTTATTTTAATATTCTTTTAATTAAAGTGATTTAATTCTTCCTATCTCAATGGATTTCAATTTTAAAATGTTTTAGGGACCAAAATGAGATTTTCCAAGAAAGGTTTTAAATGAAAAAAGATCTATTTTGAACATATATGATATATGGGGTCTTGGGGTTCGATTCAATGACATAATATTTGAAAACTAGCATTTGAAAATCTAGTTTTAGGTATATTTATAAAGACATGCGAGATTGGGTTTTATTACATCAAGAACAATCAGATTTGTGCTTTCTAAGAAACATATTATTGATGAGATTTCTAAGAGAGATTCTATTCAAGTTCTTGATCTAAAGCGCTCGTTATTTGAGTCACCGGTTTGCGTTTCTTATTGTGAAGTCATTCTTGCTTTCGGTAATTCTGTTGAGATCCTTCCAAACTTTATTTAATGCTTTCTTAGATTAAATATAATTCATTACTTGGTAAAGGCATATTAGAAAAAAAAAAAATTGAACTTAATTCTTGAAAATCGTTTAAACAGTTTTTATTGATTATTTGATTACATGTTATTTTTGTGCTACCCATTTATTTTTATAATCAAATTTATTTTGCATCACATTGTATCCATCACATAGTTTTTATTCGGATCATTAATTGAGTTTATTTCTATCGAGATGGTAGAAACTCCTTCTGGGGAAGAAACTTGCCATTTTTTATATTTGCAAATTTGAGAGGATTAGACACATTTGAGTCGGTGTCTAATCAGGGTAGTTAGGGTTTCGATCTTTTTTCCTGTGAAAAGGATTAGGGTTAGATTTTTATCCGACAAAAAGGTTAGGTTATTCTTTTCCCTTGAAAATATTAGGTATTAATTCTTCTTGTAATTGAATTAAGTATGATTATAAAGGTTTGTACTAAACCTGTGAAAAGAATAGAGTGGTAGGTTGATTCTTAGCATGTGAAAAGAATCAAAGATTATAAAGGTTGATTCTGAGCCTGTGAAAAGAATCAAAATTGTAAGAGTTTGGTTCCTACCTGGGAAATGAATCAAGAGTTTAGTGGATTGCAAATTTATGTGGAGCTTAGGGTATTGGAGGTAGGTAAGAGTACCTTGCCAAATTAGAATAAATTCAAAGTGTGACATATAAAGAACTATCAGCGCCTCTTCAGATAGTCTACCCAGAGAACTTTATAGTCCCCAATTTCACCAAGTACGATAGTACCGATCCCCCATAATGGCATATTAGCATTTACATGGAAGAGTTAGAGGTCTACGCCCATGACGAAAACTTGTGTTTGAAAATGTTTTGAAGGTCACTGAAAGGGTCTGCCCTAAGTTAGTACATGACGCTAGACCTACCCGAAATACAAACTTTTGAGGACTTAATGGATTCATTCTGTGAACAATAGGTATACAGTAGGGATGCTGCTCTTGATTGCATCCCTATATCAAATTCTAAAAAAAAAAGGATGGAAGTTTCAGGAAGTACACGGCCCGATGGGGGGAAGAAGTTGCGAAGGTTGTCCCTAGGCTTAGTGAAGAAGCCAAGCTCGAATTCTTCAAAGCGATCGAAAGACCACATTTGTATCATAGTCTGTTGAGTATAGTAGTAAAGAACTTCGGTGATGTGATCAAGTAGTATAAGTTGATAGAAGGAGGTATGAGGATTGGAAAAATTGAAGAATCTCCATCCAACTCGACAAAGAAATCGACCCTACCAAAAAGAAAAGAAAGTGAGGTCTCCATCATCGTGGCCCCTCAGCAAACCTCTCGCCAAAACAACTTCCAAAACTACCCCAATCCTAACCAAAACTATCATTCTCAAGATCGCCAAAACCCAAACCATTTGTACTCCCATTAGAATCGCCCATACTACCTGCCTACTCCAATTACCTACCAAAACACTCCTCCACCTTACCAAAGTTATCCTCGACAGAACTATCTATACAATCACGCTCGATATCCAACTTCCGCCTACCAATCACCCGGATAACAACCAAACACAAATCCTCCACCTCAAATTATAAGTAAAACCCTTAAACCTTAAATCCAATATCACTAAGATGATCCACCCCGTGCTGCTGGAGGCCCCGCTTCAAAACAAAGAAGATAAGCTTCTGAATCTACCAGTATCCCTCACAGAATTATTTCAACACTGCCTAACGCAAGGAATGTTGGTTCCCCTACCTTTCCACGAGGCTAAACCTGGGAGTCGAGCTGCAGTTTCAAATACGTTCTGCGAATACCACTCTAGGGTTAGAGGGCATACAACAGAATAATGCTTTCAACTAAAAGACAAGATCGAAGAATTTATTCAGACAGGAGCCATCACATTTTCCAAGAAATCTGAGGCCGCTACACCAAACTACTAGAAAAATCCATTGCGAGAGCATGCCCCCTTAGAGAGTGGAGTAAATATGATTTTCTTGGAAGAAGAAATTGCCATAATTAACATCGACAGGATATGCTTACACCCTGAGGTCATCGGGGGAAGACTTAAATTACATCCGGAGAAGGTTGTAAAGAAAATGGAAAAATCCTCCGTCTTGTAATTTCTAATCCAAGAACCCGTGAAATTTCTAAACAAGGTACCATGGAATTATGACGTTATGGAAAAAACTGGAGAAGACGAAGAATTGCCAATCTCAGTTGAAAAAGGCAGACGAATCACTTGATCTGGTAGGGTGTATAACCCATAGGATTTAAACCTAGTCCCCATGAAATAGTCAAAGGGAACCCAGAAAAAGCCAGTGTCATAACAAGAAGCCCAAGATTTTTTTAGGGCAGTGAAGAATTTCGAATACAAGATCGTTGAACAATTAAGTATAGCTCTGGAACAAATTTCGATTATGTCATTGTTACTGTCCTTCAAAATACACCGACAAGCATTGTTAAAGGTCCTGAACAAGGCCCACTTGCCAAGCACCATCCTACCAGAAACGTTCGTCACGTTAGTCGAACAAACGATGGGATCAGACTCCATCATCTTCAATGATGATGACATTGATATAGAAGGTACGGGTCATAACAAACCCCTCAACATAACGACGGAAAGTCATGGGATAATTATATCCCGAGTACTAACTGACAACGGATCAGCCCCATATATCATACCTATGACAACACTAGAAGAACTGGAGTTCGACTTAGCTGACATTCGACCAGCAAAGACGGCAGTCAGGGCATTTGAGGGAGCAAAGAGAAATGCCATTGGGGAGATCGACTTGCTAATCGAAATCAGCCTAGTTCAATTCAATGTGAGTTTCCGAGTACTAAATATACTAGTATCGTACAATATGCTGTTGGGAAGGCCATGGATCCACAATGTTGGAGCAATGCCCTCATTAGTTCACTAAATAATTAAGTTTGTTATAAATGACATGTTGTACATAGTCAAGGTAGACCTAGACAGTGTATCATTTCACCAAACAATAGGCCAACATGTCTCATTGGTGGCCGAAGGAAATGAGGAAATGAAAGAGAGGAATTATAAAAGAGGGAAAGTATAAGTTGATCCCAACACTGTAGAAATATGTGACCTCCACCGCTAAAGAAATGAAATTACTAGGTTGTGTACCTGGAAAAGGACTCGGGAAAAATCTAGATGGAATGACTAAGCCGATCGAGGTTAAGGAAAAAAAAAAAAAAAAAGCTTGGGTTGAGATACAAGTGCACCAAGAAAGATAGAGCCAAGTTCTTCTGCGATCGAAAGAACTAACACCAAAATGATCAAGTGCCGACAATCCCGCACATTTGGGTCACGTTTTTGTATCTGACTAAAATGATCAATCAAGAGGATAAGATATTGGGATATGAGCTCTATCCTAAGAAGATCCTAAACGAAGAAGCAATGAATGTCTTCTCTTAGGAGGCAGGGCCGAGCGACGCAACCAGCATCAAAGTCAAAGGAACCAAAAAGCTATAGAACTAGAATTTTTGTATCCTCCCTGTTCGCCGAGCATTTCAGTAAAAATTGGGGATTTCTTGCACTCCCCTTTCCATTCAGCTAACTTTCTGGATGGAAAATAATTTTGTTGTGTAATGGCTTACGACAACGAATGTAATTCTGTTTTATTCTAAATTTGACTTAAATAAGTTTAAATGTTTACTTTTTAGGTTACCTAAATTACCAGTAAATGAGGCATGTGATATCACTTAGTATGAACATGATGAGTATGATATCAATACAGAATTGGACCATAATATAACGTGAATGGAAACAAATGGAGACTCTTTTCTTCTAGACGATGGTGAGATTCCAAAGTCTTTTGTGGATTATGAGGAGAAACCAATTCCTACTAAGAATGAGATCGAATTGGTGAACCTAGGAACCCTAGAGGACATGAAAGAAGTAAATATTGGATCAACGCTCACTACATTGGATGAGAAAGAATTGATCATACTCTTGGTTGCTTAGATGATGTCTTTGCCTGGTCCTATGACGATATAGTAGGGCTGGATAAAAATATTGTAACCCACAAGTTACCTCTAAAGTCAAGTTGAGTTCCTATAAAGTAGAAATTGAGAAAGCTAAGACATGCTATAATTCTTGAGGTCAAAGAAGAGATAATCAAATAGTTCAACGCCTAGATCATCAAAGTTTAAAACTACAATGAATAGCTTTCAAACATCGTTCCAGTTCCGAAGTCCTCTAGAAAAATTAGAGTCTGTGTGGATTATCATGACCTCAACGGAGCAAGCCTAAAAGATGATTTTCCACTGCCAAACATCCATATCATCATTGATAACACCGTTGGGTGTAAGATATACTCATTTTTTTATGGGTTCTCCGGTTATAACAGATTTTGATGGACAAAGAGGACCATGAAAAGATAGCCTTCACTACTCAATGGGGAGTCTTCTGCTATAAGATGATGCCTTTTGGTCTCAAAAATATTGTGGCAACATACCAAAGAGCAATGATGACCCTCTTCCATGACATGATGCACAAGGAGATGAAGGTTATGTCGATGACATGATTGTCAAGTCTAAAGCAAATGAAGACCATATCTTCCACATAAAGAGGATGTTCGATCGACTCCAAAAATATCAGCTTAAGCTCAACCCAACAAAATGCGCCGTTGGGTTAACATCGAGAAAACTCTTAGGTTTCATGGTAAATCGCCATGGAATTAAGATTGATCCCACGAAAGCCCAAGCCATTGCTGATATACCACTACCAAGAAACAAAAATAAGATCCGAGGATTCCTGGGACGAATAAGCATTATTGTTAGATTTATCTTCCAGTTCACCGCCACCTGCAAGCCAATTTTTAGATTGTTTCAAAAAGAAAGCGATGAGAAATGGAACACCAATTTCCAAGATACCTTGGAAATGATTAAAGCTTATCTAACCAGTCTGTCTATCTTGGTACCACCTCGGGTGTAGACACCGCATTTTGTTCCGCCAATCAGTGTCAAATCAAGTATAAGTTTTAATAAATTTTAAACTCAGGTTTAAAGGGAATGAATTTATACCTGAGATCACACTAAGAGATATACAAAAACAACCAAAAACATGACAAAACAAAAAAATGTTAAATTTGACAAAAGAAAGCTAAGTAAAAGTTTCGGGTCAAAATCGAAATTCCTATGATTAAGAAGGTCTAAAATGAATTTACTAAGGTTTGATTTTCATCAAATCATCTTTAGTATAGGTAAATATTAGTTTCTAACCTTAAATTATAGTACATTTCAAACAATTAACTCAGTTACCCCACCCCAACTTTAAAACATTAACTTTTCACTGAATCTTGTCAAATTTAACACCAAAAACAATTCTTTCTCTCATGCATACCACATCACACACTACAAATAAATAATCCAAGATACCTTAATCATATCTTGGAAAGGTCAAGGCAAAGCCCAAAATCACAAGGCAATTTAAGGTGTGAGCTTGACTTGGATTTTCACCAAATCTTAGTCTTGACAAACCACCATAGGCCCAAGCAATCAAGGGGCCTAGCCATCATTTAAGGCCCACAAACCAAGCCTTATAATGACCAAGGATCCTTCCTAGAATTTTCCTACCAAATGACAAAGGAAGAGGACAAGACACTTAGGGCACAACCAACCGTTATCGAAACCAAACTGATTCGGTTCGCCACCTAAGGTATTCAATGAGCATTGAATGCCCATCCCATAAAGCATTAAATTTTTGGGATGACATGTCAAGGCCACATTCAAGGTATCTAGATATTTTAAGCAAAATATCTTAGAAACCAATCGAAAGCCTTGAATCGTGATGACCCGTTACCGAAACCAAACCGGATGAGTAGCCTCCAAGCAAAGAATTTAATGAATATTCCATAAAGAATTAAATGCTTGGGATAAAATGTCATGTATAGGTTCAAAGGATCTAGATATTTTCACAAAAATATCTATGGGTAACTAGGCAACTCAAAAACCAACCGACGGTTACAAGAAAAGTTCACCTGATTCCATCCGAAATGAACTGAATGTGTCGACTCCAAGTCATGACTCATAACTTTACATTAAATGCAAAGTGACACCTATGGATTAGGTTCAATGCATCTTGGGAGAATTTATGACAACTAAACCGAAATAGTAAGTATAACCAACATTTAACCCTAAACTGAACCAGATCCATCCCATCAAGTCATAAATGCACCCATGTGAAAGAAATGCCATTGGTGGAGAGGTAATGATTGCCAATGATTACTAAATCTTTTAGAATCTAGCCTTTTCTCCTAAATTCAATCTAAGCCAAATCAAATCAAGACAAGATAGCAAGTCCCCTAGGACAAATACCCCCCAAGGAAGAGGCTGGTATTGCATGTGCATTGCCCAATGCACAGGCCCCCTGCCTATAAATAGGGGTGTTAGGGTTCATATTTTTTCAAGACTTGAAGGCCAAGCTTCTCTCTCTAAACTCGAACACATCTCTCGGGTCTTAAGCCTCTCAAGCGGATTTCTCAAAAAACATATCTATTAATCCTAAGATTTTGATGAACAATTAAGTATTGATATTTTGATGGAACTAATATTTAATTGAGTGTTTCAGTGATTTAAAGTTCCAGTAATAAAGACGTTAAGTTGAATGGATGAATGAAGATATCAAGATGATGAAGAAGAATTAAGAGTTTAAAGAAATTAGGGAAAACAACCCAGGTGAATCTTAAATCTTAATATCCTATTTAGGAACACACACATGGAACATTTAGGAACACACATATGGCAAAAAATGTATTTTATCTTTTATGTGTGTTTTTATTAAGTTAAATTATTTACTCCTATGTGAAATAAGAAGAAATAATTTTGAATGACTAAAATGGAATATAAGAATATTAGTGGAGCTAATCAAGAGAAGAAAATGGTTAAAGGGGCAAAATCCTAAAAGAAAATAAGTTAAAAACGTATTCAGATAAGAGATCCAGACACAGCAATCGATTGGTAAGTCAACCGAACATGGAAGTTGTAACTTCATGTATCTCTAAGTCGACCGACAAGTCGACCGGCCAAGAAGGCTGAACTCTCTGAATCAACAAGTCGACTGATAGGTCGACCGGTGAAGTAGTACTAAACTCTCTGAATCTGTGAGTCGATCGGGCGGTCGACCTATGCACACCGCGGCGATGGTTTGGCTGCAACCTAAGTTGGGCAGTCGATCGAACGCGCTTTTTCAGGATATAGTTTGATCCGAGATTATATCCAAAAGTAGTCATTTTTTGTTAGGATTTGAGAGAGATTTGTGGGATATTATCTATATTTAAGATATAGTTCATATACTAATTAAATCCTATTAATATGGTTCATTAAATATTAATATTTCTCAATTTGGTACTTGAAATTGATTATATACTTATTTATTAAGATTGAGAAATACTTTGGGGGTTTAATTAAGAGATTTGAAAGATGTTTTTAAGTGGAATTGAACCTAAATGAAGTCCTTATGATATAAGGGGTCTATAAGAGTTTTTAATTGTCATGGCACTTGTAAACTAGCCTTTAGAAGGCTGATTACATGTTCCTTTAATTAGACCTGCGAATTTCACTAGCAAGGTTAATCATTCTAAGAGAAAAAATCATTCATTGAGAGAGAGCTAAAAGAGTTTATATCATTTGTGAGTTTTTATAAGAGTTATTATTCTACGATATTGTGAGCTTTTCTAAGAGTGATTTTGAGAATCAATTGCAATCAATTTTTGTTGATACCGAATTTGAAGCTACATTGTTCTAATCATTATTTATGTGGATTCCGGGTGAGATCTTTCCATATTGCTTATTATTTGTTTATTACTCCATATTTGGAAATTGATCTTAGAAATTATTTCTGATTTTTGAAGAAAATATTTTTTACAAACAATTTCTTGAATCTGATTACGTGCTCCAATTTTCTAGCCATATTCTTATTGAAATTAGATTTTTGTATCTCACGTATTTCTATCACTAGTTGGGATATTAATTGAGTTAGTGTTTATCTGGGGTGGTAAAAGCTCTGAGTGAGATTTACTTCTTGTCAATTGGTGTATTGGTGAGTTGTGATGGATTAAATACTATTAGGAGTATTTAATCAAAGGTAGTTGGGTTTCAGTCTCTTCCTGTAAAGAGATTGAGTTAGTGATTCTTCCTGGATAAGAATTGCATTGTGAGTGATTTATAAATGTTTCATCCTTACCTGTGAAAACAATAGTTGGAGTGTTTTGAGAGGTTTTAATTATTGTGCCTTAGTGTTAAAAAGAATTAGGTTATTCTTTAGCCTGTAAAAAATAAAGTTTCTTCCTTAGACTAAGAAAATGACATTGTAAAGGTTGACTCTAAGCCTGTAAAAGAATCAGTGTGCGGGTTTGGTTCCTACCTTTAAAAGAATCTTGGTTTTATTAGGTGCGACCTCTGTAGAGTTCAAGGGACTGGATTAGCCAAGAGTAGCTTGGTAAACCAGTATAAATCTTTTGTGTGCTGCATTACTACTTTGCTATTTTTGTTGTTTGGGTGTGCACTTAGTTGATTATATTATTCCGCTGTGTTATAAAGATAATAATTAATTTAGGCTTAAAATTAATTATTTGATTTATTGAATTTTATTCTGATAAGTTTTTAATTACCCAATTCACCTCCCCTCTTGGGTATTCTACTAGGCCAACAATATCGTTATTTTGTTGAAATTCAGTTGTGGAAAGAATTCTTGAAGTTCTTAGAACAGGAACTTCAAGGATCGACGACCGCCGATCAACATCGAGCCAAGGAGGAAAGGAGGTAGGCTACTTAGGGACTACTACATCCCCTAAGTAGGTTGTTGTTCTTGGGTTCTTCGCTAGGAACTCAAAGCACCGCAACTACCGGCCAATCACCGATCATAGAGAATAAAGAAAACACTTAGGAAAGACCACATCCCCTAAGTAGGTATGTTTCTACCAAACCCCCTATGATTCTTGGTTGATTTTGTGCATATTGTCTTGTATATAGTAGGATCATGTAAATAATATACCTACTATCATGTTCTTAACACATAAAACCCATAAAAAATCAAACAAACCCTAAGAACAACCTAACAAGCATTTGATTTTGTCAAGAACATCAAGCAAAGACCTAATCCAAACCATAACAACCAAATTAGGGTTAAATCATACAAAATTCATTGAAGAGTGTTTAAAGCATACCAAAACATTTAGAAAAATTGACTCATCCAACCATGTGGTAAAAATGCATGCAGATTCGAGCAAAAAATGACTATTCACACCATGAGTTGTACATAGTCTATACGATTCTCCCCAAGAATATCATCTTATTTTTTTTTCCTTTTTTAAGCTAAATAAACACACATATATACATATAAACTTATATACTACACTGGCAGACCCTTGAGGCTAAGAACTCGAGATAAATGGATGGCCTTTATTCATTCGGGGATATGTGTGATTCTTCTTCTGAAACCTTTCCATTTTCCTTAGTTACGAATAGGACTGGTATAAATATATGGTATTTATTTTCACATTTCAACTCACAACTCACACACAAACACTAAACTAATCAAAGCAAACGAGTTCATTTGAGGTTCTTGACAAAATCAAAGGTTTGTTTCAAAGTTGTGATTCAGGTTTGTTTAACCAAAGCTAACTGATAATCAACCAATGCTTAACTAAACTAACTCAGATTTAACCAAAGCCAACCTATCTTTTAAAACATAATAGGATTGAACTACATTAGACCTGATTTTTAGCAACCATCCAAAGTACGTAGGCAGCCCATAAGGGTTCGATCACACCTCTAATAATGAATCCAATTTTCAACGAGACAAAAATGAATTACATCTGACCTAATCTTTGGTAACCACCCAAAGTATATAGGCAACCCTTATGGGTTCGGTCACACCTCTAATAATAAACCATGTTCTTTCCCAAATCTGAACAAAGTACACAAAGACCTAATTCTCATTTGAGATACGTAGGCAACCTACATGCAGGTTCGATCGCATATCCAAACAACTTAGTCTTAGTTTACATTTTGTTTAGTATAGCATGCATATTTACATATCTATTTGTATATAAATTGTTATTGCATGTCACAGACTAGTTTTAGTTGTAGTATTTACTTGTTTTCCATTAAATCATGTCAAAAATGCATAAAAACAACAAAAACTTTAAAAAGGGAAATTATTCTTGTTTAAGTGAATCAAAGAAAACTTCTTGGATAGTGTTTAATAGTAAATATCTATTTAGACTAAGGTATCATCCTCGTATGGGTGTCTTGGGGTGTCTAACACCTTAATCGACTCCTGAACTTAAAGAATATCTCTAGTACATATACCTGTGCAAGTCAAAACACGGGCCAATTTTCAAAATCCGGGTGACCTAGCACATTATTTAACCCTATGCTAGATGGTGACTCTGTTTTTAACAAAAATATCGGCCCAAGAAATTTTCAAAACCAACGTTAGAAAATCCCTTGAAAGACCATTCGCAAAATGAACGGATTTGGATGACTTAGAAAGGAATGGATGAAACTTGTTTTCATCCTCTTCCCGATTCTTTACTTCTTCTACAATCGAAATTCGGGGTGTGTCAGTTGGCGACTCCGCTAGGGATTCTCATAAGAGAGTCAGGCCTAGTTGGAGTTTATACCCATATTCACTATTTAATAACATCCAAACATTATGTCTTTGATTTCAAACATAAACAGTTCCCTACCCAAAGCATAACAGTAACAATAATAATAATAATAATAATAATAATAATAATAATAATAATAATAATAATAATAATAATAATAATAACAACAACAACAACAACAACAACAAAACAATAATAAGCATATCATTTCATGCGTATATATCAACATGCATACATATTTACTGTATTTACATTCACGGTATTTACAATACTTTATTTAAATATTGTCTTTATATTTCTGCATTTTCATTACTGTAGACTATCTCCAACACACGAGCACTCACTTTGCATTGCATATCAACGATGGAAAAACCTAATCCGTAACCCTCTTAGGGATAGAAAGGCCGACAATAGGGGCTGAAGTTGGTGAGGTCGTGACACCAATCTAAGCCCTGAAAACCCTTAAGTTAGAAAGAGAAGTTAGTATAAGTAAAGTCGGGGGTTGCATCCCCCGAGATCCGGCTACGAACCTCTTCTCGCTCGGACCACCAACCAAAGATGGATGTTCCCCTGGGGAGGACGCCGGAGGTTTGAAGGTATGGGAACTGAGTTTTTTAGGATGCTCTAGAAGAAAAGACAAAGTTGTATTTAGTGAACCTATGATAGAGGAAAGCCAAAACATGTTCTACTTAGGACACAATGTTGGAGAGAGACATTTAATTCTGATGTCAGTATATCATTACCTTGAAACCTTACAAAATGATGTACTTCTAAGAATAATAAAGAATGGAATAGTCAAAATATGAATTTTCATTCTTTTTTTTTTTTATAAGCCTGCTCACAGTCTCTAATTGTATCTAAATAAATTGACTATTGAACAAGCCAAGGAAAAGAGTAAAGAGAATCCTTATTATGACTATACGGGGCTTTATTAGACTTAGAAACTTTATTTTGTTCGGATTCAAGCCTTGCTTCAGTTTGGGGTCGACAATAACTAAGAATTAATATAAGATTTCCATTAAAACCATATAAAAGTGTCAAATCAAGTCTGTAATTATAAACAAAGTACACTCCATCTGTGGAGTAGTCATGACAAAATTCTATATGGTTGTAAATTATAAAATTTAGAAACTAATGGAAATCTCATCTCAAACTAAGTCATAGTCAAACCACAAATGCCTATGTAAGAAAAATACTAACACGACTATCGTCTAAGTAGGAAAAATTGCACCGCATAAGACACCTACCTCCCGTTCGCCAGTTCATACTCGGGTGCAAGCACGATAGCCTATCCTAATGGAGGATATAGAAGATTGGCCAAGTGAACCTATTAGGGTAGTCCAACTGAAATGAGATATGATTGTATTGAAATAATCCGTGGGTCAGATTTTTGAACTCCTGCAGCAACTTTAACACTCTCAATAGAACCTTGTAACCCCTGTTCAAACCCCGAACCCAATGGAACCAGTAACCAACCATCAGCCCTCCATTTCCCAAGGCCCTAGCCTGGTTATCGAAGAAACAATCCCTACTGTACCTCAGCCACAAGTCACTCCAACTGTGACTGACCCAAACCCAAGTACCATTTCAGCTAAACCAAATATTATCCCAGTTGTACCAAAAACCAATGATCAATTCAAAAGAAAGGTAAAAGAGCAATTCAAGAAAACACCACAAAATATCCCTACTGACATACAAACTACTACGAATGCAAAGAGAACTCTAGGAAGTAAAGAGGAGAGACTCAGGATCTAATGTCCAATTCTTCAAGTTGACCACTCTACCCTAAGTAAAGTTCCCTGTCAACTTTGTCATACCCACATTCATGGAATACAATGATTCAGGGTGCCCAGACTGGCACATCTATAAGTATAAAATGAGATGGGAGCGTATATCCACAACGAGGCATTAGCCATCCAACTCTTCCAAGAATCGTTAGACGGACGTGTTACTCATTGGTACTCGATAATAGAACATTCAATGGTGAAGACGTTCCTTGACATAGTCAAGGTTTCCTGCGAACAATATGGCTATAATTAGGAAGTATCACCAAATAAGATTTCTCCCCAAACCTTGACTAAGAAGAGTGGTAAAAGTTTTCGAGAGTATGTTGTCTGATGGAGGGATAGAGTTGTACAAGTAGTACCCCCAATGAAGGAGGCCGAGATGGTCCAAAAGTTTATTCAGGCTCATCATGACCCTTACTACGAGCCTTAACTGAACACACTGGATAAACCATTTATACAACGTGATACTTCGAATGGAGTACATAGAAAAAGGCATTAGGACTGGCAAAATTCAGAAACTAACTGAGCAGGAACATAAGAGAGCAGCACCTAACAAAAAGGACCCCGAGGTTACAAATGGTAGGCCAGGGTCAAAGAAACCAATAGAACTTCCACTCTTAGTACAAACCCCAAAAACCAAATCCTCCCAAGTTTGAAAACCAAATCCTCATAAAGCAACCACCTCAATATGCACCACCCCCTCAATATGCACCACCACCACCTCAATTTACACCACTGCCTCAATTTGCTCATTTTCCAACTCTAGCATACAACCCATATCCATATCAACCTCCTTATAAAGCTTCGCCACAACCTCCAAACCCATCCAACTACCAACAGAATTATAAACCAATCAGAAGTACAGAGAACCAAGGAAATTCACTCCTCTCCCTTTAACCTTTTCTCAAATCTTCGGGGAATGTATTAAGAATAAAATGCTTAAGCCTATACCCCCAAAACAACCAAACATCAATAGCCCATACTATAATCCAAACCAGTTTTGTGCTTATCATTCTGGAGCACTGGTTCACCATATTGATAACTACATCACTCTGAAACACAAAATAGAAGATTTAATACAAGTCAAGGTGATATGTTTCCCAAAGAAGGGAGAGGCATCTCAGCCTAATTTTCAGCAAAACCTGTTGCCCAAGCATGATAACTCAATTGCAATTGTAAATATGGTCGAAGGAGGTTAGGAGACCGATTCAAATGATTATACCAAAATGAAAGACCCCAATTTCATGCGTACGTCAATTTAGTTGCATATAGAGCATTTAGAAAAATTCGAAGTAAAAATGTGCAAATTAAAAATCCAAATTAAAAGTTTAGGGGTAAATTTGCAAATTTAGAAACATTCAATCCAAACTTTGGGAGGTAAATTGGCATTTAACTTCTTACTTAAAAAGTTTAAGGGGTGAAATTACAAATGAAGAAAATCATAAATGATGAATTTGGATTAAAATAAAGATTACAAAAGAGCAATTTAACAAAAAGATTTTTAAAACACATATATACACATATGTTCGTGGGTGTGTGCCTTGAGAACCGAAGACAGAACAGCGAGAGATCGGCAACGTGGCAATCGGGTGATCAAGCTCAATCCACTAATTACATGCATATATATGTATCAAGGCAGTAGTGATTAGGAATTGCAGGAGAACAATCGAGAAAAATGCTCAGAAAATCATAGAGAGAGAGGAGAAGGTTCGGGATGGTGGATTCAGTTTGTTGTTGTTTCTCCGGCGTGGGTGTGTTAGCATCGTCGTCCTCTTCTTTCCGGTGACCGTGTGTGGATGTGTGTCACCGTGGGTGGGTATGTAGGTAATCGAATAAGTGTGTGTGTGTGTGTGTCGATGGAATCCAAACAAAAAACAGAGAAGAGAGAGAGGAGTCGGTTGTCGTAGGGGGTGTCGCCGGTGAGGTGGTGTGAGAGTCGTCGACGGTGATCGACGTGCGTGTATGTGTGTGTTGTCGGTCAGTCGTGGACGATGTGTGTGTGATCGTGGGCTCTGTGTGTGTGTCATCGTCGGTAAGGGTCGTTCGGTCCGGTAGTGCATGGGGTGTCGGTCTCCGGCAACGGGGGTGTGATCGGTAATGGTATAGGAGTGTGTGTGTTCTGTCAATGGTAATTGTGCGTGCGTGTATGTGTGTATGTGTGTGATTAGTATGTGGTCGCCGGTGATCGGTAAGGGTGTAGGAGCATATGTACAAACGGTTGCAATAGGGAGAATGGTTGGTGTCGATTGGCTGGCCGGGGTAAGTGGAAACCAGTGAGGGAGAGGTGTCGACGGCTGAAATAAAACAGAGACCAAAACAGAAACGACCGGCGGTGGAAACGTGGGCGATCGACTGAACTCAAACCGAAACAGGAGCAGGAGAGAGAGAGAGAGAGTGTGTGTGGGTGTGTGTCGGCTGAAAACCCAGAATAAATAAATAAATAAATACACACAAACAACCCCAATAAAAATCCATCTCGCGGCCGACGGACGATTCGGAACAGGTAAAAATCTAAATCGATTATTTTTGTCGTTAAATTTAAATTATTAGCATTAACGGTTTTGCAAACATAATAGTAATCCTCGCAATCGTAATAATACGACATGAATCGCAAATCTAAATAAATTGGTACAGTAATTTTAAACAGAGCGAAATTAACCAAATAATAATTTTACATAAAATATTAATTTAAGCCCTGTCACTACTAGGTTCGCGGGCACCGGAGTAACGCTAGAGTATAGTCGGTAAAAGCTGTTCGGAGCGGGTAGCCAGGTGAGTGTACTGTCTTCTTGTCAAACTATTTTTCTATATATATATATATATGATGACATATGTATTTACATAAACTGTACAAATTTATAATTGATATGGATCAAGCAGGATTTGGGTGAGTTGATAAACTGGATTTTCTAAAGATTTCGATGGTTTTCGAAAAGAAGTTGAAAATAATTTTTTGTTGGATTTCGGTGAAATCAGATGGTATTTTTAAAAGAGAATAGAAAATATCGGTTTTTCAAAAAAATGCCTGGTTTTCTATAAATAAAGGGTGGAAAAATGGTTTTGATAAAATTAGACGTTTTCTTTAAAAGAAGGTGTGAAATATGATTTTTGGATTTAAAGGTTGGTTTTGAGGAAAAGAGATAGACGTGGTGATTTGACGATGTTGAGGAGACGATATTTATTGAGCTATGATTCGATGATGTTGTATTTGATTTGACGATGCCATAGTATTTATCCGCTTCGGCGGAGTGATGTTTATCCGTTTCGGCGGAGTGATGTTTATCTGCCTCGACAGAGTGATATTAGATGATTATACTGCGCAGTGATTATCCACCTCAGTGGAATGATGGGTGTTCTTAGGAAGGAAAATCCTACGGGTGGTACGGTACCGTTGCAACTCCCGATCGTGAGGTTAAATGATCACTAGGGCTGGTCAGAGTGTGTGTTTGAGGTGTGTGTTTAAGGTGTGTGTTTGAGGTGTATGTTTGAGGTGTGGTGTTTTACGTATATTGGCTGACTTGATATTTATTATCATGGTGATTGGTATGATTTTATACTAGATGGATTTAAATGAAACTTCTCTATATCGCTTTATTTTTACTATTTATATACTGGAGACTTTACGAGCTATGTAGTGTTTATATACTTACGCTTGATCCATTTAGATGTTAAAGATATGAATTCTTATTATAAAATATTTTTACTAAGAAGATAGTACACTCGCAGGTGAAGCAGATAGGAGTCGGTTAATCCCCTACTGGCACTAGTTAGAGTCATGCGGGGCAGGTGTTGGAGTCATAAGAGAGTAAATTTGAGATGAGCTGTCTGAGGATAAACCTAAGGGAGGTTCATGAGATTTGTTTTGTTGTTCTTATTTGGGACAGATGTATTCTTATAGTATGAACTTATTATTATTATTATTATTATTATTATTATTATTATTATTATTATTATTATATATATATATATATATATATATATATGACGTATAGATGAAGGTTTGTATATTGTCGTAATTAAATTGGTCAGGCAAGTGTTGTCATGTCGACGTCACGCCTACCCTACGGTGATGGGTGTCCGGGGTGGGGTGTGACACGAAATATGGAAAACTGATCCCAAACCACTAGGAATAGTATGGGTAAAGGCTTGAAATTACCCTAAAGCCTACTAGATAAACATATCAGTCTCACCTATAAATGATAGATGATAGGTATGATCCACCTACGTATTTTCAAACCGAATTAAGTTAGTTTTCGAGCGTTTATATAGTATTTTATTATGTTTTAATTAGTTTTCATACCTTTTTTATAAATCAGATGTGTGGGGTATAAAGATAGAAAACTGGAGCGAAAATGATGAGATCGAACCAAAGCGAGTCGAAGTTACGGTGGATAAATAAGCTCGGAGGCTAAAATATGAAACAGGCCCACCGCCTAGGCGGTGAAGAAGCTGAGAAAAGAGAAAATGTTACTGACGGACCACCGCCTAGGCAAATATTCCTTCACCTAGGCAAAAATCTAGAAGAGAACGAAGATGGGCTACTGACAACCGATCGCCTAGGCGGAGAAATCCACCGCCTAGGCGAAAATCCAACATAATGTTCTTCCACATCCACCGCCTACTTCACCACCTAGGCGATCAACCAAATCGACCTAACTCCACCTAGGCGAAGAATCCACCGCCTAGGCAGAAATCCCCTGCACAGTTTTGAGATATTTTTAGATACTTTTAGGATATTTTGGATATAAATACCCCCCTCTCCTCCCCCGTCTTCGGCCTCTATTGAATTTTTTAGCCCCTTAGGCTATATATAAGGGTATATTTAGGAGTTTTAGAAGTGGAGCTCACATCCCGAAGTGGAGAAGACGGAGAATCGATCGTTTAGCGTTCTTAGCGGTTTATCTTCAGAGGAGGCTAAGTTCTTCGATTGTTTTTCCTTATTTCTTTTTCTTAGGATCATGTGGGCATGTTTAGATCGATTTATATGTTTATGCGGCTATGGTCATGAGTTAAATATGGATTGTAGTAAGGATTAACGGTATATTTATAAATATGTTTGTTTGGATGATTTCGGTGTTGCATTTATGTTTGTTCTTCGTAATTTGATTGTGTTTATCATATTTTTTGTTTATTATGATTAAAATGGTAAATGGAGAATACGGGGTTTTGAAAAACCCCGGATTCGGATTAGGATAAATAAACGCCACGATTCTATAACCCGGTCAGGGTTTGAATCGTGGACAATCGATGACGTTGGAGTAAGACTCATGCGACCTAGGGTCGTTAAGACGTTGAGGAGGACTTCTTCTTTGACTCAAAGTTGAGTTATATCCCTCGTCTTACACTCGGGAGAGGTAGCGAGGGAGTTTTAGAATGGAAATTGTCGATAGAGTAAATACAACGCGACGATCCAATAACCCGGGAGGGAGTTGGATTGTGTGCAATCAATAACGTTGGGCGAGACTCAAGTGACCTAGGGTCGTTAATACATTGAGGGGGATTTCTTCGTTAGCTCAAAGTCATGTATTCTCCCGTCTTACACTCGGGAGAGATGGCGGTAGAGTTTACGTGCCGAGGTTGTCAAATAGGTCGAACACCGTAAATGTGAGTAAATCGAAATCGAACACGTATTTGTAAACACGTTAATCCCTAGGAAATTCTTCACCCTAAAACATATTAGCACATTAGTGTAGTTAATTTAAGTTATATTAGTATTAGTTTAATTAATTAATTACATTTGTTTTTCGCCTAGAAAAAATTAGGTCACGACAAACACGGTATTCGATAGTAACAACACCAATCCCTATGGATACGATAACCCGATCTTTCACGATCACATTATACTAAAACTTAGACCTCGTATACTTGCGAGTGTAAGTAGCGGCGTATTTTACACCCTACCAATAGACCTATTTATCTTGCCGATTGGGTAATTGAATTCGACTAAGAAGACAATAAGGGTAGTGGACATATGATAGATGAAAATCCATAATTAAATAGGTGGAGAAAGAGGAACATCTCAAGGGCAAAAAGAACTAGACCAAATGTGGGGTGAAATTGATACGGTAAATAGGGATGTCACCAACATAGCTGTTGTTGTTGAGCAGGTCTTGAGTGTGTACCAACCACCCGAGAAAGAACCTCCAAAAAATGAAATATTACTCCCACCTAAGAAAATATTTAACCTCAATTATCCAAGTCAGGATGACGAAGAGGATAAATCTAACCAAGCCTCGGAAACCTAGTTGTAAAATAATTCCCCTACTAAGGAGAACTTCAGCACCCAAGGTAGACAATCAATATATCTAAATCAGAACAATCCCTGGATTAACATGCTCGACTGTGGCTTCATGAAGCTAAACATTGACCAGACTTGGGCTTAGAAGTTTCTCATTTCACCGTACAATTGTAAGCTTGTCCGAACCTAATAATGATCCGAACCAAAACCATGCTAACCTTCGAAACACCAAAGCAAGAAATGGTGAAGGACTTGAAAGAGGTACCTTGGAACTACTCTACAATTATCAAAACCAATATTGTAAGGATAGAAGACCAAGTAGACGAGATCGGAGGTATTACTCGGAGTGGGACAATATTTGTCGCCCCAAACCTACTGAAAGTACCAAATAAAGAACCCAAAGGTATCCCTACCAAAACTGTCATTGAGTAGGAAGTACAAGAATTCGTAAAGGCAATTAAGAACATTGAGTAAAAGGTCGTCAAGCAATTAAGCAAAGCACAAGCACATATTTCGATCCTATCTTTGCTAATGACCTCTGAAGTAAATCGAAATGTACTACTGAAAGTCCTCAATGAGGCTCATGTACAAAGCTCCATATCACAAGATCACTTCACTAATATAGTGGAGAATATCCTCAGTACCAATCTCATAACCTTTACTAATGACGAGATACCCTCTGAAGGAATTGGGCACATCCAACCTCTCAATATATCAATGCAGTATCGGGACTTCATCCTCTCTAGAGTTCTGGTAGACAACGAGTTCGTGCTCAACATATGCCTTCTAAGTACGCTGAAGAAAATAGGGGTAAACAAGGACCAAATCCAGAACACAACTATTATTATCAGAGCCTTCAACGGTGAGAATAGAGAGTCTATGGGAGAAATTATGCTACCAACCATTATAGGCCCAGTCACTTTTCAATTAGACCTGCATGTCTTAAACATATCAGCTGCCTATAACCTGCTCCTCAGAAGGCCCTAGATACACTCAACTGGGGCAGTTCCCTCATCCCTCCACTAGAAGATAAAATTCATCTTTGAGGATAGTATTATCACCATCTATGCTGAGAGAGATCATGCCATCAATCGAACCCCTATTGAACATGTGATAGTAGTTGAGCATGCCAACCAAGCAGCTTCCTTCTAGGCATTCGATATTGCTAGTACTTCATATGTTTGAGAAGGAAGTCTACCACCAATACCCAGATTGTTCGTTGCTACCATTCTGTTAGCTACCCACATGAACAGCAACCCGAAGATAGACATTAACAAGGGAAAAGCAAGAATACAATCCATGTTAGGGATTCGACAGAAGCCAGACATCTACGAACTGGGATTTAATCCAAGCTTAAATAGGGGATTCGGCAAATGACCTTGGAGGAATGGAGAACTGGGGATGATACCTCATATCCGAGTCAATTTTCCGTTCGCCACTAGCACAATCCAAGTTGATAAAGAAGAGAAGAAGACAAACAAGACTTCGTGATAGTCCCCTACCGATCCAAGCCTAAACTTCCAGTACCATTGTCAGAGGAGTCAATTTGCATGATCAACAAAAATGGGGATGACGTCAGAGTAGTAGAGCCAGCTAGCAGCCTTAGATATTAGAAAGCTCTTCCAATCCTAGTATGACGAGAAAATTGGTAATCAACAAGCATTTGTAACATCTCTTATTTACCTAGCCACTAGATATCAAAGATTATAATATCTCTAGGCTCCTTTTGACTGTTTGAATTTCACTTTTTGTATTGCAATACTAGACATGCTAAGATAATAACATATTTAAAATCAAACTTGTGTGTTCACTTTACAGGCACCTAAATAAACTTGAATATGATCCATATAATAATAAACCACCTCTTCCCAATGAGTACGATTTAGACAAGAAAATAAATCGGGAGTTATTGAAAATCAAGACGGAAGATGATCCTACTCCTAAGAAACCCGAGGAGATACGAAGAATCCTAGAAAGAATTAAAGAATGACCTATCCCGAGTCAAGACGAGACCAATACAGTAAACCTAGGGATTCAAAAAATCCAAAGGAAATGAAGATTGGGAAGTCAGTCACTAGCCAAGAGCGAGAAGACCTGATATCCTTGTTAAATAAATATCAGGATGTTTTCGCATGGTCTTATGATGACATGGTAGGACCATCAACTGACATCGTGACACATAAACTTCCCATCAAGGAGGAAGTCAAGCTAATCAAGTAGAAACTCTGGAAGATACGACCTGATATCAGCCTGAAAGTTAAAGAAGAGATTGTGAAGCAGTTTGAAGCTCGCCTCATCGAAGTCTATACTTACTACGAATGGTTAAGTTATATAGTGCCAGTACCCAAGAAGGACGGCAGAATTCGGGTCTGTATTGATTATAGAGGCCTCAACAGAGCAAACCCGAAGGATGACTTCCCACTGCTAAATATCCACATCATCCTAGACAATACTGCCAGGTATAGGATTTTATCCTTTGTGGATGGATTCTGTGGGTTCAACCAAATCTTAGTCTACAAGCAAGACAAGCACAAGACCGTCTTCACAACGCCTTGGGGATATTCGATCTATGCCATTTGGACTTAAGAACGCATGAGAAACTTATCAGAGAGCCATGACAACCTTGTTCCATGACATGATCCACAAAGAAATGGAAATATACGTGGACGACATGATAGTAAAATCGAGGGAAAACGAAGACCATCTGGAATATTTGAAGAAAATGTTTAATCGCCCCTAGAAGTTCCAACTAAAACTCCACCCGGCTAAGTGTGCATTTAGAGTAGTATCTAGTAAGCTACTAGGATTCACAGTCAATCGATAAGAGATCAAAATTGATCCCACCAAGATAAAATCCATAGTTGAAATACCTGCACCTAGAACGGAAAAGAAAATTCATGGTTTCCTTGGGAGAGTGAATTTCATCGCCTGTTTTATTTTGGAACTAACAACAACAAGTGAACCAATCTTCAAACTGCTGAGAAAGGAATCAAATGAAAAATGGAACAAAGAATGCAAGGTTGCCTTGGAGAAAGTCAAAGCGTATTTGTTGAACCTTTCTATCCTGGTACCACCCCAACAAGGAAGACTATTGTTTATATACCTTATCGTCCTCGAAACTTCTATGGGTACAATGTTGGGACAGCATGACAGTTCAGGTAAGAAGGAACAAGCCATCTACTATATTAACAAAAGATTTCTATCATACGAAGAAAGATACTCGGAACTAAAGAAAACTTGTTGCGCGTGAGCTTGGACTGCTCAAAAGTTGCATCACTATTGGTTGTACTTCACTACTCACTTAATAACCAAAATGGATCATCTCAAGTACATATTTGAAAAGCTTGCGCTCACCAGAAGAATATCCAAGTGGAAAATGTTGCTGATCGAGTTCATATTGTATATGTAACTCAGAAAGCAGTCAAAGGCCAAGCAATCGCTGACCAACGTGTTGATAACCCAAGAGCCGACGACAGATCCATGGAGAGTGAGTTTCCCAACGAACTTGTTGCATTGTTAACTAGCGATAAGAACAAGAAGATTTGACAAATGTACCTCGATGGAGCTAACAACTCGAAAGGGACTGGCATCAATGCCATCCTAATCTCTCCGTAAGGTTAATACTTTTCAGGCCCAGCTAAGCTGAAGTTCACCAACACCAACAACACCGCCAAGTACTAGATGCTTACATTATGGGTTTAGAGTTGGCCAACAACTTGAAAATCAAAGAACTGATAGTATATAGGGACTCAGAGCTGATCGTAAATCAGATCACCAATAAGTATGTGAAAAAAGATGCCGAACTGGTCCAGAACAACAACTACTTGCTTGACTTTTGTGAAGCATTCTCAAAAATCGAGTTCGAACACGTACCATAGCTTAAGAATGATTTCTATGATGCCCTCACAATGTTAGGATCCATGATATCAGTGATCAATGACCAAAATGAGGAGCTTCCCATTACTGTCAAGATATACCGATAATTAGCTCGTTGTGATCAAGTATAGGCTGAAAAGGACGAGGAACCTTGGTACATAGATATCCTAAGATTCTTAAGAATTCAAAAATATCCTGAAGGAGCCGATAGCGCGAGTCGGAGAACTTTACAAAGACTAGCGGGCCAATTCTTTCTCAACAGCAACACGCACTATAAGAGATCACCAAACTTGGGTCTCTTAAGGTGTATCGGCGCGAGAGGCAATACAACTCATGAAAGAGGTTCATAGCGAAGTGTGTGGACCACATATGAGAGGATTCATGTTGTCCAAGAAGATCCTATGAACTGGCCACTTTTGGTTAACCTTGGAGAGCGATTGCATAAACCTTTTGAGAAGATGTCAAAGATGTCAAGTGCACGGTGACCAGATACATTTATCCTCAACAGACTTGAATTGTCTAGCAGCCCCGTGGCCTTTCTTAATGTGGGGAATGGACACCATAGGTCCAATAACGCTAATGGCACCAAGTGGATGCTTATTCATTCTAGTAGCTATAGATTACTTCACTAAATGGGTAGAGGCAATTTTACTTACTCATGTCATCAAGAGGACCGTAACGAGGTTCTTTAAGGAGAATATTTTGTCACGTTACAGAGTACCTCAAGCCTTGATCTCCAACAACGCTCAAAACCTGAAAAGAGGTATGATGAAATCCATCTATACTCCGTTCAAGGTAGAACACATGAACTCTACGCCCTACCGGCCAAAAATAAATGGAGCAGTAGAAGCCGCCAACAAGTACATCAAAACCATCTAGGGTACAATGATAGATAACCACAAGGAATGGGATGAGATGTTCCCATCTGCCTTGATTAAACATTGGTCAGAACATCAACCGGAGCCACGATGTACTCATTAGTATATGGAACAGAAGTCGTGATTTCAGTAGAGGTACAAATTCCATCTCTTAGGATTCTAGTAGAAGTCGAGTTAGATGAGGTCAAGTGGGTACAACAGAGACTTAACCAACTACGCCTAATAGACGAAAAGAGACTCACTGCTATATGCCACAAATAATGCTATTGAAAGATAATGACTAGAGCTTACAACAAGAAGGTTCATAGTAGCGCGTAAATTATGCTGCTACTTACTCTCGCAAGTATACAAGGTCTAAGTTTTAGTATAGTGTGATCGTTAAGATCAGGTTATCGTATCCACAGGGATTGTTGTCGTTACTATCGAATACCGCGTTTGTCGTGACCTAAGTTTATCTAGGCGAAAAACAAATGTATTTAATTAATTTAACTAATACTAATATATCATAAATTAACTACACTAGTATGCTAATATGTTTTAGGGTGAAGAATTGCATCGGGATTAACGTGTTTACAAATACGTGTTCGATTCCGATTTACTCACATTTACGTTGTTCGACCTATTTGACGACCTCGGTACGTAAACTCCACCGCCACGTCTTCCAAGTGTAAGACAGGAGAATACATGACTTTGAGCCAACGAAGAAGTCCCCCTCAACATCTTAACGACCCTAGGTCACGTGAGTCTCGCCCAGCGTCATTGATTGCACACAATCCAACTCCCTCCTGGGTTATTGGATCGTCGCGTTATATTTACCCTATCGACAATCTCCGTTCTAAAACTCCCTCACCACCTCTTTTGAGTGTAAGACAAGGGATATAACGCAACTTCGAGTCAACGAAAAGGTCCCCCTCAATATCTTAACGACCCTAGGTAACATGTGTCTAGCCCCACGTCATCGATTGTCCACAATGCAAACCTCGATCGGGTTATAGAATCGTAGCGTTTGTTTACCCTAATCCGAATCCGGGGTTTGTCAAAACCCCGTATTCTCCATTTATCAATCCAAGCATAATAAACAAACAATACGATAAATACAATCAAACTACGAAGAACAAACATAAACGCAACACCGAAATCATCAAAACAACGTATTTATAAATATAATGTTAATCCCTACTACAATCCATATTTAACTCGTGGCCATAGTCACATATACAATAAAATAACGAGCTAAACATGCTCACATACTCCTAATATAAAGAAATAAGGAAAAACAATCGAAGAACTTAGCCTCGTCCAAAGATAAACCGCTAAGAACACTCTACGATCGATTCGCCGTCTTCTCCACTTCAGGATGTGAGCTCCACCACTAAAATCCCTAACTATACCCTTAGATATAGCCTAAGGGGCTCAAAAGGCCATGGGGAAAAGAGAGTTCTCGGCCAAGGGGGAGGAGATGGGATATTTATTGCAAAAATATCTCAAAAATATCTAAAAATATCTCAAGACTGTGCAGGGCAAATCCACCTAGGCGGTGCAAATTGCGCCTAGGAGGAGTTAGGTCGATTCAGTCTGATCGCCTAAGCAGTGAAGTAGGCGGTGGACTAGGAGAACATTCTGTTGAAATTCCGCCTAGGCGAGTGGCTGTTAGTAACCCTTCTTCGTCTTCTGCTGGATTTCCGCCTAGGCGATAGAATCTTCAATTTTAGCCTCCGAGCTTGTTTCATCTTTTAGCCTCCAAGCTTTTTTATCCACCGTAACTTCGAACCGCTTTGGTTCTATCTCATCATTTTATCTTCAGTTTCTTATCTTTTTGCTCCACACACCTGATTTATACAAAAAGATAAAAACTAATTAAAACATAATAAAAATAATTATAAACATATTCAAAAACTAACAAATTCGGATTGAAAATAGATAGGTTTTTCACACCTATCAGTTCATCCAAGAATCCATACTACAGGCGAATTAGTACTAAAGGAGATCTTCCCATTCCAAGACAAAGCAAAGGAAAAATTCAGGCCAAACTGGGAAGGACCATTCGTCGTCAAGAAAGTGTTAGGACATGGGGCCATAATAATGCAAGAGATGGATGGAGAAGAGTTACCATAGCCCATTAATGCTGATATGATAAAGAAGTTCTACCCCTGAAAAAGAAAAACCCAGACTCACAATAGGAAGGAAGTGAGGGCAAAAAAGGGTATAAAATTAGTACGATTTGCGGACGTAGTGAAAACCCAAAAAGGCACTACAGGAAAAAAAAGTTAGGATTGTAGCAAGATACAAAACCACTGACCTAGTAAAAACCCAAAAAGGCGTTGAGGAGCAAAAATGTGATAATCAGCCTTAGTGAAAACCTGAAAGGGCGCTAAGGGAAAAAATGGCAAACACAAGCAATAAAAAAACAAAACAACAAGAGAAATCGAATTTTAGCCAAAACTTTGCTTATCTGAGAATTTTGGATTTGTCTAAAAACCAACATGATACAACTAGGCTGACTACATTAAAGAAATTTAACTGATAATGCTACCAACTTTGGGATACAAAAGAAGACGGGTTGGAAGCTGCTAGAGATTTGGAAGCCTCTAATAAGTAACCAAGTCTAAGTTTATACTCTTAAAGAAAAGTGAACTTCTAAAAATGGATAATATACTTGACTATGCAATTCTTGTTTAGAAAACTCTAACTTCTGATTGTTTTATGCTATGTTCTTTCATGACTAACATTTGAGTACAAATGAGTAGAAAAGACAAAATGACATAAGAGCAGAGTAACGGAAGCAAGACAAACTTGACAAATTACCCAAAACCCAATTCGGCATAAGGATATCTCACGTCATCACCAAATCAGTCATACACAATGCCTCAAATTCCCACGATAGCTAACAATAACAATACAACCTCTAAGAATACTATCATGTGATCTAAATTCATTAAGAAGCCATAAAACGGGAAAAACACTGTGCACCATAGGACGCCAGGTTTTCAACCACAAGACAAGTGTGGTACACTTCAAAGACTACCTCCAAGAAACATCCTTAACAAAAGAAAAAGACTATCACCAGACGAAGGTATGCCAACTCTCGAAGAAACAAGTTGGTATACACTGTTCAAACGACAAGTTCGAGGAATGGGGACGGGGCTTTTTTTTATTCTAACAATAGTTTGACAGACAAAAATGCAGGAACTGAACACGTTCATCAAAATGCCGGCTTACAAAGATAAAACATTTGAAGCAAAGAGGACTAAGACAAAATGAGGAAGTTCACATTCAAATTCCGACAAACAGTAAGTCTTGACAATACAGGTAATCACTCTTACCAACCCCTAATTAGATACAATTCACAAAATTGCACGACTAGCAGTTTACACCATTCGGCAAACTCACGAATTCGTCACCCCGACAAATGGCGAGACAAACCAATTTAGCTTCACAATCTTATAGCTAATCAATCTCCTCCCCATCCCATTGGCTGGGGTATACTTCACACTATCGATAATCACAAATCACACAATAGGAAGTGTCGGATTAGTTTCTCCAATGTAACTTATCCAGTCGTCACCTTAGTCTACGACTGGGACACATGTCATCCCGTCTATGTTTTCCAGATGGGAACTATGCGTCAGCTCGATTCTAGGCAGTGTTTGAGATACGTAGAAAACTCTCACGGGTTTGGTTGACAAATTTGGACTCACCAAAAGCCTTAGGAACTACGTGTTAGCCTGATTCCCAACAACGTCCGGGATATGTAGGAAACCCTCGTGGGTTTGGTTGATAAATTCAAACTCATCAAAGAAACAGGAACTACGTGTTAGCCTGATTCCTGGCAACGTTTGGGATACAAAGGAAACCCTCATGGGTTTAGTTGACAAAATCCCAACCATGTGCAATGAACTATGTGCCGACCTAATTCTCAACTATCTGAGATACGTAGGCAACCTTTACATGGTTCGGACACGTCCTTTAAGTTGCAAACTATTTATGGGCATTGAACTTAGTGTCAATCAGATTCCCTGTGCAAAAATACCCTGTAGCATTTCAACCAGATCTTTGGTCGATCAACAATGAACGTAAGAAACCCAAGTGGGTTCGGTCGAAATAAAAAATAAAAAAATAAAAAAAAATAAAAAAAAAAATAAAAAAGGACGAGTATCATCTTCATGATGCTCTCTCAACCCTAGACCAGGGAACATCTCTAGGAATAGTTCATTGACCCTCTTGAGAAAAGATATATACGCTCTCCTTGTTCACCAAATAATAAACGATGCCTAAACCATGAAACTACGTCCAATCTGACTCTTGCCAAAACCCAGGATACATATGAAACCTTCTATGTTGAGCATTGACAAAAATCCCACGTCAATCAAGATTAAATCACATCATAAAACACTAAAAATCCTCATGTAGTTGCGCCAAACCATACATCCCCCACTTAGATTCCAAATGATGAATCCCCCAATCATTTGGAATTGAACCAGATCAAATATGACAATTACCCAACAATCCGTATCTGACCATACTAGACTTTAACTAGCCAAGGAAGAATTAGGTATTAACTTGAGTCTTAGTAAACACTAGGATAGGCAAAACCTTTACAGATTGGGTTGTCACCTTAAGCAAAATTTCTTCATCCTCAACAGACTGTGCTTCGACCTGTCCTTGGTAAACCACCTAGGTACATAGGAGACCCAAGCCAGTCCGATCAAAACCAGAGAGATATCCGCATCATGATATTCTCTTTGCCCTATATCGGGACACATCTTTTGAGAAGTCCCTTGACTTCCTTGAGAAGCTGACTACCAATTTTTTTGTTAAGAAGACAAGAAAAGATCTTGTGCTCAAACTACATGTCAACCTGATCCTCAATAGATTACCAAGGTACGTATGAAGCCCTTACGGGTACGATTGACAATATGAGATAGCACAATGAGGACCAAACTACATTTCGACTAGATTCCTAACCTAGGAACTTAGTGTATGTAGGAAAGCCAAGTGGGTTTTGGTCATCCGACGATTACTAGCCAGAACCAGTGATGCCAATAATACCAAAAAAACAACAATGGGGATTTCCAAACTAAAATGGACACTACAAATTGCACGCTCAGTTCAGGATACAAAGGTGACCCATAAGGGCTCTGTCGTATCCTTGGAAAATACAGGAAACAGTCATGTACCCAACTAGAGTTGGGGTACATTATATTCGTTTTCTTAAATCTAGAATCTGAGACGGCACTAGCCCCAGCTAGAGTTGGGGCATATTATATCCAGTTTCTCCGTTAAGACTCTGTGATAAGAGTTACCTCAGCAAGAGTTGGAACACATTATATTAGATTTTCTCCCAGTAGAGTTTCTTGATATAAGACTCGCACTAATCCCAATCATAATCAATGCAAAACTTCAAAAATATGAAAACTATAATCCCTGGAAATGAACAAGCATCGTCAAGCCTCAGTCTATGACTGAGGCATATTTTATCCAAGGTTAAAATTTTCCTCAAAAAGTTTTCTAGTCCTCATCAGACAGTCCCATGTGGAATGTTGATAGGTGTAAATTACCTGTCTATTTCTAAACCGAATATTGTTAGTTTTCGAGTACGTTTAGTACTTTTTAGTATATTTTTATTTTTTTTGTATTAAAACAGGTGTATGGGTGAAAATGTATGAAATCGGAGCATAAACGATGAAATCGTATCGAGAACGGCGATAAACAAGAAAGAAGACAAGATTCTGAAAACAGCAGCCTACCGCCTAGGCATCCAGACCACCACCTAGGCAGTGAAAATATAGAGAAGACCCTATCTTGCTGATTACCCAGTAGCACGGTGGTGAAACATCAGGATGGTCCTTAATACACTGAATTCTCCACCGCCTAGACGAACATTAAACCGACATACCCACCACTGCGGCGGTCAGCTCTGCACCAGAATAGATATTTTTTAGGATATTTTGCTTATTTATACCCCCATATCTTTTCCTCTCCTCTTCCTTCTTCCGTCCATAGGAGACCCCTTAGGGTTCCTATATTATTAGAGAGTGTTTTGGGGGAGCTCACACAAATCCAAAGGGGAAGAACACAAAGTAACGAAGGAAAAGCGATCATGGAATGCTCTTAGCGACAAATCTTAAGATTATGGCTAGTTTCTCTCGTTTTCCTCTTCATCTCTTATCTTAGGATTATTGTTTGAGCATGTTTAGCTCATTTTACATTGTATAAACAGTTAGGACCATGAGCTAAACATGGATTGTAATAGAGCTTAACATATTATTTATGAAAATATAGTTTTGGTGAAGTTTGTGTTTCGTTTATGGTTGTTCCTTATAATTTCAATTGTGTTGCCGTGTTTTCTATGATTATATGCTAGTTTAGATATATCGAGAATATGGGGTTTGACACACGGGAGAGGTAACCCCGGATTCGGACTAGGGTAAACACAACACGACAATCTAATGACCTAGGAAGGTGTTAGAAAGTGTGCAATCGATGACGCTGGGGCGAGACTCACGTGACCTAGAGTCATTAGGATATTGAGGGGGACTTTGGCGTTGACACAAAGTCACATATTCCCTCGTCTTACACTCAGGAGAGGTGGCAAGGGAGTTTACGAACCGAGATTGTCGGATACGCCGAACGCTGTTAATGTTAACTAAAACGAGATCAAATGCATTTAAGTAAATAGAGTTAATCCCTAGGCAATCTAATCCCCTAAACAATCTCACTATAGTATTTATAGTATAGTTAATTTAATTAGTATTTTAGTTTAGTATTAGTAATAAATAATTAAATTCACATTTTTAGCGCCTAGATAAAGTTAGATTATGATAATCGCGGTACTAGATAGTAATCTCAACCAATCTCTGTGGATACGATACCCGACCGAAAGGTCCACTATACTAAAACTTTATCTTTAAGATTGCGGATAAATTGCGGCGAAAGTGGCAGCGCATAAATTGCAGCCACCAATTTTGCTAGATAGATAATTTACACTTATCAAATACCCCCAAACTCGGAATTTTGCTAGTTCTAGAGCAAAATACCCACACACTACGAGAAAATAGTAAAACTAATTACAAAATTGAAAACGAAAAACACTAAAAACAAAAATGTGTAAGTTTTGATTATCATCTATCGACCGAAAGATTTTCCCTCATCAGCCCCCAATCCTATCAAGTTCAAGTATAAATCACACCATGTGGTGTTCTAAATTTTCAAGGTTCAAAAATAGTAAGCGTCATTCTAGATCCTGTTTAAGTGTGTGTGATTAAACTCAAATATACTACTATCCATTGATTAGATGGGATTATCCCTCAATATAGTTCATAACTAAAACCTTTGAGGTATAGGGAATCCATACGCCTGACCCGGGATCTATTCTCCACTAATGTAGGCTCGGAGATTCAAAAAGATCAATAGGGCTTGGTTTGGTTTTGGAATAATGCTCACAAGTACCATAGGAATAGAAAATAGAAATCATTAAGATTGAATGATACCCGAGGCACAAACGTTTGTCGCTATCACTCTCTCGTAACCCCACATAAACACAACCCTGAACAAGAATTTAAGAACTTTGTATTCACTTGTCGAACGAACGAATTTTTTTATTTTATTTTTTTTGACATAACACACCCCTAAACTCATTCGAATTTCTACAATTTTAGGAGTGTGCAAAAATTGATTAAGTAACACACCCCCAAAGTTATTCAAATGTCAAAAAATTTAGGAGTATGCAAAAAGGAATTTAAGAGAATGACAAGTGAATACACTAATACTAAACCAATAACAATTTGTCCAAAACCCCGATCGCTCACTTCAAGTAGCATAAATTAGTGCTAACTTGATTTCTCTCAATTTGAAACTTAGGCTTAGCGACAATGATTTAGAAAAATTTAATTGGATAGAGTATTGATACGTGTTCAAAAGTGAAAAGATTATTGGCTTCGATAAGGTAACGAGGGATAAAATTTTCAGGTTAGCTTCAAAAGGTTCAAGCGATAAAATGAATGCCTATATCATATCTCCTGAACAACCTCGCCTAGGATTTCGCCTCGAATTTCCCCAAAATCAAGTTTTAGAATCCCTATTGTCATGAAATTGAGTGAAGGATAATCGGTTTCAAATCAATTAGATAGTGCTATATTGAGTTTACGTGCTCATGCATTTAGGATCTACAATAACTTTTACTAAGACGATACGTTAAGCACATAGAACACCCATGAATGAGCTTTGCGCTCGACCTCAAAACAACAAGGGGACAGACTCATCATCGGGTAAAGGCCCAGATAACGTCAAAACTCAGCACAAAACAACAACTAAACTAAACAACTAATCCTAAACAAGCATGCACACGATAAAAACAGTGAAACTTAACTAATAACATAAACACATACTAAAACATACTACACATCACCACCAACTTAACACAAGCATTACCCAAAATGACCCGTCAGCGATCCCAATGACAGTATATAGCATGATATTGAAGACGGGGGTATAGAACACGTACCTGGGAGGCGAGAGGATCTCTCCTCTGTTTCAAATCGACGGAGATAGATTTAACTTATTTTAGGACTTGGGTTGCCTCCCAAGAAGCGCTTGGTTATTGTCGTCAGCCCGACACATTCAGAATGCCCTCAAGCTTGGCGGGATATTGCTTTGTTCGGCTTGATCTTTCAACGACGCGTCTCACCGACTTATGTGCGTGGCCACGCACTATAAACGGTTTGGAATCCCGTTTAAAGGGATGCATCAATACCTGTCGATCTAACATCTCCAAGTACCCTGCATAAGAAATACAAAAACAAAACTACAAAGAAAAATTATATACACTAAAAAATGCCTAAATTAAAATCAAGTTATTTACTTACAATATCGATAATAACATTCCTTTTCTAATCCCCAGCAACAGCGCCAAAAACTTGGTGGCCGCAATTTATGCGCTGTCACTTTCACCGCAAGTGTACGAATTAAGTTTTAGTATAATGGACCTTTCGGTCAGGTATTGTATCCACAAGGATTGGTTGAGATTATTATTGAGTACCGCGATTATCATAACCTAACACTATCTTAGCGCTAAAATGTGAATTTAATTATTTATTACTAATACTAAACTAAAATACTAATTAAATTAACTATACTATAAATACTATACTGAGATTGTTTAGGGGAGTAGATTGCCTAGGAATTAACTCTATTTACTTAAATGAGTTTGATCCCATTTTAGTTAACATTAACAGCGTTTGGCGTATCCGACAATCTCGGTTCATAAACTTCTTCGCCACCTCTCCCGAGTGTAAGACGGGAGAATACGTGACTTCGTGTCAATGCCGAAGTCCCTCTCAATGTCTTAACGACTCTAGGTCATGTGAGTCTCACCCCAATGTCATCGATTGCACACTTTCTAATGCCCTTCCGGGTCGTTAGATTGTCGTGTTGTGTTTACCCTAGTCCGTATTCGGAGTTACCTCTCCCAAGTATCAAACCCTATATTCTTGATATATCTAAACTAGCATATAATCATAGAAAACACGGCAACACAATCGAAATTATAAGGAACAACCATAAATGAAATAAAAACTTTACCAAAACTACATTTTCACAAATAATATGATAATCCCTATTACAATCCATGTTTATCTCATGGCCCTAACCGTTTATACAATGTAAAACAAGCTAAACAATCTCAAACAATAATCCTAAGATAAGAGATGAAGAGGGAAACAAGAGAAACTAGCCATAATCCGAAGATTTGTCGCTAAGAGGGTTCCGTGATCGCTTCTCCTTCATTGCTTTGTGTTCTTCCCCTTTGGATTTGCTTGAGCTCTCCCAAAACACTCTCTAATATCATAGGAACCCTAAGGGGTCTCCAATGGCCAAAAGCAAGAAGAGGAGAAGAAAAGATAGAGGTATAAATAAGCAAAATATCCTAAAAAATATCTATTATGGTGCAGAGCTGACCACCGTGGCGGTGGGTATGTCGGTTTAATGTTCGCCTAGGCGGTAGAGGAGGTGGTGGATTAAGGACTATCCTGATGTTTCACCGCCACGGCGGTGGATTTCACCGCCGCGGCGCTGGGTAATCAGCAAGATAAGGTATTCTCTGTATTTTCACCGCCTAGGTGGTGATCTAGACGCTTAGGTGGTGGGCTGTTGTTTTCAGAATCTTGCCTTTTTGCTTATTTTCCACCGTTCTCAATACGATTTCATCGTTTATGCTCCAATTTCATACATTTTCACCCATACACCTGTTTTAATACAAAAAAGAATAAAAACATTTTAAAACATACTAAAACGTATTAAACGTACTCGAAAACTAACAATATTCAGTTTAAAAATAGATAGGTAATTTACACCTATTAGATGTCGCCAAGAAACTCCACTAGGTGTTGAGTTTCCCTGAGGGTCTTTGCCCGATGTGAATTATCTCAATCATTTTCAATCTTGTATTGAAATGACGACCCAGGAATCAATTTTCCTAGCCAAGAATTTGTTCCACCAAATATTGGTGTACTTCACAAGTCCTAACTACATTTGACCTGATTTTCATATAAGTTTGAGATATGTAGGTACCCCAATGGGGTTCGGTCAAGCCACCACAAAAATCAACGTCGACCTCAGTCTCAAATTGACTAGACACCCCGGATTTGATTTCTCTAACCCAGAACCATTCCACCCAATCTTGATTTACTTTAAATGCTAGAACTACATGTGACCTAATTCTCATTAATTTGAGATATATAGGAAAACCCTTTAGGGTACGGTCACAACCAGGAGCCGATTGACCGAGTGTCATCCTCCTCAACTCCTATAGGATAGACCATGCATCATTCTTTAGGAACAATATTTTAATTTCGTAGTGTAATGAAAATAGCCAATGTATTTTAATTTCATAGTGTAATGTAGACAACCAGCCAGATAATGTTTTACAAATTCCAGACAATAGTATAGCGTAGCAGTAGAATTTACTTTACATGCTAGAACTATATGTCACCTAATTCTAATTAATTTGAGATATGTAGGAAAACCCTTTGGGGGTATAGTCACAACCGGTAGTGGATTGACTGAATATCGTTTTTCTCACAAACATGATCCGATTAACCGATTATCGTCCTCCTCACAAACAGGAGCCAATTGATCGAGTGTCATCCTCCCACCGCCTATTAGGTTCGACAGACTATCGTCCTCCTAACAAACAAGATCCAATTGATCGATTATCATCCTCCTCACAAACAGGAGTCGATTGATTGGGTGTTATTCTTCCCACCTCTTTTTCCAATTTATCTAAGTATCGTCCTCCTCACAAACAGGAACCAATTTGTCTAAGTATCTTCATCCTCATAAGCAAGAGATGATTTATCTCAGCATCGTCCTCCTCACAAACAGGAGCTGATTTATCTAAGTATCGTCCTCCTCACAAACAAGAGCCGATTTGTCTAAGTATTATCCTCTTCACAAATAGGAGCCGATTTATCAAAGTGTCGTCCTTACCACACCCTATAGGATTAGATATATCACCATCCTCCAGGAATAAAGACATATAGGATTCAGACGCGTTACCATCCTTCCAACAGTAGTCTCCCAAGGTTGATTGTTCGTCAATCCTTCGATATACACAATGGTAGAAGTGATTAATCGTTATCCTCGTCGAAACCTCCAGGATCAGGTATGTCTCCATCCTTTCAGATAGATTTAAATACTTGTCTTTAATTTCCAT
The DNA here is from genome assembly GCA_016647705.1 of Eucommia ulmoides. NCBI lineage: Eukaryota > Viridiplantae > Streptophyta > Magnoliopsida > Garryales > Eucommiaceae > Eucommia > Eucommia ulmoides. The sequence continues at coordinate 44,900,195 of CM028328.1, forward strand.
ATCTAGGTAAACAAAATGTTTGTGTCTCTTTCTTTGTCATTACGAGTAAACTCGCATGACATAGAGGGACAGTTGTAGACACCGCATTTTCTCTCATGTAGTTAGTGTCGAATCAAGTATAAATTTAGATAAACTTGAAACTCAAGTTTAAAAGGAATGAATTTCTACCTGAGATCACACTAGGCGATATACAAAAATAACCAAAAACATAACAAAAATGCAAAAATGTTAAATTTGACAAAATACAGATAAGAAAAAGTTTTGGGTCAAAATTAAAATTCCTAAGATATAAGGAGGTCTCAAAATGACTTTACTGAGGTTTGATTTTCATCAATTCATCTTTAGTATAGGTATTTATTAGTCTTTAACCTTAAATCACAGGACATTTCAAACAATTAACTCGGTTACCCCACCCCTACTTTGAAACATTTACTTTTCACTGAATCTTGTCAAATTTAACACCAAAAACAATTCATTATCTTATCAACACCAAGCCAAGGAGAAAATGAAGTAGGCTACTTAGGGACAACTACATCCCCTAAGTAGGTTTTTGTTCTTGGGTTCTTAGCTAGAAACTCAACGAACTGCGACCACTGATTAACCACCAGCCAATGACTGATCAAGGAGAAAGAGGAAAACACTTAGACAAGATCACATCCCTTAAGTAAGTATGCTTCTACCAAACCCCCCATGATTCTTGGTTGATTTTGTGTATATTGTCTTGTATATAGTAGGATTTTGCAAATAATATATTTACTTTCATGTCTTTAACACATAGAACCCATAAAAAATCAACAAGCCCTAAGAACAACCTAACAAGCATTTGATTTTGTCAAGAACATTAAGCAAACACCTAATCCAAACCATAACAACCAAATTAGGGTTAAATCATACAAAAATAATTCAAGAGCATTCAAAGCATGCCAGCAGTTGTACATATTCTAAAAGATTCTCCCCAAGAACATCGTATTTCTTTTTTCCTTTGTTTAGCTAAATAAACACACATATATACATATATACTTATATACTACACCGAAAGACCCTTGTTGCTTAGAACTCGGGATAAAGAGAGTGCCTTTATTCCTTCAGGGATATGTGTGATTCTTATTTAGAAACCTTCATGTTTTCTTTAGTTACAAGTAAGACTGCATAAATATATGGTATTTATTTTCACTTTTTAACTCATAACTCACACACAAACACTAAACTAATCAAAGCAAAGGAGTTCGTTTGAGGTTCTTGACAAAATCAAAGGTTTGTTTTAAAGTTGTGATTCAGGTTTGTTTGACCAAAACTAACTAATAATCAACCAACTCTTAACTAAACTAACTCAGATTTAACCAAAACCAACCTATCTTTTCAAACATAACAGGATTGAACTACGTTCGACCTGATCTTTGGCAACCACCCAAAGTACGTAGGCAACCCATAAGTGTTCGATCACGCCTCCAATAATGAATCCAGTTTTCAATGAGACAGGAATGAACTACGTCTAACCTCATCTTTGGTAACCACCCAAAGTACGTAGGCAACCCTTAAGGGTTCGGCCACTCCTCTAATAATAAACCATGTTCTTTCCCAAACTAAAACGAACCACGCAAAGACCTGATTCACATTAGAGATACGTAGGCAACCCACGTGCGGATTCGGTCACATATCCGAACAACTTAGTCTTAGTTTATATTTTATTTAGTATAGCATGCATATTTACATATCTATTTGTATATAAACTGTTATTGGGTATTGCTTACTAGTTTTAGTTGTTGTATTTACTTGTTTTCCAATAAATCATGTCAAAAATACATTAAAAAAAAAATTAGAAGGGGAATTATTTGTGTTTAAGTAAATCAAAGAAAACTGCTTGGAAAGTGTTTAACAGTGAATATCTATTTAGACTAAGGTACCGTCCTCGAACAGGTGTCATGGGTTATCTAACATCTTTCCCAAGCATAACCAACTCTCGAACTTAAACAATATCTCTGGTACATAAACCTATGGAAGTCAAGTGGTGTGCTAGGTCACCGAATTTTAAAAAACAATTTAAAAGGCCTAAATAAAAATTGACTCCAAAAAACACGATCAAACCAAAGATTCATTTAAAGGCTCGGGGGTCGGTTACACTCAGGGAAGGTGTTAGGCACCCCAAGACGCTCGTCCAAAAACGGTACCTTATGTCCAATTAAGTCCAATCAATTTAGTCCGAGTATATTATTTTATTTTGAAATCATTCCCTTCTTGTAAAATCTTTTTGGTATTTTCACAAATAAGGTGAGACAAGTTTTTGGATTTTTTGGAATGTTTCCCGTATAACCTCTTATTAAATATTAAAGATTCGATAAGATGGTCCCCGGGGGATTTTATGTATGTTTCCAAGAGATTTCTTTAATTTAAATAAGCAAACTCAAATAAGTGAATAAATATAAAAATATGAATGCAAAAACTAAAATTTTATATGCAAAAATGACCAAAAAAATAACTAAAGGGTTTGATTTAAATATGTCAATGCAAACTGATATAAATACTACGTGAATTAACCTGATTATATGTGACAATGATTTAATTATAACAAAAAAACGTAAGTGGTGCACGTGTTGTGACTGGATATGAAAAGGTAGTATGAATTTATGAAATTAAAAAAAGACTATATGTAGAGAAAAAAAAGTGATATTGGTGAAAGTGTACTAAACATGCCTTCTAAATAATGCAAGAAGTAAATATGCTAAATGGATGCAAGAATGTTTATTTTAAGTTTGCCCGATTAATTTAAAGAAGTCCTGATTTGAAATTCCCTCAAATTCTATAGTTATGAGAATCGAGAAAGGTTCACGGAAACAATTTAGTTGAAATTAATCTTTCTAAAACTTAAATGAAATCCCACGAAAAATCTACCGTGGAAAGAGATTTCCTAAAATCATTTGTTTCTAAATTTCACTCGGGTTAGGGAATGGAAACGAGGCTACAGGAAACTCTCCCATAATTTACGAATCGTCGGATTCAACTTAAGGTACTTAAGGATTAATTCCTACCAATAAAAGATTTTATCATTTATTATTATTATTATTTATTTATTTTTTTAGGGTTTTGATAAGAAGAATAAAATTAAAATTAAAATTAAAAAAATGTAGAAAAATACAAAATAAAAAAATGCAACAAAATAAATAATAAAACATCTTTCACCTAACGCTCGGAGTTAAGTTTAAGCAAGAGAAATTCACCCCGACATTTTAATCGGATCATCGGACAACTTGTTATTTTAGCTTTTCCTCTTTATTATTATAAAATAAAAAAATATAGAAAATAAAAATATATAAAAATAAATAAATAAAAACAGCGAGATACAGGTGTCCTCTTCTAAACACTCAAATATTCAGATCGAGAATGAGGAACCTTATCCTAACGTTTTTCATCTTGTCATCGGACAATAAAAAATAAAGCTTGCACGAATTTAAATTGTGAAGAGAATAAAATAAACTAAAAAAAAGAATTAAAAATCAGAAAACATACCTGTTCTAGGCCAAGAATCCCGATGCTCAGGTTTTTCTCTCGCACAGACAACTTTTTGAAAGGGTTTACGATGAGAATCACTCTCTAAAGATTTTTTCTCTCAATTTTTGAATATCCCCCGAAGAGTTTCTCTTTGAATTTTTTCTCTTAAACAATGAGGAGGAGGGTCCTATTTATAATAAGGATGAGGAGTAAAAAATCCTAGAAACCCTAGTCCCAATTTGGCGAGGAAAAAAAAACAAAACCTAAATGAAAAGGAAGAAGGAAACATAATCGTATTTCAACAAGGAAACCTTTTTCTTTTCGATTTTTTTTTTCAGTTTTATATTTTATTTTATTTTCTATATTTTTTCTTTTTTTCCTTTTTCTTTTTTTTTTTCTTCCTTTTTTTCAACTTTCCTTTATTTTCTTCTTTTTCCATTTTTCTATTTTTTTCCTATTTTTTTGAAAATAAAACAAAATAAATGATAAAATAAAGAATAAAATATAAAATATTTTTGCAGGACGGTCAAAATGTTGTGTCTACAGTGGCGACTCCATTTTTAACAAAAATCTTAACCCAGGAAGTTTTTCAAAATCAGCGCCTAGAAAAGCCCTTGAAAATCCATTTTCAAAATGAACGAAATTGGATGACTTAGAGAGGAAGGGATGAAACTTGTTTTCATCATCTTCCCAATTCTCTACTTCTTCCGCAATCGAAATCTGGGATGCATCATCAGGAATGAGTTCCACTTCTATTGTACATGTTAGTTTTAGACTCCTCTGTGGGTGTTATCTTGGGCCAACTAGATGAGTCTAGAAAGAAAGGACAAGCCATATATTACCTCAGCAAGCATTTCACAAAGTACGTGGAAACTTATACCGTGCTTGAGAAAACTTGTTGCACCCTGGCTTGATCTTCTTAAAGACTTTGCTATTACATGCTCCTATTGACCACCTACCTGATAGCGAGAATGGATCCTCTAAAGTATATCTTCAAGAAGCCAGTCCTATCAGAGAAATTTGCAAAGTGGAAAATACTATTAACAGAGTTCGATATCATCTACCAGACCCAAAAATCAATGAAGGGTCAGGCCATAGCAGATCAACTGGCCAACTGTCTAGTTGAAACAAATCATCAGCCCCTAGAGACGCCATTTCCCGATAACTCAATCTATACTGTGTAAGAAGATGAAGATGGGATAACCTAGAAGATGTACTTTGATAGAGCTGTAAATGCTCGAGGAGTCGAGATTGGACCTGTTCTAGTTTCTCCAACCAAACAACACTATCCCGTAGCTTCTATATTAAAATTTCAGAGCACCAACAATCGAGCTGAGTACGAGTCGTGCATTTTGGGACTCTAACTGGTCATTGATATGAAGGTTAGAGAATTATTGGTCTATGGAGACTCAAAACTAACCATCAACCAAGTGACCGATAAGTATGCGACAAGAGACCCAACATTGCTCGCTTATAACAATCATCTCTCAGAGTTATAGGAGCAATTCAAGATGATCTAATTCGAGAGTATCCCGAGGATCCGAAATTATTTTGCTAATACCTTGGCCACCTTAGCATCCATGATCTCTATTACCCAAGAAGAAGATGACATAATCCTTATAGTTATCCGGGTACAACGCTAACCAGCCCATTGCTGTCAACTTGAGGCCCAGCTTAAAAAATACTCGTGGTACCATGAGATCAAGAACTTCTTAAAATATAGAGAACATCCATAGAAATCCCCCAATGTAGATCAAGAAACCCTCTAGAGGCTGGCTAGCCAATTTTTCATGAGCAGATAAACTTTGTATAAGCTATCTCCTGAAATGGGATTATTGAGGTATGTTGGGATGGAAGAGGCCATCCAGTTGATGAATGAAGTCTATAGGATAATGTGCGGACCCCACATGAGTGGATTTATGCTCACAAAGAACATTTTCAGGACCGGTCACTTTTGGCTAATTATGAAAAACGATTGTGTCCAATTTGTGTGTAGATGCCAAAAATGTCAAATCCATGGTGACTAGATCCATATCTCTCCTGTACAACTCCATTTCTTGAAGACCCCATGGCCCTTCTCAATGTGGTGAATAAATGTCATCGAAATTACCCCAAAGGTACCTAGAGGTCCTCGTTTCATTCTGGTGGCAATTAATTATTTTACGAAGTGGGTAGAGACAATCACCTTGACTCGGGTGACCTAGAAAATTGTATCCCGATTCATCAAAGAAAGTATTGTGACAATGTATGGATTACTGCAAGCCTTGATCACAGATAACACCAAGAATTTGAAGGGCTCAGACATCAAGTTAATCTGTCAGCAATTCAAAAATAAGTATCAAAACACGACACCATACCAGCCAAAAATGAATGGGATCATTGAAGCCACCAATAAGAACATCAATAAAATCCTCCAGAAGATGATCTACAATTATAAGGAATAGGACATCATGTTTCACTATGCCGTGATGGCCTACCAAACCTCGATAAAAACGATTGACGTCCATCTACCATTGTCCATAATATAGGCAAAGACTCACTAGATTCCACAACAAGCGGGTTCATCCTCGAGCCTTCAAGAGAGCTGATGTTGAAGAAAAATTTTCCATTTTAAGAGAAAGCTAAGGGAAAATTTGTCCCCAATTGGGAGGGCCCCTTCGTAATCCACAAAGCCATGATTGGCGAAACTTTGATTCTCCAAGAGATAGATGACAATGTATTTCATGAACCCATAAACTCTGACTGTGCAAAAAAAAATTTGCATAAATCAAATGAGGTTTTCCATTTTTATTAGCATGGTCGCCTGCCTCCAAAAATTCCATACTCTAAACCACAAGGTGACGAGAAAAAAAAAGGAAAAATAAGATAAGTGCCACCCGAACATGGTGAAAACTTGAAGGAGTACCATGGAAAGAATATAGGAATCGTCTAATATACAAAATCACAAACCTAGTGAAAACTCGAAATGGCACTGAGGTGAAAAAATGTGGGAGCTGGCCTCAGTAAAATCCCAAAAGGGTATTGAGGAGGAAAATGGCAACGAATATAAAATAAAAAGAAAATAAACCAATTTGCTCCGGGATCTTTTACGTTGGTTTACTTTGAGCTGGTTTTTCATCGACAATAAATAGTTCTTCATATTAGTATGTTATACATTCGAATTGAGTTAGAATTAGAAAAAACAACATTCAACATCGTCCAAAATTGTCTTGAAATCATGCTCGTCAGCAAACAAACTCAAAGGTCTCACATAACTCATATCTGGCAAGAAAGGTACCTGCTTTAATAAAAGTTTAGCTAGACCTACTTTACAAGACTTGACAAAATACAAAGCGTGCAGGAGTCTTAGAATCTCAAGCATCGAAATTCCAAGCAAATGGGAGGAATAAGGGTTCAGCAGGGCGAACTAAGAAAATTGGTTGAGATATTACTACATTGGGCCCTGTTTTTGAGTTTGAAGCAAAAGTTTTCCAAGTTCAAATTAATTGCCTTCAGAATTTTGCGGAATAATTTAAAAAGAGGTCTCATTGATGTCAATCCAAAATTAATTCAGGCGTTGTTGACCAGTAAAATAAAAGCATATCCTCATCATCCCAAGTAACAACTTGAGTGGTTGCGACAAAGGGGATGGGGAACAACTTTCATTCATTCTAACTTCATGTTTTGGATTTATTGTTTTGTCCATTTGCAGGAAATCCAAAAGTTGGGACTCATTGCCCTTTTCCATTAATCTAAATAGCCTGACAATCAAGGTAAACTTTTTTTTTTTTTTTTTTTTTTTTCTGAAACTCACACAACTTATGGGTGCCCTTTCAATGGATTCTTTCAAATTGCGTTAATCCCAACCATGGGCTAGAATGTTTGTGTTGCTTTATTCTTGTTTGGGTGAATTATACTTGACCTGATCCTCGGTATTATGCTGAGGTGTATAGGCATCCTGTGAATGTTCGATCATCTATGTGGTAACCCCAGCCATAGGTTAGGGCACATTTTATACCATTTTTATCCCTTATTGGCCCCATCCAAATGTGGGGTACGTTTATTCTTTGCCCTGCCATCCTCTTCCCAACACTAGGCTCGGGTACATTCGATACCTTTGATATCTAATTTTCCCTCCTGGCCACAAGCTAGAGTAGATTATTTTCTATTTACATATTGATGAGGCTCCAAATCTTTCATTTCCTCAGCCATAGGTTGGGGTACCTTATAATTAGTCCTATCATTCTTACCCCATCCATAGGCTGGGGTATATTAAAGTTTGTTCATTGTTGCGATATCCATGCCTTTTTAGCCCCCTCTTGCCGTAGGCTGAGAAGTTTGTTAATATTATCTCTCTAAGAGAAATACTTCAATTCTCGTCATGAGTATTCACCTTTAGTCTTCCTAAGCGAATCTCTAAACGATGATTGTTTGTCAGGAGAATCGTTTAAGTGTATTCCTTAATTCAATTTCCTAAGTAAATCTCTAAACGATGATTGTTCGTTAGGAGCATCGTTAAAGTGTCTTCCTTAATTCAATTTCATTAAGCAATCCTCTAAATGATTATTGTTCTTCAAGAGAATTGTTAAAGTGTCTTCCTTAATTCCCTTTACTAAGCGATCCTCTAAACAAAGATTGTTCGTCAAGAGATCATTAAAGTGTCTTCCAAAATTCTCTTCCTCAATTCTTTTCACTAAGTGAATCTCTAAGCGAACGTTGTTTGTCATAAGCTCGTTAAAGTGTCTTCCTTTTTTCTTTTATCTTTCCTTCCTCTAAATGAACTTTGTTCATCATGAGTTATTGTTCTCTTCTCTAAACAAATATTGTTTGTCATAAGGTATCTTTTATCACTCTAAAAGAATGTTTTTCTTCATGAGTTATCGTTTTTATCTCTAAATAATTATTGTTTGTCATGAGTCATCTTTTATTTCTATAAATGAAACTTATTCATCGTGAGTGATTTCCTTTGCTATTGAAATGTCTTTAAATGAACATCGTTTATAGGAAATCCTCATGCCCTGAAAATGGCATCCTTGAACTATATTTGACCTGATCTTTGGTTTCCCCAAAGTACGTAGGCCAACCGTAAAAATTCAATCACATTTTGGCCCAAATTTTCAAGATTGTAACATGACAGGTCCATTCCCAGGTAAGCGCTCCTTTTGAGCATGCATTCCAGTGGTGGAATAAAATGGTGTGTGTCTCCTATATTTGTCATTACAAGTAGGGATGCCACAAAAATCCGAATCAATAGATAACCGTGAGAAACCGAATTGAATGGTTCGATTTTAAAATCAAATAAATAGTTTGGTTGTGGTTTTAGTTTTAAAATTAGCAACCGAAATGGTTTTGGTTTTGGTTTTGGAATAGAAATCACAAAATCAAACCGTGAAACAGCGAAACTGACATTTTAGATATTTTTTATTACATATATACCCTTATATATATATATATATATATATATATATATATATATATATATATATATATATATTTACAATTTAACCCTAATATATATGTATGTTATTTATTTACACTTTCATGCCTCCTAAATATATGTGTTAAGGGAATTAGGGTTTCATTTCTCGTTAGTGATTCCACAGACGTTCCCCCATTCCTTTAATTATGGTTACTAGTTAGAAACTTTAATTATGCTTATTTTATGGTTTGGTTTTGTTTTTTGGAATTTATATTTTATATTTTAGTTATATTTTTATTTATATATAAAGAAACAACGGTCCGCGATTTCGTGATTTTAATTTTATTTTCGATTTTTATAAAATTGAAAAACCTTAAACGGTTTCGTGGTTTCGTTGTTTTGGTTTTAATTTTGTATAAATTTGAATAATTTGATTTTAAAATCATTTAAAAAAATCAGTAATTTTGGTTGCGATTTTGGTTTGATATATTTCTATTAGTTTTGGATTTATTTTTATATGAAATTAGACAGAAACCAAACCGGTGGCATCCTAATTACGAGTAAACTTACATAACAAAAAGGGGTAGCTGTAGAAACCATATTTTGTCCAGATCATTTTGGTTTTGAAAAGTATCGGGTTTAAAGTGTAAATTTGGATAAACTTTAAACCAAGGTTTAGAGGGAAGAATTTTTTGCCTTATGTTATGCTTTAATATTACCAAAAAAAAATGAACAATCCTCAATTCGATTGAACTTTGGTATAAGCAAAAGTTTTAGGTCAATTTGGAAGTTTCTAAAAATTAATGTGGACTAAAATGACAAAGTTAAAAGTGGTTTTTCTATGGATATCAAATTTTTATATGTTTAATTTAGTTTCTACCTTTTATTTGAAGAAATTTTAACCAATTACAATTATTACGTTTTGACCCTAAAACTTTTCTTTTCACCGGTTTTGGCAAATTGACAGCCAAAAATATTTTATTTTTCAAAATTGAACTTTCCAATAATATTTTAGATAGTTTAATTTCATATTTAATTCTTTAATCCATTAATAAATCCTTAATTAGACAAATGATTTCCCAAAACACCAAATTTACTACGAGCTCACCCTCCAAGGGTAGGAGAAAGCATAAGATTCATCTAGGGGAGTGTCTATAGCCAATTGGGAGCTTTCCAAGAATGTTACTATAAATGGAGAGCATTAAATGAGATTCTTTTTTTAAAGATTTTCACACCAAACCATATATAGGAAGCTAAAGAATATCATCATTACCAACCTAAGGGAGTAGCCCACCATCAATCAAATGGCAATTAAATCCATTCAATGCATTTTGATAAAACTGCACATTCCTGAATGTGCAGGCAACGTTTTGTCCATAAAATGGGGTCATTTTTCTTAAGGGTCACAAGCTGATCAAGACGCTCTCTCTAGCTCAAATTCCCTCTCAAGGTTTTTTAATCCCTAAGCTTTTTATCTCTCAAACAACTCCAAAAAGATTCCAAAAATCCCTCAAAAATTCATCTTGACTCGCTTTTACAAAGAGTTCAAGAAATCTCACAAGAACAACCAAGCAAAGAAGAAGAAGAAGAAAAAGAAAAAAAAAAAAAAAAAGAGAAGAAGATAGCATTACTTAGGGAAAGACCACTCCCCTAAGTTAGGTAAGTTTTCTTCAACCTCTTATTTATTTGTATTTTGTTTTCTTTTGGTTTTGTGTACATATTATCTTTGTCTTGTGTTAAGAACGACAAGAAGCTTTTGGTGTGCATAAAACCTTTGTCTTTTGTCAAGAAATACAAAAAACCAAACTCAAAAAACCGAAAATAAACCTACTGACAATGGATTACTGACTACGGACTACTAACTACTAACTATTTACTTTTCATACTCTATGCCTTTCTGCTCTGTAGCTTAGATCATGGTCTAGCACTAAGTCTCAGGTCATGGACTAGCCTTACGTCTCAAGTTATGGACTGGTACCCTATATATATGTGTGTGTGTGTGTGTGTGTGTGTGTGAGTGTGTGTGTGTGCGCGCGCGCGCGCGCATGCTCGTGCGTGCATGTGTGTGTGTAAGCCTAGATCATTGATTGGCCCTACGTCTCAGGTCATGGACTGACACCCTATGCCAAGACCCTTGTGGCTAAATGGTGAAATAAAGGGAGGCCCTCTATCCCTTTTGGGATAGGTGTGTACCTTTTTCAAAAACATTTTCTCCTTCTTATTTTTGAGTAGGATTGGCACTTATATATATATATATATATATATATATATATATATATTCTTTTCCTTTTTTTTTTATAAAAGCAAACAATAACATTAACCTTGTCTAAGCAAGTAAATTTGATTGTAGTGTTCTTGACAAGAATCAAATGTACATATCATTATCTTTAGTATCATGTTTTGTTCTTATTTTTCTTAAACAAATAAACAAACAAAAATAATATATATATTAAAAAAAATAGAGTTTTACATAGGAAGTTTTCTTCTTGAAAAGGATTTTGTGTTTTACATTAAAAAATAAACTTTAGTTTTTTAAAAGAAATGATTTTTAAGTTTCTTTTTTTGAAAGGGTAATGTCTTTAAAAGATATTTTTTTATAAACTTAAATGTCTTCAAAATATATTTTCTAAACTTAAATATCTTTAAAATATTTTTTTTTAGATATAAATGTCTTTAAAAATGTATTTTTCTAAGTTTAATGTACTTTAAAAAGTACTTTTCCAAACTTGTTTTCTAAAACTATTTTTCATGTTGTCTTTGAAAACCTTGTTCAAAAAATGATTTTTGCAAAAAGTTATTATGTCTTCCTCGAAAAGATGTCTTTAACAAGTTGTTTTCAAAATCCTATTTACTTTGTTTCATAAAATATGCTTTTTTTTGTTCTTATTTGACGCACCTTGAATTTCGGAAAAGAGGAAGAAGGGAGCTAGAAGAAAGGGAAAATAAGGTTTTAGTTTCCTCCTTCTCAAAATCCACAAAAATCAATTTATTTTAGAAAACACAGTCTCGAGGGCTTTTCTAGGCACCAATTTTGAAAACGTTGCTTAGGCCGAGATTTATTTAAAATTTGGAGTTGCCACCTAGCATTGAATTAAACGGTGTGCTAGGTCACCTGGATTTTGACAATCATTTTTTATTTTAAGAAAAGGCCCAAGTTTTTACTCGAAAAAATACTAGGTCTTTACTGGAGATTTCTTTTAAGTTAGATGGTCGATTATGCTCGGGTAAGGTGTTAGAGACACCGTCCAAAGATGGTACTTAAGTTTAAATAAATCTTTACGTTTAAATTAGTCCAAGTAATTTCTTTCGATTTTGGTTAATATACTAATTCCCATTTTTTTATGTTTTTGTCTTTTATGTATTTTTATGTAAGAAAAACATGGAAATTTTATTTATTAAAAACAACAACTGATAAAACAGATTGAAAGTAAATAACAAATGTCCCTCTTTAGACTGCCCATCGATTATGGAAGAATTGACAAGTTTGGCCTCGGGGGAGGAGTTTCATTTGGACACTTAATTTAACCAAAATAGCTTATTTATTATTTAAAGAGTAAAAAACTTTTTTAGAACACATTTTTTATAGGAATTTGGAAAACCATGTTTTAAGTATATCAAAATAAGTAAAAAATTTATAAAAACACTTATTTAAGACAAAATGTTTATACATTTATTTATGAAAATACTTTACAAAGACAAAGGTTTATTAATTTATAGAGCAAAACACCAAGTATTTTCATTTTGAAAAATCTTATGTGAAAGACTTTTTTTATATATATATTCTATTTTTTATTTCATTTTTTGTTTATTTAAGAAAATGTAAGAACAAACAAGACATAAATGGTAAGTGAATATGCATGTTTGATTTTGTCAAGAACAGTTCAACTGAACTTATTTGCTTAGGCAAGTTTAATGTTAAGATTTACTTTATTAATTCAAAAGAGAAGAAAATTTAGAATATGGTGTCAGTCCTACTTGTAACTAAAAACAAAAAAACATTTCTGAAGAAGCTGCACACTTATCCCGAAAGGAATAGAGGTTCTCCATTTATTCCAAATTTTAGCCACAAGGATCTAGATGTATTAATATATAAAGAATGTCAATCCATGATCTAAGACGTAGGGTCAGTCCATGATCTAGGTTTATATATATATGGGTGTCAATCTACAAGCCTGAGACGTAGGACCAAGTTGTGATCTAGGTTAGCGCAGAAAGGCACAGAGCGAAAAAAAAAAATGTTAGTTGTTAGTAGTTAGTAGTTAGTAGTTAGTAGTCCATCATTAGTGATTTATTTTAAGTTCATTGGAGTTCGGTTTCAAATGTTCTTGACAAAGGCCAAAGATGTTATGCATATACCATAGTGTTCTTGATGTTCTTGACACAAAACAAATTATTTACACTATGTACAAGACCTAAGACACTAAGAACAACCAAGAAACAATATGTGCAAACAAATCAAAGATACTAAACAAACAAAAACTTAAAGGGGAGTCTAAGAAAAACTTACCTAACTTAGGGGAGTAATTTTTCCCTAAGTATTTTTTCCTTCTTCACCTTCTTTAATATATTCTTCATTTTGCTTGATTATTCATGAAGAACTTCTTGAATACTTGCTAGAAGAGAATTAAGAACACTTTTTAGGAGCGTTTTTGGAAGGATTTGAGTGTATTTGAGAGGTAGAAAACTTAGGAAATCCAAGAACCCGAGAAAGAAATTCGAGCCAATAGAGAAAAGAGATCTGGCCAAGGATGTTTCCAAATGAAAACAAGTTGTCTTTTATAGGCAACAGCATGCCTGTGCATTGGGAAGTGCATAGGCATAACCAGCCTGTTTCAAATGGCTATTTAATGCCATTTAAGACTATTTAGTTCTATTTATGGCTAGGCTTCTCAAGCAATGATCAAGATTTCACCTAGAACATGTAGGTAATGATGAATATTTTGTCATGATCAACAAAATATTTTCATTAAATACCCTATTTAATGCTATTTAATGCATGTTTTATTGCATGATTCATTGGGTATTTAAGGTTTGTCATGATGGAAGCTAGTCTGGTTAGGTTTGTAGGCACTAATTACTCTAGGTAATTAGGTTTCATGATGAGATTTTTCTTAAAAATCTTGCCAAGATATTACCTCTTAAATGCATCATTTAATGTATGCATTTATTGCTTCATTAAATGACATTTAATGTCATTAAATGTTTACCCATGATGAAGGCTAGTTTAGACTAGGTTTAGGCACTAATAACCTATGGAATGATGGCATTTATAATAATGGGATGGTTCTTGCACTAAATCTTACATAAGATTTCTTCATTTAATGTCATTTATGACTTCATTTATTGCTACATTTAATACTTCATTTAAAACCATTAATGATCTTTAATAATGGCATGCTAATTATACTAGTGTAGGCATCATGTCATCCCTAGAATATTATGGTATTCTTATGGGTGAGATATTTTCATAAAATTCTCATTAAATGCTTGAATTTGTTGCCAACTTGCTAAAGGCACACCGATGGAAGAATCTTATGTTTTTTCTAAGCTTAGGAGAATGTGTCTTTAGTATCTTGGTGTCTTGGTCACCACTTGGAATAATCAATGCTTTATTTCTTGATTTAGAAGATTAATACTTCAAACAATAATTTCAACAAATATTTTTTGTTGTAAATTAGACAAAACCGATGAAAAAGAAAGTTTTAGGGGTCAAAACGGGAAGTAAATATAATTGTTATTTTTAAAAAAAAAAAAATTAAAGGGTAGTAACTAATGTAGACATATTAGAAGTGATATTAATAGAAAATATATTTTCAATATTGTCATTTTAGTCCCCATTAACTTTTAGGATTTTTTAAATTGACCCGAAACTTTTGTTTATACCGAATTGACGATTTTATGTTTTTTATCTTTTTTTGTTTTTAGTACAAATGTGATCTGAGGCATAAATTAGTTCCCTCTAAACCTTAATTTAAATATTATCTAAATTTACACTTTAGACCCGACGCTTTTGAGAACTAAAAATAATTGTTTTTTAAATTGTCCTTGAAAATGAAGGTTCTTCTTTTAAAAATAATTTTTTGAAGTTTTCTAAAAACAAGATCTTTCCAAAAGATTGTATGTTTTTTTTTTTTTAGAACCCTTTTCTAAATCATTTATTTTTTAAAAAAAAAAAAAATCCTTTCTCAAGTTATTTTATAAAAAAAATTTGTTTCCAAGAAGTTTTATAAAAAATGTCTTTGATGTCATCTTCCAAACTCTTTCACTCTTTTATTTCAAAACCTTGTTCTTCAAAACTAGTAAAAATTTAAAGTTTCCTTTCTTAACAAAAATGTTTTAAAGATGTTTTCCCAAAGAAGATTCTTGAGATCTTTGTTTGTTTTTCTAAAACTATTTCTATAAATAAATATTTTTATATAATTTGTTAAAACTTTTACTCGTTTCTTTTTTCTCCACTAAAATCACATTGTTTTCCACATTCCAAAAATAATTTTTTAATTACTTAAATTTATTTTACTCTTTTTCTTCTCTTTACAAATGCACTTTAGTTTTTATCAAGACAAACTTTAACTAAACAAATAAAATCTCTTCTCGAGGGGCGACCTTGTCGATTCTTTCATAATCGATAGGCGGTCTAAAGGGGAGATATTTGTTCTTTATTTACTTTCTGTTTTATCAGTTGTTGTTGTTTTCTAAAATGTTTTTCCTTTTTTTTTCTTTTCTCTTTTTTTAGATAAAAAAGACAAATATTAAAATGGAAATTAGTGTGTTAATCAAAATCGAAGAAAATTACTTGGACTAATTTAAATTTAAAGATTTATTTAAACTTAAGTACCGTCTTCGAACGGGTGTTTTGGGGTACTTAACACATTTTCCAAGTATAACCGACCTCTGAACTTTAAAGAAATCTCTGGTTAAGACCAACTGTTTTTCGAGTCAAAACTTGGGTCATTTCTAAACTAAAAATTATTTTCAAAATCCTGGTAACGTAACACACCATTTAACTCAATGCTAGGTGGCGACTTCATTTTTCAGACAAATCTTGGCCCAAAGAACTTTTTTCAAAACCGGCGCTTAGAAAAACCCCTGAAACTGTTTTTTTATATAATGAACGAATTTTGAGAGGAAGGAAACCAAATTGTGTCTTCCTCTTCTCTCACTATTTTTTTCCAAAATTTGGATTGCTTCAGTTTATCGCCTACTCCTCATCTTCAACTGCATCATATGTAGGATCTCAATGTTTTACCTCACCAAATGGCCACACAATGTAACACTCTATCATAGGGGGGTCTACTGATGTTCCCTAATCAATGGGAATCGAACCCAAGGTGCCAACTATATCTAACCCTAACATCCCATCTGCCAAAGGGACTGAGGAGAAGGTTCCACCATACAGTCTCGCGTCACAGCAAGCCCGCGAGTACCCATGAAATCTGACAAAGCCACATCTATCCCACGTGAACGAGAAGGACGAAGGCCATCGGTGCCAAATGAACCCAACTCAGACATCCTAAGCAGGTACACATCAACTTCAAGAAGAGAAAGGCATATTATAATTTATATAAGTTGAAATTAATAATCACATATGAAAAATGTCACTCCAACAAAGTAGGAACTTTGGTGAATTTTCGCCAACATTAGGGGTCATACCGAAAACATGAGCAAACACCCTAAAATCCATTGTTTTACACATTTTGGGACAATCGAAAATATGAATGCATTATAAAAAAGTAGGATTCACAATACAAAAAATAAGTCTTGAAGAAGAAGTCCAAGGAATAAAAAAAAGTAAAAACTCGTTTCATTTTTTGACCGTTTGTTTGGAACATTTTGAATAGTAAAATGTCAAGTATGCAATGCCAATAGTCTAAAAAACAATTCCTAACACATACCAAGCTCAAAAAATGGAAGAAAAAGATAATCGTAATGAAATAGGGTAAAAATTCCACTTCACCATAGGGGTATTGCATAAACTCTAAGATTTCACATTTTGCCCACTAGTAAAGCTTAAAAAGTTTCTAAACAAGGATAATATACATTTACATTCTTTAAACAATGGACCCATGGCAAGAAAATCTAGAAAGAGAGTGAAATTTCAAAGCCCTAACCTCAAGAAATCTTGGAGCAAAATGGGCGGATTGGAGCCTTAGAAATGTGACAAGATTGATCATAGATGTTTGTTTTGGAAGAAACCAAGATCAAATCACCAAAAAAATGAGCCAAAACCATAGCTTCCCCTTGTGCCCTCTATTCGTCGCCGATCGCTGCAAAAAATAAGGACTTTTTATTAAGACCCTGTGCACTCCCCAGGCTGGATGGTCCCCAAGGGGTTCCCCCCCCCCCCCCCCCCCCCCCTCTCCCCCTCCCCTTGTTTCCAACCCCGAGCAGTTATTTTCAAAAAATCCTAGTATATTTCCGATCAAAAGCGAATGATAAATATTTTTGTTAGACCAAAATAAAAAAGAATAATAAAGGAAGTCATTATCACAATATGAGAGTCGTTTAGGGGCAAATGAGGGACTAAGGTGGTCCCACCAAAATCAAGTCCTGTCAGGCAAACGAAAAAAATCAAATCGTGCCCATGAGCCAGCAAAGTAAAATCACGCCAATAAATATCAAGGCAGTCATGCACAAATTACCTAGTGTCAGAATATCAGCAACATTTGGCTATTGTGACAGTAAAAGTGATCACTTGTTAAACAAAATAATGGTCTTGATAGTGGATTAACAGGGCTTGGTATCCAACATTCATAAGTTAGTCACCCTACCCGGGGCAATTTTTATCAAAAGGCAGTTTCACGACTTCATTCCCCATTCCTCAGGATGCGTTGGGGCATTTTTTATCCTACACAAAGTTTTGCGACTTCCTCTAAGAAACATATGGTACATATTAACCATAAATCTTAGAAAAATGACCCCAATTGTGTTTCCACCTGATTCCAAATGAAAACTAGAATACATAGGCAACCCATGAGGTTCAGTCGCCAGATAAAACAAATTCTCATTCCACAGTCCTGAACTACGTTTCGACCTAATTCTTGGTGAAAACCAAGATACATTGGCAACCCATGCGGGTTCGATCGTCAATTAAAATATAAATCATCGATGCACAACGAGCTCCACGAACAACACCCACTTCATGAAAGATCAACTTCCCCAAGGGAAGTATGACTTCGTTTTTCATCACCCCCGATCACAAGCTGGAGCAGTATTGCGATAAGTTTAACTTCTCCAAGAGAAATCTATCTTCATTTTTTATCACCCCTAACACGAGTTGGTAAGCATGTCACCAGATTTGACTTATTGAAGAAGTCCACCTTTATTTAATAGTATCCTGGCATATGTTTGGGCATAAGTCACAAAGATTCAATCTTCCCAATAATGACACCGGTCTCCACTGCCCCAGCCTTGGGCTGGGACACATTACGTCATACGTCATATATCATCTTCCTCACCCCAGCTATAAGTTGGGGCACTTTTTAAGCTAATCGCCCCAGTCATGGACTAAGGCATATTTCATATATCATCACATTTTTTCTTAAATTTCCTATCATAGGAGACTCTGCTACGTTGGTAACTTCTTTTTTTAAATTCCTCATGTAATGATTCCAACAAAGTAATAACACCACCGACTTTGTGGCTTGGTTGCCAAATTTGCTAGAATTACATCTGACTTGATTCTTAACTTGTTTGAGATATGTAGGAAGACCCCTGATTGAGTTAGGTAAGAACCTAGGAGATGTTAGTGCTCTATCATCCTCCGCCCTACACTGCAGTGTAATCATTTACTTTTAATGGTGACAACCGGTCGACCTCCGGTGTTGTTTGCTTTAAATTAAATTTACTTTTCAACGGTGACGACTGGTCGAACTCCAACACCATTTTCTTTAAATTAAATTTTTCTATTTTAAATTTCGTTTCTACGGTGACGACCGATTGAACTTTGGCACCATTTACTTTAAATTAAATTTGATTTCAACAGTGATAACCAATCAACCTCCAGAACTGTTTACTTTAAATTAAATTTACTTTTCAACAGTGAAGACCGGCCGAACTCCAGCACTGTTTGTTTTAAATTAAATTTTCATGCTTTAAATTTTGTTTCAATGGTGGGTATCGGTCGACCTTCGGCATCGTTTACCTTAAATTAAATTTACTTTTCAACGGCGACGACCAGTTGAACTACGGCACTGTTTGTTTTAAATTAAATTTTCTTGCTTTAAATTTTATTTTAACGGTAACGACCGATTGACCTCCACACTGTTTGCTTTTAATTAATTTTTTTTTCATTTTCAACAGTGATAACTGGTCAAACTCCGATACCATTTGCTTTAAACTAAATTTTCCTGATTTAACTTTACTTTTAATGGTGACCACCAGTCAACCTCTGGCATCGCTTACTTTAAAATCTACTTCCGTCTGCTTTAAGTTTTCCCCGGCAGTAATGACCGAGCATACTCGAAATACTATTTTTGTTACTGCTTCAATTTCTAAATTGGTAATTGGCACTTTTCATTTTTCTAAAAAGTGAGATGTGTTTTTGGTGATTCTAGAGTGCCTTGGAAACACCATTTCCATTTCTTTCCCTATTAAAAGCAAAACAAAATGAATAAAGACAGACCTTGTCTGATCCGGGCTCAGTTCAAATATCGGCTAAGTCTCTCATACCAAGCTCTCAGAGCTTGTTTGAGCCTATACAAAGTCTTTCGAAATTTAAGCACATGATCCCCAGTGGTTGTTCAACATAAACTTCTTCTGTTAGAAGACCATTCAAGAATGCACTATTTACATCCATTTAGTATAATTTAAAATTTCATGAACATGTAAATACGAGTAACATTCTAATAGCTTCTAATCTAGCAACAGGCGCATAAATCTCATTATAATCAATTCCCTCTTCTTGATTATAGTCATATGCTACTAATCTTGTTTTATTTCTAATTATCATACCAGTTTCATCCTTTTTATTATGACAAATCCATTTAGTACCAATTACAGGATGAAAATCCAATCTAGGAACTAAAGACCACACTTTATTACGTTCAAATTAAACTAATTCCTCTTGCATCACAAAGATCCAAGATTCATCAGTTAACGCTTCATTCACATTCTTAGGCTCAATTTAAGATAGGAAAGCAAGATTTATTATATCTCTAAGGGAGAATTTTGTACTTACACCTCTTTCAAAATTATCAATAATTATCAATAATTAGGCTCAATTTGAGCTAGGAAAGCAAGATTTCATTTGTTTCCTCTCTTTTTAGTTCTTCATTCCATGGCTCATTTGTCGTAACACCTCCTTGCTTTTGGTTATTTTGTATACCTGCTTCATCATCATCCAAAACCTTTCTCGACACAAGTGGATCAGATTCTTCAAATACAACATGCATAGATTCTTCTACTACTGACGTACGTTTATTATAAACTCTACAAGCATTATTGTTAGTAGCATATCCAAGAAAAACTCCATAATCAGATTTAGTATCAAATTTACTCAAATTATCCATATCATTCGAGATAAAATATTTGTAACCAAAAAATTTAAAATGTGATATATTTTGAGTCTTACCATTCCAAATTTCATAAGGGATTTTATTAAAACCTCTTCGAATAGATACTCTGTTTACCACATGACAAGTTGAGCTTACTGTTTCGGCCCTGAAATATTTGGATAGATGATTCTCATTTAGCATTGTTCGACCCATTTCCTGAAACATCATATTCTTCCTCTCCACAATACTATTTTGTTGTGGTGATCTTAGTACAGGAAAGTTATGAGCATACCGGTGCTCATCGCGATAACTAATTACCTCATCGTTTCTGAACTCTCTGCCCCTATCACTACGGATATTAATAATGCTACATTACTTCTTATTGTGAACACATTTACAGAACTAAGAAAAAATAGAAGCAACTTCACGTTTTTTAGCAAAGAAGAACACCTATGTATATCTAGAATAATCATCCACAATTACGAATGCATAAAATTTACGTCATAAGCTAGCAATGGCATTCAGACCAAATAAATCAAGATGCAACATTTCAAGACATCTAGACGTAGATGTGTACAACTTCTTCTTAAATGATGATCTAGACTGCTTGTCTAATTGACATGTATCACAAACTTTATCTTTCACATATTTCAATGCAGGTAAACCACATACAAGATTTTTCTTAAATAAATTATAAAGTAATTCCATACTAGAATACCCAAGTCTTCTATGCCATAATCAACTGTTCTCAGATAGTGCATTTAAACATGATAAATTTTTAGAAGAAAAATCCTCAAATGAATAAGTATAAATATTCTCAAATCGTGATGCAAAAAGTAATATGCTACTATCATACCCATTATTAATTATGCATCTATCATGATCAAAAACAACATTATAACATTTATCACATAATTGACTAACACTACGAAGGTTATGTTTAAGACCATCTATGAGAAGAACATCTTTAATAGTTGTAGACTCATTACCAATATTACCTATACCAATAATTTTAGCCTTTACGTTGTCTCCAAATGTCACATGACCTCCATCTTTAGGTGTCAAAGACGTAAATTTAGATTTATCTCTTGTTATGTACCGAGAACAACCACTATCCATGAACCATTTGTCCTTACCTATTGATGCTTTCAAAATAACCTGCAAGGAACACCTCAAATAATTCCTAAGTGGTACCCAATCTACGTGGGTCTGATCTAGTTAATTGAGACATTTTTTGTTCCTTTAGGAATCCAAACTTGTCTGCATTTAGATAATTTAGAAAAACATCTACTAATAGGATCCCCCACAACATTACATTAAAAACATCTAACAATATCCCTGGTTTCAGAAAAGAATTTATAAAATCTCTTTTGTTTAAGATTTTTTTGAAACCCTATATCAGCTTTATCAAAGATACCTCGTGAATTGCCCAAAAGCATTTTTAACTTATTCTCACCATCTGTGAATTTGAGAACTATCGAATGTAAATATAATATCTTGGATTTCAATTCAATTCAAATTTCAACACTTACTTGTTAAGTGTGTTAATTACTTTATAGGGAATTAATTTGAGAACACTAGTTTTTATAATCATGTGTTAGTTCTTGATAAATATCAAATAAATCATCAAAATCTAAAGGACAAGAACTAAAATATTTTGGTACCTTATCTCCAATGGTCATCAAAGCAAGCATAGATGAACTGTCATTGCCCAATTTTTCAAAGCTACTTGACTCATAGTCATCCTAGGTGGCTTTCATCGATTTTTGCTTACCTTTCTTTACCTTCTTCCTCTCCCTTATCTTCTTCTCTTTCTCTTTCTTTGGATCAAGACAATCAGATTGGAAGTGTCTAGTCTTATGACAGTTCAAGCATTCCACATTGCTCATGTTGAAATTTTTCTTTCCCCGAATTGTTCGTCGAGTTATTTTTCTAAAATTCTTCGTGAGAAGCACCACATCATTTTCTTGCGCACTGTCAAGGCTGATATTATCACTGTCATTTTCTTCCTCATTTTTATGAACTTTCAATGCCAGGGACTTCTTTTTTATATTTCCCGTTTCATCCTCATATCCTCGTATAGCTGTCTCGTGTGTTATTAAGTTGTCGATGAGCTCATCAATAGCATAGACTATAAGATCTTTAGCTTCCTCTATCGCAGTTACTTTCGGCTCTCAAACTTTAGTAAATAATCTCATAATCATTCTCACTTTATCCTCCATAGTATAGGACTTTTCGAGTTGACTAAGGTTGTTGCAGATATTGTTGAATCTTGTGTACATCTCTTAAATAGATTATGCTTCACCCATTCTGAATAATTCGAATTGACGAAGTAAGGCATTGATCTTGGATTGTTTCACTTGATTTGTCCCTCTATGGTTGATCTGCAACTTGTCCCACATTTCTTTCGCCGATCCACAACTTGAAACCCTGGTATATTTGTTAGCATCTAAAAAACAAAACAGAATATTAATAGCTTAAGAATTAATAGAAATTTTTTGTTTATCAGAAGTGGTCAGTTGCTCTTTCTTCTTAGTTA
Organism: Eucommia ulmoides; assembly: GCA_016647705.1. NCBI lineage: Eukaryota > Viridiplantae > Streptophyta > Magnoliopsida > Garryales > Eucommiaceae > Eucommia > Eucommia ulmoides. Next base: position 44,923,110 of record CM028328.1, read on the forward strand.
CTGCATTTTCCATAGAAACGAATAGACCAACCTCAATAGCTAGCCACACATCATAATTGGCGGCTTGAAGAAAAACAATCATTTTATCCTTTTAGAAACAATAGTTTTCACTTGCAAACAAAGGTGGACGGTGCATAGACTACCCCACACCTAGTGTGCCTATTTAGTGCGCCATGTGATCTTTCTTAGCTAAGGTTTTAAGCCAATTAAGCTAAATCAATTATGGTACCAATTTTTGGCCCAATGAGCTACCCAAGAGAGGGTAAATTGGGTAGTTATAAAAAAATGTAAACAAATAAATCTTTCAACACTTAATTATCAAATAATCATTTTTTTCTAAATCAATTATTATCTTCGTAACGCAGCAGATAAGTGTTTAATTTTAAGTGTACACCTAAACACAATATAATAAAAATAAAGAATGCAGCACACCAAGATATATCATTGTTAAACAAGCTAGCCTAATCTAGTCCCCCCGAGCTCTACGGAGATTCACAACCTCTAAACCCCTAATTCCTTTAACGATAGGAACCAAACTCTTACAACGATTCTTTTTCTAAGCTCAGAATCAACCTTTAAAATTTTTCTTTTCTCAGGTTAAGGAAGAACCTTATTTTTTTACCAAGCTAAAAACTAACTTAATTCTATTACAAGAAGAATCAAAACCTCACAACACCCATAAATATCATTTTTCCAAATAAGTATGGAACCTTTACATTTCACTCAAATTAATTCAATTTTAGGGAGAATCAAAATCTAGTTATTTTCAATGGAAAATAATAATCTAACATTTTTATACTTAGGACAAAGATCAAACCTCAATATTTTTCACAAGAAAAATATCAAAACCTAGCTACCCTAACTAGACACCAATCCAACCGTGTCTAATCCGCTCAAACTCACAAATACAGAAAAATATGAGTTTTTTCCCACAAAAAACTTCTACCACCTCAATGCAGTTATACTTGATTAATGTCCCAAAATTTACTACATGATAGATACAATGTGAGACAAATTAATATCTAATTAATAAACAAGTGTGGGTAACACAAATTAAAGTACATAATCAAATAATCACACAAAATAGTTTTAAAAAGATTTTCAGATTTTTACGTTTGAAAACGATTTTCTAATAATCTTAAATCCAAGCAAGCAATAATAATATGAAATCAAAATTAAGAACAATAATTTGGAAAAATCTCACTAGAAAAATACCGAAGAATGAAAATAAAATCACAAGATAGCACAAGTCGGTGACGCCAAATCAATCAGGAGTTTAGATCAAGAACTTATCACGAAATCTCTCTCAAAATATCTTAGCAAAATAATAATTCTTAGAAAAGCGTAGGAACTGATGTTTTTTATATATTTCATTAAAATTTCGCAGGTCTATATATAAAGACTGATAACAAGCTCTCCAATGACTACTTTTTAAAAGATATGCCTCTAAAAAGCACTCTTAGACCCCACATAACATAATCATTTAATTCTGGTGTAATTCACTTTAAAATATCTTTTAAAACTTTCAAACAAGTCCATAAAATATTTATCAATTATCAATCATAAAGATAAGAAGTATTTAGCTACTTAAATTGGGAGAATCTTAAATTATATGGACTAAATTAATAGGGATATTAAAATATATGTATCATATCTTCAATGAGATCAGATCCTCCAAAATTCTCCCATTAAATCATCAAAAATGGCTATTTTTTATCGAATACCAAGTTCCTCGAAATCTCAACCGAAACAGTCGGTTGATCGATCCTTGGTCGTCGATTGACCGATTGATAGAGCGTTGAAACCAGGCCAAACTAAAACGTTAGTCGGTTGACCGATTCCCCTCTAGTCGGTTGACCGATTGGTATAGAGAATTTCTCCTGCCAAACTTCAATCCATTTGGTTGACCGATCGCTCCACAATCAGTTGACCGATTGTTTCAGAGACTTCACCTGCCAAAACCTTAAGCCTATCGGTTGATTGATCTCCTTTAGTCGATTGACCGATTGATGCATGAACTACTCATTTTGATCCTAAAACCTCACTGTTTCAAATAGTTGACCGATCTCTTTTGATCACTTGACCGATTGATGTTGAGTGGCCATTTCCTTCCGCAATTTTGCCCCAAAACCCACTGCTTGATTCAGTTAACCGATTATTTTTCTCGGTTGACTAAATTGACCCTAAACTTTAACTTTTTATACTTTAATCCTTATTTTTAATTAGATCAATTTCTATTTCTAATTTCACATAAGGAGCACATAATAAATCAATAACTAGGATCCTAAATTCTATCATTTCAATACACAAAAGATAATTCATTTAATAGTGTCGTGTGTAATCCTAATTTGGGTTGCATTAAGAGTATAAAAGTATTGAATTGTTTTCACCTAATTTTTTCAAGATCTTCAACACTATTCATTTCTTCACTGCATATATCTTTGCGCCCCTAATATTTTCATCATGATGTCTTTACCAATATGGAACTCTTTTCTGAAATACTCAACAAACATATTAATTCCATAAAAAACATCAACACTTAATTGTCCATCAAAACCTAGGAATCGACAGTTTTAATTTTAGAAATCTTAGATTCTCTACACAAAGAAATCTAAGAAGAAGAAGAAGAAGAAGAAAAAGCAAATAAAGAAAAAGAAGAACTATCATATCAAAAGACAAGGTAAGTACCAAAAACCTCCAAATCTTTTACATACTTGTCTAAAACAAATACAAACACACAAAAAAAGGGTCAAAACCCGACAAAAAATATAAGTCGTTCTCCGATAATGCACTTTATTTTTTCACATTTTACTTTATTGTCATCTACTTTCCCGCAGTTTACTTTTTTGCATTTACTTTACTATTATTTACTTTACCTTTGTGTCTTTCCGCACTTTACATTTCAACATTTTTTTTAAGCCAAGGCCTTGGACCGGCACTAAGTCACGATCATTGGCCTGACACGTTTTTTCCTTTTTAGTCAAGTCCTCGGATTGAGTATACCTATACATATATATTATTATACTTATCTATAGATACTATGATCTATATATATATATTAATATTTTACCTACCATTTTTCTTTTGTTTACATATCAAAACACAAAAATCATGAAAACAAGAAAATGAAAAATAAAAAGGAAGTGTTACTTAAGCTAAAAATCTTCCCAAAAAATAATTTTGTTTAAGATTATTATGGCCAAATTTTGTTTTTTCTTAGTTTGAATAAAAACCAAAATTCAAGTCTCATTTGTTTCTTCCAAAACAAATGATACTTCAAAAATTCTTTCAATAAAAAAATAAAATGTTTCTCCATTTAAACAAACAAAAAATAAAAATCTTTAAATATTTCTTTCTTCCAAAAAGATAAAAATGCATTTCTAAAAATAATTTTTCATTCTTTTTAAATAATTAAAAAAAAAATCCTCAAAATTTTGTTTTCTTTTTCAAAAATGAAGATTTTTAAATATTTTTTAAAAAAATCATAATAAATTCTTTTTTCTTTAAAAATATTTTTTCAAAAAACACAAAAACCTCTTTAATAAATGTTTTCTTCACTAAAAGACAAAATTTTCATGGAAATGTATATTTCTTCTAATATGGTTTTCTTCACTACAAGACAACTTTTCTTAAAATATTTTTTCATTAAAAATATATTTTCTTAAATATTTCATTCAAAAATAAAAAATTTATTTTTGTAAAAATAATTTTTTTATGGGTAATTAATTTTTTAGTCCTCTATAAAGACCCAATAGAGAAATCAAACTCCATGACATGAATAATTAAGTTTTCAGACCCCACAAATTTTTTTTAAAAAAAATCCTTCATTCTGGCCCTTCTTTTTAACATTTATTTATAAGTCTGTCATTCTATCCTTATGCAACAAAACAAATTTGGACAACAAAATGTGTTTACCTTAATGTGTGAAATAAAAATCACTTACAACATAGTCAAACTTAGTAGCATTAACGTTAATACAATTACAACCCAACGCATTTAACTTAATTGCGTTAACATTAACGCAATTACTACCCAGCACATTTACTTAATTGTATTAACGTTAACACGATTACAACTTAGCACATTTAATTTAATTGCGTTAACGTTAACGCGATTACAACCCAACACATTTAACTTAATTGAGTTAACATTAACGTAAACTTATTCAAGTAAATACCCATTACCTATATTACAATATTACATTGGGAATTGACGTTAACGTTGTTGCATCCAATTTATTTTTTTTATTTTTGCAAGTTAACGTATCATCTCTCAATCTGTCTGTTTTGTGCGTTACATTAACTTTAACTCATTTCACTAGCAGACGTGTTGTGTGTTTTTTTCTTAAATATTTAACGTATTTTGTATGTATTTACGTTAACGCATCTTGTCTATTTGTGTGTATGTTAACGTTAATGTTTTTTTATTTTTTATTTTTGTGGTTCACATTACCGCCCCTTTTCCTTATTTGTTTTTGTGTGTATTAACGTTAATGCATTTGTCTAAGTTTGCGTTAACGTTAATACACATTTTGTTGTCTCTCTCTGTATTAAACATTAATGCATTTAATGTTGTCCAAAAAATGTGTAAAATAAAAATCACTCACAACATAAACAAACTTAGTTGTATTAACGTTAACGCAATTATAACCCAACACATTTAACTTAATTGCTTTAACGTTGATGCAATTACTAGCCAATACATTTAACTTAATTGCGTTAACGTTAACACGATTACAACTCAGCATATTTAACTTAATTGCGTTAACGTTAACGCGATTATAACCCAACACATTTAACTTAATTGAGTTAACGTTAACGCAATTACAACTCAGCACATTTAATTTAACGTTAACGCAATTACAACCCAACACATTTAACTTAATTGTGTTAACGTTAACGCGATTACAAACACAACACATTTTGTTATCTCTCTGTGTGTTAACATAAACACATTTAATTTTATCCAGAAAACATGTGAAAAAAATTACATAAACACACCAACGTTAATGTAAATTTAACACCCTCTCCAATTTCACCGCAGAAACGAGCATCAAAATAAAAAAAATAAAAAAATAAAAATAAAATAAAAAATTACGAAACCCAGATCTAGAAACAAGGAGGAGAGAAGTCAGAGCACATCACCGGCTGTTGGTTTCAGATCTTGGAGTGGGTGTCAGATCTTGGCTTGCGGTGGTGATGTTTGCGGCGGTAATGGGTAGCCGAGGAAGAGAGAGAACGTGAGCAGCTAAGGAATTTAGAGAGAGAGAGAGAACGTGAGCGGCAAACATCAACGAACGTCGGTGGCTTGCGGCGAATTTAGAGAGAGAACTTCAAATTTGAGAGAGAGAGATGTCTATGGTTTAGAGTGAGAAAGGATAAACAGTTAAGTTGGTATGGTCCAACACTTTAGAGAGAGATAGAGAGAGAATAAAGTGAAAGAGAACATCAGACTTGAGAGAAAGAGAGATGTCTATGGTTCCAGGGCACATGTGACTTTTTAGTGCTCTTTTTGTCTTTTTGGAGGACTACAAACTAAACTACATGTACGAAAAGGTTTGATCTCTAACCAAACATATAAAAAAGATTTTTTTCTGAATGGTCTCTCTATGCGGGACTATATAATAAAAAACTCTTTTTTTTATCTCAAAAAAATGTCTTTTTCAACAAGAAGAGAAAATTTTCTTAAAAATATTTATTTTCAAATTGTTTCAATTTCAAATTGTTTTTTTCTTAAATCTGTTCAAAACTTTTGTTTCCTATTTGAAATTATTTTCTTAAAGTTTTTTCCAAAAAGTTTTGTTTCTATTTAAAAAGTGAAAATGTTTAATTTTCTCTTAATCATTTTTTTAAATAAAAAATACCTTTTCTTCTCTAAATATTTTACAAGAATATTTATTTTCTTAAATCACACTTTTCCATCTATAAAAACAAAAAAAAATATTTTCCTAAGTCTTTAATTTTTCTTTTCATTAAAAAAATTCTTTTCTCAAAAAATAAATGAAAAGTCTTTTAACTTCATTTCTTCATTTCTTTTCATCCTCTTTTAAAACATAAAGTTTTGTCATCATAATTAAATTAAAAATCAATAGGTGGCTTAAAAAAGGGATATTTTTACATTTTTATTTGCTTTAGTTTACATGTTTCATTTTACTTGCAGGCATATTAGCTTTATTTTAATGAACTAGTCATAATAAATTATATTAAGGGAAAAAGATCATGTTAATCAACCAAATCAAACAAAATTTGGACTTGATTTAAGTTGAAATACTTAGACACTAAAGTACCGTTTTCGAACGGATGTCTTGGGGTGTCTAACACCTTTCCCGAGCCTAACTGACCTCCGAACCTACAGATATTCTGGCTAAGACCATTTTGAATCAAATTTGGGGGGTCATTTTCAAAAAAACAAAAATCAATTCTTTCACTATTTTCTTTGAAACCCAGTGACCTAACACACCTTTTCAAAACCAATGCTAGGTGACGACTCCAAATTTTTCATAGAATGTTTGGCCCAAGTAAATTAATTCAAAATCGACACCTAAGAAAAGCTCTTGAACTTTTCTTCTTTTTTTTTTCTAAAATCGTTTTCAAGAGTAATGCTTATCCAAAAGAATTTTCTAAAAGATAAGTTATTTTAAAAAATGAACGGGTTCCGAATATTACACCGGCACTCAGTCGGCGTTATCATTTGCGAGCGAAATTCGGGGCACGTCAAATAGATAATAGTAAAAAATGCACATTTAATTTTCAAATATTTTGAAGATAAATATGTAATTTTATTTTAGCAAATAAATAGTAAGACAAAATTTGTCTTATGTAATATGAAATAACAATAAATAATTACAAGGAAATAACAATAATTAATTAACGAGGGCACCTAACAGAGTTTAGGGTTTAGTATGTTAAAAAAACTCTTAGTAGTACAATATGTTTTGATAACATAATAGAAATTGATGGTTTATGATGGATAAATTACACATTTACATATTGAAATAATTAATTGGACTTTGAAGTTCCACCAAACTTTTTGGAATGTTATATCTTAATAATATATTTTATATTGTCCACAAGAGTTATTATTGATTATTATTTATTAGAATTGAATTTATTTACTTTTTAAATTGTCAAATATATCTTGTATCTTGGGTTAAAGATAATGGGCTAAAAAGATTAATTTCAGATATCTGAATATTTTTTAACTTAATAAATTATTAAATTTTAATTAAATATTTAGAAAATAAATTACTAAGCATAGTTATGTCTGTGTGTTTGTGTGTATATATTCTAATTATTTATTCCAACCTAAAAAATATGATCAACATTTACTTAGTTTTCAATAAAAAGAGAAATATTACACACAGGAGTAGACTGTAATTTCATATAGATTTTATTTATTTTTTTATTTTAATTGAACAAATGAGTTTTGGTTAAAAAAAAAAAATTAAAGAATTTTTTGTAATTTTATAAATGCAAATGAATAGTAGACAAAATATTACCTTTAAACGTAATACTGCATAATGACATTCTAATATACAGATACATCATTTTATTTTATTTTATTTTTATTTTTAAAAAAAGTGGGCCTTTAAATTTGAAACCTTTCGAGTAACTTTATAATTGCACTTATCAAACATAGTTGCCTTATAGAAGACTATAGGAGTAAGAAGATAAAATAAAAAAATTATTTATACAAATGAACATTGAAAAAATATTGACTTTTATAAAAGTTATTAGCAAGAAAATTGCTATATTTAGAGATAGATATGGAAAAATAAATGAAAAAAAATGTATCTTTTACTTTTCAAAAATTTTGAAGATAAATATGTAATTTTATTTTTGCAAATGAACAGTGAATAAAAGTTGGACATTGGCTAGGTTGTAGTTAGGTAAAACGATACAACGCAATAATATAAATTAACTTAGTCAAATGAATAGTACCTCTGATTTAAAAAAATTCCTTCTACCTATATAAATGATTTTTTAATTATTATTTTTACAGTAAATTGTGTTCGTATCAACTTGCGCACAACTCGACTAATCACTTCCCCGAACGATTTTAAGGGCACACTTTCTCATATTGGTCTGCTGCATTCAGAATTAAATTTAAAATTTAATTTGTGGAGTTGATGGAAACTCTATAGACCGAAAAATGTAATAAAAAAAATCATATTAAAAAATTGAATAGTTTGGGAGAGAGAGTATTTGGTTTGAAATTAAAAAGGTATCATGTTTTTCATTGATTCATAGAGTACGAATTGTTTTTAATTTGTTTTAGCTTAATATTCATTTATTTATTTGGCTCTCGTGATGCACGAATTGTGACTATCAAGTGTCAACTATTTGTTATTACTTCTGAAATTTATTTACATATTATAGTGATTTTTAACAACACTTCAAGACTTCTACACAATGCTAATGGTCAAGACTACAATAGAAGCTTCCAATCTTTAAAAGCTATATTGTAAAGCAACAATCACTATCACCATTAAACAAATAAACAATCTCTTAATCTCTAAGCAACAATTTTTTTGTGATTTGCCAATCCTTTTTAAAAATATATCTTTCACTTAATTAACATTAATTTTGCGAAATTTAAGAGCTTAAGATTATTTTATACTCACCTAATTATGACTAATTATAATATAAAGTATATAGTTTGTTATAATTTGTATTTTAACGTTTTCAATATTGTATCACTTTGTTTTTTAATGTTTCAACTCTTTAATTCATAATTTTTTTACAATCTCTAGTTTTCTTTTTCTTTTTCTTTTTCTTTTCGAGATTATTGTCACAACCTTTCATAATATATAGATTTTAAAACTATTTTTAGAAAATAATATTTTTAAATATTAAATATACATGAATTTTATTGGTCGTCCGATGTCGTAAAACTCTTTTTAAATTTATTTTTTTTTAACAAAACAACGAATCGTTTTTTCCTAATAGTGTCCTTAAAAAAAAAAAAAAACACTCTACAATGGCCCTCCTCATGGCAATGGGCAGTGGCAGGAGATGGTCCAATACGATGGCCGACAGTAATGGTCAGTCGTTCTGACAGAGTGGTCCGCAGTACTCCGACTTGGTGGCCAATGATCTATAAAATGAGGGAATGAGCTTTGAAGACATAAAAGTAAAACTAATTTAAAAATAAAAAAATGTTGGTGTTTTGAGGTAGAAAAAAAATAGCCAAATTATTGTAGCAAACAATTAGGCTTTTGGGCCTGACCTAAATCACTATTTTTATAGTTATAATTATTTAGTGAAAATGAAGAATTTAACTAATTTATATAATACAATAACTCAGTTTATATTAAAGGAAATATGTTGTTCACTCTGCATCCTTTCTATTTTTCAAAATTTGTATTACTCGCCTAACTATTTTTAATAGACAAATATCTAAGCAATCTATTTCTCTCTTATTTATTTTTCAAATCCTTCTTTTCAATTTTATGATTCAAATAACCCAAATTCTACCACCTCACCTGTTGAACCTAATATTTTGATGAACAATTAAACGATGTTTTATAGAATTAATGATTTTATTGAATGGTTTCAGATTAAAAGTTTCAAAAGTTGAAATGAGAAAAAAAAAATTGATCAAAAAGAGGAATCATTGAAGAGGTATCGTCGAAGAAGAATCGTTGAAGAAAATGTAGCGGGTGTTAAATGGAAATGATGAACACGTGAAAAGTTTTGAAGACATTGAAGACAATTAGGTGAAAACAACTATTTACTTATATACTCTAATGCAACTCAAATTAGAATCACGCACGACACTTTAAAGTAAGTTAATCCTATGTGTGTTAATTTAGAGGTTTAAATTGTGTTTTATTATGTGCTAATTACGTGAAATGGTTTTGGTTAATAAGCTAAGTGAAAAATGGGTTTTAAAGCATAAATTGATAAGTTTTCGGGTCAATTTGGTCAACTGAAAAAAGGGGTCGATCGACTAACCAAAACAGTGTGTTTTAGAAATGGGAGACATTCTGATCTATTCAGTCAACCGATGAAAACAGTGGCCGAAATGGAAAATAGGAAGGAGCCTCTGATCCTATCAGTCAATCGATTGGGTGCAAGCCAACGGATAGTTTTGGTCGTTGGCAAGGGGCGGTCGACCGACGGAGAAGGGCGGTCACTGATTCGGTTTCTTAGTCAAATCATCTCATTTTTTATGATTTCAAGAAAGGTTTTTGAAAGATTTAGGTATATTTCACATATATATGATATATTTAATAATTTCTATTTAATTGATCCATTTAATTAAATATTCTTTTAATTAAAATGATTTAGCATTTCCAATTTTGATGGATTTCGAATTAAAAAAGTTTTAAGGATCAAAATGAGTTTTTCCAAGAGTAGATTTTAATGAAACATACATATTTTGAATATATGGAATATATGGGATCTTGAGATATCATTTAATGACATATCTTTTGAAAACTAACCGTTGGAGGTTTAGTTCTAGGTCTATTAATAGAGACATGCGGGATTAAGTTGAAACACATCAAGAATAATTATATTTGTCTTTTTCTAAGAGAGATAGTATTGCTGAGATTTCTAAGAGAGATTATATTTAAGTTCTGGATCTAAAGCACTCATTTTTTGCATCATCGGTTTACATTTCTTATTGTGAATTCATTCTTGCTTTCGATGAGTTCCGGTGAGATCTTTCCAAGCTCTATTTATTGCTTTCTTAGATTATTTATAATTCATTACTTGATTAAGGTATATTAGAAAAATCTTTTTTCCAACTTAATTCTTGAAAATCTTTTAAACGATTTTTATTGATTATCTGATTACGTGCTTCTTTTGGAAAGAAACTTGATATTTTTTGTATTTGTGAGTTTAAGCAGATTAGACACGTTTGGGTCAATTTCTAATCAGGGTAGCTAGGATTTCGATCTTTTTCCTATGAAAAATATTAGGGTTTGATCTTTATCCTGCAAACAGTTTAGGTTAGTCTTTTTCCTTAAAAAGATTAGGTTTTAATTCCTCTTGTAATTGAATTAAATGTGATTATAAAGGTTCTTCCTAAGCCTGCGAAAATGATAAGTTAGATAATGATAGGTTGATTCTGAGTCTGTAAAAGAATCAGGTGTGTAAAGATTGATTCTGAATCTGCAAAAAGAATCAGGATAGTTAGGGTTTGATTCTAAGACTGGAAAAAGAATTAGGTAAGTCTTCAACCTATAAAAAAGATTGTAAGGATTTGCTTCTTACCAATGAAAGGAATCAGGAGTTTAGTGGATTGCAAATATACATAAAGCTTGGGGGGTTGGATATAGGTAAGAGTAACTTATTGAACCATGATATATTGTTATGTACTGTATTGTTATCTTTATGTTGGTTTGGGTGTGCACTTAGTTAAACACATTTTCGTTGCATAACATGATAATAATTGATTTAGAAAAATTAGCTATTTGTGTTTAGTTTAATTGTTTAAATTTTTATAATTACCTAATTCAACCCCCCCTCCCCCCTCTTGGTAGCTCTTTAGGCCAACATCATTTTTTTTCTTTCTTTCTTTCTTTTTTTTCTTTCTTTTTTTTTTTTTTTTGTATTTTATATTTTGTGATCTATAATAAAAAAGAAAGAGTATACTTTTAAAAGATATTGTTAAGAGACATTACTAATTATTATATTTAAAAATAGAAAACAGCTCAGTATATATTTTTTGGAGATATTTTCAAAACACAAGAAATATTTTCAAAATATGGGCATCATCCTTCTCCTTCTCTCCATCATTAATGTACATTTATCCAAATCTTCCACTTCTCTCCTTTTTATTTTTTAATTCAAAATAGCTCAAATTCCATCACCCCATATTTTTCTTTCATAATTATATTTTTATTTTATTTTATAATTTATGTAATAAAATAAAAAGAGAGAAATATTTTTAAGACACATTATTAGCTATTAAATTTAAAAGTAGATCTCAAAGATCATAACTAAGTTTGACAGAAAAAATAGATTTCCATCCAAACAAAAATAATTGTCTCTTCTTTCTCCATCTCTCTATTTTTATCAAAGAAGTGTTCAAATCATCTTCTTGGATAAATTATTTGATTATCTTTGGAGTTAAATCACTTACAGATTTTTATTCCTATTTTTTTAATCATTTATTCTTTAAGTTAATATTAACTAATTATTTAATTTTTGAGTTAATATCAAGTAGGACTACAACATAGGTTGATAACAGCTAAATGTTAAATTCATATGGTTAAGAACAAGTAGAACTAGAAAGTAAGTTAAAAAAGACTAAAAAATAAATTGCTATAAAATAGGAGGAAAGTAAAATTTAGATAGAGGACTTCATAATAGGCTCATTGATATTATTTTAATTTTTATTTGGCAAACAAAATATTTATCCACTTTATATTTATTTTTTTAACACTTATTGGTTTGTGTCGGTGTGTAATTATTATTTTTGTTTTAACAGTTTATGAAACAATTTATGCACAGAATATTTTTTTTAAAGTTATGAAACAACTTATTACATATGCATCTAATAGAAGATGAAAAGGTATAGCTTCGAAGTCTATTCTTAAAGGATATTTCTGAACACAATACCATGTTGAATATTAAAGTAAATATTTTATTTCACGAGTTCATATTTGGGACAGCCCTCTGTCATTTCGACAAATACCAAGATCACCGCTACAGTTTTCATAATATCTGAGTCACCATTTATCACATTTAATTAACAAAATACAATTGCAACATATTTTTTCTAATTCTTTTACCTTTTAGTTTTTGTTTTTGTTTTCTATCTTTTACTATATGTCTTTCTCTCTTATTTTTTATTTTTTTTATTTTCGTTGTGTATTTTTATTTTATTTATTTATTTTTATTTTTTGTATATGGTGTTTAGAGAAAAATAAATAAAAGTGAAAATTAGATAACAAAAAAACATAAAAGAAAATAAAAAGAAAACTTTAAATTTAAAACAAATAAAAATATTTTATTTATTTATTTTAGTAACTCATTTTTTTTTTAAATCCTCATTTTTTATTTTTTAAATCCTTTTTATTTTTTGCATTTTATTTTTATAGATTTTTACTTTCAATTCCTTTTTCAGTTTTTTTATAAATACTAGACCGAAAATGGAAAAAAAAAAAAACAATAAAAAAAAAAAAAGTAAAAGTAAAAAAAAAAAATATTATGGTGGGAGGGTATTTGTGTCAATAAAATATAAGAGATGGTGTCTTAGGTAATTAAACTGAAAAGATAAAGGATGTCTTAGTTATAATAAAAATGACAAGGGATGTCCTCCGCATTTATCGAAATGACATGGGGTGTCTTGAGTTTAAACTTTTTATTTCATTGCCTAAATATTAAAAAAATATATATATCAAATTAAATTTATCTTTTTAGTATGCACCTTCAGGCACAAGTTATAGGCTAATTTATATAATATGGTAGAACGGTGTTGACTCCACTTTAAATATGTTTGAGATAGAATGATTGAGATCTATTAGAGAAAATCTTGAGTAAATCTCAACTATTTAATCTCTTGGATTATATATTTGGGGAGATCTCAACTTTTGTATTTGTGACCTTTGTCAGCCTTGAAGAGTTTCACCCTGATTAAATGATTTTGATGATAACAACACATTTGATATTTTAAGTCATATAATATATTTTTATTGAGATTATATCCTAGACAGATGTGTTTGATGATGCAATTCAAAGAAATATCAAGATACAAGCATTTATGAGATAACAAAAATGAGGAATCAAAATTTGACGAGTCAAATGACAAAGAGTCAATGAGATGGAGCTTACTAACGGAAACTCGAAAATTTGAAGATCAAGATTTTGATTTTTATTTACTAAGTAAAACAATACATTTCTAATATATTTTAACTCTATTTGGATCACACACAAAGCATGCTAACTTATATGCATTTATATTGGTCATTATTTCATGTTTAAGTAGCATATATTATGTGTAATAATGGTTAGGATAATTGGTCAGATTATCGGAACTTGAAACGAATTCGAAAATATGATAAAATATGATGTTCTGGTGAATTCGGTCGGTTGATCAAGTATTGGATGTAAGTCCTATAGTCAATCTTGTATAATATTATTCTTGTAATTATACCCATCGTTGTAGACCTTGAATATTAAGTAGAATGTTCTGTTATTTAATATGATTAAACAAGAGAAAACCAAAGAAATTTGGAAGCTCAATATTCTAGATTGTTCCTAATAGGTATTGGATTGTTGAAAATGATCTTTAAGAATCTAAACTAGTTTTATATGATATTTTCTATTTGAGAATAGTGAGTTGGTATGAGATATTGGAACATCTGGAAGAAGACTTACTAATAGTAGAAAAAGATTGAACATGATCATCCTTGATATCCTACATGTTAACTTTGTTTAAGTTAAAGTAGGATATCTTAGGTGTGATTGTATTTCGTGAAAGTTTGTACTTAAGGTGCTATATATTACATGTATGGGTTGATATATTTTAATAATACTAAGTGTTGGTTTCTAACCACGAGCCTTCAAATGTATTCACTGGATTTAATGGGACAAACATGTGAATATAGGAGTATGCAGGAATTGATCTATGACTCTTAAGAAAAAGATACATGACCCATATGACTCGGCTTAATTTAATTCATCCAAGCCTCTAGCCAAAGAAGTGTGATGTTGAAATGATATTCCAATAAGGTATCACAACGAATTATATTATCAATCAAATACATATGTGCACTAGGGTTTTTCGACTTAACCATATCATGTTGGTTCTTTCGGGCACACAAATAGAAAGATCGTAGAATACGCATATCATGTCTGAGGGGGTTTACTTTGTTAAATTCTTACCAAGTGGATATTGCTGTAATATATGGGTAGACATGACTCGCAGTCAGAGAAAATGCCTTCAGTGGAAAATCATTTTCTTAAGGCAAAATTAGAATTATTCTAATTTTATTGATTAATTGAATAAAATAATTAATTAATTGTACGATCCATATTTTGGTATAAATATAATGGGTCACACACAATAGGGAATTGATGTTAGAGGAGTCCTTTAAAAAATAGATAGTAATGATTAACTTAAGAAGTTTAGAGGCCAAAGTGTAATTAAAGAAAATAAGGGATATGGGGTTTTGAACCCTAGACTGTATTTATAAGAAAGAGGAGACCATAATGGTTGCCCATCCCATACAAATTCGGCTAGATCATTATGGCCACCCCTCCATTGATCACTCTTTGGCTTCTGTGTCCGTGAGATTTTGTTTTCCTTTATGCACCACTGATTTGAATTTTACTACTACCTACATTCAAATCATAGTTATCTTAGAGTCTTGTGATTAGATCTGATCTTAGAAATTTCAAGTGTACTTTTCATTCTAAGGTACTCTAAGAGAATCAAGTCTCATATAGCTGTATTATTCGTGCTCAAATGCTCATGGAAGAGCCTTCTCAGATCATATCTCGCGAACTACTAGTTTTGAGGTTGAAGTACCAAAAGAGGTATATTTATATTAAAAGAGTTTTTTAATATTGTCTATATTTTTATTTTAATGTTAGTATGGATAGATCAGGCTTAAAGAATTGAATATTAAATATTGATTTAAAAAAAATTATATTTTGTTGCGTAATTGGACTAATGCCTCACCTTTTGGGTATGCCACACGGTGTGTAATAAAACAACAGAGTTGTAATAATTTTATATCTAACATACCATTACCATATACTATGTAGTGCTATTTACATGGCAAATTCATTCATACATTTAAAAGCTAATTTTGATGAATTCATTTAAATATTTTATTCGGACTATGTTGTTTTATATTTTGGGAAAAACGTTAACAATGAGAGTTTTAAAATATAAGTTAACACCTGAGACACATCTGTTATTTGATCTTACACCAAGAAAACACTTTATAATTTAAACACCCTTATTATTTCAATTCCAATTCGGTAATCTTATACATCTCCTATCACATATTATTGATAAAAATACCCTTACAATGTAATGTTATAATTTTCTTTTCTTTCTATCTCTTGCTTTTTTCTTTTTTATTTTATATATTCATTTATTTATTATTTATTTATTGTATTTTTTTTCTATAGTGTTTATAAGGAAAAAAACAAAAGTAAAAACTTAAAACACAAAAAGCAAAAAGCAAAAAAAAAATATCAAAAACAACAAGGAAAAGAGGAATTCAAAAACAAACTAAAAATAAAAAATAAAACACAAAAACAAAAAACAAAAAAGTAAATTTTTTTTCTTTTTTTTTTTTTTGAAGTTTTTCTTTTTTGTTTTTTTTTTTTAAGTTTTTTAATTCAGTTTTTATTTTCTATAACACCATAAACAAAAAAAAACAAAAAAAATAATCCAAAACTAAACAAAACGAAAGAGAGAAAGAGACTAGAAAGAAAATATTAAAAAATATATATTTATATTGAAAAATATTTTTATCAACAAAATATGATGAAAATATCTCTGGCTAAATAATAGGAGATTACTCAGTGAAAAACATTATAGTTGATGATGTTGTCAAAAAATCCCCTGCACGTGCCGAGAGCCAGACATGTGCCAAAGACCTCCTCAACTTGCAACTTTAACCTGTGAAACTAGTTAGCTTCAAGGGACATTGGTGTGATGTCAGCCAAAGAACCTCCGACGTAAGAATAAATTAGTCTGTTTTATTGTGAAAATCTTTTAGTATGTAAAAACGCTACCTTGGACCCTTGATACCTGCCTTCATATATAGATCATTTATCCTACACAGTCCGTTCATGTCACCACTCCCTCCACGATCCTCTCTTTAACCGCATGGAAACTTTCCATGATCCCACTACGAACCGTAAAACATTTACGTCTCTTTGTGCGCATGGAATCGTGGAGGTTTTCGGTCAATCACCCAATGGCCTTCCACTGTTGATCTTACCTGCTTGTGACCAGGCCCCATTAGGGAGCCTTCTTCTATTCGTGTCAGCCCAAACACAATTGGGCCTCTTATGGATCATTCCATCTACTCATACACTAGGCTCATTCCATGGGCTAACCCAACACAATTTAGGCCGCCGACACACCTGGTCCATAAGCGATCTCTGAGTCAATTCCTATGGATCGGATTTTACTACCCAACCTAACCCATCATCCTTCTACCGGCTTCTATCAAAAGTGGGAGGAAATTTTTCCCACATCATTTGTCTTTCTGACTTTTGCAGCAATTCAAAGAGGCAAGATGAAAGATCATCCTCTTTAGCGTAAGTTCTTCTTTCTTCCATTCAATTGCTTGATTGTCCCACCGTTTTTGTTCTTTATTCACCTTCTCTTAATTGTTCTGCTCTGAGAATGGCTTCCAATCTTTCGCTCAGTCCGGCTAAGGCCATTTCTTCGTCGACCCCTCTCTTTGAGAAGATGGCAACGACCAAGGCTCGTCCATCCACCGATTTCCCAGTGAATTGGGAAAATCATGGTGCGAGCGACTTTAAAGAAGAATGGTCGAGTCCTTCCGAGACATATCTAATATCCCTACCTCAGTCACAATTAGGGGAAATCTTTATACATTATATATCAAAAAGAAAGATAGGTACATTACATCTTTCGTTTTGACATATAATATATAAAGATTTGGGTTTCATATGTGTGAACAAAAATGAACGTGTCGAAATGAACTTTTAAGAATAACATGGAGTATTAACTATCCAAATACCCTTTTAATGCTTCTTACCCTCCTCCATAACAAGTTTAAGTAATAAACAGGTTATGGATTGCATTGGCTCATAAAAATAAACTTTAGTTTAACCCCAACGGTTTCTTTTCCCATTCCAAAATCCATACTTTATTTACTTTGGTAAATAGGGATTTTTCACTAACAAAGTTTTAGACAATCTAACTAGAGTAGATAGCCTCCCAATTTAAACACTTGGTGATTTAACCAAACATGAGTTCAACTAATGGATCTGAGCAGCTAAGACATTGATTTTGACACCTAGTGAATTGTCACCAAATGTATCTCCCAACGAATTAATCTGAGCAACTCAATTTGTAGACTTTGAAACTTGATGATTTGTCACCCATTGTTTCTTGGACAAACTGATCTAAGCAGCTCGCTTTTAAGTTTTGAAACTTGGTGATTTGTCACCAATCGTTTCTTGGACGAACTAATCTGAGCAGCTCAGTTTTAGGTTTTGAAACTTGGTGATTTGCTCACCAATTGTTTCTTTGACAAATTAATCTGAGCAGCTTGTTTCGAAGTTTTGAAACTTGGTGATTTGTCCACCAATTGTTCCTTTGATGAATTGATCTGAGCAGCTCGTTTTAGGTTTTGAAACTTGGTGATTATTTCACCAATTATTTCTTGGACGAACTGATCTGAGCAGATCGTTTCTGAGGTTTGAAACTTGGTGATTTGTTCACCAATTGTTCCTTTGATGAACTGATTTGAGTAGTTCATTTTAGAGTTTTGAAACTTAGTGATTTGTTCACCAATTGTTTCTTGGACGAACTGATCTGAGCAGCTCGTTTCAGGTTTTGAAACTTGGTGATTTGTTCACCAATTGTTTCTTGGACGAACTGATCTGAGCAGCTCGTTTCTAAGTTTTGAAACTTGGTGATTTGTTCACCAATTGTTTCTTAGACGAACTGATCTAAGTAGCTCGTTTCTGAGTTTTGAAACTTGGTGATTTGTTCACCAATTGTTGCTTTGACGAACTGATCTGAGGAGCTCATTTCTTTGACATTTTATCGACTTGGATATAGACCTGATCATTTAATTATTGAAACTTTCTTCGTAAAGGTAAATAACCTCGTTGCTTATTCAAACAATCAATAGTAAACAACAAAAAATATATTTTCAAAGTCTTTAGGAGACCTGTAACTTTAAAGAAATTTTCGTAAATGCGCAATATTCCATGGTCAAGGAACCGATACCCCATCCAGGTCTTCTAACCAGTATGTCCCAGGTCTGTTCACTATAATCACCTTGTGGGGTTATTTCCAATTGGGAGCTAATTTTCCCAAATGAGCCTCTAGGCGATGTGGCATTACTCTTCGAAGTACAAGCTCACCTAATGCAAAGTGCCTTGGGTGTACTGCATGATTGAACATTCTTGCCATCCTTGATTTATAAGCCGCCATTCTTAATATTGCTTGGTCTCGTTTCTTCTCCAGTTGGTCCAACTCTTGGCATATAGCATCTTCATTTTCCACAAGATTGATCGTGCTATCACATCTTGAAGGTAACCCAATCTCTACTAGAACCACTGTTTCAATCCCAAACGTCATGGAATATGGTGTTTCCCCAGTAGTTGTCCTTGGAGTCATTTGGTAGAACCACAAGATTGCTGGCAGTTCTTTCACCCATTTGTCTTTAGCGTCATCCAAACGCTTTTTGAGTACTTCTTTAATGGACCGATTAGTTACCTCTGTTTGTCTATTCGCTTGGGGGTTACGCTAGGCTTGACATCTGGTGTTGAATTTTCAGTTCATTATACATATGCAACATTCCCCCAGTGAATAGGGTTCCATTGTCTGATATCAACACTGCCGGAATACCAAAACAACAAATCACTTGCTTCCAAATAAAGTTCTTGACTTCATTTTCGCCAACAGACACAAATACAATAGCTTACACCCACTTGGTAAAGTAATCAATCACCACCAGCAAGTATTTCTTGTTCCCAGACATTGGGGTAAATGGCCCCAGGACATTCATCCCCCACTAAGCAAAAGGCCATGGACTTAGGATCGGTGTTTACTTCTAGGCTGGAACTCATATGTCATTTGAGAACTACAAGCATTTGTTACATTTTTTGAGATACTCATGCGCATCACTGCGCATCGTTGGCCAATAGTAATCGATCGTAAGTACCTTGTGTGCTAAGGTTATTCTTCTTTGATAGTTACCACAAACAACTCGTGAATTTCTTATAGGATGTAGGTCGCTTCCTTTGGTCCTAAGCAAAGCAATAGTGGTTGTGTGAAGGATCGTCGATATAATTTGTCATCAGTCATGATATATCTTGAGACTTTATACAAAACTTTCTGAGCTAACTCTTTGTTATCTGGTAACGTTTCGTCTCTCAAGTAATGAACCAATGGAGTTCTCTAATCCTCCTCTTTCCCCAACTCTCCAATATAGGCATAAAGGTCGATTAGAGGTGGCACAGAAGGTTTCTCCAAGAAATCTGCCACGTCGGATTGTTGACCTGAACCAAAGGACGATGCCAAAACTTAGAGCGCATCGGCTTTCTTGTTTTCAGTTCTTGGAATGGATTTAAATTTGCAGCTGTAGAAGGTTGTCACCAACTCTTTTACTTTCTCCACGTAGAGGCGTAACCTAATGTGAACCTCACCAAAGATTAATGAGACTTGAAACCAATTTAGAATTTTTTCGTAAAGGATCGAATCTAAATTCAGATTTGATAACGAAGAACACAAGAAAATACAGAAAGTTGATAGATTACCTTGACCCAGCGTTTATGAATTAAATGCGAACCAAAGGTATAAGAAAATCCTTAACCCAATGATTACAAGAGAATCACGAACCAAAGAGGTTGAACGCCACAAGAAAACTTGATAAGTTCAAAAAAGTTCTTTGAAGAACTCAAGAGAAAACTCTCCCAAAATATATTAATCAATATCAAAAGTGTGTAATTCGTAGGTTTACAAAGTCCCTTAAACTTGGAAATTCATGGGTCTACATGGAGGAAAAAGGAAACCCTAAAATCTAATTGCTAAATAAGAATAAAGAAGCTTCCTAATTTGCCTTACATTCCTAGTTGGGAAAAGGAAAAGATTTACTTGGCAACCAAGCCTTACAAATCAGCTTAAAAAAAATTAAAAGACTTTAAAATAATAAAATAAAATTCATGGGTCTCATTCTTGGCCCGTTCAGGATCATACTTTAAGCCCATTCGTTTGCCTTGATGAGGTGGACTAGGCCTTGATTGTCCGATGGGCCTAATTTAGGCTTTACCATTGTAGTTTCGGCCTCAATCTCTCGAATAAGCCCATTAAGTGCTTCTTTAAATCTTTTTGCCATTGCCCTTGTTATTGGGCCAACTAGAACATGCAATGGATCTCTTGTTGCAGCTGATATATTCTCATCATAACCTCTCTTCATTCATCGAGTATGTCCCATTTATCTGATTTACCACCAGCTACGAATCTGACCTTACTTCCAAACCACGAGCTCATAATCATTTTGTTAGGGTCAGTCCTAGGATTAATGCCTCATATTCTTCCTCATTATTAGATGCTTAGAAAATGAGTTGTATAGCCCTCTCGAGCTGATCTCCTTTTAGTGTCTCCAGGATTATCTCAACTCCACATCCTTTCATGTTCGATGCACCATCAACCCATAACTTCCAGAGTTCTATTGACGACAACGAATACTCATGTCTTCTATAGTTTCTTCTTCTGGTGGTGTCAGTTCATCAATGAAGTCAGCCAAGGCTTAACCTTTTATCGTTGTTCTGGGCTTAAAATTTATGTAGAATTCTCCAATTTCTACCACCCACTTCATAAGACACCCTGAGGCCTCTGGTCTATGCATTACTGCTTTGAGGGGGTATGAAGTCAGCATGTTGATTGAATATGCTTGGAAGTAAGGCCTCAGCTTTCAAGCCAGAGTTACCAAGGCCAAAGCGAGTTTTTCTAGTTTAGCATAGCGAGTCTCAACTGGACAATGATTTACTTACATAAAATACTGGCTTCTACCCACCTAGACATTCCTTTACCAGCGCAGCGCTGACGCAACTATTGTGACTGTTAGATACAAGTAGAGCTCATATCCAGGGTCGACCTTGGCTAAAGTTTCAATAGAGCCTAGGTAGTCCTTGATGGATTCCAAAGCTCGTTCACTAGCCTCATCCCACTTAAAGTTCTTACTTTCTCTCAAAATTTTAAAGAAAGGGGCACATCTTTCTGTAAACTTGGAGATGAACCTATTTAGAGTCCCTAATCTTCATGTCAGCACCTGAACCTCTCATATTGTTGTAGGGGACTTCGTGTTTTAGACAGCCTCTATCTCTGTCCTGAGTCAACCATAATTTCTATCCTATTTACTACGAAACCCAAAAACTTGCCTGGTGTTACATCAAATGTGCATTTTTTAGGATTCAACTTCATATTATACTTTCGTAGTATCACGAAAGCTTCTTCCAGATGTGTCAGGTTATTCTCCTTCTTGGCACTCTTGACTAGCATGTCATTTATGTAGACCTCCATAGTTATTCCAGTTTTCTATTGGAATATGTGATTCACCAATCGCTGGTAAGTTGCCTCTGCATTTCTTAAACCGAAAGGCATCACTTTGTAGCAGTATGTACCTCTTGGGGTAATGAAGGTCGTCCATTCCTCATCCTAGTGGTACATTTGGATCTGATTATAACCTGAATAAGCATTTATCGTGGATAACAGCTCGTACCCAGTTGCCGCATCCACCATTTGATCCACTCTGGGCATCAGATAGAAATCTCTTGGGCATGCTTGGTTAAGGTCAATGAAATCCACACACATTGTCTATTTTTTATTTTTCTTCTTGACCAGCACTGGGTTGGTTAGCCACCTCAGGTAGATCACCTCTCTTATATGCCTTATTTCGAACAACATTTGTACTTATGACTCAATCACCTCTTTCTTTTTAAGGTTGAATGTCCTTCTCTTTTGTCTGATCGGTGAGTAAGATCTTGAGATATCGACCCAATGAACCACCATCTTAGGGTTAATTCCTTCTATATCTTCTGGTGCCCAGGCGAACACGTCCAGACTCTTTTCCAATAACCGCATGAGTTTTTCCTCTTCAGATTTGCTTAACAACATGCCTATCATCAACTTCTTCGTCCCTTAATTGAAAGTTATTTTTCATACCCACTCAGCTAGTTAAAGGAAACCAAAATGTTCTCAAAAATCATTTATCTCCTCAGCCTAGCTATAGGGTGGAGCGCCCACGAGCTCCAGCTTTAATTGCTATTAGATAGCCTTCTTCCCCTTCATAGCTATCACAAAACACTACCTGGATGCTACCTGGACTCCTCGGATGATAGCCATATTTTTGTCCTTTACATACTTAATGCACTGAAAAAACGTAAATGCTACAGCCCCCATCGCATGGAGCCAAGGTCATCCTAGGATGGCATTGTATGGGGATGTGGAATTCATTATCATAAACTCCGTAGCCTTGGTGAATCCGTCCTCATCCTTATTTGCAGTGATAGATAAGGTCATCTTCCATTTAGAGGAGCTCAGGTCACCATTAAACCCAACCATCACCGTTTGGGACGACCCAATATCTGCGTTGGGCACACCCATCTGTTTGAGAGTGTTAACGAAGATAATGCTGGCATAATTGCCCGTGTCAATCAGGATTCTCCTCACCTCAAAGCTGGAAATCCAAGGCATTATTATTAAGGTGTCCTCATGAGGATGGGCTATGCCTTTACAGTCCTCATTAAACATGATGACTGGCTCGGGTTTCTCGACCAAAGACATTGCCTCCCCGTAACATCGTTCTACCACTGCCTCACGGACCTTCCTTTTTCGTTCGCGGTTCGTCTCTCCAGTAAAAGAACCAGCAGCGTTTATCATGTAAATAATTCTATGAGCGTTGTTAAGGTCATCATCTTTCCGTTCTTTGTCGGGTTCTCATGACGGTTTTCACTCTTGGGCCTCTTCTTTTCCCTCATCTTCTCCTACAAATAGCCATGTAACCGACCCATGTCGATCAACCATTTGACCTCCTTTTAGAGGTCCCAGCAATCATCCATGTCATGTCCATGATCCTTATGGAATTCGCAATACTTGGCCTTGTTTTTCCTGTTAGATTTCGTTTGGATTCTAGGAGGCCACTGAAGCACATCGAATGAACGGATTTCATGAAGAATTCTGGAGATCAGCATCCGTAAACCTCGAAGGTTCGAATTTTATCGTGCTTCTGCTTTCGATGTTGAGCTTCTAGGACGTTCTCTCTGCCTGTCCGAGATACTACCCTTAGTTCTCTGGTTGTCTTTCTCATTGGATCTAGAGTTGTCTTTTGTTGATACTCTACTTTCCCTCGCATACCTGACATCTTCAAGTTTCATATAGGGATTTTTCCTCTCCATCAGCTCAGTTATACTTTTCGGGTTATGCTTTATAAGTGAATCTTGGAATCAACCATGTTGCAATCCCGAGGTAAATGCATTTATGATGAGGTTGGTATTACAACCCTCAATACATGTTAATTTCTCGTTAAAGCGATTCATATACTTGGGCAAGAATTCTCTCTTCTCCTATCGTAAAGCTAACGAATAATCAGCCCCTTTCATTAACCTTTGGTACTTGATAAAACAGCCAATGAATTATTTCTCGAAGTCAGTAAAAGATGAGATGGAGTTAGACGGCAGTGCATGTAACCATTCCAAGGCAGATACTTTTAGGGTGGTAGCAAAGGCTCTGCAAAGCGCAAAATTACCCGCTCCGTAAAGTGTCATCACATGCCTAAACTAACTGATGTAATCAACCAAGTCCGTTTTCCCGTAGTATTTTTCAAACTTAGTTGGGTCGAACTTATCTGACAAAAGTGCTTCTAGGATATCTGAGGTTAATGGCATCTCAATCCCCTTCAACAATGTCTCCAGCTAATTAATCGGCAAGTCCCTCTCCCCCCATGACCCTATGTTGTTAGTGAGAATCTACTGTCTCAGTTCAGCTAAGCAGTCGTCTTTCTCTTGGGAGGTTGCTCATATCTCTCTGAACAACTCGTCCTCCCTGTGAAGGTGGGTCCAGAGACTCTGGTGACTCTACTTGTTCCCCTAGGTCATTACTGGCAGCGATCTGCTAGGCCATCCACCTTAACATGCCTTCCATTGCAGCAATCTTCTCTATCTAAGCGTCGATTCTTGAGTCAGTGGTCTATACCTCAAGAGGAGGAATAGTGTGAACTCTCTCTAAAGCTTCCATTAGTACCTCAGTGCTCACGTGTGGTGGACTTCACTCCCTTGACTCAGGCCTGCTCTTCTTGGTCGTAACTATCTCATCTCAACGGCGAACTTCTTTTTGTTTCTCTTCCCACAGAGGGTACCAAATGATGTTGCCAAAAAATTCCCTGCACGATCCGAGAGGCAGACACATACCAAAGACCTCCTTAATTTACAATTTTAACCTGCGAAACCAGTTAGCTCAAAGGGACACCGGTGTGGTGTCAGCCAAATAACCTCCAGAGTGAGAATAAAATAGTTGTTTTATGGTAAAAACCTTTCAGTATGTAAAAAGTCTACCTTAGCCCCTGATACCTGCCTTTATATATAAACCATTTATCCTACACAGACTGTTCATGTCACCACTCCCTCCACAATCCCCTCTTTAACCACATGGAAACTGTCCATGATCCCACTACGAACCATAAAACAGTTACGTCTCTCTGTGTGCATGGGGTCATGGAGGTTTTTGATTAATCACCCAATGGCCTTCTATTGTCGATCTTACTTGCTTGCGACCAAGCCACATTAGGGAGCCTTCTTCTATTCATGTCAGCCCAAAAATGATTGGGCCTCTAATATATCATTCCATCTACTCATGCACTGGGCGCCTTCTGTGGGCTAACCCAACACAATTTAGGCCACCGACACACCTGGTTCATGAGCGATCTTCGGGTCAATTCCTATAGATTGGATTTTACTACCCGACCCGACCGGACCCATCATCCTCCTATTGCCTTCTATCAAACGTAGGCGGGAATTTCCCCCACATTAGTTGATAGCTTATTTAAAAAGAAATTTATAGTTGATAAATTATTTACATACTTGTGAAAAACATTTACAGAGCGCTTATTTATTTATTGGGTTTTATGTTGAAAGACAAGAAGACAAGTCACATCAACTCAAGGCCAATAAAATAGATGAATTCGTTTGTTAATCACGTTATTGTTCCCAAAAATTTGGAAATAATTTAGGAATAATTTTATTTTTACAAGGGAATTCAAAAATTATATTTAGAAAATTCCTTGATTTAAGTATTATAAATATAAATTTATAAAATCCATTCATTTATAAAAGGGATAATTGGTAAGTAATCCTAAATAACAGGTGTAATCTGTTATTAGTCCCATTTAAAATATAAATTTTGATTTAGTCCCTTAAATTGGTTTCTGCTTGCATACTAGTCCCGCATGTGGTCACGACTGTGTAATATTAGTTACATGTATCTGTATAATATTAGTTACAGGTTACAAATTGCATAGAATAATATTACATGTACTTGTGTAATTTTTGTTACATTTAACAAATATTTTACATATAAATTAGATACATGTAACTGCAAGAGTATATTGGGTTTTCCATCTAATTTTTAATGCGCGGGACTAGAACATAAGTTGCAATTACCTATGGGACTTTTTAAAAATTAAGAGTAAAATATGGGACTTGACATAGAAACACCCTTTACAAAATAAGAGAATAAGAAAATTTTGCAAAGTCCTTGAAAATATATATTATTTCTAAATACTTCCAAGAGACAAATTGTTATTTTTTCAATTCTTCATCTATTATTAAATTATATTACTATTATAGGTACAAAAATTATATTATTAAAATTAAATTATTAAGTTACCAATCAATAAAAAATATTTTTTTTATTATTTAACCCTAATTTTGGTTTTTCTTTCCTGAACGAGCCTTCTAAACAAAGAGGTTATTATTTGGTCTATTTTCAAAATATTGTTAGTGTTTAGTCCTTTACAGGTAGTGAAAAGAAATATTTGCCCTTCTATATATATAACGAATAAATCCTAATCCACTACTTCATTTTTCATTTTCAATCTAGGGTTATTTCTTCTCTCTCAGCCAAACCATCACCACCGCTGCGATCACTACCGTCGTAATGTTTCCATCATGATCACCACCGCCGATCTCTCTCTTCTCTCTCTCTCAGCCGCAAGCCCTCTTTCTCAGCCGCAAACCATCGTCGCCATTGTCATCACCACCGTCGTCTAGGTCCACCGCCACCTAAATCCAAGCAACCCTCCTCAGGACGTCCGACGAAATCCAGATCTGGATTTCACCGTTCATCTTCAATGGTCGAAGTCAAAGGCCGAAGTCTCTCTCTTCTCAAGCTCGTGGAGCTTCTCGCAGTCTTCGATGGCGGTGATTAGGTAGAATAGCGAACGACAGTAAGTAGATGATCTGAATATGTCCAATGCTACGATTCCAAATCTAAATTTAGAGTTACAGATCTGGTGCATTTACTCTATAAATTGGCAAAATCGAAAACAAAATTGGTCTAAGGTCCAGTTGAAGATGAAATTGGTGACCGGAGCTTCATCTGTTCACCACCGTTGTTCGCCACCGCATCCACGAGATGCAGCTGCCATTTGTCATTGAAACTCCTCCAATCAGCTCCAACGTCACCATTTGTCGTTCGTTGTCTTCGTTCATCGTTCTCCATAGTTGTTCGCCGTTAGTAGTTCTCTATCGCCATCACAAGAAATCTCTAGAATGAATTATCACAATGACATAAGGCATTAGGGTTTCTTGTAAATAGCATTAATTACCTTCACCCCTTATTTGTTTTTAGTTTCAATTTTTTACTTCTTTTTACACTTTGTCCCTGAACATTCACAACTATTTAAATAGTAGTGTGAATGTTCACACCGATGAGCACTATTAAAATCGGCTATTTTTATTTATTAGAAATATTATGATATTCACATATGTTATGTTTCTGTTTTGAGAGGTGAAAATAGAAGTTATGTGAATTTAATAAAAGAACGTAATTATTCACAAAAACATTGTGAACATTCACGGCAAGGCAATTATTTGTTAACGTGTATTAAATGTTTAAAAATAGCAAAATAAAAATATAAATGTTCACATTTTACTATATTTTACAAAATGACGTTTTATGTAAATTATGAAAAAACGATGGTCAAAGAACGTGAACTATTTCTAAAAAATCTTTGTGGACTAAAACTTTTATTATAGTAATTGGGAGTTTATTTTATTATTTCTATATCTTTTGAAGATTAAACAATAAATTTCTCAATAAAAATTATATTATTATCCATATTTTCACATTTATTATTATGAAAATTTAATAAATTTTAAAATTCTACACAAATACTTACTTATCCAAAAAAAAATTATAAAATTATACAATCAAATTATTCATCTAAAAGAATTATCCAAACAAAGAATTTTTAAATAATAGGATTTCAAAATCGAGAATTTTGAAAACCCATTATTTACAAATTATATGGATTTATCAAATTCTTTTACCCAAATGCAACCTAAGAAACTGAAAAATAATAAAAGGTTGATTCATATTTACTCCCAAAAAAATATTGGGGGCAGTTACCAAGTCCTATATGAGGACAAAATTATCAAATACACATTTTTGAAAAATATTTACAAAATAGTCATTGTCTTTTTGTGACGATTTTACCCTTGCACTAAATATAACACGGGATCGTGTTATATTCCACGTTCACCGCCGTTCAAATTCTACTAAGTCGTCGTACCCATTCCATCTCACCAAAATAACTATACAATATACATAACATAAATTCCACTCCACCAGATACATAGATCAAGTCCCTTCTTTCTTTCTCTCTCTCTCTCTCTCTCACACACACACATTTGTTAGGGCGACGAATTCGAGGCCACTGCCATCGTGTTATATTCAATATGATCTTGTGTTAAATATAACACGAGATCGTGTTATATTTCAATTTTTTTATTCAAATTGATAATTCTCTCTCTACATTCATATACTTGATTTTTTTCCAAAACAAACCAAACTAAATCCAACCAAATAAACCATAAATACCACATATATATATCAAATTCACCATTCAATCCAACTAAATCGATACAAAACAAATCAACCAAAATCAATACAAAACCCTAAAAAATATAGACACATCGATCCGTCCACACCCACACCGAACAGTTGTCAAAGATTGAAATCAATTGGTACAAAAAACAAACCCTAGAATGAAGAACCCATAAACTGAGAACAAGCAGCTTGGTGTTCCTTCCAGATCTGAACAAATTGGCCTCACAACGCAAACTAGCCGCCATAGTCGGGACTCATATCTGCTCTATTTGAACAATTTGGCTTCACCTGCCTCGTCGTCCAACCAATCGTAAACAAGATCGGTGAATTGATGCAATTGATGGCGAATTGAAGACCTAAGTTTTTCGGTCACAGCCTCTCGCTCGCATTCTTGAGAGTTCAGACATGGCCGAACCAGAGTAAATCATCAAATTGGGGTTATCAAATTTAATTTACGAAAACTGCAGCAATCATCAATCCACAAAAATTTAACACTGATTAAACAAACAAGTGATATAAAAACAGTAATTTCACGTGTTTTTGTGTTCGTAATCTACATTTTCTAGACATGATAAAACACACAGAGAGAGAGATAAGGGAATTGGGATTTTACATCAAGCAGGCAAATAAGCACATCAATGGACATCATCACCGACCGTTCACGAGGAGAGAGAACGAACAAATTAGGGTTTTCGTAATCTTGGGTGGAGAGATAGAGTCACCGGTCACCGTGAATCGCAACTGGAAATCGCATCCCCGGATCTGGAACACCGCCATCTTCTGTTCACGGGAGAGAGACCGAAAAAATTAAGTTTTTTGTAATCTATTGGGTGGAGAAATAGAAAGAGGAGAGAGACCAAAGACGGGACATGACAGAAAGGAAATTGGTCTGAGAAGACAAGAAAGGAAGAAAGGGTAAAATCAGTAATTCAAAATTTTTAGGACTATCCTGTACAAACCAGCGCTTTTTGAAGGACTATTTGGTGCCCAAAAAAAAAATTAATGGAACCATCTTGTAAATGTAATCTTTTAAATAGACTATTTGATATTTTTCCCAAAAATATTCTCACCACCACCCGCCGGCCACCATATATTAAAAGAGAAAAAAATGTTGCAACCAAACCTGTTTCTTATTTTTGTTTTCATAAATTAAGAGAAACAATTTCGTGAAAATAATCATTATCAAACATGTTTCTATTCCCAAAATATTCCAGAACAAAAACACTCATCCCAAAAGTTTATTGGAAGTAGAAATAAAAACACTAAGGTGGCGTTTGGTAACTGTTTCTATTTTCATTCCAACAGTGGGATGGAAATTTTTTTTCTTTCTTAGGAGTAGAATTGCATTTGATAACATAATTTTTTTTTATTTATTTATTTTTTTTTTTTGAGAAGAGAATCACATTTGGTAACGATTTTATCATAAAATAAAAAATAAAAAAAATTGTTTTGGCAGGACGGCAGCAGCAGCGGCCTCAGGTGGGTGACGGCGACAGCGGCAACGATGACCAGCGGGTGGGTGACGACAGCGAACAGCCGGAGGTGACTAGTGACGGTCGCCGAAGATGGCCTTCGAACGGCGGCGGCAAATGAACAGTAACAGATATTGAGAATGGAATAGAAATAATGAGAAACAACTTTTTTTTGTTTCTCATTTCTTAAGAAAAAAAATGGGCACAATTCCTAAATGGGAATGGAATGGAAACGAAAACAAAAATTACCAAACGCTATTTCCAAACAGAATTCTCAAAAAACTGGGAATGGAATGGAAATTTTTGGAATGGAAACAGTTACCAACGGGGCCTAGCCAAACGCCACCTATAGTGCCATGAACTCCGAACTCTGCTCTCCCATATATTAGTCACTAGTAACCCTAGTAAAATAGATGACATCTTTCGCAAAGAACAAATTAACAATACATCAGACTTATAATCAATAAATATAAACAAAGAAAAACATTAAAAATAAATAAAATTAAAACCTATTCTAACACCAAATCCCAATAAAAAAAATATAGAAACACGTACAATCTCAAATATATGTATACGATACGAGTGCGACAAACCAAAAAGAAAATATGTTTGCTTTTCAGCACCGGAAGGAGTCAAATACCTATTAAACAACTTCTCCTAAAAACTATGTTCCTGCAATTAGATTTAGGAAATTACGAAATAACCAAATCTCACACCGAACACTACCTACCAATATGGTTTTGAAAAAAGTATATTCGAAGAAGAAGCTATTATTTGACTCGATCTTCTTATGAATCTACAACAAGCTAACAAGTTTTAAGTTCTACAAAGTTGTACATGAAACCTGAGAGATATTTAGGCCTTTATAGATGAATCATGTTGAACTGTAATCTAGACAGCTGCTGTGGGATGGTGGATATCACCGGCCCGTATCTCTGCAACAAGTGATTAAAGAGGATCATTACAATTTTCGATCAGTTCACAAATAGTTCGATTAAAAAAGGGGAGCTTCTAAATATAGTTCTTGATAAGAGAGAATCTACTTTGAAAACCAAACAGACCTTAAAGATGCTCTGGGCATCTCTAAGCCGAACACTAGATGAGGAGAATGAAAGTCTAGCATAACATAGAACAAAAGTCAGGAAAGGAATAGATTAGGTACCGTTTGATATAAAGACAATTTTGAAAGTGGCGAAAGAAAAGTACATTTTAAGCAGAGACGTGATTTTAATTACGTTTCTTGAAAAATAAAAAATAGTTGTTTGTTTCGATGTTTTATAGAGATTGATGACCTCTCTACCCAATTCTATCCACCATTATATGGGGATAACACCAGTAGGATATTCAGTCAAATATATTTTTGTCTATGAAGTATAGACATGGGGATACCACAATTTCTCAAAAATCCCAACACAGACATGACGGTAACTCGTCAATACACAAATATATATTTTTACATATGCTAGCGTAATTAATGAAATACATGTGTTGACAAATTCATTCGAAAAAAACCATCAAGTCAATAATTATAATGTTTAAAGTTCAAACCAACATTCACATTTAAAAAAAAATCACATAACAAAAAAAATCACTTGAGGTCGATTGGTTGATTATCATCTTCACACCCTTCATTGGTGACTAAGACAGTTGGCTTTCTACTTTTCTTCTTTCTCGTTTCTCTAATTGTTAAAGACTCATTTAATAGGGTTATGTAATATCAAATTATAAGATACACCTCTTAAATAATAATGAAAGTATAAAAGTTAATAAAAAAAATTACAAAACTGGCCATCCAAAAAGAAACTAATGACACGGGCTTCTGAAATGTCCGACACAATCATCTCGCATGTCAGTGCCATGCCAAAATCTAAGAGAAACAATAAAAAAAATTAGACAAGCCCCAACACGTGTCAGGCGCATGTCAGTTGTCCGACACGTGTCGGGCACCGACACTCTGCCTCCGGCGGAGTGTCAGTGCTTCTTAGATTTTTGTTTGTTTCTACGTTTAAGTAGAAATATTTTTTAGCATATTAATTGTTTATATTATACAACGTACTCACAAAAAAAAAAAAAAAATAATGGTGTTATCAAATGATGGATTAGGTTAAGAACTTGCTTTGCTTTACAATTTCCAAACTCCTATGCCTAAAAGAAGAAAACTACGGTTCTTTTGTGGCAAATTATAAA
Organism: Eucommia ulmoides; assembly: GCA_016647705.1. Classification (NCBI taxonomy): domain Eukaryota; kingdom Viridiplantae; phylum Streptophyta; class Magnoliopsida; order Garryales; family Eucommiaceae; genus Eucommia; species Eucommia ulmoides. The sequence continues at coordinate 44,955,560 of CM028328.1, forward strand.
TAAAAAAAAAAAAAAATTGGTTGCATAAATCACCTCATTTATAATCAACTTAAAGCCCAATTTATAGCACTCGAACTACTGGAATCCTCCGTACCTGAACATTATCATACAGTTCAAACAGCGGAACTGCAAGAAGTTTCAAATTCTTTGGCACTGCAAAATACTCTCTCTCAGACAGATGAACAACGAAAAGCTTCTTGCACTCCTGTATGATCGGGGAAAAAAAACTTTAAGGTACCCAAAGAAAAAAGGGAAAAAATATGCAAAAAATACCAGAATCAAAGTACATTAATGCTTAGTATGGGTACTTTTTACCTTTGGTTTGGTTATGTGAGGAGGGCAGTATGGATACATGATAGTTTCGAAATTCGGCCTCCACCAGATAGCCACACATTCACCGATCTGAAAATTTGTAACAAAATGAAACAAAAGAACTAGAAAGATATATGAAAATGGTAAGCAAAGACATGTCGTGCATTCTTTATCAGCCTTTTCTTGTTTTATCCCCCCAAAAATACAATAAAATCACGGTATATTTTCAATTTCCCACAACTCTTAAATCCATGGTGAGTAACTAAAGACCCGTTTGGTCATCCAAATTATTTTATTTTAATAATTATCTCATCCAGAATGAATTGAAACGCTGTGCACTGAAGATTATAAATGTTGCTTTTACCTAATAAAGCAAAAACAAAGATGATCATATTAAATTTACGGTGTTTGGATGTTCAAAAAATATGTAATTGTTTTACAACAGTCTAATTTTACCCTTTCTTATCTTCAATTGCGCCATATAGGAGCCCAAAAATTATACGAGAAAAATGATTAGCTAAGTGATATGAGTTGCTTTAAATAGAAAAGAGAGACAAATAGCAAAAAACATATTTTTTATTTTTTTTTATTTTTATTTTTTGGGGGGGGGGGGGTTTTAAGTTTTTCTCAATAGAAATATAGAGTTTTTGCTTAATAGAGACCCGCGGTCGGAGAATCAAACAAAATTATGATTTCCCAGATCGAAAAACTTTCAGATTATGAAAGAATGACATGGTAAAAGTGTTCAATAGAAAGTCCGATCCCCAAGTTCCTTTTTTTTTTTAATGACCTAACAAAAAAATCTAATAAAACTATTAAATTATCAAAACACCGAATTTGCGAATGGTAAGACAACCAAACCGGCCCCAATTTATCGAAGCAAAACGTACCTGCCAATCTGGCTGAAGACCAAGCGAATTAGCAGCAAGTTGTTTGAATGTTCAAAAAAAATGTAATTGTTTTACTACAGTCTAATTTTACCCTTTCTTAGCTTCAATTATAGGAGCCCAGAAATTATAGAGTTTTTGCTTAATAGAGACCCGCGGTCGGAGAATCAAACAAAATTATGATTTCCCAGATCGAAAAACTTTCAGATTATGAAAGAATGACATGGTAAAAGTGTTCAATAGAAAGTCCGATCCCCAAGTTCCTTTTTTTTTTAATGACCTAACAAAAAAATCTAATAAAACTATTAAATTATCAAAACACCGAATTTGCGAATGGTAAGACAACCAAACCGGCCCCAATTTATCGAAGCAAAACGTACCTGCCAATCTGGCTGAAGACCAAGCGAATTAGCAGCAAGTTTGCTGGAAAGTTTTCTTTTCAAACCATCAACATCTGAAATGTCATGAAAGAGCATACTTATTAATTGTATGGCCATTAAAAAGCAACACCATCAGACCAAACATGAATAGGATGAGAAAAAAACTAATGGTTTGGTGGAGGACAAATTTTAATTGCCTATTTTGAAATTTGAAGAAAGATGTTTCTAAGATTGTGTCGCAATGTCGAATATGCAAACTAGCTGAGGTTAGGAAGAACAACACTCACACACTTACACCTTTACCGGTTCCTCATATGACATGGAAGGACTTAAGTAAGGACTTTGTCCTTGGGCTACCTAGGACGACTTGCCGTGACTCAGTTATAGTTGTTGTGGACAGATTTTTAAAAATGGCTCATTTTATCACTTTTTGTAAGTTAACTGATGCCTCGATTCTTGCCCTTCTAAAATGGCTGACTCATTTACTGAACACATTCATGTTCTTCATGTTGATGTTAGGCGCAAGAAAAATTTAGGTAATGAAATAAAAACTTCTTGTTGATGTTAACCATACGAACAAAGAATTTAAGGAGGGTGCGTATGTAATGGATCGGGTACGTCCTTGGCGATACCCAAAACACTCCTTCAAGAAACTGCATGCTAGAGTTACTAGACCACATCAATTCTCCGTAGATTTGGACATAATGCCCATGTACTTGATTTTCCATTTGATATGCGTATTAGTCCGGTTTTCAATATGGAAGACTTCTTAGTTCTTACCTTATCGAGGCACGTTTAATCCTCCTAATGTTTTTGCAAGTGCTCCTCCTGGAAAAGCTATTACTTCGCTGGCACCACCAAAACTACCTCGCATGTCGGACGATCAAATTGAAAAAGTGTAGAGGACAAGAACATTAACTCTTCACAAAGAGGGATTTCAAAGATATCTTGTCAAGTGGAAGGGTCAGGGTTTTAAGTATTGGCCTTTGCGTACCGTAATGGCCGATACATAACGGAAAATCGGCCCGCCATTACAGTTACATGCCAATATTTTGTGCTTGGGCTGATTCACATCGAATCGGCCCATTACCGGCCCATTATAGGCCGATATTGGCCCATGACAGGGTCTTTTCCCATTACAGTGAGGCGTAACGGCCAATACAGGATGTATTCAACCTTGTGCAGGCCCCTTCCCCTCAAATATAAGTAGTATTCAGCCTTGTAAAGACCCTCTCCCATCAAAAACACCCCTCCGACCAGTAGGCTATAATTTCAGCCTTGTACAGAAGCCATGTAATGGTTGGAAGTTTATCATTTCTTCAGATTTCAAGCTTTCTTCAACCTTTCTTCAGCCTTAATGAAGAATTCGTCTTTTTTCACATCTTCATTGCATTATATATATAGTTAAATGTCATGATATCTATTAGAATATGTTTATTAAGGGTTTAATGAGGAGTTACGCCAACTTTCACCTAATCTCTTGGAACAATATCATTCTTATAAATCTCATAAGGCGAAGTTTTTTCAACCATGGAGAATTGGTGGGAATCAAATATGACCACCGCTTCGAACTTACATATAGCAGGAGCAGAAAAATCATTAGTTATTTTCATTTAAATCCTTTCCATATTTTAAACAAAAAAAAATATAACCGTTAATTGATTATCTCAATTAATGGGATTGATTGTTATTTTCATTTTTAGATTAAACCTATATAATGAGCCTTTATTACACTGGAAAAGAACAAGTTTAATTATGGGAAAAATACCAAAAAATCTACTTAAAACTTAAAAGGTTAAATCTACAAGATGACCTCATAACTTTTTTTTTGCACCAAATAGTTCTCAAAAAAGCATCACTTTACACAAGATAGTCCTAAATTATTTGAATTGATAATTTTACCCTTCCTTCTTTCTTTTTCCCTTGATCTCTACCCTGACATACATGTGGCAAGATTCCACATCCTCACCGTCTACTTCTATCTGCCCAACGGATCCTCCAACTTCTTCGACTCCGGCATCCTAAGTGAGAGCAACTTCTTCATCGCCTTCGCCGTGTTGTTCCCAACCACTTGAATGCAGTTGGTGGATTTTTCGTTTGATTTTTTGTAAATGAATGGTGACTCGTTTTTGCTGTGTTAAGGTGATTTTAGGGTTTTTTTGTAGTGTTCAAGTGATTTAGGAGAAATCATGAAAAAGAAAAAGGAAGCGAGGTTTTTCATGGGGTCGAGCAGAAGAAAATTGTGTATCTCTTCACGAATCGTGATCTGAAAAATCAAATCTAGAATTTCCAAATCTAATTTTTCATATCTGGATTTCGGCGGCATGCTCCATACTTTGAACAAGTTCAACAAAAGGCTTCTTTGCTATGTTCTGTTTGGCAGAAGTCCAATTGTCAGATCCACCAAAAATCGATAGAATCCCCAAGTTTCCATTGACTGGTCTGGCAAGAATAGAACGAGATTTGAGGCTTCTTTCAGATGTTGGTGCTTTTTCTGGATCTAGTGCATCCTTCTGCCTAGCAATCAGAGCAGCTACCCTTGGTAATTTGATTTGTTGCGGTGCCTACCTTGAAGGCCAAACCGAGTCTGAGCAAATGGGTCTCTCTATTAAGAAGGCCTCAAAGCTTGAGTGGCGATGAATATTAAATCAAGAATCTATATATCTTGATTCTTGATAGTTATGTAATTGCATTGATGGACTAGCTGACTGTGGTTTGCTTGATTTAGTAAATCGTTGATTTAGTGATCTTTTTTTTCCTGTGGTGTTATGATTTAATGAAGATGTGGTTATATTGTATGATTTAGCGATTAGAATAAATTGAATTTGGGGAAATCAAGCATATGAATATAGAGAAAAGAATTATCAATTTCAATGAAAAAATTAGAATATTTGGAGAAAATCAAGCATATGAATGTAGAGAAAATAATTATCAATATGAATGAAAAAATTGGAATATAACACAATGGTCGACGGCCCTGAACTCGTCACCCTAAACAAATGTATGTGTGAGAGAGAGAGGAAGAGAAAAAAAGGATTTGGTCTATGCCCCTGGTGGAGTGGAGCTTATATTGGGTATATTGTAGGGTATATACCATTGACCTCCCCTATCATTTTGCACTATATCAGATACCTCCCGTGTCATTTTATAAATACCAGAAACCTCCCTATCTTTTTATTTAAACACCACTTACCTCTATTTGGACAAAATCGTCCTTAGGTTATTTTTAAAAAAAAAAATATTAACACCTCTATATTTTTAAAATTATATTTTTTACCCTAAATTTTTTCAATAATTATATTTACCTCTCACCACCACCCAACTCCCACCGCCACCGCCCAACACCACCGCCACTGCCCAACTCCCGCCGCCATGTCCCACCACCCACCGCCCAACTCCCTCGCCACCACCCATCGTCACCACTACTACCCACCGCCACCGCCACCAACTCCCACCACCACCGGCGAGAGAGAAAAAATGGTTAATAAAAGAGTTTTTTTTTTTAATGAAATAGTTAAAAAAATATATATTTTTTGAAATGAGGGTGGGTAGTGGTGGTGAGAGGTGGTGGGTGGCGGAGGGTGGTAGGTGGTGGCGGCGGTGGGAGGTGGCGACGGGTGATGGGTAGTAGCGGCGGGTGCGGTAGTAGGAGGTGGCAATGAATATATATAAATTAAAGAGTTATTTATGTATTTTAGTTTTTTATTATTTAATTATTTTTTAAATAGTCAAGGGTAAAATTAGTATTATAATAAAAAAAAAAATTATTATTTTTTAATTAATAAAGGAGGTAAGTGGTGTTTGAGTAAAAAGACAGGGGAGGTCTCTAATATTAACAAAATGACAAAGGAAGTATCCGGTATAGTGTAAAATGACAAGAGAGGTCAATGGCATACACCCGTATATTGTATGGTTATTTTGGTGAGATTGAATGGATTCGGCGGCTTGGTAGAATTTAAACGGCAGTAAAAGTGGAATATAACACGAGGGGTAAAATCGTCACAAAAAGATAAAATGACTATTTTGTTACATGTTTTTAAAAAAAAAATGTATTTGGTAGTTTTGTCCTCATATGAGAACTTCTTGGTAACTGCCCTTTTAATTATTGATTATTGGCTATTGAATTATTCAATTAAAAAAAAAAAAAAAAATCATTTCAATTGGGTTCCTTCATCACTTACCGTTTTCTCCTGGCTTCAATCGACCGCCTGGAAGTTTGCAGAATGTATTTCCAATTTGAAGAAGAAGAATATGGGGATGGTTGTGTTCTTGTACCTGCATGAACAAACGTAGTAACATTATTCGTGTACAAAAGATTACTTGAGAACTGTAGAATATTATGGATAATTTAATTTTCTAAAACATAATAAGAATAAAAACAACTAAACTTTTGTCTCACTTAAGTAGGGTTGACTACATGAATCCATTTACGCCATAATGAACGATCAAGAGTCATCCCCTCAATCAGGTTTAATGTCATCAAATCAGTTCTAATAGTCTCGTTCCCAGTCTTCTTAGGCCTACTTCTCATTCTAGTAGCCCCCGCACTTGAACTAAATTGCATTTTCTCACTGGTGCTTCTATGGATCTTCTATGCACATGTCCAAACCACCGTAAACAATTTCCTCTCATCTTCCCTTCGATGGGTGTTATTCCTAAATTCTCTCTAATAGTTTCATTCTTCATTTTATCCATTCTTATCTTTTCACTCATCTATCGTAACATCTTCATTTCTATTACACTAATTTCCTGGACATGCTTTGTTTTAATTGCCCAACATTCTAAATCATACAGAAGCGTCGGTCTTATTACAATTTTGTAGAATTTTTCTTTGAGTTTCAATAGTATCCTACAATCGCATATCACCCCAACCGCACTTCTCCACTCCAATCATCTTGTCTTGACTCTATGAGTAATATCCTCCTCGATTTCACCATTACTCTAAATCATTGAACCTAAATATCTAAAGTGATTCACCTTTGAAACCTCCTCATCTTCAATTTGGACCGAACCATCATCTCTTCAGGCATTACTAAAATTGCAATGCATGTATTCCGTCGTACTTCTGCTAACTTTCAAACCTTTAGACTCTAAGGTTTCTCTTCATCTTTCTAACTTAGTATTAAGACCTATTCTATTTTCATCAATTAATACTATATCATCCGCAAATAACATACTCCACGACACTCCATCTTGGATATGTTTTGTTAGCTCATTCATCACTAGATGAAGAGGTAAGAACTTAAAAATGATCCTTGATATAAGCCTATATTAATAGGAAATGCACAAATATCGCCTCCTCCTATTCGAACACTAGTGACTATACATTCATACATATCCTTAAATATCCCAATATATACGTTGGATACATGTTTCTTTTCTAGCACCCACCACAAAACTTCTCTAGGTACCCAATCATAAGCCTTCTACAGGTCCACAAATACCATATGTAAATCGTTCTTCTTTTAATGATAAATCTCACTGCCTAATTTAAAGAAAGAGAAAAAAAGAATCAACAAGTATAAACTTATCTATTCTACCCTGAACAAGCATTGGATAGAAGATACAAATTTAAGAGGCAACACGAGAAGAAAATGAGAACTCGAATGTAATCCAACCTTATCTCTTACAGCATAAATTCAATTTCTTCTTCGAAAGAATTGTTTAGGCAATTTTTTTCTTTGACAAGTAAAAGGTTCTATTAATGGATACAAAGGGAGCTTCAAACCTTGCACAAACAAGAAGAAAAAATAAGAACCCTCCATCTCCTCTAAACTCAAAAAGAACCCTTGCACAAACAAGGAGAAAAACTAAGAACCCTCCATCTCCTCTAAACTCAAAGAGAGAAAAGATCCCTCAAGAATAACAAGTTTGAGAAAAGGTAAAACAAAGAAACTCTATTGAAAATATGCAGGTCCCTTTCTCATCAAAAGGATGCTTTAAATATGTTTCTAAAAAAAAAGTTCTTGATCACTCATGCACAATAAAAGAAGGCACTAGCAGGCCTCTTTAAGCTTAAAACCATAACACAAATTGTAAAAATACATTTGATATGTTTATTAAACACTTAAATGATATAAACAATGAAGTAGTAAACACAGATATTGGGTACATTCTAAGCACTTGTATGGAGCCTGATGAACCCTAGGTTCATTGGTGAAAAAAATGGACAAGATGCAAAGGGATGTTTTTATTGAAATGAGAAAAAAAAAAAAAAAAAAAACAGACACCTAGGTATTTGAGAGACCTGGTTCTCTCCCAAAACCGAAGCTCAATACAAATGATTTTTCGATATCTTACATACTCTATTCTCCCTCATTTTATAGCCTACCTCTTACCATACACGACTCTTCTCATACATGGCAATTATTAATTACGTAATTATGGCTGATGGCGTTTTCCTATTCTCACCCATCATCTTTCCCAAAATATTCCATAAATCAAGGTAATTGTTATTTTTTTCTTAATTGGTGGTCTATCATTACCCACCGCCCAAACTTTCACCTTGTCCTCAAGGGAAAACTGAGAAAACTGTTGCTGAATGGTTTCAAACTTCTCCCAAGTGGCCTCAAACTGTGGCAAATCTTTCCCTTGGATAAGAACTTCAACAAGAGTAGAACCACCAATGCCCGGATTGCGCACTCCAAGAACTTCAGGAGGCTCTACTAACAATTTCAGGTCGGGCGACAATTGTGGTGGCAAGAGGGGAGAAGAATCGGTCTCCCGTACCAACCGCTCAATCTCATCTTCTTCTACCTGGGGATATTGGTAAGGGTGTACGCTGATAGGGGAGGCTCCTTCTATTAGGATTATGGCCTGCTCCTTTCCATGGTCAGGTGGTAATTCAATAGGCATCTCAAACACTTGCTTGGAATTTTCCATTACTGCCCGGGTCTCATGAGAAATAGCAACTTTTTCTTCTTTGGCAATCCCTACGGCGCCGAGCTCCACCACATACCCATATCCTTCATGCCTAAGGGTGCGAGACATGGCTTTGAGTGATACCCTTGTTTTGTGTAGAGAGGGATCCATTTGTAAACTTACTGTTGTACTTCCCATATTGAATTTCATAAAATGAGTCTTCCAATTAATGTGAGTCACCCCCAGAGTCTCCAACCATTGAATTCACAGGATGACGTCAGTACTCCCCAGATCCAGAGGTAGAAAGTCCTCTACTATCTCCATCCCTTGTAAAATTAGGCCAACTCCTTGGCATATCCCCTAAATTTTGGTGGTTGAGCCTGTTCACAAAATTACCCCGTAAGGTTCTGTATTAGTGATGGGAAGTTTCAGGATTGATACAAGCCCGTTGGAGATAAAATTATGTGACGCCCTACTGTCGATTAGTACGACCACCGTCTGGTTACTAATCTCGCCCGCCAGTTTGAAAGTTTTGGGCGAGGTAAGTCCCACCACTGAATTTAAAGACACCTCTACCACTCGATTTTCAACTTTCTCCACCCGCTTGGCCTCTTGTTCCTCTTCTTGACCCTCATCTTCCACCGCTTGTGTCTCAGCTTCACATTCTTGGAGTAGAACCACTTGTAGTTCCCGCTTCTTGCAGCGATGTCCTGATGAAAAAATTTCGTCACATTTATAACAAAGGCCACGATCTCACTTGTGTTGCCATTCCACCTCAGTTAATCTTCGAAATCCTTCCCCTTCGCGAGCTTTTGTTGGAACCGTGGCCTCCAATGCCGTAGTGCCTCGTCCCGCCGGAGTTCTAATAGGTGGGTAATTAGAGTACCCAAGCCCATGTCAATAATCGGGCCCAACTAAGACCCTACTACCCTTAAGCTCCAAATTTTTAGCCTCAATTTTCATTGCTAAGTCCATAGCACTTTCAAGCCGGTTTGGACCCAACATCTTTAATTCAGCCCTAATGTCACCCCTTAGCCCATTTATGAAGGTGGACTCCAACACTTGTTCAGAGAGGTCTTCTAATGTTAAGACCAATTGCTCAAACCTTCTTCTATAGTCCCTCACTGTACTATTTTGCCTCAGAGCCAGGAACTTCTCATATCGTGAGCCATTGGGAAGAGATTGAAACCCCAGTAGGAGCTGTGATTTGAGTTCCTCCCAACTCAGGAATGGCCTTCTCTTGTTCTCCCATCCAAACCAGATCAGGGCTTCTCCTTCAAGGCTGACGATGGCGGTCTCTAGCTACTCTGCATTGGTCAAGCAATGCAAGGCGAAGTATCTTCTGCTTTTAGTATCCAACCGTCGGGGTTCTCTCCGTCAAAGGAGGAGAGTTCGATTCTTCTAGGTCGGAGGTCTCATCGCGAAGCTGGTGTCCACTCCTTGCCATAGCTACCGTCAGTAGCGTTGTTCGCATGATCTGGACCCCTCGCCGCCGCCGCCGCCGCCGCACGACGTCCGACGGCTTCGCGAAGTCGATCGCGGTCATCGGTGACCCATATCTCTTCTGCACCGTTGATTGTCTGTCTCAGACCCCTCGCCGCCACCGCACGCCGTCCGACGGCTTCGCGAAGTCGATCGTGGTCGTCAGTAACCCAGATCCCTTCTATGGCGTTGCTCATCTGTCTCGGGAGTCTCGCGGTCGCCGTACGCCGACAAACAGCATCGTGACACCGTTCGCGATCGTCGGCCAACCAAATCTCGTCGCCGGTGTCTCCCTCCTGTTCCAGCGCCCTTGCCGACGTCAGCGCACGACGTCCTGTCACCTCACGACATTGTTTGCGCTCCTCATTCGTCCCGATCTCGTCGATGCTTGGATTTTGGCCCTGTGCTTCACTTTCTCGCGCCGCTTCGTTCTGGATCTTCAAGAGTTGGTCAATTTTTCCAGCCAAAGTTGCAAGTCCTTGCTCAAGGCTAGGTATTTTCATCATTTCTTTTTTTATTGCTCCTAACTCCTCTTGCACGGTGTTCACGGTTCCGTCTACTGTTTCAACCCTAGCATCCATCCTTGTAACCATGGGCCCAGAATCTGCTCTGATGCCAAATGATGAACCCTAGGCTGATTGGTGAAAAAAATGGACAAGACGAGAAGGGATGTTTTTATTGAAATGAAGAAAAAAAAAAAAAGACACCCAAGTATTCAAGAGATCTGGTTCTCTCCCAAAACTGAAGCTCAATACAAATGATTCTTCAATATCCTACATACTCTATTTTCCCCCATTTTATAACCGACCTCTTACCATACACGACTCCTCTCATACATGGCAATTATTAACTACGTAATCATAGCTGATGGTGCTTTCCTATTCTCACCCACCATCTTTCTCAAAATATTTCATAAATCAATGTAATTATTATTTTTTTCCTAATTGGTGGTCTATCAGAGCCTTGGGCCTTGTCGCGAGGGTAGATACCCGCCTCTTTAATAAATGTTTGACCTCCTTGCCAAATATCTCATTTTCTCTTGCTACCTACCTTTCTCCATCAACAGTCTTTCTTTATAGATGTGAAATATGAAGGCTAACATGTATTGGCGATGGAAAGATTCATCTTTTTCATTAATAGGATGTCAAATATATATACATGAAGTTCTGAAGCCTAGTCAACACATGGAGATCCGTTTACAAAATTTGAAACCTAGTCTCAAGCCTAGATATATGGAGATCTGATTACAAATTCAAAAAATAGAACTAGTCTAATATCTGATTGGTTACAACAGATACAGAAAAATAGTTCCTTAATGCCCCCTCGAGATGGAACTCAACTAGAGAGTCCAATCTTGGCTTTCAGAAAAAGAAATTGCGCCCATGGAAAAGGTTTTCTTAATGCATCAGCTAATTGATCTGTCAAGGAGACATCTGCAATCCGGAGCATACCATTTTGGACTTGATCACAGATATAGTGAAAATCGATGGCAACATGTTTCGTTCGAGAATGAAAAACTGGGTTGGAACAAAGTTATGTGGCCCCAATATTGTCACAATAAACCATTGGACGGTGAGGAAGTTGAACACTAGATCTTGCAATAGAAAGCAAACCCAACATAGTTCAGCAGTTGCCGCAATCGAGCGATACTAAGCTTCGGTTGAAGAACGAGCTATAGTACGTTGCTTCTTGGAACTCCAAGAGATGGGATTCTTTCCAAGATAGACAATGTAAGCACTTGTAGAAGAAAAATAATCTAAGTTGCCGGCCCAATCCGCATTAGTAACGAAACTATTCTTCTGTATCTGTTGCAACCAAATCAAATATATTAGACTAATTTTATTCTTTAATTTGCAATCAATTCTCCATGTATCTAGGCTTGAGACTAGGTTTCAGATTTTGTAATCGGATCTCCATGTATCTAGGCTTGTGACTAGGACTCAAATTTTATAATCAGATCTCCATGTATCTAGAATCTCCATATGTTGACTAGACTTCAGAGCTTCAAGTATATATATTTGACATCCTATTAACGAAAAATATGAACATTTCCATCTTCTATACCTATTATGGTATCAGAGCAATAATTTTTTTTTCCTCTGCTCATCCCGTCATCATGACAACCAGCAATTCCTCTGCTACAACTATAAACAATACCAATGAGGCGCACTACTCTAATCAACGTTAGTATTGTTGCTCAAGTCTATCTCAAACTCACCTCTCACAACTATATCTCTTGGAAATTACAATTTCAGATGCTTTTTGTCGAATACGATCTACTCAGATATATAGACGAATCGAAACCATGTCCGCCTGAAACCATTACTCACAATGGAACAACAATACAAAATCCAGCCTTCACAATCTAGATTCGGCAGGATCAAGTAACTTATCTCTTCACACACCTTACGCCGGCTCTAACGATATTAAGATCGGAGATGGCACAGGTCTTCCCATAACTCACACTAGTTCCACCGCAGTTACAACTCTTAAATCTGATTTGACCCTAAACAATGTTCTTTGCATTCCTAGCATGAAAAACAAAACAAAAATTGATATCAATTTCTCAATTTTTGCACCACAAATAATGTTTCCATTGAATTCTTACCTTCTTCTTTTGTTGTAAAGGAACTTTGCACTCGCGCAATTCTTCTAAAGGGTCAAACTAGAGATGGCATGTATGAGTGGCCAATATCTCCACCACTAGTTGCCTATTCAAACATCAAAACCACTTCATCTGAATGGCATCACAGATAAGACCATCCTGTATTCTCAATCCTAAAGCATATTCTTTCCACTTATCATTTCGATTAATCATCATTCATGTCTTCCAATTTTTCATGCAACGCATGTCATTGCAATAAAAGCCATAAACTCTCTTTCTCTAGTTCTACATTTGTTTCTACCCAACCTCTAGAAATATTTTTATTTTTTTTATGTATTGACCTCGCCAATTCTTTCTCATGATGGCTTTAAATACTATGTTATTTTTGTTGATCATTTTACCAAATATATTTGGTTTTATCCTCTCAAACAAAAATCCAAATTCAAAGAAGTATTTATTCGTTTTAAACCCATAATAGAAAAACATTTTGATAAAAGCATCCATACACTAAATTCTGACAATGGTTATGAATATATTGCTCTTACTAGTTTTCTGGCTACTCATGGAATGTCTCGTTTGACTACTCCATCTCACATACCTAAGCAAAATGGATTCTCTGAGCATCGTCCTCTTCATATTGTTGAAACAGATCTTACCTTACTCTCTCATGCCTCCATGCCTCTAATTTACTGGTCTCATGTTTTTGCTACTGCAGTATATTTAATTAATCGTACACCAACCACAACATTAAAATTTTCTTCATTAAGAAAATATTTTTTTTGCTTCTCCAAATTATTTGAAAGTCAAAATTTTTGGTTGCTTGTGGTATCCATGGTTTTGACCTTACACTACTCACAAACTCGACTCTCGTTCCAAACCATGTGTGTTTCTCGGGTATTCTCTTACTCAAAGTGATTATCTATGTCTTGATCCTCCAACATTAAAAATAATTGTTTCTAGGCATGTTAAGTTTGTTGAGTCAATTTTTCCGTTGACATCTTTATTCACACAATCTCCACGACCTCAACACCACACTATTTCCACTTGGATTCTACCACCAATAAAAGTCCCTATCATCAACTCTACTCCATTGCCACTCATACATACATCTGATGTTGAACCTCAGCGGGAGACTGAATGCGATGTAGTAAGCCAACCAAGTGTTCCCAATATTCCCAAAGATTTCCTTTTCTCTTGCTACCTACCGTTCTCCATCAGCTGTCTTTCTTTATAGATATGAATTATGAAGCCAAACTGCATTCTTGGTCCACTTAAGCTAAAATTTGTGATTCTAGTACAAATAATTATGGCATTTTGGTTCTCTCCTAGAAACTTCAAGAATTAAGTCCCAGCAATCGACAGCAGTAAGTGTTTAACTGACCAAAATAAAATAGTTACCAAGCGCAAAAAGGCTATGTCAAGAAGTATTGAATGCATCACAAACAATAAGTGTTTGCATGTGACGATGGGAGAAATGACTAAAGAGACATACCAACAGGATGCCTTCGACGCTAGTCCTCATCCCTTCTTTCATGTAGCTGCAGAACCCACCCGGATTAAAAGAAGAAAGAAACGAAACTGATTGTTCAATGATCAAACATAAAACCCTAGTCAGTACGCTCTATCCAAGATTTTGTCATCAAACCATCAAAAGGAGCAGAGCTCTGAGCTCAAAAGAGTTTGTCTAGGGTTTTCACTATCCTTACTTGTCTTATGCATTGAAATTTTTCTGAAGATGAGAAATGAAATACATACTTTACTTTCATACGAGCAAGTCGATCAGCGACGGAAGTGTCCTTCTCCATTTTCGGCTCCTTCGTTCCGAAGGTATAGCTCGATAATGGATATGTGTTCACCACCGGTGCCGTCACCATTTCCCTCTCTCTCTCTCTCTCTCTCTCTCTCTCTCTCTCTCTCAAAACTTTATTCCTCTCTCAATGTATGGTCGGCAGGTCGGAGTCGACCGGAGAGAAGGAAGGACCGAAAGGAGAGAGAGAGAGAGAGAGAGAGAGAGAGAGTTCGTAATTGCGTAGCGCGAACTAATTTTCGTTAGGTGGAAAGTTTCGAAAATTTCTAGAGTGATGTAATCGTCATCTATCGCCGTTAGTCGAAACGAGTAGAAATCTCCGACGGCGACTGGAGAGAGAATGAAAGGTCCCGTTGCTAATAGAACAAATTGGGCCAAGTGGGCCATCTAATCAATTAACACCCAAATGGGCTGAAAATTCAACATTAGTTTAAAGAGTAAATACCGTAATGGCTCCAATGGCTCACACATCAAGTAAAAGGTTGATTTTTTTGTGTCCCAAAAACTCAACCATTTATTAATTTTATCTTCCGTTTTTTTATTTATTTTATGAAAACTCCATTTCAAAAACTGTATTAATTTTATAACTAGAATACCCCTTAAATTATTATTTTTAATTATAAATATTAATTATCACATGAATATTTATTGTCCCGTCACCAACAAATATTCACTATCACCGCCGATCACACTGTTGCCACTACTACAGCAAATATTTGTTATCATTACCACCATCACCATAAGAAATATTTACTGTCACCACCGCCACCCTACCACCATCAATATTTACAACTATCACCACCACCATCACAATAAATATTCATTATTACCACCCTACAATCAACATTCATTTTCACCACCTTCACCATCGCAATAAACATATCTATCATCACCACCTTAACTTTCATCATCACCACATAAGTTATTATCACCGCAATCACCGCAACTAATCAACAATAAATATCAAAATTATATAATTAAAAGAAAAAAAATTGAAAAATTAACGGATAAAAAATCATTTCATTTATACATATTAAAAACAAAATCTACAATTTACATATTTAAGAGAGAGAAAAATCACCCACAATTCGACAAAAATTTACCTCCGATGTCCCCATAAATGGTCGGCATTGGCCAAACGGCGGCTAGATCTGGCCGGGACGCCCAGATTTATTCACATGTCACTTCCGCCCAGATTTGGGCTACCACCGCCAGATCTAGCCGGATGCGGCCAGATTTTGGTCGTCGCAGGCAAATCTAGCCAGAGACGGCGGAGAAAGAGAGAGATCGGTGGCGTGGTAGTTTCAGTAAGACAGTGGAGCAGTTACTCCGATAGTGACGATGCCGAGACAATACCGCCATAGGTCGGCGATGTAGGGGTGGTGCACAGATCTAGCCAGATTCGGAGCCACCGCCAATGTATTTGGAGAGAGAGACAAATTATAGAGGGAGAGAGAAAAGGAAAGAAAAAAAAAGAATGCAGAGACAGAAAATAGGTGGGTCTGGTCATTGGTGTTTTGCAAATTGAAGAGTTAAAATTAGGTTTTGTTTAATAAGAGTGTTTTCGAAATTTCAATTTAAATTTATGGGTTTTTTTAAAACTTTTTTTTATATATAGGGTTTTGTCAAAATAAAAAATGAGCGCAGGGCCCATTCTAATTTTTTTCTCAAAAACGGGGCAATCTTTAATTAATCCAAAGTAAAATTATCTTCGTACTACTTTTTTTTTTTAAGACGGAAATTCCAATCCTGAAAATATATAATATTCTGAGATAAAAATATCCATCAATTAATTTTTTCACAATAGACACTCATCACCACATCAACCTTTCATTATTATTGTCACAACCACAGGAACCATTCACTATCACCACCATTGCCGCCGCCGCCGTCAAACACACCCTTCGCCATTATATCAAAATAACCACTGCCATAGCAAAGATTTACCACTATCACCACCACCACCATATCAAAAAGTGACCACCAACACCACCACAGCAAATATTTAATGTAATAAATATTCACCAAAGAATAAATGCAGCAAAAACAAAAAAAAAAAAAAAAAAAAAACAAATCTGCAACAAATTTCTACAAATTCTTTTATAGAATAGTAAAAAATTAAGGAATTGATAGAAAAAATTGAACATCAAACCACAAAAATTATTTCAGTAAAAAAATATCACAAGCAACAAAAACTATAACAAAAATCATCGAAAAAGAAAACAAAACTACAGTAAATTTGTTGCAAATCTACGGCAAATATCACATATCTACAACAAATTTTTACAGATCTACAACAAATCTCTTCACCGTTGCATCAAAATAACCACGACCACCACTGCCTACCACCACCACAACTGCAAAAAATAACCACCACCGTCACAAATAAATATTTATTATTGTTATCACCACAACAAAATTCACCACCACCACCACCATATTAACATCGTCGCCGCCACTACCGCCATAGCAATTTCACCACCAAACGTCACAACAAATATTCACCGCAACAAATATTAACGAAAATATAAATACAACAAAAAGTAATAAAAAAAAAACACAAATCTACAACAATTTTCTAGAAATTTGGAGGTTTTTTTTTTTTTCTTTTTTTTGCAATTTTTTGATAGAACACTAAAAAAATAAAGAATTGGTAGCAAAAATTTAACACCAAAATAAAGACTATTTTAGCTAAAAAATCACAAGCAACTAAAAGATGCAACAAAAATCATTGTAAAAGAATAAAAATGTGCAACAAATTTGTTGCAGATCTCCAACAAATATCATCAGATTTGCAACAAATTTCTACCGATTTGGATGTGGAGGCACAATGGTGGTAGACAACGGTCGGCAAGGTGATTGTTGGGATGGCCACAGTGTAGTCGGAATGGTGGTGGCGGCCTTCGCTGAGAGTGTGCAGCGATTTGTGTGTGTGTGTGAGAGAGGCACATTTGACACAATGGTGGTCAGCACGGTGGTGGTGGTGGTGGTGGTGGTAGTTGAGGAGGTCGACACGGTGGTGGTGGCTTGAGTTTAGGGTGTGCAGTAGTTTGACAGAAAGATAAGTGGGTGGCCAAAGTTGTATAGAGAAAAAAAAATGGATGGCTAGAGTTGTAATATCAATTTTAAATAATGATTTTTTAAAAAAATAAATAAATTATAAGTAGTGTTTTTTCAAAGTTTTAACTTTAATTAAGTCTATGGCTCTATGAATTTATTTCATAAAATTGGGACACCGTTTAATTATTCTTAGTTTGAAAAATAAGAAATTTATGGAGGAATTTTTTATTTTTTTTTAAATAATGCATATATAAAAGCGGTTATGCCTCATATGTTTATCCAAATAAGTAATTTTGTAATTATCTAGGATTTAATATTTTTTTTTCTTATGATTTTAAGATATCATGAAATTGGGTTTGGGTAATTCTATATGTACACCCTTTTTGACGAATTGTACACCGTGAAAATAATTAATTAGACTAGGTTGCTAAATATAAACACTAATATTCCAATTATGCCCCTACATATAGGGATGGTCATGGGCTTGAGGGCCCGCTAAGCCTAGCCCTATATTTTTTAGATCCTGGGCTCAAGTTTTGAGCTCACGAACAGGATTTGGGCTCAAACTTTGAGGCCCAACTAAATCTAGGGGGCTTGGACTAGGCCAAATTTTTTAGGGTCGACCCGAGTTTTTTTTTAATATATATATATATATAATATAAATATAAATTAGAAATTTGTTCAAATCTCTTAATTTCAATTGCATAAATCTACCCTATATTTATTTATTTTTTGATAGAAATGAGCCTACTTATGTTTTTTTTTTTTTTTTTTGCTTAATTTTTAAATTAAAAAATATTATAGGGATGGGCCGCCCCGAGGGCCGTGCTTGGGCCCTAATTATTTTCATAGGGCCGGGCTTGAGAATGAAAACAAGGTCCGATCTTAGGGCCAAGTCGGGCTAGGGCCTTGTATATTTTTGTAATACCCTAGCTAAAGCTTGGTCCGAGCCCTACCCATAACCAACCCTACCTACGTACAAAAAATGAAAACTACCTACCCTAGTTTCTGAATGTACACAGTTACATTGTTCTATCCCTAGTTCCCCATCCCCAACCGCGGCCCCCGCTCCCTCCACAACCTCTACCAACCAACGACTCTTCCTTTCTTCCTGCAATTAATCCTATATTCCTGCAACATCTTACTCCAGAGTATACAACAACAACAACTGATCATTTGTTTCACTTAAATAGGGTCGGCTATATGAATCCATTTACGTCATAATGAACGATCAAGGGTCATCCTCTTAGTCAAGTTTAATGTCATCAAATCAATGTTAATAATCTCGTTCCACAAGTCTTCTTAGACCTATCTCTCCCTCTAGTAGCCCCTCCACTTGAAGTAAATCGTATTTTCTTATTAGTGCTTCTATAGGCATTCTATGCACATGTACAAATCACCGTAAATAATTTTCTCTCATATTTTCTTCGATTGATGTTATTCCTAAATTCTCTATAATAATTTCATTCTTAATTTTATCAATTCTCGTCTTCCCACTCATCCACCATAACATTCTCATTTTTGTTACACATATTTTCTTAACATATTTTGTTTTTACTGTCCAATATTCTGAACCGTATAGAAGCGCCAGTTTTATTGCAGTTTCGACAGTATCCTACGATCGCATATCACCCCAACTGCACTTCTCCACTTCAATCATTCTACCATGATTCTATGAGTAATATCCTTATCGATTTCACAATTACTCTAAATCATTGAACTTAAATATCTAAAATGATCAACCATTGGAATCTCCTCATGTAAAGTCTAATCTCTGCGTGTGCATATTTTTATTTGCATTTTAAAATAATTAAAAAATAATAGGATCCAGTGTGACATTTAAATTTTACTCTAAAATTTATAAAGGGTTATTATGATATTTAAAAAAAAAAAAAAAGAATTGGTAATTGTAGGGGATTAAAAGTTAATTTCAATTTTGACTTTTAAAAATTTAGGGATGATTATATTACTTAAAATATAATTTTAAGAGTTTTGAGATGTAATTAATAATTTCTTCATGGTAGGGGGTAAATTGTGTAAATATTAAAAATAAAAAATATATAATAAAAAGAATATAAATATGTGATGTGTTATCTTAACAAAGACAACACACCAACCACGTATTTGTGTTGTCTAAGAACAACAATTGGTGACACATCATCAACATTAAAAAAAAAAAAAGTTAAATTGTAATTTGGAGAAATCTAAACCTTGTTCTCTCTTTATATATATGTATATACATTCAAAAGAAAAAGTTACCTCCTCCTCTTGTGCTCTCTTTCTGAAGAAAAAAAAAAGTTTGTTGGTGTATAAAAATGATACACACCTCAAGTATGGTCCAGTCGAATGACAAGTAGGCTATTTTGCTGAAGTGGAGTCGGCGGTTGAAAATTCCTAACGTGATTTGTATTGGGTCTTGGAAGGACTGACTTGCTATGATCAGAGTCCTGCTCGTCGGGGAGTAGTACTTGCAGAATGCTCAGATTGGGATTTATCTCGGTAAAGCCTCTCCGGCGTGAGAATCAAAACTTAGAGAGGAAAGGTACATAAATGCGTTAAGTAAGCAAGTGAATTCAATGCATGCGCGTAATTAAACGTATCTCGGGCTTGCATAACCTTTGGTATATATAAGTGTTGAAGATGATCAGTCGGTCCTAAACATAGTTAATTAGGCAAAACCATGTGTTTAGCCAATAATTTAGGGTGTTTAGGGGATAATCACTGGCCTTGGGCCTTTAGGCCCATTTGGCGAAGCCCACGGGCCTCTATCAGACTTGTGGTAGTGAGCTGGTGGAAGAGAGTGGAGATCCTTGGAGTCTTGAAGGAAAAACGAGCTGGGATGGGGAGCTGGTTGAGATGATCGGCTAAGCCCCTGAAGTTAGTTGTCTAGGGCACGACGCAGAGCTCAAGGTGGCACGTCCTTGCGGGGCACCGTGCTCTTCTTTGAGCGCAAAAGAGATTCTAGAGAGGAGCCGTGGTCAGCGTATGCTCCAGCGTAGCGCTGCGGATTCCGGAATGCGTTCATGTCACTACGAGGACAGACATGTAATTGGGCCCCAAGTGCTGGCTTCGTGATACCCAAAAATACCCTCATCAAGTATGAACATATATTTTTTTATGTATATATATAGTTTAGTATGTAAGTATATATAGATCGGTATATATACATATATGCAAAAAAATGTATATATGTGTGTTTGAGAAATATAGAGACTTTATATAGATATATAATTTGTGAGGAATTTGATTTAAAGTAAAAATTGTAGATTTAATTAAAATGATAATTTTTAAGTATTTCGTTGACTAACAAATATTAAGGAAAAGTACATTTTAAACCCTCTAGGTATTAATATAATTTTAAATGGTCATTTTCCATTTGAGCGTTTCATTTTAAACCCTCTAGGTATCAGCACGTTTTTATTCAGTCCTTCCATTAGAAATTCTATCAAAAATAATGTTGAGGGTAAATCTGTTATTTTACATTTTTCTAAATTTAATCATTTTTTAATATATTTTTTTTTGCTTCTCTCCCTCCCTCTCTCTCTCTCCCCGCCGGCCCCTGTTACGGGGGAGGAATCACCCCCGTAATAGGGGACAGAGGGTAAACCACACCCCCGTAACAGGAGGGTGCCACCCCTTGTAACAAGGGGTGTAACACCCCCTGTTAAGGGAGTGTTTTCACCTCCTTCAACGTGGGGTGTTTTCATAGGAAGGGAAGGAGAAAAAGTTGAGCGGGAGAGAGAGAGTGAGGGAGAAAAAAAAAGAGAGAGAGAGAGAAAAAGGGGAGGAGGAAGAGAGAGAGTTAAGTGGGAGAGAGAGAGATTGAGAAAAAATAAATTAAAAAGAAATTAAAAAAATCATTAAAAAATTAAAAATGTAAAAAGACTATTTTGCCCCTTTATTCCATTAAATTTGATAGATTTTTTTACAAAAAGACCATTTAAAAACATGTTGATACATAGAGAGTTTTAAATTAAATGCTCAAACGGAGATGGGCCATTTAGAAATCTGTCAATACCTAGAGGGTTTAAAATATATTTTTCCCTAAATATTATTAATAATTGGTTAATATTTTTCTGTAAATTAAACTAATAAGTAGAAAAACTTTGTAATTGTTGGAAAAAAAAATTACAGTTAATATTGACTTAAGAAATTGGGTGTTTAATAATTTCACATAATTAAGAAAATTGGGTAATAGAAGTAAATGTATTGTTTTTTATGTAAATTATCGTTGTTAGATTTACAAGTGACGCCGACTACGAGAATATTTCGACGGTAGCCAAATAGCATTACGATTATCGAGGTAAGTGTACTATTTTCTATGTAAATTGTCAAAATATATTTTCGTACTAAAATGTGAAAATAAAATATTTATTAAAATGAATTATTTTATAACGTTAAATTGATCAAGTAAATTATTAAAATTAGAAAATAATTTTATTATTATCCTACTATGCCATAGTATAGTCCCGACGGGAGGACATGTCTTGCGGAATGTTATTGGTCCTAATAGAAGGGTCGTGTTGTGACCCGATAGGAGGGCATGTCCTGCTGGTGGTTGAGATATATATTATTTTTGTTGTTGATATCATTATGATATGATGGTTTATTCCACATGTTGGTTCCTACTATTTGAGATATTGAATGGCCCTAACACTGATGACAACCTTAGATTGTACAGTTGTACAAGTTATGATATTGTTATAACTCTCGATCGTGAGGTGAAACAATCATATGGCTAGTATGGAAGTGTGCATGGGGTATTTATTATGTATCAAAGTAATTTGACCAGTTGATTTAACTGCCTTTGTTTTATTTTGATGATATCTGTGGGTTTTTATTTTTGCTCAGTATGCGGTTATATTCTATTTTGGAAAGTGGGTATGATAGATGTATTTAATCCATAAATTATTTTTATAATATGAAGACAATACACCAATAAAATATTTTATCTCAGGTATTTCAGTTAGAGACGGGTCCACTACTGGCATTAGGTAGAGTTAGAAGGTGGTGTCGTATTTTTTTTGGGGCTGTCAGGACTGGTATTGATCAGAAAGGGTTCGAAATTTGTAGTTTTGATATGAAATATTTTGGGACATGTGAAATCTCAAAATATTAAATTCATAATATTAAAATTTCAATAAGTTATGTACGTAATGTTCTGGTTGGGTAATATCAAGTCAAAATCATGCCTATTATTATTTTTATCATAGTGGCGCAACGAAAACATGGCGATGGAGTGGTTTAACTTTTACCTCTACTTCTTTGCAAAAATAAAAGAGAGAAACCAAATGGCAGCCCAAGGATATCAGGTCATTATAGTTTTGGTATTAGGGCTTAGGTTGTTTTATCAGTAGTGGACCATAAGATAGGGTGTTGATAGGTTGGTTCAGCACATGAGTGAAGTTATTTTAATTTGATTAAATAGTACCTTTTTCATCATGCATTGTTTGTTACATTGTTGGAATTTTTATTTATTAAATTTTATTTTAGATTTTAAATATGGATCGTGAAAATGAAAGTAGTGGAAATTATGGACCCCAAAGAAAAAGAGGTAGGGCGCGGAAAGGAATGGATGCTATCAAATGAATATTTTGGGTTGGGTGCCACTAATAGAACAGCAAACAAAGATGATGAAATGCCAGAGGGTCCAAATTAAAACAGTCAATCCTCAGACTGTACTCTTGAAAAGATTTAAGGAGTTGGACTCCTCGACTTTTACAAGAACTGTGAGTCTTGATGATGTTGAAAATTGGTTGAAGAGTATAGGGCACGCATTCGAGGTGATTGACATTACTGATGACAGTTGAGTTCGTCTCACCAGCTTCTAGCTAAAGGGGAAAGCCGAATATTGGTAGGAGAAAATGAAGAGGTTAATTTCAATTCCAGACCAGGAGATCACCTGAGATAAATTTGTTGCAGTATTTAGTGAAAAATATTTCCTTGAATCCTATCAGTTCAAAATGGATGAGGAATTCATATTACTAAAACAGAAAAATATGTCAATTTTGCAATATGAAATCAAATTTGTTGCGTTATCCCAATTTTCTCTTGATTTGGTAAAAACCGAGGAGATGTGATATAAATGATTCCAAAAATGACTAGATTTGTAGATACATTCAAGGCTGATTGCTAGACAAATCAAAAGTTACGTTGAAGTTACCCCAGATGTGGTTACATGTATCATGTCTTTATATGATAGGGATGTATGTATACTTATTAATCCAAGTTCTACTAATTCATTTATTTCAACAACCTTTATGATGCATGTAGGAAAATTTCCCACTTTTCTATCATATGGTATTATAATCTCTACCCATGTGGGCAAATTAGTATTGATAGATAGTGTGTATAAAAATAATTTACTTCACATTGGTAATAGAGAATTGTTAGTGGATCTATTACCCTTGAGTATTCATGATTTTGGTATGATACTGGGTATGGATTTGCTATCCAACTATCATGTCACAGTCGATTGTTTTAAAAATGAAGTTACTTTTAGAGTCCAAGATAGATCAGAGTTTGTGTTTTCGAGGGATAAAATCATTACCCCTGTCAGTTTGATTTTAGTTGTAGAGGCTAGGAAATTATTAAAGAAAGGATGTTAGGGATACCTCGAGTATATGATTGACACCAGTCAGAATGAAGTACAATTGGCAGATATCCCAATGGTCGAGGATTATCCTAATGTATTTTCAGAAGAATTGTCAAGGTTGCCAGTAGATAGGTGATAGGTGTAATTTATCTATTTATTCCGAAGTCGGTTTTGGTAGTTTTTGAGTACTTTTATAACATTTTAATATGTTTTAATATGTTTTTATGTGTGTTTATATGAATCAGGTATTTGGGATGAAAATGAGCTAAAACAGTTGAAAATCAAGCTAATTGGTAGAACGGCGGTGGAAGAACGGTGGAAAATTGAGTAAAAAGACTAAACTTGCAACTGCAGCCTACCGCTGCAGCGGTAAAACTACTGGGAGTGCAGAAAGTTCATCGCCACAGTGGTCAGGCTACCGCTGCAGCAGTGAAACAATAAGATGCTCACTGATGAACCACCACTGCAGCGAACAAGCCACCGCTGCAGCGGTGACCACTGTCAACATACCCACCGCTGCAGTAGTGACCCTTGCACCTTTAAAGTAGTTTTTTAGATATTTTGGTGCCCATATCTTGCCTCCTTCTCTTATTTTCGGATATTAGACCTCATTAGAGAGATGTTAGAGATTTGAGAGTTTTGGGGAGAGCTCATCCAAACCCGAAGAAGAAGATCACGTTGCGAAGAAGGAGAAACACTCTTGGAGTGGTTCTAGCATCGGATTTTCAGATAACGGCTAAATTTCTTCGTTTCTTTCTTTATTTTTTAACTTTAGTAGTTTGTTTGAGCATGTTTAGCTCGTTTATCATTGTATATAAGGTTAAGGTCATTGGTGGATTATCTATGGGATTAATATAGTTTATGAAAATATCGTTTGTTTGAATTGTGTTTCTTTAACGGTTGTTCTTCGCTATTCGATTGTGTTTACTGATAGGTGAAAATAACCTATCTACTTTTAAACCGAATTTGTTAGTTTTTTAGCGTATTAGTTATATTTAATTTAGTTTTAGTGTAAAATAGGTGAAGGAACGAAAAAAAGTGATAAACAAGCGAAAACAGTGGAGAAACGGTGAACTTAACGTGAAAAACAAGATTTCGGTGCATAAAGACCACCGCCTAGACGAGAATTCCATCGCCTAGGCGAAGAAGAGGCAGGAAGTTGGGTTGCCGAACCACCGCCTAGGCGGATATCCGTCAAAATCTAAACCGACTTAACCACCGCCTAAGCGGTGACACTCTACGAGAAATATCTAATTTTAGATATTTTGAAGATATTTTCAAAACCTTTATTTTAACCATTTTCTTTCCCATTTTTAGAGAGAGGTCCTATGATATTTGGAGAGCTCCTTTTACCTTAGATAGGATTAGATAATTTAGGAATTAGATTAGATTAGTTTTAGGAAGTGATTTTGGCCAAATTCTTGAAGACCTAGAAGAGGAAGTTCATTAATGGAGAAGAGGAAGCTCGGGATTGATCGTTCTTTGGTGAAAATGAATTACTCCACTTTAAGATTTGGCTTTTATTTCCTTGTTTCCATCTTTGTACTTAATGTTTATTATTGATGTTGATGATATCCTCTTGATTTAATATTGTAATGGCTAAGATCATGCTAGTTTAATTAGAGATTAGTTAGGGTTAGATGTAATTCATGTAAATATCTTTTTGGTTGAATATAATTTATTTTGATGGTTTGTTATCCAATTCCAATTGTGTTCACCGTTATTTCACGTTTATTATGCTTATTACGATAAACCGAGAATACGGGGTTTGACACTCGGAAGAGGTAACCCCGGATTCGGACTAGAGATAAACACAACGCGACAATCCAATAACCCGGGAGGGAGTTGGATTATGTGCAATCCATGAGGTTGGGTCAAGACTCACGTGACTATGTGTTTGGAAAAACGTTCAAGAGAGACTTCGGCTTCAATACGAAATCATGCATTCGCTCGCTTTTCACTCGAAAGAGGGAGTGAGTGAGTTATAAATACCGAGACTGTTGGGTGTGATAATAACTGTTATCGGTAACTAAACTAAGTCAAATAGGTGCTAAGTGAATGAAATTAATCCCTCGTTAATTAATGTAATTAGAATTAATCCTTAGGAGTAGTTTTAATTAGTTAAATTTAAATAATTAATTTAATCGTCAGGATAATATGAGACTACGTAAATTGCGGTATTCAATTATTCACACTTTTCCCTGTGGGAACGATATCCGATCTTCAAAGATCCATTATATTAAAACTTAGACCTCGTATACTTGCAAGAGTAAGTAGCGGCGTATTTCACGCGCTACCAAGTTTTTAGCGCCGTTGCCAGGGATTGTGTGAATTTTAAGTTGATATTGCAACTAAGTAGTTGAATATTAATCCTAACATTTATTTTGTTTTATTTTTAATTTTTATTTTTGTTTTATTATGTTAGTGTGATTAAGCCGTGCGAGAAACGATGAAGAAGATTGGAATTCTTAATTCTTAATTCTTAATCACGAGATTGAGCTTATATTGAAAATGATAAAGACATAGAGGAAAAGTTGACTTCAAGCCATGATCTTGATCCAACTGAGCATTTGAGCCCAAATACATTGTTTATGGGGAATTTTGGTGAAAAATACTTAGCCACACGAAAGTCCAGTTGAGGACGGTAACTCAAGCGCATTTTTTTTTTTTGAAATGAAACTTAGGGTATCAAATTACCCGATTTTTGCTACCATTTATTTTATTATTCATTCTTTTTGGAAGCTGGTATGGCTTCGGAACGTGTTCGGAAGTGAATTTAGGAGTTTGGATATTTAGGGTTGTGGTTTGTACTAAAGATCGTTTAAGGAACGAAGTGTAAGTAAGTGGCGTAGAGAAAAGTTGTGAAAACATAAAGAAATTCAGCCAAAATTCACACTGATGTAATTTCGCCTAGATGGAGAAACCACCGCCTAGGCAGAAAAAGGGCAGTAGACTAGGTTTTTCATACTGACGAAACTTCACCTAGGCGAAAAAACCATCGCCTAGGCGGATTAACGACAGAACCAAATGATTTTCACACTGACGTTCACTCGCCTAGGCGGAGAAACCACCGCCTAGGCGAATAAATGTCAAAAAGGTCTTTAAACAAAAAAGCGCTACTTCTCCTAGGCGAAAAAAACCACCGCCTAGGCGAATTAGCATCAGACCGTTTTTAAAAGAGAACCCTTTACCTTCGCAAAACGGCCTTTCAACCCTCCACCTTCTCTCTAAAACCTCACTTCCAAACCATTTCAATAATAAAAAATCATCCTTCCATTACCAAAATTAGTCATTTCCATCATGAATCAACCATCAAGAATCGGATTTCCACTTCTATTTCCGAAATTTTAGGGTTTTTGCGTGAACGGTACGTTTTCTTCGTTCTCTTTCGATTGGACCATAAATTCTCAACAAGTAAGTTTCTTTTATCTTACATTTAGTCTAGTTTTTGAAATTATTGGTTGGCTTGCATGATTATATTAACAATCATTGGATTTGGAAGTTTTTCCCTAAACCCCTTAAACCCTATTTTTGCGATTTCAAATTTATTTGGGATTTTGGTTTGATTCTTGGTGATGAACATGTTTAAATGAATTGGTTAAGTGTGTGAACTAAGATAGTATATCACATTTGTGAAATTTGGTTGAAAATTTCAAATGGGTGTTTATTTTGTGATGTATATATTCTTGACAAAGTGATTTAGGGAGTTTATGTTTTTCAATTGTTCATATATGATGAGGTTGTGTTGGTTTTTGTGATTGTGATTGTGATTGTTAGAAAATGCCAAAGAGGGTAGCTAAGAAGAGGGCGAGAGGAGAAGGGTCGGGTTCGCAACCTGGGGTTAGGGCTGGCAAAACAGGTATTTACACGATGATACGGACACGAGACCGACACGAAATTATCAGGTATCGGGTCGTTATCGTGTCAGACCCGATAACCTGATAAGAAATAGTACAGGTTATCAGGTTGACCTGCTAACCCAATAGGTTACACGATAATACACGATAAGAATTTCGTGTATTCAGGTTACACGATAACCTGTGACCCAATAGGTTACCCGTTAATTTAATAAATTATTTTTACACCCCCCAAATTATCAAATATTATAAATTAGTACTTAATATATATAATAATTTGTTAAGATGGTTTTAAATTGACAGGTTAACAGGTCGTTAACATGTAATGGGTTAACGTGTAATGGGTAGATTAATGTATAATAGAAACCTATCAGGTCTTATCGTGTCGTGTTTACCTGATAGGTTTCGTGTCATCGTGTGACACGAAAAATTATCGTGTCGTGTCGTGTCGACACGATAATTTTCGTATCGTGTTCGTGTTTGGGTAGTCTGACACGATAAGCTTATCGTGTCGTGTTCGTGTTTGGGTCTTATCGTGTTTCGTGTTATCGTGTAATGACCTGTTACACGTCCTGTTACCTGTTTTGCCAGCCCTACCTGGGGTGCCGACCGAAGTTAACTATGATGCCACCCTTTTTGTGTCAAAATAAGCGGAGGATCATTACAACAAACACGAAACCTTTCAAATTTGCATACGCCAACGTGGTTTCGGTTCGATAGAGGATCTCCCGGCAGAATTTCAATAAGAAATTCGAAGCTGCCAATGGGGGCAATTCTATAAATAGTCACCCCCGGGCGAGGTAGCTTTGGTCAAGGAATTTTACGCTAACGCCACGGAGGCCGTAGACTACCAAGCAAGAGTTTGAAATCGACCAGTCATCTTCAGTCCTGATTTTATCAATGATCTTTTTGGACTAGTTACCGAGGTCCACTGGAAGCTAAGAACCAAATATGTATAGGGTCATTAAAAAGATCACATTCGGCGAAGTCAAGTCGAAACACTAGGGACCGAATGTCGCTACTTTTTCCGTAAAATACCTAAATCCAATTCCAAAAATCTGGCACCATTTCATTTATGGAAGCCTCTTACCGATGTCACATCTTTCAGACGTCTCAAAGAACAGGGCCTTTTTTATCTACAAAATTCAAACCGGAAAAGTAATCAACGTTGGGTTCTTGATCTACTCATCGATCATGTACGCTGCAAACTCGGTAAAGGGTGGGCTCTCGTTTTTGTCACTTTTGACCCACATTTTTTGACTAGCTGGAGTGACGGTATCTGGGGAAAACCTTTGCCACCCTATAGTTCTACTAGATCTATCAAAGATAAACCGTTTGTGGAAGACTGGGGCATAAGAGACAGCCGAGCCCGAGCCTGAAGAAGGGGAAGAACCAACCGACGAGACGGAGGGACCTTCTGAAGCCCGAAATGAAAACTCCCAAGAGAGGGTATACAATAATCTTCAAATCGTCCTCCAAAACCAATACGAGATCGGTTCTTTCCTAGACCAATATTTGAGGCAGCAAGATCAAGTCCAACGGATGATTTGCGAAGGCCTCGGCCTTGAGATGCGCGATTACCCTCCGATGCCATCTGTGCCACCATAATTGCTACAGAAACCACACTCTCCTTTCCAACGAGATGACAGTGATGACTCCTCGTTAGATGGATAGTAGGGAATAAGACTTCTACATCTTATTCCCTAGGTATGTGTTCAATCCATTTTGTTTGCATTAATGATATATGTTTATTGGGTTCGCTGATTGTGGAACACTACTTTTGTTCAAGCATGTTTTGGCATGGAATGGATGTTAGTTTAGTGGATGTTCATCCATTTTGATTTTTTGTAGAAAATGATGAACCATTATTATTTTTTTGAACAAAATGCAAAATTTTTGGATGTACAAAATTATGTTTATGTATGTATTTTATTGTTTTAATGTATGTTTTAGTTTTTAATTTTTAGTTTAGTTTAGTTTACTTTTTATTTTTGCATGTGTAGTGTTAGATTAATCAATGTATGTTAGTATTAGATTTAGTTTAGAATTGTGTATGTATAAAATTGTATTTATATATTTAGTTGTTGAGTTCATTTAGGTCAAGTCTCGATGATGAAAATTATCCCCTAATTGTATATTAAGGTCGGGGGTAATGCCTTCCATGTGTGTTTTGTGTGCTTAACATGTTGATTGGGTAAAAATTATCTCGATCCTAAAATCGCCCGACATTCGAACTCAATGTATAATAATCTGAACAATTAGACGTTGATTATTCAATATGAAGTTCATGACGAAAATGAGGAATCTAGAACTTGATTTGGGGGAAACTTAAGGCATAATCCTAGGTAAGGTAATTCCAGAGATGTGATTTATGCTGTCATTTTTTCGCTTGAACCGTTGTAGTTAACTTGAAAAATTTCATCCCTTATTTTCCCTGTCGAAGCCGATAACGTAATCAATTCTGAAAATGTTCAAATACTTTTTTCATTTAAATTTTTTCTAACCCAATGTCGCTAAGCCTAATTTTCAATTTGAGTGGAATCAAGTGAGCGGTCGGGTTTCGGATGAAATTTTTATTGATTCGGTATTATTGTATTCACTTGTCAATTTCATATTTCTTTTTGCATGCTCCTAAAATAAGTTTGTGGGTGTGTTTCTATCATTTCTTTTTACATATTCTTAAAATTTTATAAATTCAAATAAGTTTGGGGTTGTGTTTCTCTAACTTCTTTTTGCATGCTCCTAAAACTGTAATAATTCGAATTAATTTAGGAGTGTGTTTAAAAGAAAAACTACTATGTGAATATAGTTTTTATTCTCGTTTCTTTTGACAAGTGAATACACATGATCTTCGTTTCTTATTTAGAGTTGTATTCTAAAAGTGTGGGGTCATGAGAGAGGATAACGACAAGCAATTTTACCTCGGGTATCGATCAATTAAACCGATTATTCAATTCTAGTAATACCCGTGGTCGTTCTCCAAAGCCAAACCAAGCCCTATTGATCTCTTGCGAATATCCGAGCCTACATTAGTGGATAGTAGACCCCAAATCAAGCGTATGGTTTTCCTGAATCCTTAAACAGTATACGTTATGAACTTAACAGTTGAATAATCCAATCTGGTATGTGCGTAATTTTGCATTTGAGTTCTCACACACACACTTCAAATGGATCTAGAATGGTTTTTATTGATATTGATCGTTGAAATTCTAGAACACCAATTGGTGTGGATTATTTCCCAAACTTGATCAGATTTAGGGATATTGAAGGAGGAACCAATTAGTCCTTTCGATTGAACTTTATATTTACATGCATGTACTTCTTCTTTGTTTAATTTTTTTTCATTTTTAGTTAGTTAGTTTAGTTTAGTATTAGTGTTTTGCTTGAGAACTAGCAAAATTCTGAGTTTGAGGGTATTTGATAGGTGGAAATAACTTATCTACTTTTAAACTGAATTTGTTAGTGTTTTAGCGTATTAGTTATATTTAATTTCGTTTTATTTTGTTTTAGTGTAAAACAGATGAAAGAGCGAAAGAAAGTGATAAATAAGCAAAAACGGTGGAGAAACGGTGAACTTAACGTGAAGAACAATGTTTCGGTGCATAAAGACCACCGCCTAGGCGAAGAAGAGGCAAGAAGTTGGGTTGCCGAACCACCGCCTAGGCGAGAAAACCACTGCCTAAGTGGAGATCCATCAGAATCTAAACCGACTTAACCACCGCCTAGGCGGTGACACTCTGCGAGAAATATCTAATTTTAGATATTTTGAAGATATTTTCAAAACCTTTATTTTAACCATTTTCTTCCCCATTTTTAGAGAGAGGCCTTATGATATTTGGAGAGCTCCATTCACCTTAGATAGGATTAGATAATTTAGGAATTAGATTAGATTAGTTTTAGGAAGTGATTTTGGCCAAATTCTTGAAGAGCTAGAAGAGGAAGTTCATCAATAGAGAAGAGGAAGCTCGGGATTGATCGTTCTTTGGCAAAAGTGGATTACTCCACTTTAAGATTTGGCTTTTATTTCCTTATTTCCATCTTTGTACTTAATGTTTATTATTGATGTTGCTGATATCGTCTTGATTTAATATTGTAATGGCTAAGATCATGTTAGTTTAATTAGAGATTAGTTGGGGTTAGATATAATTCATATAAATATCTCTTTGGTTGAATATAAGTTATTTTGATGGTTTGTTATCTAATTCCAATTGTATTCACCGTTATTTCACATTTATTATGCTTATTACGATAAACCGAGAATACGGGGTTTGACACTCAGGAGA
Organism: Eucommia ulmoides; assembly: GCA_016647705.1. Lineage (NCBI taxonomy): Eukaryota > Viridiplantae > Streptophyta > Magnoliopsida > Garryales > Eucommiaceae > Eucommia > Eucommia ulmoides. The sequence goes on from CM028328.1 coordinate 44,987,689, forward strand.
GGTAACCCCGGATTCGGATTAGGGATAAACACAACGTGACGATTCAATAACCTGGGAGGGAGTTGGATTGTGTACAATCCATGAGGTTGAGTCAAGACTCATGTGGCTATGTGTTCGGAAAGGCGTTCGAGGGGGACTTCTGCATCAATGCGAAGTCATGTATTCGCTCGCTTTTCACTTGGAAGAGGGAGCGAGTGAGTTATAGATACCAAGATTGTTGGATGTGATAATAACCGTTATCGGTAACTAAACTAAGCCAAATAGGTACTAAGTGAATGAAATCGATCCCTAGTTAATTAGTGTAATTAGAATTAATACTTAGGAGTAGTTTTAATTAGTTAAATTTAAATAATTAATTTAATCGTCAGGATAATATGAGACTACGTAAATTGCGGCATTCAATTATTCACACTTTTCCCTGTGGGAACGATATTCGATCTTCAAAGATCCATTATATTAAAACATAGACCTCGTATATTTGCGAGAGTAAGTAGCAGCGTATTTCACGCACTACCATTTACCGTTCTTGTATTTTCATTATATGCTTGTTTAGATACATTGAGAAATCGGGGTTTGACACTCGGGAGAGATAACCCCGAATTCGGACTAGGGTTTAAACACAGCGCAACGATCTAATAACCCGGAAAAGAGTTAGAAAATGTGTAATCCATGACGTTGGGGGAAAGACTCGTGTGACTATGTGTTCTAAAAAAATGCTAGAGGGAGACTTCGGCGTTAACGCAAAGTCACATATTCATTCACTTTACACTCGGGAGAAGGAGTGAATGAGTTTACGATACTGAGATTGTTGGATAGGTCGAATACCATTATTGTTAACTAAATGAAACCAAACACGTTTAAGTAAATGAAGTTAATCCCTAGATAATTCATTCTCCTAAACATCACAATATAGTATTATAGTATAATTAGTTTAATTAATATTTTAGATTAGTATTTATATTATAAGCAAAACATATTTTTATCGCCTAAATAGAGTTAGGTTGTGATAATTGAAGTACTCAACGATAATCTCAACCAATCCCTGCGGATACGAAAACCCTAACTCTTCCAATCTATACTAAAACTTGACATGTATACTTGGGTTGAAAGTAGCGACATATCTACGTGCTACAAAGTTTTTAGCGTCGTTACCAGGGATTGGTTTTTAGATTATTGTTGATATTGTGAGTAAATAACTTGATTTTAATTTAGACATTTCTTTTGTTTATAATTTTTGTTTGTAGTTTGTTTTTTTTTTTTTTTTTCCATGCAGGGTACTTGAAGATGCTAGATCAACAAGTATTGATGCATTTCTTTCAATGGGATTCTGAGCCATTTTATAGTACTTGGGATCAATACAAGGAATTGATATTCCAGTTTCCGAACTATGGTTTCCCGAGGGAGTCTCAACTTTTGAATTTTCTCGATGGGTTACAAGCCGCAACCAGAACGTGGGTGGAAGGAGAAAACAGTACCACCTCTTTCTACAACCTAACCTGGACGGAGCCATTTGGTCGTTGGAGGAATTGGTGGCCTTTGATTATCAGAGTTGGAATTATTCACTGAGTCACCAAAGTTTGGGGGATTGTTTCAATACTACGGCACCATAGATTGACACCCCGGTCCAAAATATGGAGTCTTTCTCCATCTTGGAAGAAGCATTCGCCACAATTATGGGGGAGACTCAAGCTTTCTCGAGGGAAACGAATTATCGGCTCAAAGAGCATGAGGATCGTCTTGACAATATTGAGATGACTTGAGGGAAAATTGATGCTACCGTAACATCTCTTCAAATACAAATCGATCAGCTAATCTGCTCTATTGAGGCCGAGTCAGAACTGGTGGCGTTGAGAGACACACAAGCCACATTCATCGAAATCCACCACGAGGAATCGAAAATAAGCGGGAGGAACTTGGATCAATTCGAAGACGATGCAAAATCACAAGATAACACTTGTGATTATCCTCCATTTGAGATCCACCAAGTGTTTCCACCCCAGATCCAAGACGATCACATTTATGAGGATTCTATGTGGCTCACTTGTCCTTCACTGCCTTTTGCACCATACATTCAAGCAACTCAAGCACATGAGACGGAGACAACTCAAGCACATGAGATGGAGCTGAATCAAGTTGAGAGCTCGATCAGAACAGAGCTAAATCTCGCCAGTCTTGAGGGCATACAAAATCAAGACTCATACGTAGTGTTGTATGACACTTACTATGGGCGGAAGCCGCTCTTTGACGAGCTCTTCTCCGTGTCAAGCGGAAGACCTTAAATCAAGCACTTCTTGGGAGGAAACCCAAGGTTCTAAAATAAATTAGATCTGTCACTGCCGACTTGATTTGAAGGCGAGATTCTCTCGCCCTCCCAGGTACGTGTTCTAAACTCCCGTCTTCATGATAATGCTTTATGCTTTCATTGGGATCGCTGATGAGTCATTGTGGACATTGCCCATTTTAAGTTTGGTGGAAACGTTTAGTATGTTATGATGTTGTTAGTTATGTTGTATTGTTTTTATTATATGCATGTTTGTTTAGGCTAGTTGTTGTGCATGTGCTGAGTTTTCTACTTCATCTGGGCCATTACCCGATGATGAGTCTGTCCCCTAATTATTTATTGAGGTCAAGCGTAATACTCATTCATGTATGTTCTGTGTGCTTGACGTCTCGTTTTAATAAAAGTTATTGTGGATCCTAATTGCACGACCACATAAACTCGTTGTATAACTATCCAACTGATTTGACGTCGATTATCTGTTAGTCAAGTTCATGACAATAGGGATTTTAGAACTTTATTTGGGGGAAATTCGAGGCGAAATCCTAGGCGAAGAGTTCAGGAGATATGATTTAGGCATTCATTTTTATCGCTTGAGCCTTTTAAGTCTACCATGTTATATGTTTATCTCTTGTTACCCTGTCAAAGCTGGAAAACCATTTCAATTCTGAACACATAACAAATACCCTGGCTGATAAAACTTCTTTTCAAACCTATATCGCTGAGCCTAATGCACAATTTGAGTTAAATCAAGTTAGCATTTGTTTGTGCCACTTGAAGTGAGTGGTTGGGTTTAGGATAAACTTTTCATTGGTTCGTTAATCGAGTACTCAATTGTCATTTTTCTTTCGTTTTAACTATACTCTTGAAATTGTAATAATCGAATAAGTTTGGGGGCGTGATTTATGAAGAAAAAAAAAACATATGTAAATATCGTTCTATTTCCGTTACTTTTAAAAAGTGAGTACGAAGTTCTTAAATGTATGTTTAGGGTTGTTTTGACTTGATCTTTGGGGGTTCGAGAGTGATTAAGTGTCAAGCATGTGCCTCAGGTATCGTTAAGTTAATAACGTTAACATATTTTCTATTCCTAATATACCCTTGGCCAAATGTTCCAAACCGAACCAAGTCCTACTGATTTTTTTGAATTTTTGAGCCTACATTAGTGGAGAATGGAACCCTATTAGGCATATGGATTTTCTATACCTTATTGGTTTTAATCATGAGCTTTATTGGTGGATAATCCAATTCGATCGGTGGATATTTGTATAATTCAGTTTTTGCGCACACACTTTGACAGAATCTAGAATGGTACTTACTGTTATTGAATGTTGAAATTCTAGAAAACCACATGGTATGTTTTATTCTTGAACTTGATAGGATTGGGGGCCGATGAGGGAAAACCATTTGGCCTGTTAGATGAAATTCAAAACTTTCACATTATTGTTTTTTGTGTTTTTCATTTTTAGTATTTAAATTTCGTAATTAGTTGCTGTAGTTTCTTTTATTGTGTGGGCATTTTGCTCGAGGAGTAACAAAATTCTAAGTTTGGGGGTATTTGATAGGTGTAATTTATCCATTTATTCCCAAGTCAGTTTTGGTAGTTTTCAAGTGTTTTTATAGCATTTTAATATGTTTTAATACGTTTTTATGTGTTTTTGTATAAATCAGGTGTTTGGGACAAAAATGAGCTAAAACAGTTGAAAATCAATCGATGGAACGGCGGTGGAAGAACGGTGAAAAATCGAGCAAAAATGCCAAACCTGCAACTGTAGCCCACCGCTGCAGTGGTGAAACAACAGGATGCTCACTAATGAACCACCGCTACAGCAATCAAGCCACAGTTGCAGCGGTGACCCTTGCACCTGTAAAGTAGATTTTTAGATATTTTTAGATATTTTGGTGCCTATATCTTGCCTCCTCCTCTCATTTTCGGATATTAGACCTCATTAGAGAGAGGTTAGAGATTTGAGAGTTTTGGGGAGAGTTCATCCAAACCCGAAGAAGATCACGTTACGAAGAAGGAGAAACGCTCTCGGAGTGGTTTTAGCATCGGATCTTCGGATAACGGCTAAGTTCCTTCGTTTCTTTCTTTATTTCTTAACTTTGGTAGTTTGTTTGAGTATGTTTAACTCATTTATCATTGTATATACGGTTATGGTCATTGGCTAAACATGGATTATCTATGAGATTAATATAATTTATGAAAATATCGTTTGTTTGGATTGTGTTTCTTTAACAGTTGTTCTTCGCTATTCAATTATGTTTACTGTGCTTGTATTTCCATTATATGCCTGTTTAGATATATTGAGAAATTGGGATTTGACACTCAGGATAGGTAACCTTGAATTTGGACTAGGGTTTAAACACAACGCGTCGATCTAATAACCGGGGAGGGAGTTAGAAAATGTGCAATTCATGACGTTGGGGCAAGACTCATGTGACTATGTATTCTAAAAAATGCTAGAGGAGGACTTCAGTGTTAACGCGAAGTCACATATTCATTCACTTTACACTTGGGAGAATGGGTGAATGAGTTTACGATACTGAGATTGTCGGATAAATCGAATATCGTTATTGTTAACTAAATGAAACCAAACACGTTTAAATAAATAAAGTTAATCCCTAGATAATCCATTCCCCTAAACGTCTCAATATAGTATTATAGTATAATTAATTTAATTAGTATTTTAGATTAGTATTTATATTATAAACAAAATATATTTTTATCACCTAAATAAAGTTAGGTTATGATAATTGCAGTACTCAACGATAATCTCAACCAATCCCTATGGATACGAGAACCCTAACTCTTTCAATCTATACTAAAACTTGACCCGTACACTTGCAGTGAAAGTAGTGATGTATCTACGCACTACCAATAGGAAAATTGAATTCACTATCAAATTACCTCCGGGTACGTCTCCTATATCAATTTTACCCTATCGCATGGCACCTACCGAGATGATGGACCTGAAGATTCAGTTGGAAGATCTGTTAGATCGCGGGTTTATTAGACCTAGTAATTCTCGTTAGGAAACTTCAGTGTTGTTTGTAAGAAAGAAGGATGACACTCTGAGGATGTGCATCGATTACCGGCAACTGAACAAGGTGAAGATTCGTAACAAATACCTGTTGCCTAAAATTGATGATTTGTTTGATTAGTTGTAGAAGGCCATGGTATTTTTGAAAATAGATCTTTGATTAGGATATCACCGGTTGAAAATCAGAGACAGTGGTGTGTCAAAGATGTCGTTCCATACGAGGTATAAACATTCTAAATTTTTAGTTATGTCATTCGGGTTGACAAATGCCCCAGCTGCATTTATGGATCTAATAAATCAGATTTTTCAGCCTTATTTAGATCTGTTTATTATCGTATTCATTGATGATATACTGATTTACTCCCATGATAAAGAAGAGCATGCAAAACATCTCAAAAATTGTGTTACAAATTTTGAGATAGAAGCAATTGTATGCGAAGTTCAATAAATGTGAGTTTTGACTGGATATAGTTGTATTTTTGGGACATGTTATCTTGGGTGATGGTATACAAGTCGACCCAAAGAAAGTCGAAGTTATTGTTCAGTGGGAAAAGCGAAAAAGTGTGACAAAAGTTCAAAACTTCCTGGGATTGGCAGGTTATTATCACCGATTTGTACAAGGATTTTCTATTATAGTTGCCCCGTTGACCAGCAAGGAAAGTAAATTTGAGTTGACTAACAAATGTTAACAGAGTTTTCCAGAGCTAAAAAATAGACTAATATTAAAGCCAATACTTTTTCTCCCGACAGAAAGTGGTAGCTTTGTGATATACAGTGACGTTTCACACCAGGGTCTAGGTTGTGTATTGATATAACATGGTTATGCGATCGCATATGCCTCTCGACAACTAAAGAATCATGGACGTAACTACCCGATGCATGATTTGGAGCTGACAACGATTGTGTTTGCCTTGAAATTTTGGAGACATTATCTTTATGACGAGATTTGCGAGATATAGACTAATCACCAAAGTTCAAAATATTTGTTTACTCAGAAGAAACTAAATATGAGATAGAGGCGTTGGATGAAATTATTCAAGGATTATGATTGTACTATCCATTATCATCCTGAAAAGGCTAATATTGTAGCAGATGCATTAAGTTGAAAATTGACGGGTTTTGTTGCACACCTTCGACTTGTTCATACTAACGTATATGCTGAATTGAGATCCATAAGAGTCCAGTTAGAAGTAGGTCAAACTGCATTATTTCTTGTGACTTTAACCTAGAGACTGACATTAATTGACCGTATTATACAAGAACAGTAGTTAGATACCCAATTAGAGAAGATCAGGGATAAAGTGAAGAATGGGTAGAAAATCGACTATCACGTTAAAGATAATGATGAAACCTTGATATTTAAGAATAGACTGTATGTGCCTAATAATATTGATTTGAAGAACGATATCTTAGAGAAAGCACATAGCTTAGCGTATGCAATGCATTCAAGAAGCACTAAAATGTATCGAGAAATGCAAGAACATTATTGGTATAATGGAATGAAATGAGAAATTACAGAATTTGTTGCCAGGTGTTTTGTCTGTCAGCAAGTCAAGATCGAGCACCAACGTCCAGGAGGATTATTGTAGTCTTTGCCTATCCTATAATGGAATTGAGAATATATCACGATGGATTTTATTTTGGAATTGTCCCGTACTCAAAAGGGACATAATTTCATTTGGGTGATTGTTATTAGACTTACAAAGTCTGCTAATTTTTTGGCTATAAAAATCACATACTTCATGGACAAGTATGAAAAATTGTATATTGACGAGATTGTCAAATTGCATGGTACACTGATTTCATAATATCAGATAAAGATCCAAAATTTATATTAAAATTCTGGCCAAGTCTTCAGGCTACTCTGGGTACCAAATTAAAATTCAGTACAATTTTTTATCCCCAGACAGACGGCCAATCAGAGCATACAATTCAGATATTGGAAGATATGCTAATGGGTTGCATTCTAGAATATCCTAGTGGCTGGGATGATCATTTGACATTGATGGAGTTTGTCTATAACAATAGTTATCATTCGGCAATTGAAATGGTACTATATGAAGTGATGTATAGCAAAAGATATAAAACTCCAGTCTGTTGGACTAAAGTTGAGGAACAAAAATTATTGATGCCCGACATAACTCAAATGACAGTGGAAAAGGTGAAAGTGATTCGAGAAAGATTGAAGATTGCCCAAAGTCAACAAAAGTGCTACACCGAAAAATGCAGACGTGAGTTAGAATTTGAAGTAGGTGATTACGTATTCTTACGTATATCTCTGTGGAAAGACATAATGAGATTTATAAAGAAGAAAAAACTAAGTTCGAGATACATTGAGCCGTACGAGATTCTAGAAAAGGGTCGGTACAACGGCCTATCGATTAGCCCTAGAGCCAGAATTATCCAGATTGCACAATATTTTTCACGTTTTGATGCTCAAGAAATATGCGTCAGACCTTTCGCATATGTTGACTTCTTAGCCAATTGAATTAAAGGAAAGAAACTTCGTGTAGTTTCGTTGGCCCCAAGCCTCCATCTAAGATCCGTGACTTCTTGTTTGAGACATCGAAGTTCTTGTCAAGCCTGGTGGATTGCTCTTTCAAATTGGTCAGCTATCGTAATTATAGGTTTTGCTACATATGCAAAGTGTTTGTAAACAAAATGAGAGGATGAACATAAGAATATTAGGGTTTACGTTTCAAAAAAGAAATGTTTGTTTTATTGAAAACATGACATTGTATGGTTTTTATTTTGATATGCAATGGTAATGTTGAAGCACGAAGCTGATCCCACCAGAATGAATACATATGTGCCAGTAGGACCAAAATTAAGCAAAAAAATAAAATAGTGGAGGATATTGACAAATGGCTAACATACGTGAATGATGATGAAGATGGTTTTAAGATGATGCACACTATTCTTTACAATATACTCACCTCTGTTTGGTTCGGATAAGGTTAATCCATGACCTCATGTTTCCCTTTTGTAGTGAGAATATATGTTTCAAGTGGTTGGTGAGTATTAAACCATGCAATAATAAATGTGAGGGGCCAAATAGATAGACTAGGCATTGACATCATTTATATTGCACACAATTTCGACAGTTCATGATGCATGTCTTCCCCTGAGGTTTTGCTTCATTAATGGTAATTGCAAGTGTAATTAATCTTAGCCCGAACATCAACAAGAACTTGCCCTGGTAATGGTAATTATGTACATTGTTCCTCAGTTTAGATGAGTTTCCCTCATTTAATAATTCCATTAAGCCAAAAAAAATGAGATCAATGAACCCTACTCTTGTACACTGTTCATCTGTTTAGGTGAGTTTCTCGCATTTAACAATGTCATTTAGCTGAAAAATGGGATCAATGAACACTGCTCTTGTACATGACGTCAATTAGGTGAGTTCCCTCATTTAAGAAGGCCATTATGCCAAAAAATGAGATCAAAGTGCACACTTCATTTAATGATGTAAGTGGTTATTTGAATTTGTATTAGGAAAAACAAAATTACATTCAACTCATTTGCCATTAATATCAATTATATATTAGTGTCCCCAAAAGTATAAATTTCGTGACATAATAAGTAGTTTGTATTTTTCGAACTAAATCATACCAATAACCATATTAAGAGTGGAAGCCCCAAGATTGAAGAAAAAGATCAATGCTATTTTCTTGGATTTTAGAGAATTCAACTCATGGTAATTATTACTTTGAAAAATTTGCAGGCTTTCGATTGGATTCTTAATCCCGATACTATTATTGTGTTGCAAATTAATTTGGGAAAAAGTTTGTATAAGTTAAAATTCTTAGTATTTAAGAAAGTAGTAAGAATAAATAATATGAATAATTTTCCCTAGTAGGAAAATCTTGTTATGACTTATGTAATTAAATTACATAAAAAAAGCATAATTTATTCCTATTTTATGTTTTAGTTAAATATATTTTTGGATATTTGAATGCATCATTTGAATAGTTCCTGCTCAGGGGAAAAAAATTAAAAATAATTCCATAACCCATAGAACGACAATAAGAACCATATCCCAAATACACTGATCACAATAAACTTGTTGAATCCAAATGAGAGGCTAGAGTTTATATACATATTTATACTTAAAGGTACACAGAACATAGGTCTATGACAATTATAAAGAAGCACCTCACATCTACTTGAGAATTGAGATAACGTATGCTCAAAACCGTTTTCGAGTGATTGACTAATACCTACGCGAATCCAAAAAAAAAATTGCCGAAAATTCAATTAAGCATTATAGTAAAATATAACAAGGGGTTTTTATATAAACTTTTGTCCCCTCCAAAAATACAAAATAATGTAGGTTACACACATATGCTTCACTAATTACAAATATCTATTTAAAGAAATTGATTATTTCGTCATCGAGATCGTTAAACTTGGCAGACAACTGTTGTAGTTGACTGTGAGACTGTTTAATAACGTATTTTGGCATAAAACGGGCCTCATTCTCCTTCAGCTGAATGGCATAACCATATAAGACATGGTCTAGAACCATGACGGCAAGTAAATTATCTGTACATTCCCAAGAGAAGTTGTTGTGGTTTGAAGTGACGATATGAATGTCACCATCCACTTCGATCAGAGACACGTTATCATTTAGATCAAACTCGTTTTCGATATGTTGTGGTCTAGGACATGTCGGCTTGGTGTGACCAATCATCCTATATAGCGTTGAACATTAAATCACAATAAATGTGCATGACAATAATAATAATAATAATAACAACAACAACAACAACAACAATAATAATAATAATACAAATAAAACTAAGATAAGTAAATAGACAAATTAAGGCAATTACCCACAAACTCGTGGTCATAAAAAAATCAAAGACTGGTTCCCAAATCGTGATTATGGTCTCTAATGAATTTCAAAATCGAAAACCTCTTTACCACCTGATCATACTGGACCTGTAGATAGGCACCACACCCAATACGTGATTGTTCGAGCTGTCTATCTTTAATGCCTTGTACTAGTTGTAAACCGATCTTTTTGTGGTTAGCTCGTGCACATACCCATAGCCGGCACATGAAATTTTTCTCTGTCTCGTTTGTGGTAGCTTTTGTATACCTGAAAGTTGACAATATTTGCGTAGTCATAGTAAATAGTTCCACATCGCCGAGCATCGAAAGTTTCTTAGAATAAATTTGCATGTTAAACTGTTTATCCAATCTATGATTTGAGGCCGGTACGTTCGATGTGTCCTCATTAGTAACCTCGACCTCCCGGTGGTCGAGTGCAACTTCTTCATACTCGTTGGAATCGACCTCAGTGTCACTTAATTCTATGAACGATGCCTTCCCTTTATCAGCCATTATTGTGCTTTCTTTACTGCATGGTTTAGACATAAGTCACATAACATTTTGTCAACATCGAGTATTTTTCAATAACCAACAAGAAGATGCCTAAAAATTGAAGTTTTTCAACTAAAAAAAGCGGAACAGATACTAGGGATTATAGATAAACATATAGTGATTAGGGATTTTTTTAAACCAATGAATTTATTTCAACTTTTTCCACAAAAATGAATAATAATAAAAATATAAAGAAGTAGAACTAATAAACAAGTGAAAGAAAAAAATGGTTTCAGTCTTTAAGAAATTTTTTGAAGAAAAAGAAAAACAAGTTCTAGATTTGTTTGGTACACCCAACTACACACCATGCATGCATGCATTCTGCCAGTGGGAGAACATTTTGCTTCTCGGTGCCACTAGACTACAAGACAATGATATTAGCTAAAAGCCCTAGAAAAAGAGGTACCTTGAACTTCTTGAAAGACAACTTCTTTGCCGATGTAAGAACTTTTATGATGACCACTATTCTCCTCTTGCCCACACCTCAACTATGGTAAAAAATGAATCAAGACTTGCTATTTATAGCACAATTTCCTTGTAGAGGGTAGGTGGGAAATTAAACATGCACTTCACTCAAACCCATCGATGTTACCATAAACCCACCTATTAATAGTAGAACTTGCTCCACTTTTGGAGTTTAAGTGTAATCATTACACTTACACATTGCCTTGTAAAAGACAATTAGGTGTAAAGTGTAATTAAGACATTTATGCCCCTTTACTCAAAAGTCTAATTACTTGGTGCCTACTTTCTATTAATTTGTTCTTGAATTTGGGTGGAAAGTTTAATTAAGGCATTTATACCCCTTCACTCAAAAGTATAATTAATTGGCGTCTAGTTTCTATTTATTTGATTTTGAGTTGGGGTGAAAAGTGTAATTAGGCATTTATGATCCTTCACTCAAAAGTGTAATTACTTGGTGTCTAGTTTCTATTTATTTGATTTTGAGTTGGGGTAAAAAGTGTAATTAGGCATTTATGATCCTTCACTCAAAAGTGTAATTACTTGGTGTTTGGTTTCTATTAATTAGATTTTGAGTTTGGGTGAAAAGTATAATTAAGGCATTTATGCCCCTTCACTCAAAAGTATAATTAATTATTGCCCATTTTCTATTAATTTGATTTTGAGTTTGGGTAGAAAGTGTAATTAGGCATTTATGACCCTTCGCCTAAAAGTGTAATTACTTGGTGCCTAATTTCTATTTATTTGATTTTGAGTTTGGGTGGAAAGTGTAATTAAGGCTATAATACCCCGAAAATTTATATTTTTAAAAAAATATTATTTTATATAAATTTAATATTTTTTAAGACCGTTTTGTAAATTTGTGATATAAATATATACTTTATAATTTTTGGAGATTAAATGTTAAATTTACATTTTTGAAAATATTATTTTAATATTTTTGGGTTGTTTTGTATATTATGAAAATTTATAAATAATATTTGATAATTTTTTGGGAATAAGTATAATTATTGGGTTTAATATAAATTACTTTATAATTAAGGGGTGCTAAATGTAATTTCTCAATTCTTAACAATTAAGGTAATATTTGTGACCAAGAAATTAAAAGAAAAAAAATGAAGACCACATATAGGATGTATACGTGGCATGTGAGTGTGTGTTCATATTAATATAATAACAATAATAATAGGAAGAACAGAAAAAGGAAAGTGGAGGAATCATAATCGGATGTAAATAATTGCAGAGAATATGACAACTTTGGGGGAAGGAGGATATAACACACATGTATGAAAGAACTTGTAACATGCTTCCAATATAATTACAATTCATGAACATAGACAAATTAAACAAGTAACATTACAAAAAAGAAAAAAAAACACACTTAACTTACAAATAATTCTATAACATAATTGGTTAAACCAAGTATAAATACCCTACCTTATAACCTTTACATTTTCTCGTTGGTGCATCACCACAGACATTCGCTTCCTCCATTTCGTCACCATTGTTGAAGACATTGCAATTGTCCTCAATGCTACAATATTAAAAAGATATCAACAAGTAGTAGTCACATATCAAAATAAATACAAACGCATTGGTTAATTTTAAGATAAATACTTACCATGTACCCTTTACTGTTGCCCCATCACTGGAGACTTTCGCTTCCTCTTCTAGTGCACGTTTGTCGACATTGCAATTGACAGTTGCGCTACACTATTAAGAAGAGCTCAACAACTAGTAAACGCATGTCAAAATAAATACAAATGCATTGATTAGTTTTAAGATAAATACTTACCCTGTACCATTTATTGTTGCTCCATCACCGAAGACTTTCGCTTTCCCCTCTAATGCACGTTTGTTGACAATGCTATCAACGTTAGCGCTATAATATTAATAAGAACTTAACAAGTAGTAGATGCATGTCTAAATAAAACAAATACAACGGAAACAATCAATTTTTAGAGAAATACTTACACAGATAAATCTCGGGCCTTAAGTTTGCTCTTCAAACCTCTTTTATTTGTTTTTCTTGCTATCTATCTCCTTTACTTTCATCAACGAGATAAAAAATATTATAAGATATTGAATGAAACATAGAACCTAAATAGAGAAGTATTTAAATAAATAGAAATTGTAAAGTGCAAACTTAAAACTTGTAAAGATAGTTTTCTCAATAAAAAGTTAAGTTAATTCACGCTATTATTCAAACCAAAAATAATTACCCATCAAAATTACATACCATAAACTAACAAATTGTATTACATTATTCAAACATCAATTTTCAGAAAGATAAAGCGACAGTGAGAAAAAACAACCACCACAAAACTCATCGTCAAGAAAAATGAGGTATTGCCCGTGCATATTGCTAAAAAGTGTTGGCATTTCGCGATGCTTAAAAGTGATGGTTCACTACCCTAATCGCCATGCTGCCATTCACATGTTAAACAAACCCCACCATCAGTGTACCAAGTGATGTTAAAAATAAACAACTTCCAAAATTTAATAAAAAAATCCCAAAAACTAATAATAACTTAAACTTAATTGAGAATCTAAACTGAGATAATTAGTTTTCAAATTGGACCAAAGTGAAGATTTAAAAAACATAGAGGAAGAGAGATAGAGAGAGAGAGAGAGAGACGAACCAAGATTATTCTTAACAAAATGGTGGTCGTGATTCAATGAAGGGAATGTTCTTGTCTATGAAACCAGTAAGGCAAAAGAGAGAGAAAGAAAGAAACTACCATCGGTATCCCAACTTGGTTTAGAAAACAATTTCGACATCCAAAATTGAATAAAAAGATTAAACAAGATTCAATATAAAAATAGAGAAAATGTAAGCCATCTATTTTCAAATATATTGTTTTGAAACCACATAAGAAGAGGGAGAGAGAGGGAAATAGAAAAAAAAAATGATGTTCTTCATGAGAGAAGATGGTGTGCTTGACAACCAAAACACTAAGCCACCCGAGAGGGGGGGGGGAGATAGAGAGCAAAAGCCTAGACCAACAAAAATCACCACTAAAACCACCACCACGCCGAGAGAGAGAGAGAGAGAACAATGGAGAAGCAGATGACAGAGTGACAAGACCGAAAATTGAGAAGATAAGAGAAGAACTTGCATTCAAGTAGCGGGAAAGAGGCTAACAAGTTGGAACAAGTAAACTTCTGGTATTTTTTTTCCTCTTAATTTAAGAGGTGGTTTTGGGTAATTATAGGTGGTTTTGACTTTGGGAAAACGGATGATTGAGATTCAACGGTCCATATCTCACCTATATACATACAGCTAAAACCGGATTTGTACTTTAGCTTAATCCTTGGAATATTTGTTGTGGTTGTGGTGCTATAGGTTAATTTTTATTATTAAAAATGATAATTGGAGGGGATTTATGTCATAAAAAATAATTTATTTTATGAATTGGATTTTTCATAAAATAAAAAAGAAGTGTGGATATAAACTTGAAAAGTAGTGGACCTATAGGAAAAAAAAACCACCCTTATTATTTTAAGGAAATCGATAAATTAGAACCTCCTTACCTAATTTTTCTCAACTCTCAACCATTTTTTTTTTAATTAAGGTTGTGTTTGGATGAAGGATTTGTAGGAGGGATTTCAATTGGTTAAAGGATTTTGAAATCCATTTTTAGCAAATCCCTTATTTGGGTAATAGGAGAAAGAATTCGTGAAATTCCTTTTTGGGTGAATGAAGGGATTTAGAAATGAATTTGGGAAAGGTGTAATTTGTGAAATCCTTCCAACGTTTGTTCGATTGTTTTTTCTCTTCTTCATGGTTTGTTCGATCCCTTCTTCATCGTCCTCCATGGCCATTGTCGTCGCCATCGCGGTCTTCTCCATCCTCCATAGCCTTCTTCTGCTTCTTCTCCGTCCTCCATCGCCATCGCCGTGTTCGACTTCGAAATCAAAATTGTTGGGTTTCGAATTTCAATTAATTTTGAAAACGAAATCGAAATCAATTGAATTGATTGATTTCGATTTCGTTTTTGAAATCGAAATCCAGCAATAGGTTCGATTTCAAAAACGAAATCGAAATAGGGTTCGAAATCGTCGTCGTCCTTCGTGACTGCTTCTTCGTGGATTTCTTTTTCGTTGTCATCGTCCATTTCTTTCGTCGTCCATCGTCCGATTTAGGGTTGTAGAAATTTTCCATTTCCTTCATCCGATTTAGGTGGAATTTGGTTGAATGTTGTTGTTTGTTTAGCGATGGCGAGAAATGGTTGTTTGATTGTGAGAAATCACAAGCTTGCGATGGCGAATGTTTGTTTGGCGAAAACCAGAAATCACAGGGTTGTTTGATGATGGCGATTGTGAACGTTTTTGGTGTTGTTCAGTTCATCTTTATCGTCTTCATCCTTCTGTTTCTAGTTTTCATTTTTTTTTTCCAGATCAAAAATAGAAAAAAAAATATTACATATACTTCAGTTCAAACAACTATCCAAATAAGAGATTTGTGAAATGAAGAGATTTCAAAATTCAGAATTTTGAAAATCCCTTTATTTTACAAATCCCTTAGATTTGTCAAATACCTTACCCAAACGCAACCTAAAAGATTATTTATATAAGTAACACCAAACCATTATCGGGATGTTATCCAACGAATTTTTTATTTTTTGTTTTTCTTAGTTTAAAGAGGAATATTATTTATTGAATTATTATTTTTTATATTATATTATCGAAGTATTTAAACAGCAATAAGCAAGGTGGCTTGGTTTTTTATTTTATGTTTAAAAAAAAAATGGAAATATAAAAAGTATTATCATATTTTTGATTTTTTGAGCATATTTAGGAAAACAATACCAATCCTTATTTGTTATTTTTTAATATTGAATTTTGATTTTTTTTTTAAAAGAGTTACATAAAGATTTTTTTAAACAAAAAAATTATTTAATTTCACTCATTTCTTTTTTGGGTGCCAATTTTCAATCGTTTCTTTAACAAGATTTAGTTAGAAATAGAAATGTTGGAAATAAGTTGTAATTATTTTTGAAAACTATTTCGTAATTATTATAATTTATAATTTATAAATCAGAGGCAAAAAGGTCTTCCTGAAGTGAAGAGTTCCGCAATGGAGAAAATAGCGCGCGAAACGAGTCACCTGGATATACCCCTCTCGTCTCCTCTTTCGGAACCACCGACGACTGAATAACCGCAAGCTCAAAACCCATGGGAAAGCAGAAGCAACAGATCATTTCCCGATTCTTCGCTCCCAAACCCCAAACCCCTTCATCTTCTTCATCACAGTCGTTGCCTCAACCTCCTTCTCTACCTAACCCATCAACCCCTCCGCCTAAAATCTCCGCCACAGTCACTTTCTCGCCATCCAAACGCTTCAGAACTTCCCAACTCATTTCCCCTAATAAAAAACCCACTAAAACCCCTAAATTTTCTTCCGTTGCCGGCGATTCTGAACCCTCCCTACCCAATACCGCCGTTTCAGAACCCCCTCCCGGCAAACCCACCAAAACCTGCAAGTTTTCTCCCCACACCCACAACCCTATCCCTCCTCCACCAAATCCTAGCCTTCACCAGAGGTTTATCCAGAAGCTTCTCGAACCCTCCGAAGACCTTCTGGAACCATGTTCTTCCACTTTTAAAGTCTCAAGTTCGAACCCCAAGTACACACCATTGGAGCAGCAGGTAGTCGAACTGAAAGCCAAGTACCCAGATGTTCTTTTGATGGTTGAAGTCGGGTATAAGTATCGATTCTTCGGTAAAGATGCGGAAAACGCAGCGAGGGCCCTGGGGATATATGCCCATATGGACCACAATTTTTTAACCGCAAGCATACCAACTGTTCGATTAAATGTTCATGTGAGGAGGCTTGTGAATGCCGGTTACAAAGTGGGTGTCGTTAAACAAACCGAAACTGCTGCAATCAAGGCTCACGGGTCTAATCGATTGGGTCCATTCTGTCGTGGGCTTTCAGCGTTGTACACAAAGGCCACTCTGGAGGCGGCAGAGGATTTGGGAGGTGGAGAAGAAGGGTTTGTGGCTTGTAATAACTATTTAGTTTGTGTTGTGGAGAATGATGAATCTAGAATTGAGGGTGAGTTAGATGTAAGAATTGGGGTTGTTGGGGTCGAGGTTTCGACTGGGGATGTTGTTTATGGGGAGTTCAATGATAATTTTATGAGGGCTGGGCTTGAGGCTATGGTTTTGAGCTTGTCTCCTGCTGAGTTGCTTCTTGGGGAGCCTCTCTCTAAACAGACTGAGAAGGTAGATTTTACTTGCATTGAAGTGAAGTATGTTTAGGTATTGTTTAGTAGCACATAACTGAATTCTCATCATATTTTTGTTTAGGTATTGTTTAGTAGCACATATCTGAATTCTCATCATATTTTTTTTGGTTTTTATATGTTTGTTTTCAATTCCAATGCATGAATTATGTGTAACCAAACAATGCCTTGAAGAATTGACGAAATTTGTATAACATCATGTGTAAAACCCAAAAACCTTGATTTCATTATTGGGGCTGTGAGTGTTTATTGTTATTTGTAGAAAGCAATTAAATATAAATTTGAGTTCTGATATGTTACTGATTGAATGAGGCTTCTGCATTTAATAGTGCATGGTTTCAGGCTATTGATTAAGACGAAGATGTCTTGCATTTCAGGCTCCATTGGATTTCTGCTAGAGCCCAGTAGAATTCTGTTAGCCTTATTTAAGTTCTCAAGTCCTAAATGTACTTCAATTTTGATTGTTAACCAGGTTCATGCCCACGCAATGAGTGGAATATATGACTGCTTAATTTAGACTATTTTAATAATTTTCATATTTTTAACTGAATATTTTTTTTTGGAAAGAAAGTTCAAATTTTCAATAATACTATCAAATTTTTCTTTTTAAAATAGGTTCATAGCGCAATATGTTTGTTGGTTGTTGAATATTCTAAGAGGATAAACTTAAAGTAAACGAATTGCATTGAAAAATGTGCAAACATTCCGTTGTATTATTAAATTATTTTTAAAGAATGTTTTGCCATCATAAGTTTAAACAAAAATAAAAATAAAAATAGAGAATTAAGAAGAAAAAAGTAATAATTGAATTTAGGAACCAATTAAAAACAAAAAGACAAAAATATGATTATATATCGCATACAATTGGGTATACATCATAAAAAATTATAATTCCAACAAATCATACACATATAAAGACTTTTCAAAAAACAATATTAAATATGGTGCAAGAAATGATTTTCTCTATATAAAAACATTTGTGCCATTAAAACCCACTTCAATTGCATTTAAAATTATATAAATTAAATATTTGAAGAAAAGCTCATAGAATGCAAAAAAGTAGAATGGAGAGCTCTTGTTGTTTCACACTATGATGTATAGTATCAGATGTGAATTTAAATAATTGTCACGCTATATTCTAATTTTAACAAATTTTGAGGAGTAACCTCGGTATGTTGGTATGCTGGCATTTACTTTCTAATTTCTTGGTGGCATATGAGGGCCGGTTTGGTTGTCCTTCAATTTGGAAGTTCCTTTATTTTTCAAGTAGTCAATTTATGAATTGTTATGGTTTAGTGTTTGGTTGTAAAAATTAACGACACTTAAATTAGCTAGCTAACCTTTTGTTTCTAGTTCCGATGCTATTTTCTCATGTAGTTGGAGTAGAATACAGTTTAAAATTTTGATTAAACTAAAACAGTTGTATCCTTTTTGATCAAACAAATAATATGTAACTTTGATGAAAATCATGAAATCATCGGTAAATGAAGAAATATAGAAAATAATTCATCAAAAATAAGATAATTCATAAAATAGGATGGTTTATACAACCAAACGGGCCCTAATTATATCAAACCACCCACCTATGGAAGGTTGGTGGCTCCTATTTGGGCGAAGAGTTAAAGTTGAACTTTCTGCGATGAAAATTTTATGAAGCATAATGCTGCCCGAGGGTTATCTGTGCATAAAAAATTTATGCTCTTCATCCTAGTGGGAAAAACAATGTGATTGTTGCCAACCATTTTTTTTAATTGATTTAGTTTAATTTTTAATCAGTATATTGTAAAAAATTTAGAAAACATGTAGAATTCTGTTATTTTGAAAAAGAAACATTACAAAACTATTGATGATGTTTAAGTTAGCAATCACTTATCTAGTAAAGTAGCAACATAACAGGTCCTCTAACAAGAAAGGTGCCGGTTCTTAACTGAACTTTAATGTTCATTAGTTTCCTTTCTTATTCATTAACATCTCTAATCAGGAAATAACATTTCCCTTTCGGTGTTTCCAAAATATTGTCAAAGACTCGAGAATGTTTCCAAAACATTGTCAAAGACTCGAGAAATTTTCATAGGCCCTTTTTTAACAATTTAACAAATGTTCGTATCCCCTTTTTTCTGCTCAATTTTTTATTTTTTATTTTTTTCTGTTGAATGAGATTATCCTTTTTAGTTTCTATTAGCATATGCTGGACCTACTTCAAATGTCAGAGTCGGGCGAACCTCCTGCCATTGCTTTCGTGACGGTGGTGCACTTGTTGAAGTTGTTTCTTTATATGACAACATGAATGAAGATAACTCAACTGATCATGGAGAGGAAGATGCCAAGGCAAAGGATCAGAGGAATAATCGTGTGGCTATCGAGGTAAATGAACTACTAAGCTCTTCTCTATCTGCTTTAAATCGGAATTGAAGAATAATATTATATTTTTTGAGCAATTAATTGACAACTTCAGTGGCAATTGCTAAGGTCCTGTTTGGTTGTCCTGTCATTCACAAATTATACTAGTTTTTTAATTCGTCAATTCATGAATTGTTATAGTTTAGTGTTTGGTTGTAAGAATTAAAAACACTTAAAATTAGTTAGCTGACCATTTTACTTCTAGTTTAGATGCTATTTTCTCGGATAATTAAATTATACTTTAAAAAATTTAAGTAAACTAAAATAATTGTATGTATCCTTGTATAAACAAACAATATGTAAATTTGATTAAATCATAGGTAAATATACAAATTAATTCAACAAAAATAAGATATCTCATTAAAAGGATAATTTAGATAACCAAACGAGCCCTAAATGAATGAGAGGATCGTCTCTTTCCCTTCTGTTCTTTTCTGATGAATGGGACTTCATCAATGATGTTGCATAGTTGTTCTTTTCTGCCTTAAATTGTTGTGAAAATGTCTTGCTCCAGCAAAGAGTATTTCCCTTGCAATTTTTTTTGCCTAAAATAGAGGAAAAGGGAATTTTCCTTGAAGCTTTTAAATCTATCTTTTGCAAGTGAGAAAATGTAAATATTGGGTAGCTTCCAATTAAAAATTACTATTTTTCTAATATATTTGGTTAATATTTACAAATCAATTTGAAATGTTGTTTTTGTCTTTCAGAATTGTTACCTCTTAATTTTGTGTTTCCTATAAAGTAATTACCTAAAGCCATTGTAGTGTAATGGTGAAGAAAGTAACTTACGCATTGTTTGGTAACACCTTTTTTAACTATTTTTTTAAGCAAAAAAGTACTTAATTATAAGACAACATTTGTTTTGCACCTAAAACGAGTATTTTTAAGAATAAAATAACAACAACAAGATTTAAGTGTTTTTTTTTTTTTTTTAGAAAAGCAATTTTTTTTAATATTATATGAGATTAATGGACTAGGACCTCCCACCCATTTTTTCCATTCATCTATGATGTTTTTGGATTATGAGATTATTTATACGGATAAACTAAGAAATGTTCACTGCACAATCAAACGCACTTGAACTTTTACTTTTTCTTTTTAAGTATTCTTTTATCAAATTAACTTTTTTATGTTGAGTACTTAAAAAAATGTTATCAAGCGATGCCTTGCTTGTTACCATTCAATTCTGCAAGCTACTTTTCACATTTCTTCGAATAGATGAAATAGTTCAAATATCAGTTTTCTCGGTCCTTTTGCTTTTGGATATATTTTCTGAATCTTCATTTCTCACATTGCTATTTGTAATTTATAATGGTTCTAATTTTCATTTTTCTATACATATTCTACTTTAAAGGGAATTATGGCCATGCCTGATTTGGCTGTCCAAGCATTAGCCTTGACTATTCGTCATCTAAAAGAATTTGGGTTTGAAAGAATTTTGTGTTTGGGAGCTTCATTCCGCCCCTTCTTGAGCAATGTGGAAATGGCACTGTCAGCCAATGCAATTCAACAATTAGAGGTAAGCGTCATATCTGAAGGAATTATGTATATGCAGTTTGAATTTTTTTTTTTGGTTCCATTTATATTTTTGATGGCCTTATTTGCTATAGAGGAAAAAACTGCATGATTTGAGTCTGTCTTATATCGATCAACGTGATTTGCAAATGTGAACTCAGTTATGTTCGTCCTATCAATAGCGATATACACATAGTTCCAAAGAGCATCTCCAATCGTATTGTTCATTTTTATTTTGAAATAGCTAGATTTTTTTTTTCTTTTTTTCTTTTGTAGAGTATCGTATCATATCATTATGCAACGAGTACTGCAATCACACTCTTTATTTCGGAATTAGAATCATTTTGAATTCTTGAGAGAGTCATTTCACTCAACAAATTTAGCTAGCGAAGTTATCACTATGGAAATTAGCCAATTGGGTTGCTAGTCTGTTGGAGAATGAATCTTAGTAAGTTTTCTTTATTTTTTTTTAAATATTCATGTGTAGATAGTCGGTTGTTGATGCTTTAAGAACACTTGTCCCTGTGTTATTGTTCCTACCAACTAAAATCCCTTGTCAACTCTAACCCTTTTGGCTTGCATTGCAAGGCATAAGCCTATTCTATATATCTAATGAAATGTAGGAGGCATGAGAAGCCTTCCCACCATAAATCCTATTTTTTTTTTTTAGGGATAACCACCATAAATCCTTTTTTTTTTTTTAGGGATAAAGACCTTTTTGGTCCTTGACAAATAGCTTGGGTGTCCAATTGGCCCCTAACTTTTGCAACTCGACACATTTGCCCGTAACATTTCAAAATAGTGCCAAATTGGCCCCTGAGGCAGATTCTGTTAGCACAATTTGGGGAAATTGAACGGAAACAGCCACGTGACAAACACGTGACTATTTTGCCAAGGGAACATGCGTCATTTCAATCTTATTAATTTAATGGAGTCTATTTGCATATGTTGTTAACTAAGGGGTCAAAATGTTTTTTTCTCACAACTTTTCTTTTTTTTTTGGGCTCCTCAGTGTCTCCTCCTTTGTTTCTCTGCACCACCACTCCACCACACCACCATCGCCAAACCAAAGACCACCTCCACCACCGTCTCCACCATCGCCGAACCAAACACCATCTGCAAACCCATATCCTGAAGACTCCAAACCAAAACACCACCGCCGAAGAACACCCCCGCGATGGAGAGAAAATGAAGAAGAGAGAGAGAGAGAGAGAGAAGGACTTGCAGCGGTTGGTTGCCCCGAGCCCTAACCGCCACAGGCCCAGACCACTCACCATCGCCGCCGTTCTATTCCGAAATCGAAACTAAATATTGATTTTGAAATCGAAATCGAACAACAGGTTCAATTGCGAAAACAAAATCGATTTCCTCGGCGGTGGTGTTCGTTTTGGTGGTAGTTTTCAGTGGTGTTGTTGTTCGTTTTGGTGGTGGTGTTGTTCGTTTCGATGGTGTTTTTCGGCGGTGGTAGTGTTTTTCCTCAGTGGTGGTGTTCGTTTTTTGTGGTGTTTTGCGGCGGTGTTGCTGTTCGTTTTGGTGGTGTTGATGTTCGTTTTGGTGGTGTTTTTCTTCGGTGGGTGGGAGTAGCATTAGTTTCCATGGAGGAGATGGAGCAGGGGTGGGGGTTGGGCTTCGCCAGAGATGGGATGGGGAGGAAAATGATGAATTAAAAGAAAAAATACACAATAAACCCTCAAGTTTTAGATAGAAAATTAAATGACGCCCAATTAAATAACTTTTCAAATTAACCCCATAGAATAAAAAGACCAAAATACCCTTAATGAAACGTTGACCGTTAATTTGACTTAACGGAATTTGCCTCAGGGGCTAATTTGGCACTATTTTGAAATGTTAAGGGCAAATGTGTCAAGTTGCAAAAGTTAGTGGCCAATTGGACACCCGAGTCTTTTGTCAGGGACCAAAAATGTCTGTATCCCTTTTTTTAAAGAATTTTGACTTTTTAATTACGTTTTTAGGATGTTATCTTCTGATAGGGTCTTATGTGTTTATTTTTTTTTTTAAATAAATATTGGACCCACTTCTAATATTCTCCCTACATCCCTTTCCTCCCTCACATTTTTCCAATCCACGAGAAGTTTATGTTACACTTTACACCTTAAATATCGAGAATTATCTTTTACACTTCAATTTATTCATTTTATCATGCTACTGCCCAAATTTTTTCATGTCAAAATCATTGAATCTTAAAGTTGTTTGGAGCATTTAACTAATAATTATGCCTAATTTGCCTACCATGGCCAACACCAGTTCTTAACCACTTGAAGTATAAGGAACAACCTGTGAAATAATTGTAGGACGTTTAACATATTAGAAATTTAAGAAGAATCATTTCATAAGAACCAACTTTTTTACAATTAATGAACTGGTGGAAGCTTGAGAAAATTTCAATGATTCTATCTCGTCGAAGTAATGCAGTTGCAATTTTGTTCGTCAAATTGGGTTTAGTTTCCAGCGTTGTTCTATAAATATGATACGATGATTCAGTTCCAACTTCCAATTGCCTTGTTTTCAGAATGGGTTCAAAATGCTTTTAGGTTTTGAAGAATAACTCTGATGGTTCAGAGTCGGGCTCCTTGCTGCAGTGCATGAATCACACTCTTACCATATTTGGTTCAAGACTTCTTAGGCACTGGGTATGAATCGTCCTTAGAATTTTGTTCTTTTACTTTTTTCTCGGATATATCATCGAAGTTATACGGGGTGTGCAGGTTACTCACCCATTATGTGATAGGAACATGATCTCCGCTCGTCTTGATGCTGTTTCTGAGATAGTGATGTCAATGAATACTTGTAATGGTTCTCGCAATTTTGACTCTGATGGGGAACAGTCTGGTGTCACCATTGTGCAACCCGAGGTTTACCATTTGATTTCTTCGGTTCTAACTACACTAGGAAGGTCACCTGATATTCAACGTGGAATAACTAGAATCTTCCATCGAACAGCCACACCATCTGAGGTAATGAGATTGTCTTCAAGAAATGGATTCCACATGTCATCCATTTCCTTGAATGTCTCTCATTCATGTATTGTTGCGTTATTTTTTTAAATGTAATCTCTTGCTTGCTGTGCATAAAAGAGAAAAAGGAATGTTGCACATTCACTTAAAAGTGTGTTTATATGTGGTATTTGAAGAAGTAATTTGATTTAGAAAATGGATTCATAAAATTTCAAAGTCAAAAAGTTCCCTAATCCTTTTTCTAATTCAAATTCCGACTAAGAAACCCGCCAAACACTCTTAAGCACCTTTCTGGAACTTTTTTTAAGTCCTTTTTATGATAAGAAAAGTTTGTAGATAAAAAAGTACTTTTACTTAAAAGCGAATATAAAAATTGTGCTTGATAACGTATAGATAATATCTTAGTGTTAAATACATAAAAGGTCTCTTAATCCAAAAGAATTTCATGTGTGGTTGAGAAAATTTAGATGGAGAGCATCCAGTCCATTAATCTTTTACAATATAAAAATTGAATAAACAGAAATAACTATTTTTCCTTTAAAAAAAGTATTTTATTTTTATTTATTTTGATTTTTTTTCAAGCGCGAAAAGACAAATACTTTGATTTTATTTTTTTGCTTAAAAGCAAAAAAATAAAAAAAATAAAAAAATAAAAAAATAAAGGTGGTAAAAAAAAGCGTTACTAAATGGTACCTTAGTTTTTAGCCCCTCATGTCTGGCTACAACCGGAGAAAGAGAGGGAAAGAGAAAGGTGAGAGCAGTTGGTGCTATTGGTTTGTCTTTATATGTTAACTTACTATCAGGCCCTATTTTTTAAATGACAATGAGGTTTCATAAGGATAATATCGTAATATTTCTCTTCAAACCTCTCCGATTTGGGGGAGGAAGAATATTACTATTTTTAAGATGACTTTCTCCCCATTTCTCTTCTCTTCTCTTCTCCCTTCATTAATTTGACCGAACAAGAGCAACGGCAAGAGTCAAGTTTTTGATGCACTTAATACTTGTTAGTGTTTTCTTTTGGCATGCTTTCGTTATGCTCTTTTCTATGTTTATGGAATTCACCTAGTTTTCCAAGCTCTCAATTTTGCGCAACCAAACACTACCTTACAGAATAAATGCCATTTACGCAGAAGCTTTTTGTTGCTGACATTTAGCCGTAGCCCATATTTCATTTGGTGACAATTTTATGTGATTTCATGAGACAGTTCATTGCAGTCATCCAAGTTATCGTGGCTGCTGGAAAACAACTTCAGCAACTTCACATTGAAGAGGATGAAATGCATACCAGGACCGTTAACTCTGTGTTGTTGAGAAAATTGATATCAACAGCTTCATCCTCCAGCTTGATATCTGCTGCAGCAAAACTCATGTCTACTCTCAACAAAGAAGCTGCCGATCAAAGAGAGCTTCACAATTTATTCGTCACTTCTGACGGACGATTCCCTGAGGTTAATATTTTTTTGTTAGTGTAGTGTTTGGTTATAAGGAATTGTAACCTCAGAAATGGAATCGGAAAAAACCATATGGAAATTTTTATAATTTCCAATTCCATGAAACCAAACACTACCTTAGGGCTGTGTCTTCGGGACCCACTTTAGCATTTGCTTTGCACAACCTACTTCATATATAATTTCATAATAATTTTTAACGTTTGTTTCTTGAAGGTCGCTGAAGCAAGGTCTAGGGTTAAGTCCGCGAAGGACAAGCTAGCCTTGTTGATTGAATTGTTCCGCAAACAGCTTGGAATGCGCAAATTAGATTATGTTTGTGTCTCTGGAGTCACTCATTTGATAGAGGTATCCAAAAATTCATTCCGAGAAATTCTAATGGTTAATGCGCCATTGTAACACTTTTTAATTTTTTTTTTTGGCTTTTAAGCCAAAATAAAAAATAAAAAATTATACCAGCGTTTGTTTTGCTCAATGAAAAATTAGGTTTGTCTTGAAAACAAGAACACTTATAATTAAGGACAATCTCTATTTATGAGGATGAGATGAGATGATGATTTTCGTGGTAAATGTACTTTTTGGGCACTCACATTTAAAAAAAAAAAAAAAAAAAAAACTCAAAAAAAGCATTACCAAACGGTGTCTAAGTTTAATGATCTTTAGGTTTAATGGATGCAGAGTTTCTCGGTTCATAGGCTTTTGATGAACTTGTAAAAACATGCAATTTTCAGGATTGAGTCTTCATGTGTCTGACTTATCCTATCTTTAATAACAGTTGCCTGTAGACATGAGAGTTCCTCCGAGCTGGGTTAGGGTAAATAGCACAAAGAAAATGATACGTTATCATCCTCCAGAAGTATTGACTGCCTTGGACCAATTATCACTTGCAAATGAGGAGCTCACTGTTGTCTGCCGAGCTGCTTGGAATAGCTTTTTAAAGTCATTCGGCGCATACTATGCAGAGTTCCAAACTGCAGTTCAAGCACTAGCTACTCTGGATTGTCTATATTCCCTTGCCATTCTCTCAAGGAATAAGGTTTTATTTCTTATGATTTGATAAAAATTAATATTTTGTCTTGCAATATGGATATTATTAATTCTCTTGGTTATTACTGCAGAATTATGTTCGTCCAATTTTTGTAAATGATAATGAGCCCGTTCAGATAGAAATATGCTCCGGTCGTCATCCGGTATGTACATTAAATGCTTCTGATATTTATATTTTATATTTGCATCAATATTTATATATATGTTATTTGGGAGTTCTTATTATATTGAGTTTGGTTTTTAAAATTTTTATCCCGTTTAAAGCAACGTATATTTTAGTCCTTGCCAATTTATTTTGAGATTTTTTTTGTAGGGCCCCGTAGCCCAATAAACTACTACAATAAAACCGCCTAGTTAATTTTCTTCAACAAAATCCCTCTTTTATTACAGAAGCATAAATTTGACTAATTTATCCCGAAAAACTATTTCTGCCATATGCAAACAGTCCTACGACAGTGAAAATCCAACAATACAACAAACAAGTACAAATAAAAGTACAACAGACAAGTACAATTGACAGTGAACTATTTACAAACATTACAAAATTTGTATTGAGGATCAAAAAGTACGCAAGGGTATTTTAGCAAAGTATATGAAGTCGTTACATAGAAGGGATCTAGAGAGTCTAAGACTGGAGAAGTAACGATGGTTAACTCGTCTAAGGGGGAGAAAGAACTAAGTCATGTAGCCGTTGTAACATCCCAGTTTTCCAGGACCGTCACGCGGTTTCTCCCATTGGAGAATTAAAACTACAACCGGATGACCGATATTTCATTTCATAAATCTGAGAATTTTTACAATGTGACGGCGACAATTATAATCTGCCGATTTATCGAATCAGTTTTCCAATATATATTTCTAGAAGTTTGTCCTTGAAATTTAAGAAACACTTTTATGTCACATTCCAATACCGTGGTTCCAAACAACATATAACACAAGGTTGGGAATTAATATGAACAAAGACCATGATTTTGATGCATATTTGTATTAATATGAATGTGATTATAACGCTAAAATTATTACTCAATATTAATTAAATAATTTATATACGACGTCGATAATTATAATTATCGAATTCACCGATTACAATGGTAAATAATAAATACAATTTTTTACAAATAGAAATTCCTATAAAATTCCTGTCGCTGTTTCGTTCTCACTTGCCCTGCAATCAAAATTGTAGGGGTTGTGAGCCAACGCTCAGTAGAATTTCAACCCCTCTAATATGTGCATTTAATTAATATAACATATAGGCATATTTTTCACATAATTTTCATATATAAATCTCACAATAGAGAAATTAAATACATATATTAGAAGAGTTAGAAATTTTACTGAGGGTTAGCTCACAACCCAATAGTTTTGATTGCAGGACCGGTGAGAATTAAACGGCGACAAAATTTTTATTTGAATTTCTATTTGTAAAAAATTGTATTTATTCGGTGAATTCGATAATTATAATTATCGCCGTTATATGTAAATTATTAAATTAATATTGAGTAATAATTTTAGTGTTATAATCACATTCATATTAATACAAATATGCATCAAAATCATGGTCTCTGGTTCATATTAATTCCCCATCTTGTGTTAGATGCTGTTTGGACCCACGGTATTGGAATGTGACATAAAAGTGTTTCTTAGATTTCAGGGAAAAATTTCTAGAAATATATATTGGAAAACTGATTCAATAATCGGCAAATTATAATTGCCGTCGTCATATTGTAAAAATTCTCAGATTTATGAAGTGAAATATCGATTGTCTGGTTGTAGTTTTAATTCTCCAAGGGAAGAAACCGCGTGACGGTTCTGGGAAACCGGGCCATTACAGTCGTTGGAACCGACTGTGTGACCTCAAACTTTTGGACTAAAGACTGATGATAATTAAAATCTTTATGCTGTTGTACTCGGCCTTTGATGATCGTTAAATGATTTTTGAACTCAACTATTTTTATTGTTGATTAGCGTATAATGGTAATTAAATGTCATAATAATTACCGAAGTAACTTAATAAATAATCTTCATATTTAGCCCACGTGCAAGGTCAATTCAAACTAACCGGTAGACAAGCTTTCCCTTATGTGTGAGTAGGCGTGTTTGATATGTCCTCGCTGGCGTCGCGTTTCATCCTCCATTCCTATTTGACCATTGAGAGAGACCAAGAGATAGAACAAGAGAGAGAGCAACAAACTGTTGACTGTGGAGGTAGAAGGTGATTGGTATTTTGGGAATGAGAAAAAACACATTTGATGCCCTTATGAATAACGGATGGGTTTTCTACAAAAAATAAAAGTAAGAAAATGTGTTTTCAAGAATTGGACTAGTCTATTGGGGCCATGTATATTCTATAGTTGAAAGTTGGGTTACCTCTAAATATTCCATTTGTTTTTTAGTCCGTATTATATTTTACTTGACTTTCATAACTATGATATCAGATAGAAATGCAACGCCTATACATGCCCCCCCCCCCCCCCCCAAAAAAAAATAAAAATAAAATAAAAATAAAATATAAATAAAAATAGAAACTCAATGTTTCGTTGATATAAAATAGACGGATTCAATTTAGTTGATGTTAACCCAAGAGCTAAAAATTTATTCGAATGATTAAAAAATAAAGAGAAAAAATGACGAGAAAAAATTATAGGCAAATTATTTAAAGGACAATTAAATACTTCTTCCCTTTAATTTTTAGCTTTTACTTAATGGAAATATTAGAATGGTTTTAAACCAAGTTATCTGCATGATTTGGAAAATGGCATGTTTGACCAGGTTATGGAGACTATATTGCAAGATAACTTTGTCCCAAACGATACATGTTTGCATGCAGACAGTGAATACTGCCAAATCATCACTGGACCAAACATGGGCGGGAAGAGTTGCTATATTCGCCAAGTTGCACTCATTGCTATCATGGCTCAGGTACAAGTATTATTTAGTGCTCGATATTTTGATTTTTTTTTATGATCCATGTTCAACTGCCCCAATTTCAATATAAAAATTCGAAATTAATTTCCCTAGAATTTTCTAAAAGATATTATTACCTTAAAAGATGCCTGAAAAAAAATTCTTTAGGTGTTTGTTTTCATATTGTACGACTAAATTTGGGTTCATTTATGTAAATTTTACTTATCTATATGTAAGAGAGAGAGTCATAAAGCCCAGTGGTGGATCGTTCTTGGGCTCAGTAGGAGCTCAAGTGTAATGCGAAATTCGTAAATAATTTATTTTTATGATCCATGTTTAATTGCCCCAATTTGAATATAAAAATTTGAAATTAATTTCCCTAAAATTTTCTAAAAGATATTATTACCTTAACAGATGCCTAAAAAAATAATCTTTAGGTGTTTGTTTTCATATTGTGCGACTAAATTTGGGTTCATTTATGTAGATTTTACTTATCTATATGTAAGAGAGAGTCATAAAGCCCAGTGGCGGATCGTTCTTGGTCTCAGTCTTTTTTCCCCTTAGTTTTTAATTATATAACTTTTTCTATTACTAGCAAATTTATATAAGCTCCTACTTCCTTACTAAAGTCCCAAATCCTAAATAAATTGACATTTATTTTGTAGTTAGTGATATGAAGCTATTAGCGATTCAGTTGGATAATTTACTAAAGTTATTATTAAAACTTGGTTTGTTATACTAAAAACTTGGATAAAAACCGAAACTGTTTAGGAAACCATGAAACCAAATCACCCCACCAATTGCCTTTTCTTCTGCTTTCTTTTACTCGAACCGCGCATTTTTTCTGTATAAAATCAAAACTGATCCATGAACCTATTTATTTTTGCTCTAACTTATTTTTTATTTTTTTATCATTTAACCCTATAAAACAAATAAATTGCGATAGTGTAGAAAACTCGTAATGAAAAACATACATGAATTAGGTACATTTATAAATAATAAATAATTATATAAATAGAAAACAAAATTGTCATTTGCGGTTAAAATTGTGAGAACCAAAACTTCTCACTTTTATTTTTTTTTGGGGGTACAACCCGACCCTAAACCGTTTAGAACATGGTCAAACCTGAACCATTAGGGTCGCTTTGGTTCATATACCCAATGCTGGAGTTCAGTTGCCAGCTCTACTTGTTTGATATTTATTTAAGATGGCAGTTGATAAAATTAAGAACATAATTTATTGAATTATGGGTTATGCGATAATATGAAGGTCAAGTTTTTTTTTTTTTTTTTTAAATTATCATCTGAAAGAAAAGAAAAAAAAAAATTGTTTGCCTTCCCATTTTTCTAGGTCGGTTCCTTTGTGCCAGCATCATCAGCAAAACTCCATGTCTTGGACGGTATCTACACTAGAATGGGAGCTTCTGATAATATCCATCAAGGAAGGAGCACCTTCCTAGAAGAACTAACGGAGACTTCACAAATACTTCAAAATTGCACAGAAAACTCTTTGGTTATCATCGATGAGCTCGGAAGAGGCACAAGTACGCATGATGGTGTAGCAATTGCTTATTCAACTTTACATTATCTTCTGCAGCAGAAAAAATGTGTGGTTCTTTTTGTTACCCATTACCCTAAGTTAATCGATATCAAGGGAGAGTTTTCTGATTCGGTGGGGACATATCATGTTTCGTATCTGACTTCAGAAACAAATATGGATTTGGATTTGGATTCTGGTCGGGTTGTTAAGAGTGTGCATTGCGAAGATGTTACTTACCTTTATAAGCTTGTGCCTGGAGTTTCGGAGAGGAGTTTCGGATTCAAGGTTGCTCAACTTGCTCAGGTCAGTTTCCCCTCTCTCTCTCTCTCTCACACACACACACACACACACACACTCGCTTTTGAAGTAGAACATGCTATCAAAACATTAATTTTGAGCAATTTGTTGGCTCAGCATGTATGGATGAGCTAAAGTTATGTTTGGTATAACTGAAAATTGTGAGGATGTAAAAAATAGGGAGGAAAACTAGTGTTTTACTTTGTTTGGTACCTTTGGAAAATGGGAAGGGAAGACAGTTGGGTCGAAAATGTGAGCTTTTAGTCTGCTAAAGTTTTCTCCCAAAAATTGGGACGATAAGTGGATGGCAAGTGTTAGCTTTTGAATGAGTGTACTATAGAACCCTTAAGTTTACTATTATGTTAATTGCCTTTTATCCCCTTGATATTATTTTATTTCTTTTACTTTCTGAACGTACACTTCACCCCTTTCTACACTAGACTGATAAACTTACTTTCTATTTAGAAGTATAAATTGGCTTCAATTTTTCTCCTTTTTTTTCAATTTAAATTTAATGTTTAAAGGTAAGAAAAGAATATAGGCTTAAGGAACAACTTTTTATAGTACTTTGAGGCTATTCTCCCTTAATTATATAGTGCGACGTTAGGCTAAATAAGGAAGGAAATCACGCAAAGAACGGAAAAATTAATGGAATCAAGGAAACTACCAAATTAGTCAACATTATTGAACCTCTCTTGATTATGTTTTATTATATATGTTACAAATCTGTACAATTACAAATTTTCTTCTTTACTATTTAAGAACAGTTACAAATTTCTTCATTACTATTTAGGAACAGTTATAGTTCTTGAATAAATTCGCTCATTCTCCATAATAGAAAAATATTGAGTTTTGATTCTTACATGGTGTCAGCCTAATCTCGTTCCTTTCTTCGCAGTAAAACTTTTTTTTTTTCTAGATCTGCGAACTAAGAAATTGCTCCAGCAGTCAGCAATCGCAGCCCCTCTCTCTTGATTTCACTCTCTCGATCTCGCAATCGCTGAGATCTGCAGCTACCTGCCATCGTCGTCGGTTTGAAACCCTAGATCCGGTGCTGTTCAATCCATTCTGACCTTCACCGCGAACGCTGTCTTCAGTCTGCTGCCGCCACTGCCGCCACTGCCGCCGCCGCTCACTGCCTGCTGCTGCTCCTTTCGCTGATCACCCACCGCCAAATCTCTCTGTCTGGACCTCTCCTTTCTATAGTCAGGACATCGGCCGATGTCGTTCTTCCAATTCCAAGCAGCCGCAACACCGATGTCCTCCCCAACTGGCGACGTCACGTGGCTGTGCCACATCCTCTGAGTTTTATTTTTCTTTTCAGCCGCAGAGTTCCAAACCAGTCCTCTGTTCAGTGTGTTGCCCTAACCCCTAAAACAATCTAATTCATTTAAACCCTTCCCTTTTTTATTTTCTAAGTTACAAAAACCACCCCAGTAGTTTCTTAAACCCGATTCACTGCCTGCTGCTCCTCCTTTCGCCGATCACCTACCGCCAAATCTCTTTGTCCAGACCTCTCCTTTCTGTAGTCAGGACATCGGCTGACATCGTTCTTCTAATTCCAAGCAGCCGCAACATCAATGTCATCCCCAACCGATGACGTCACACGGCTGCGCCACAGCCTCCGAGTTTTATTTTTCTCTTCAGCCGCAGAGTTCCAAACCAGTCCTTGGTTCAGTGTGTTGCCCTAACCCCTAAAACAGTCTAATTCATTTAAACCCTTCCCTTTTTTATTTTCTAAATTACAATAACCAGCCCAGTAGTTTCTTAAACCCATCGGGTGCCCTAATTATTGTTATTATTTTTTTCTCCCTGATTTCTCCGCCCAAGATTCCCAAAATTTACAAAAACAGCCCCAGAGTTCCAGCATTCACCGATAGCATCCCGCTAATTTTTTTTTTCAAGTTCCTATTTGCACCCCATACTTTTCACAAACTACCATTTCACCTGCATCCTCATATCAATCATGTTTACTACACCCACACCCATGCTGCAATGTCAATTGTGCTTCGGGATTGGTTATTCGGCCCGCAACTGCTACCGACTCTCTTCATTTACATGACCATCCGTTCGTCCATCGCTGAACTCTGCCCTTGCAGGCCTACAGATTGCTCCACCTAAGGTGCATCAGAATAAACAAACTTCAGAGTGAACACTCAATGATCCCAGTTGGTATCCTGACACTGGTGCATCTATCTATATGACAGGCAAGCCCACTCTCCTGCAACAGTATACACCATACAGTGGGCTTGACTTTGTTCAACTTGGCAATGGTGATCACTTACCAATATCTTATACGGGTAACATGACACTACCATTTGGCTCCTCATTCTTTTTTCTTAATAATGTCTATGTTGTTCCTTCAATGTGTAAAAATTTACTCTCCATTGCTCAATTTTGCATGGATAATAATGTTCTTTGTGCTTTTGATGCTCACCACTTCTATATCTTTGATCTCACCTCTGGTTCTTTCTTCTATAAGGGTCGATGTAAGGATGCTCTCTACTAGTTACCTGTCATCTCTCCCTGCTTACACGCTTTATCTGCCTCGGTCAACTCGTCCATCATTTGGCACAATCAGCTAGGTCATCCATTTACTAAAATAATGTCTTACTTGGGTTCAAATAAATTGTTATCTACTCCCTTTAAATTTAAATCTTCCTTCTGCTTTGAGTGTGCTTTGGGTAAATCCACACATCTCCCATTTCCGAGTTCACACGAAATAAAAACCTTTTTTCCTTTTACTTTACTTCACTCGGATGTATGCCAATCTCCTGTGCATTCTGTCTCTGGTTGTAAATATTATGAGTTATTCACTGATGACTACACTCGGTTTACTTGACTATACTTTATGAAACAAAAACTAAAGTTCTCCAACATTTCAAAAACTTTTTAGCCTATGTCCAAACTCAATTTGCCACACACGTCTAACAATTTTAGAGTGATGGTGGTGGGGAATATGATAGTGGTCCCTTCAAATCTCTTTGTTCTTCCCTAGGTATTCATCATGGACTCTTTTGTCCTCACACTCTTGAACAAAGTGGCCTTGCCGAATGAAAACACCGCCACATTGCTGATATGGCCTATACCCCCCTTCTCACAAGTTGTGTTCCTTTCCATCATTGGTCCGAAGTAGTCTCCACTGCCATTCACCTAATCAGACGTCTTCCCTCCTCTAAATTTTAGTGGTCCTCACCATTCTCCCGTTTTTATGGCTATACTCCTTACTACTCTGAGTTACGTGTGTTTGGTCGTGCATGGTGCTTAATTAACTAATAAACTGAATAGGTGTTTTTAGGCTACAACTTGCAACACAAGGGTTATTATTGTCTGGACCGCACAATTGCCAGATTGTACATTTCCTGGCATGTTCCTTTTAATGAACAACACTTCTCGTTTGCATCTAACACCAGTAGCACACCACCAGCTCCTGTTCAACCTCTACAACTGGCTACACAAAATAGTGCTCTGCCTTCTATTCATCAGCCATTTCCGTATCATTATTAGCGTCAGCAAAATCGACCCTCACAGACTAATCCGTCTGCTATTGCCACCTCTGAGGCTCATCCATCTTTAGTTCCTCTGCACCATTCGCTGGTAACATGTCATCGGGTTGGCACACTTCGTCCTCTTGTTCGGACAGATGGTACAATTCAATATTCTCTTCCACAAGCTCTGCTTGCTCAGTTACCATCTCCCACTGATGAGCCTACCTGTTATACTCAGGCAATGCGTGTCCTTGAATGGCTTCAAGCCATGAACAGTGAATTTAATGCCTTACTGAAGCACAAAATTTGGGTTATTGTCTCTCCTTCCCCACATAAGTGGGTTTTCAAACTTAAGCGCAAAGCAGACGGTTTAATTGAGCTATACAAAGCTCGCCTAGTTGTTAAGAGCTTCCATCAACAAGAGGGTTTTGACTTTGAAGAGACATTTAGTCTTGTAATCAAACCCACCACTGTTAGTACTGTGCTTAGCCTTGCCGTATCTTTTGGTTGGACATTGCTCCAACTTGATGGGAAAAATGCATTTGTTCATGGCGTTTTGGATGAAACTGTCTATATGTCACAACCATCTGGTTTCGTAGATACGGCTCGTCCTCATCATGTCTGTCATCTACAAAAGGCTATCTATAGCCTCAAACATGCTCCTCGTGCTTGGTTCCAATGTCTCAAGCTCAACATATTCCTCTTACATTATGGTTTTACCCAGAGTCAAGCCGATCATTCCTAGTTTATCTATCGCTCTCATTCTACTGTGATGCTTTTTCTTTTATATGTCGATGACATTATATTCACTGATAATCAACCGTCTCTAGTTTTATTGTTTATCACCACTCTTGGCCAGGAGTTTGAGCTTGGTGACCTTGGTTCCCTATCTTACTTTCTGGGCCTTGAAGCAACTTCCTCCTCCGCTGGCTTACGTCTCTCTCAGCTTAAGTATACTATCGATCTTCTTGCACATTTCTCGATGACATATTGGACACCTTGCAACACCCTTGTATGTGCTAAAACTCAGTTGTCATCTCAAAGTGGGGATCTCTTGTCAGATGCCATTGGGTATCGCTAATTGGTTGGCTCCTTGCAGTATCGCACTTTCACCAAACTAGACATTTCCTATGCTGTTCATGTTGCTTAGTTTATGAGCCAACCTCGCATACACTACCTTATAGTCGCCAAACGAATCCTTCGGTACCTCAAAGGGACTCTGAACTTTGGTCTCATTTTTCAGCGTAGTGCTACCCCCTTGACCCTCAAGGCTTATTCTGATGCTGATTGAGCATGTTGCTTGACTCCCATCGATCTACCACTGGTTTCTATGTTTTCTTGGGCTCCAATCTAATATCTTGGATTGCCTAGAAACAATCTACTGTCTCTCGATTAAGCGCTGAAGCTGAGTACCGATCCCTTGCTCATGTTTGTGCCGAATCCACATGGATACTTCATTTGCTCCAAGAGTTGCAAATTCCCATATCCATGCCTATCACCTTACTTTGTGATAATCTCAGCACTACATATATGGCCTCAAATCTTGTGTTCCACGCTCATACTAAGCATATTGAATTGGATTATCACTTTATACAGAATGCATCCTTACTGGAACACTCCGAGTTCAATTTGTCCCTTGTATTGATCAACTCGCTGGCATATTTACCAAGGGACTTCACAAGACGCTCTTTCATCTTCTACAAACCAACCTCGTCTCTTCAGGCTAGCCGAGTTTGCGAGAGATTATTAAACCTCTCTTGATTATGTTTTATTATAAGTTACAAATTTGTACAGTTACAAATCTTCTTCATTACTATTTAGGAACAGTTACAAATTTCTTCATTGCTATTTAGGAATAGTTACAAATCATAGCTCTTGTATAAATTCGCTGATTCTCCATTATAGAAAAATATTGAGTTTTGATTCTTACAAACACAACCTAAATACTAAATATGACATAAATATTAAATAATAAATAATACATTAAAGTAAATATTTCAACATTCCCCCTCAAATTGCAAAGATGTTTTGGAGCCCTACTTTCACAAGAGTTGACTGAAGAAGAGATGGGCCAAAAGGTTGGCAAAACATATCGGCAGCCTGCTCGGAGGATGAAACAAAGCGGGGTGTGATAACTCCGGAGCGAATTTTCTCTCGAATAAAGTGAATATTGATTTCGATGTGCTTTTCTCTCGTGAAAGACTGTGTCAGAGGATAACATGATAGTCGATTTATTGTCCCAAAAAAGCGTAGATGAGTCTAGTCCGTCATGGCAAATTCCAACTCAGTTAGAAGAGAGAGAAGCCAAAGGAGTTTTGCATATTCTCTGGGCCTTAGCGCGATACTTGGCTTCAGTGGAGGGCCAGACAACTTATTTCTTGCTTTTCCACGAGAAGACATTATTACCACGGAAGGTGCACTCTCCTGAAATAAAACGCTTATCAATCTTTGACCCTGCATAATCGGCGTCTGTAAAGTAGGAAAGCCCCTTGGGCACCTGCAATATGGAAGATACCAAAGTTGGGATAAGTTTTGAGATACCGAAGGATGTGATAGATTGCATCCAGATGAGAGGTGCGAGGTGAATGCATAAACTGACGTACAAC
The DNA here is from genome assembly GCA_016647705.1 of Eucommia ulmoides. Lineage (NCBI taxonomy): Eukaryota > Viridiplantae > Streptophyta > Magnoliopsida > Garryales > Eucommiaceae > Eucommia > Eucommia ulmoides. Next base: position 45,025,338 of record CM028328.1, read on the forward strand.
ACTTACGACATACATAAGATCCGGCCTCGTGTTAGTAAAGTATATGAGACGACCTGCAAGTCTCTAATATACCAATGACTCTTGTAATGGTTCTCCTAATTCAACTGTCAACTTATGGTTTAGCTCCATTGTGGTAGAGGCAGGTTTGTATTAGAGCATGCATGTATCTTGAAGTAAATTGAGAGTATACTTTTCTTGAGATAGAGATATACATTGGCGAGACTGAACAACCTTAACCCAACGAAGTATCGAAGAGGACCTAAATTCTTAATGTCGAAGATTTTTTCGAAATCACTTTTTACTCGAATAATACCTGATGCATCATCTCTAGTACTAATGATGTCATCCACATAAACGGAGATAATGATGCACTGACCCTGAGGATGACGACGGATTAATAAGATTGGAGTGACATCGGGTAATGTCCATGGCAAGGATTACGTCGCTGAAACGATTGAACGAAGCATGTGGGGATTGCTTTCCTGGAATATCGTCTCATGCCCGAAAACTTGGTGGAAAATCCATGTAAAATTGTAGATTATTTTAGACAGGTCGCTATTAAATAATGCATTCTTAAAATCCAGTTAATGAAGAGGCTATTAATTGGAAGAAGCCCATGAGATGAAGAAACAAACAGTAGTCAACTTCGCAACAAGGGAAAATGTTGCACCGAAGTCATTGTTCGGTAATTAAGTGAACCCTTTGGCAACAAATCAAGCCTTTTATCTATCAACGGAGCCATCTGACAAGTATTTTACACTAAACACCCGCTTACAGTCAACCACTTGCTCACCAGTGAGACTTTTGAAGGCGACATACTTTCCCGGAATATCTTCTTGAGCCCGAAAACCTGGTGGAAAATCCATGTAAAATTGTAGATTATTTCAGATAGGGCGCTATTAAATAATGCATTCTTAATATCCAGTTAATGAAGAGGCTATTAATTGGAGGAGGCCCACGAGATGAGAAAACAAACGGTAGTCAAGTTCGTAACAAGAGCAAATGTTGCACCGAAGTCATTGCTCGGTATTTTAGTGAACCCTTTGGCAACAAATTGAGCCTTATATCTGTTAATGGAGCCATCTGGCAAGTATTTTACACTAAACACCCACTTACAACCAACCACTCGCTCACCAGTAAGTCGATCAACCAAGTCCCAAGTCTGATTATGTTGAAGAGCATCCATTTATGCTTTTACAATGGCCGCACACTTTAGATTCTGGAGAGCCTCATAAATTGATTGAGTAAGTGAGACTGAATCAACTTGGTCCAGGAAAAATTTGTATTGATCTTAGAGACCCTTAAAAGACATGCTTGGCAATGGGATGATTAGTATTGCTTGAGAGAAAATAGCGGGAGGGGCCAAAAGACATTCACGGGTAGTATAACATGGAGGAATATGATCAGAGACTATGGGAGATGGAGATATACTTAAGTCCAGATGCTGGCAAGAGAGTTGAAACACGTGGACAATAGGAGAAAATTTGTAATGAGGCAAAAGGAGAGGTAGGAGACAAGGACTGACTAGAGGAAGGTGCAGTGGTTAGCAGAGGTGTGTGAAGTATAAGGATTGGGTGAGGAAGTAAAGGAGGGTCCTTCGTGGAAAGGTCCGCCATGGAGAACTCCTCAACTAGCCTGACCAAGGGAAGTGCCCAAAAAGATTAGCAATGTGACATCCGTAGAGTGGTAGAAGTGACAAGCAACAAAATCGTAACGCCTATATTCTTTGGATATGGAAGAGTACCCTAAGAAGACACACCGAATAGCTTTACCATCTAGCTGCGATTTTGGATGAAACAAGTGCCCCTGAAGACTCATGGTATGATAGGGAAAAGAGTAGTATCTGGTTGGAGAATATATAGGGGTGCTTTACCTTGTAGAACACTACTAGGGGTTCAGTGTATAAGGTATGCAGTAGTAAAAGACGGCTATGAATTGTTTAGGAACAGTCATACCACGTAAGATATATTTAATTCCAGACATAATTTGACGATTTTTTTTTGTTCCGCCACACCATTTTGTTCTGGTGTATGAGGGCAAGTAAGTTGATGAAAGATGTCTCTTTTGTTAAGCGCAGACTGAAATTCATTGGTTAAGTATTCTCGACCATTATCGGACTTCATATTGCATACAACCGTGCATATGAGTTTTTATCATTTGAAGGAAATGAATAAAATCGTTGAAGACTTTAGACTCTCTTTCTATGAGGTAAACCCAAGTGTAACGCCTATAATCATATATGAATGTGACGTTGTAACTGTGTTGCGATATGGCTGCGACAGGAGATGGACGCCATACATCAAAATAGATAAGGCAAAGACACTAGAGGCACGGCGCGTACGTGGAATATATGAAGTGAGTATGTTTTGGCAATTCACACGCCACACATTTAAAATTGAAATTCTTGCGAGCTCTATTTAGAGATGGAAATAACCAACATTGGTATTGAATTTGCATGTTCTAAATGGGCATTGCCACAAACGTAAAGTTTTGAAAGAAGGTGAAACTGTAACTTGCATACTAGATGAAAGATCTAATGATGAAGGTGGATCCCTGAAGTAGTAAAGTCTGTCGTGTTTGTGTCCCTTGCCAAAAATCTTCCTTGAAACCAAGTTTTGCAAGGAAAAACATTTGGGTAAAAAACAATGGCATAATTGAGATTCTTAGCAGGAATATTGACATACAATAGATTATAGGTAAAGTTTGGGACGTGGTAAACATAACAAAGTGTGATATCCAAGAATAAGTAGGTATTTCCCTGAGATTGAATAGACTGATTGGTCAATGGAAGTGACTGAAGAGGTAAAAGTTGATAACTCACCAGCCATGTGGTTATTGGCATCAAAATTCATAATCCAAGTCGGTTGTCCTAACTTACCATGAAGAGCGATAGGAGTCCTTATGATAAGAACCGTTGTGGGACTAGAAGATGATGTCAGACTCAAGTGCAATTGTAGTCCTTATGAAGCTGACTATAATCTAGTATGGTCGAGTTTAGCTCTGGTGGAATAGGGATTGCCGCCACAACCATAGTAAGGAGAGCACCCTTTCCTCACTTGCCTCCACAATGTCGAGAGCGCTGTTGTTTTAATTTGAGATGGAATTCGAAAGTGTGGTCAATGAGGTGACCAGTCTTTCAACAATGTTGGCAGTACTAACTGGTACTCATGAGTCGAGAACCAAAGGGAGCAATAAATGCCATCTATTATGGGAGTGGAAGAGAGGGTTCTTATACTAGTAGAAGTTATTGTCATTCATCACCATCCACGGTTGAAAAAAATACTCGTATAGAGAGGGCAGTGGCGATTTATTTAAAATCTAAGTTCAAGGTCTCTCAAAACTTCGTTTTAAACCCATTAGGAATTGGTAAGCCCAGTGGCGATTCAGGTTTTGGTCTCAACATCAATATCATTTGGAAAATCAGTTTGTGGTTCGTACTAGTTATCTCTTCCCATCTAGTTTGGAGATATACCCAAAGTAATTATCGATAGAGAACTCCAAAGATGTCCGTGAGGCATGAGAGAATTCACGATGAAGCTTGAATCTTCATACTGTGCATGGGCATATATCTTCGTTAGGGCAGACTATAACCCATAAATGGTCTCATGATACATAAACATATTATCGAGCCGGTCGTCCATTGAGTTGAACATCCAACCCAAGATGACCTAATTGTTTGCATCCCACTGAGCGAAACTGAGTTTGGTTTTGGTTGGTTACTTCTCAGTTCCGAAAATCCAATCGGTCCTGCGTTTTGCATCAAGATAAATGCAAAATGTACGGGACCAAGCATGAAACTTTTGGCTTTTATCATTCATCCATCTTGACATCCTCATTTCTGTTACCTCTACTTCATGCATGTACCTCTTGTTGTTGTCCAACATTTTGAATCATGCAGAATCCATAGAGAATCGTTGGTCTCTACTTCATGCATGTACCTCTTGTTGTTGTCCAACATTTTGAATCATGGAGAATCCATAGAGAATCGTTGGTCTTATCGTAGTTGAGAAAGAATAAAGATAAAAATAAAATTAAGATAAAGGGTAATTTCATTTTATTTATTTTATGTAAAATTTGGATAGAAATTCTAGTTTCACCCATTTTTTAGCATATTTTGTCAAGTCAACGAAAAATGTTAGTTTTCCAGTATAAGTAGGAGGTAAAGGGTAAGTTTTTTAATAGATAGGATTAAATGAAACAAGATCAAAGTACAAGGAAGTAGAAGGCAATTAACCCTTAACTATTTCTTCGAATTGTCTAATAGATTTTTGAAGAAGTTGACAGGAATAAATGAAACAAGATCAAAGTACAATGGGAGGTAAAAGGCAATTAGCCCTTAACTATTTCTTTGATTTGTCTAATAGATTCTTGAATAAAAAAATGTTAACTCCAATGCAATATTGTTTTACTTTGTATGGTACCACTGCAAAATGGGGAGGGAAGAAAGTTGGGTCGAAAAACTGGGCTTTTCACCTGCCGAAGTCTTTCCTCCCAAAATTATTAACTGGGAAGAGAAGGGGAATGAAAGAGCTTGCCTTTGAATGAATTTTCTAAAACACCTTAATTTTACTATTTGTTTGACTTCTCTACTAGATTTTTGAAGATATAATTGAGAGTCCAATGCAATTCTTTCCACTGTACCAACAAAAATGGAAGGCCAATAGTTTTTATGACACTTGCATATCAGTTTCTTTCCCTCTTCTCTCTCTCCCTCTCTCTGAAAACACTTGCTTTTAGTTGTTAACTTTTGTTTAAAGGATTTGTGTTTTGTGCTTGGTTTCAGCTTCCTTCTTCATGTGTTCGGCGGGCCATTGTCATGTCTAGAAGGTTTGAAATGGCGGTAGCAGATAAGAAGAAAAACGTGTTGGAGCTAATATGTTCAAAAGAACCACCATTCCTTAACCAAGAAGAACATGAAGAAGAGCTTGAAAGCTTAAAAGAGCTCACAAATGCTTACCGAAATTTCTTTTCTGCCCTTGACAATGCATTTTCAGGGGATAATGGCGTGGAAAAAACCTTCCAATTTCTGCATCAGGCAAGAGGTGTTGCCATGGAGGTACTAAATGGGTAAGGGAACATATATTCGGTCTGTTTTCTTGTTCTTCTGCTTTGCAATGTTTAAACAATTGAGGATAAATCGCACTTTGTACCCCTAAAATTTAGGTATTAGTCAAACATTCACAGTAGTTGCACGTGAGGTAAATTTCATTTTTCACTCCGACTGAAGTTTTGAGTGTGGTTTCACTATGCATCTTGAAGTTTGATTGTTGTATTGTGCTCAAGTCCATACGCTGACAATAGATGTTTTGTGGGACCCAAACTTTAGGGTTGCACGTTGCTCACAAATCTTGATAATTCTGACGCATTCCTCCTTGATGTTTTGCTTTTGCAGCTAATGGCTGAATCGTGTAATTCTGACCACTTCTATTCCTGGAGTCGGTCACATTAGGCCCCATTGGGTTACTCGTTTCCTAATTTCTGTTCCTGCTCTCAAAATTTTGAGATTAATATACAGAAATGTGTTTGGCAAACAAGTTTCTGTTCTGAATTTTTTTATTTTTATGTGTTGGTCAAGTTTGTATGGATATAAGCTTAGCAAGCCTTTTGGTGTTAAGAGTCTCTCCCGTGTTCATTAATGTTTCAAATCAGTATCATGAATGTTTCCTTTTGTCTTGCATATAAATTGCAGGTTATAGGAACCGAATCAGGAGGCTACAAATGGAAGAAATATAACATTTTTAGGTATATATCTTGTTTTCCCCCTCTACCAAAAACAATTCGAGAAGGATATGAGGGACAATTTATTTTTTATTTTTTATTTTTATTTTGTGTGAAGAAGGGCAAACCTTTTTGTAGTTTGCCTATGTAAAATATACGTTCCTTCCCCCCCTTCCTACGTATATGCATTTATATATTATATGCTATTTTCTTCCTCTCTCTCTTCCTCTTCCCTTTTGGTTTAGTACTAGAGGGCTAGTGTTTTTTGTGGATTGAGTGTTCCTTTAGGTTGTGTTTGGGTAAGGGATTTGGGGGAGGGATTTTATTTGGGTAAAGGGATTTCAATTTTTTTTTTTTGACAAATACCTTGTTTGGGTATTTATGAAAAGGAATTTGTAAAATTCTTTTATCTTTAAAAAAAAAGGGTAAAATGAGGGATTTTGAAATGACTTTGATTTAGATGTCCTTTGCCAAATCCATCAAAGAGAGGATTTGTGAAATTGTGACTGAGACCCTCTTCGCGGCTAGACCCTCTTTTTCTTCGTCGTCCATTGTCTTCCTTCTTTTGCTTCTTTGTCGCCGTTGTCTTCCTTCTTCTGCTTCTTCGTCACCGATGTCTTCCTTCTTCTACTGCTTCATCGTCCATCGTCTTTTTCTTTGTCGTCGTCCACTGTTATTCGTCGCAGTCGTGGTGCAGGGTTTCGCCGTTGTCCACCATTTCTCCATCAATTACTGTCATCGTTGTCCATTGTGATTCGCCGTCATTATTCAGGTTTGATTTCATTGTTCTCCATGTTTCTTGCTCAATTTAGTGTAGATTTAAGTTTGTTTGATTCAATTCTATCTAGATCTAGGTTTGTTCTTCTAATTTTTTTCTAGATTTAGGGTGGTTCTTTGTTAGTTTGTTCTTTTGGTGAATAAATTAGGATTCCATTTTCTATCTAGATCAAGTGGTCTTTACTATATAGATCTAGGATTTTTTTGCTATATAAATCTATGATTCTTTGCTATTTTGTGCATTTTTGTGATTTTTTGTGCATATAAATTATAAATTTATTATTTATATTGTGTATTTTGTAGATTTCGGTAGTAGGAAGAATGAATTTCTTGGGCAATTTGTGGTGATTTGTGGTGTATTTTGTGAATTTCGGTAGTAGTGTATTATCTATGAATTTGTAGTGTATTTTGAGTAGTTTGTGCTCATTCTCATCAATAATTTATGAATAATTTTGTGATGTTTTTATTTTATTTTTATCTCTACAAGAGTAATGGATCAACAAATCGTGCAAAGAAATCGTAAGTGCTTAAGAAACGAGGAAGAGGAAGAAGAAATGGATGTAATGATTCTTATGATTACAATAATTGTGGTTCGACTATGCTACTTGTATATGTATTATGTTATACCTAGGGAGCCCTCACATGATTTTGAGTTTGAACGAAGAGCTTTTTTGAATCGATTATATCAAGACGATGTTGAATGTCTTGAACAATTACGTGTTAGCAAACAATGTTTTATGAAATTATGTCATATAATGTCAATTGAAACGGATAAAACATGTCCCCATTGAAGAGGTCGTTGCCATGTTTATTCATATTCTTGGGCACAACCTAAAATATAGGGTTATACATAACACCTATTATCATTCCAGAGAAACAATACATAGGCAGTTTAATCGTATTTTTCTTGCTGTGATGAGATTGGACAAAGATTAGTCAAAGTCGCATGACTTTATGCTTAGTGAATTAGAGATAGTCAAGTGGAAATGGTTTTGAGGTACTTGGTTATTATGTTATAATAATTAAATTCTTATTTTCTTATATAAGCATGTTTATTTTTTCTTTTCAATACATTTTAGAATTGTCTTGGAGCGCTGGATAATAGCCATATTCTTGTAATTGTGCCTGTGGAAATACAATCTAGACATCGTAATAGGAAATGTGGTATTTCGATCAATATGTTAGGTGTGTGTAATCCGGACATGAAATTTACGTATGTGTTGCTTGGATGTGAGGGTTCTGCATATGATTCTCAAGTTCTGCGTGATGCCATTAATAAACAACATTGTTTACATATTCCACAAGGTAAAAATAATTATATAGATTAAAAATTTAGCAAATTATTGTAAGTTCTTAATATGACATAATTATTTTTTTGTAGTGTAGAAAAGTATTACCTTGTGGATGCCGGGTAAAACAATGGATTGGGATTTTTAACGCCATATCGAGGCACACGATACCATCTTAATGAATGGAGTGGTAATACACCACAAAATTATAAAGAATTATTTAATTTTTGACACTCTATTGTTAGGTACGCAATTGAACGATGTTTTGAAATTTTGAAAAGGCAATGGAGTATATTGCAAACGCCTTCTTTTTTTGACATCAAGACACGGACGGATAATCAATGCATGTTGTATACTCCACAATTATATAGCTATTGAGAAGTCTTGCGATCCCGTATTAGAAGCTGAACATTTGAATTTGCTTAACTCGGTGGATGGTGAAATTTCAACGGAGCAAGTGAAACAAGAACATAACAATGAAGAATAGATCACGTGTTCAAGTTATTAATGAATGAACTACTTTTCGTGAGACACTGCCAAAGAATATATTTGCCGATTATCGGGCTAGGCGTAATTGATTATTTATTATATGTTATGTATTGTGTTTGACTTTATTATATTTTCTCACGTGTCATTTGTGATTTTGATATGTTTAACATTCGACTTTCATTTTAATGTATTTATTTACCATTTTATATCTTATGTTTATATTTATTTCAACTCGTTACGAATAGAAATTGAAGGAAAATAGAAGGAAATAGCACGAAGGTTGGGAAAAACAAGCAAAACAAAGTAGTTGATGAAGAAAAGTTGGGAAATTATTTTCGTTGGACTAATGAAATGGAATGTGCTTTAGCAAATGTTCTAAGAGATGTGAGGAGTATGGGAAATAAGGTAGATGGAGGATGGAAGAGAAGTCAATTCAATATGACATCTTCTATACTATCAACTCAATTTGGAAAAAAAACATTACTACAGACAATATAAAAAACCGAATAAAAATGTGGAAAAAGTATTATGTGTTTGTGAGTGACATCTTGTCTCAAAGTAGATTCAATTGAAATGATTCAAAGCAAATGCTTGATATTGACAATGAGTCGGCATGGGTTGAATATGGAAGGTAAATTCTTTTTTTTTTTTATTCGTTTGAAACCTCCTACAAATTAGTTTTTCATATTGCATGACATTTTTTTTACCTACTTGTAGTCTCATAATGGTGCCAAACAATTTCATAGGAAAATCATACCTAATTGGGATGACATAGTTGACTTGTGTGCAAAAGACCGAGCCACGGGAGAAGATGCCGAAACTGCATTTGATGTAGATGATATCATGTCTATGGAGGATGCAATTAGTGATGACGATAAAGTAGAATCTACTAATCACAGAACTAGTAGCTCTCAACGGAGAAAGCGTGGAAATTTAACATCGTTTGTTACATCTCCACCAAAGAAGAGAGGAGGAAAAAATGATAAGATGGAAGATTTGATAGTGAGGTTGGTTGATGCTGTAGAATGTTATTTTAAACTAAAGACCCCAACCCCCTTAACGAAGTTTCTTGAAGTTTTTGAAGTTGTTACTGTGATTCAAGGGCTTGACGATGATGTCCTTTACCGTGCATTGAAGTGGCTTCAGGAAGATGAGAAGAAATTTGACAAGCTTAAAAGCCTCCCGAAATAGTACAATAAAAATTACCTCTTAAAAAGTTTGTCAAAATAATAGATTGACCAATTATGGATTGTTCAATTTTATTTTCTTAAGTTATTTTTTTTGGGACAACCATGTTTAATTGCATTTCTTATGTACAATCATGTTTAATTTTGTTTTTGTTGACAACCATGTTTAATTTTGTTTTTGTGGACAACCATGTCTAATTTAAATTTGAAAAATGTTAACATTTTGTGATGAATTTATTATTTTGAATTATATTAGCATGTTGATAAATATTTATATAAGCTTAAAAATCAATGGACTTGTAAATTTTGTTTACAAATACTTTACATATCCAAATAAGGGAATTGTAAATTACACGATCAAATATTTCAGCTCAAATATTTATTCAAATAAGAGATTTGTAAATGATGGAATTTCAAAATCCAGGATTTTGAAATTTCATCATTTACAAATCCCTTACCCAAACGTAACCTTAATGTTAAAATCTCAAGTAGATGCAATTAATCATTGTATGTCTCAAATTTGATTTTGTGATTTTGTATAGATGTTTTTTTTTGTAGATTTTAACTTTTGAATATAATAGTTTAGTTGAATTTAGAGTAGACAAATCGTGTCATCGAGTCGTGTTTGATGTCTGACATGAACATGATAACACAAAACACGACATGACAATTTATCTTGTCATGAAATTTAAATGCAAACATGTGTTATATTATCGTGTCGACATGATAGGCACTATGAATTATAGTGTCATACAATAACATGAAATGATGACACGACATAATAAGATATTGTCACAATAAAAACATGTTTAATTCATTACACATTATGGACTTATGAAAAATAATGTTTATGGATGATTAAAATAACAAAATACATTATAAATAAAAAATTATAAGCATGTGAGCACATTATAAACAACAAAATGCTCCATTTATGAACAACAAACCAAATAACAATAGGAAAACAATAAAATAAATAAAAAATAAGGGAGTTTGATTTTGCAAAAATCCTAATTTAAGTAATACATAATATACCTTAAATTGTAATATTAGATAAGTATAGGATATTTATAAATAGTTTTTCATATATTTTTATTTTCAAAATAAATTACTAAAATTATTGTGTCACATATTATTATGTTATGTAATCTTGTAAAGTATAATCCAAAACACAATTAAAATTATCATGTTAGTCGTGTAAATTATCAAGTTATCATTCTATCATGTTTATGGTGTCTGACCTAATAGGCGATAATGAACTGTTATCCAATGAGTTAAACCCAATATCTAATAATTCCGTGACAATTTTATGTGATTTTTTTCGTGTAAATATCCATTTTGCCAATTCTAGTTGAACCTCACTAACATAAGACTGTAGTTGATTAATCCGAGTAAATTGCATTAAAAGTGAAGTTGAAATTAGGGGTTTTGACACTTTGTAGCCCTAAAGTTTAACTATTATTTCACTTTAGTCTCTATATTTACAAATTAAATTCACAATATCCTGACGTAATCATACTACTACAACCCAAATCAATAGATCTATTATAATTTTGGACGATAAATACTTAATTGTCGTGTACCCCACTATTTTTAAGGGACTTTGGTAGTGCGTGAATAAGCCGCTACTTACACTCGCAAATATACGAGGTCAAAGTTTTAGAATAGTGGATCGATTAAGATCGGGTATCGTGTCCACAAGGAAAGTGTGAATAATTGAGTATCGCAATTTACGTAATCTCATATTATCCTGATGATTCAATTTAATATTTAAATTAAACTAATTAAAACTACTCCTAAGGATTAATTCTAATTACACTAATTAACTAGGGATCGATTTCATTTACTTAGTACCTATTTGGCTTGGTTTAGTTATCAATAACGGCTATTATCACATCCAACAATCTCGGTATCTATAACTCACTCGCTCCCTCTTCAGAGTGAAAAGCGAGCGAATACATGACTTCACGTTGACGCCGAAGTCTCCCTCGAACGCCTTTCCGAACACATAGTCACGTGAGTCTTGACCCAACCTCATGGATTGCACACTTTCTAACTTCCTCTCGGGTTATTGGATCGTCGCGTTGTGTTTAACCCTAGTCCGAATCCAGGGTTACCTCTTCCGAGTGTCAAACCCTGTATTCTCGATTTATCGTAACAAGCATAATAAATATGAAATAACGGTAAACACAATTGGAATTGGATAACAAACCATTAAAATTAACTTATATTAAACCAAAAAGGTATTTACATGAATTACATTTAACCCTAACTAATCTCTAACCAAACTAACATGATCTTGGCCATTAGAACATTAAACCAAGAGGAAATCACAATGAAACATTAAGATACAAAGATAGAACAAGGAAAGAAAAATCAAATTTTAAAGTGGAGTGGTCCACTTTCGCCAGAGATTGATCCGCTATTGTTCTTCTTCTTCGGTATTTGAATTTTCCTCTTCGATCTCTTCAAGATTGGCTAAGGATCATTTCCTAAACAAATCTATTCTACTCCTAAATTATCTAAGGTGCAAGGGGTCTCAAAAACAACCAAGAAATCTTGAGGGAAGTGAGAGAAAATGTATTAATTGGTACAAGGTTTCAAAATATCTCAAAATATCTATTTTGCTGTTCAGAGCCTATGGCTGCGGCGATAGGATCACGGCTGCGACGGTGGGCTAAGTCGGTTATATTCTGATTGTTCACAGCCGCGGCCGTAGGACTAGCTCCCAACTCTTTGATCTTTTACAACCGCGGTCGTGGCCTTCTCGCTGCGGCGGTGAGACTTTGTGTATTTTCAGCACTTTTCTACATTCTCACCGCTGCAGCGGTGGCTTCTGTGATCTTGAAACCTTATTTCTTCAATGTTTTATCACTGTTTTCTCACCGTTTTCGCTTGTTTGTCGCTTGTTTGCGTCCCTACACCTGAATTAACTAAAAACAAACTAAAACACAATTAAATATAAATAAAACACTCGAAAACTACCAAATTTGGTTTAGAAGTAGATATGTATTTTACACCTATCAAATACCCCAAAACTTGGAATTTTGCTAGTCTTCGAGTAAAACACTAACACTAAACTAAACAAATTAACTAAAAATGAAAAACTTGAAACACAAAAGAAGTAAATGCATGTAAGCATAAAGTTCAATCGAAAAGACCAATTTGTTCCTCCCTCAATATCCCTAAATCTGATCAAGTTCGGGAAATAACTCACACCAAGTGGTGTTCTAGAATTTTAACATTCAATATCAATAAAAACCATTCTAGATCCATTGAATGTGTGTGTGTGTGTGTAAGAACTCAAATGCATAATTATGTACATACCGGATTGGATTATTCAATTGTTAAGTTCATAACATATACCGTTTAAGGATTCAGGAAAACCATACGTTTGATTGGGGTCTACTATCCACTAATGTAGGCTCGGATATTCACAGAGATCAGTAGGGCTTGGTTTGGCTTTGGAGAACGACTACGGGTATCACTGGAATTGAACATAGATAATCGGTTTAATTGATCAATACCCGAGGTAAAATAGCTTGTCGCTATCCTCTCTTATAACCCCACACTTTTAGAGTACAACTCTGAATAAGAAATAAAGATCGTGTGTATTCACTTGTCAAAAGAAAAGAAAATGAAAACACTATTCACATAGTTATTTTTTTATTTTTTCAACACATTCCTAACTGAATTCGAATAATAACCGTTTTAGGAGTGTGCAAAAAGAAGTTAGAGAAACACATCCCCAAACTTATTCGAATTTATAAAATTTTAGGAATATGCAAAAAGAAAGGGTAGAAACACACCCCTAAACTTATTTTAGGAGCGTGTGAAAAGAAATACGAAAGTGACAAGTGAATATACTAATACCGAGTCAATAAAAATTAAACCGAAACCCCACTGCTCACTTGATTTTACTCAATTTGAAAATTAGGCTTAGCGACATTGGTTTAGGAAAAATTTAAATGAAAAGAGTATTTGAACGTTTTCAGAATTGATTACGTTATCGGCTTCGACAGGGGAAATAAGGGATGAAAATTTTCAGGTTAGCTACAACGGTTCAAGCGAAAAAATGATTGCCTAAATCACGTCTTCAAAATTACCTTAGGATTTCGCCTCAAGTTTTCCTCAAATCAAGTTCCAGATTCCTCATTTTTGTCATGAACTTCATGTTGAATAATCGGCGTCTAATTGCTCAGATTATTATACATTGAGTCCAAATGTCTTACGATTTTAGGATCGAGATAATTTTTGCCCAATCGACATGTTAAGCACACAAAACACACATGGAAGGTATTACTCCTGACCTCAATATGCAATTAGGGGATAATTATCATCATCGGGACTTGACCCAAATGAACTCAACAACTAAACATGCAAATACAACTTCATACATACACAATTCTAAACTAAATCTAATATTAACATACATACTAATCTAAAAATTACACAGGCAAAAATAAGGATTAAACTAAACTGGAAATTAAAAACTAAAACATTAATTAAAACAATAAAATACATACATAAACATAATTCTGTACATAATTTTTTTTTGCATTTTGTTCAAAAACTAATAGTTCATCATTCTTCTACAAAAACACAAAAATGGATGAACACCCCCAAACTTAAACGTGGCAGTGTCCACATGGGACTCCCGGATCACTATGGCCAACTTTCGTCTCTGTTCGACTAGTCGGTCTCACAGTCAGGCAGGCTTATACCATTACGCTCACGAGCAGAATCTTAGCTTGAGCCTACCTTCGCACACCTCTGTTACTCTTTAGGAGGCATCTGCCCCAGATAAACTACCCACCACACAGTGTCCCGCCCCTCCCCGAATGATCGGCGCGACGGTTAGGCATCCTTAGACGAAAGAGTGGTCTTTCAGGATTTCTATTGTGTGTCACCACCTCTCACCTATCCTACACATTCTATCAAGGTTGTCACTGCGAAGCTATAGTGAAGGTGCACGGGGTCTTACCATCTAGTTGTTGGCACTCCGTATCTTCACGGAGAATTCAGTTTCACCAGGTCCATGTCGGAAACAGCGGGGCAGTCGTTACACTATTTAGGCAGGTCGCTACTTATGCGATAAGGAATTTTGCTACCTTAGGACAGTTAGAGTTAGTTTACCGAGGCTTCCATTCAAAGCAAATCACACTTCTCCTTCCGACCTTCCAACAGCGGGCAGGTGTCAAACTCTAAAATGGAAAACTGGGTTCGGATACATACCTAGGAGATAAGATAGAGGAGTCTTACCTCCTACTATTCACCTGGGGAAGGATCATCACCACCACTTTCATGCCGGAAAGGAAACTGTGGTTGTTGCAAAAAGTGCGGCGGCACCTGCTGCATAGTCGGAAACGTGTGCATTTAGATGCCGAAGCCGATTGACTTGATCTTGATAGCATCCATAGTGGTTTTGGTAAGTCCATAGCTCGTATTGCCCTTGTCAAAGATCTCGGAGTTCTTGGTAAACTTGCTCCTCGTCGAATCCGGCCTGTCCTAGTGCCTCGCGAATTGGGGCCTCAAAAGGCCTTGCCTTGTCTCCTGCATGCTCAGCTTCTTCTTCTACTCCTCCCTCAACTTGGCCTTGAGTGTTGCTCCTCCACATTCTCGTAATAATGGCCGAATCGAGGGCATTGATTGGAAAAAATGGGCTATTCTCATGGATCACCACCTCGGCTCGCCGACACAACTCCGTGAGTAAGTTTGGAAAGGGTAGGCCTGATTTGGTTGTCTCCGCAGTATGTAGAATCGAAGAATATATGTGAGATTCGACGTCGAGCGATTTTTCCCGCTGTATGGAATGTAATGCAATAGCCCACTCCTTTGACACGTCCGAAAAGTGAGAGGTTGCGATCAGGCTGCCACATATGAAGTGATGCCATATCTTCGGCACTGGCTTTAGGAATCTGGCTGGAAAATTTGCTTGATCCGACCCTTTGATGGTCCATTGGACATTGCCCATAGTAAGGGCCTGGATTATGTCCTCTATACTTGGTGTGTACCCCTCATATGGCTCTTGAAAAGGCTATGGTGGTCCTACTCCCAATACCTCGTTCAATTTTTCAGAACTGAAGAGGATAATCTTGCCTTGGACCTTTGTCCGGTTCTGTTGAGCTTCAGTGGCATTTGCGTAGAACTTTCGGACTATAGAAACTTCACCGAGGGGAGGCGATTTGCAAAAATACTCCCAACCTCGGCTTTAAATAACGCTTTGAAATTCCTCCAGGAGATCTTCCAGGGGCCCGAATCCTTGCTGCTTTATGCACGGCTTGGTAAACTCATGCTTAAGGAAATGCTCCTCGGCTTTCTTTGAAATGAATCGGGTGGAATCGAAG
Organism: Eucommia ulmoides; assembly: GCA_016647705.1. Taxonomy (NCBI): domain Eukaryota; kingdom Viridiplantae; phylum Streptophyta; class Magnoliopsida; order Garryales; family Eucommiaceae; genus Eucommia; species Eucommia ulmoides. The sequence continues at coordinate 45,041,145 of CM028328.1, forward strand.
TCAGGAGCCGACCCCGATCCTTCAACCCTTGCCCTCTTCGAAGAAACTCTTTTAGGCATGGTTTCTAGCAATCACATTCACAAACAAGACAAATCCAATCATATACGCATAATAAAAAACAGTCTCTATATCAACACTATCAAGAACAAGACTTTATCTCAATACACATTCACCATTTGCAACGATTTCAACAAAATAGTAACAATGTAGAATGCATTTTTGTTTCACACAATTAAAAAATCCACATCAACTAAGGTTATCACCAAAAATCAAACCAAAATCCCTTAGAAAATGAAAATCGCAAAAAATGGGGGTTTTAGGGGTAGGGAACTTTACAAATCCAATGATTTTTCATATAATCTTGCAAATCAATCAAAGTTTTTCAACAAATATATGAGATGTAGAAGCATCAACACTTACTTGTCGAGAAATGGTGGTCCAATCGATTGAAATTTGAAGAAAATCGCACCGTCGACCGTAAACCCTAATTTTTCAAAAATGGTGGCTCAATCCGATTCTTGGAGGTTGATTTCGTGGTGGAAATCAATTTTTTTGTAACTAGAAGGATGATTTTGAAGGGTTGAAAATGGTTTGGAGGGTTGGGATTAGAGAGATTTGAGAGTTTTTAGAAAAGGGTGTGAGTTTTTCTTCGAATGAATGAAGCGATTTTGTTTTAAAAGATGCAGACGCGTTACCGCCACGACGCTGACATCTTTTTTTTTTTTAATTGGGCTACTGACGTTCCATCGCCACGGCGATGGATTTATCGTCGCGGCGGTGAAGTGTTCTGTTGAAAAGGAGTCCATCTTGAAGTTTCACTGCTGCGGCGGTGAGTTTCTGTTGATTTTTCTTAATTTTCCTCAACAAAACTCCTCACCTCTCGTTTCCACATCGCTATTTCAATGATTTTAAGTACAAATCACAACCCTAACTATTAAACTCCTAGATTCACCTCCAAACACGCTCCGAGACCATTCTGTCCTCCAAAAAGAATTAAATAATAGCAAAAATCGGGCGGAATCATGCCCTCGTTTTCATATAAAAAAGAATGCGTTTCACATTAAAAAAATGCACTTGATTTACCGTCCCTAGCTGGACTTTCGTGTTGCTAAGCTTTTTTCACCAAAATTCCCTAAAGACAAGGAATTTGGGCTCAAATGCTCAGTCGGATCAAGATCATGAATTAAAGTCGGCTTCTCCTCTCTGTCCTTATCATTTTCAATATAAGCTCGATCTCGGGATTGAGAATTAAAAATTCCAATCTTCTTCATCGTTTCTCGCACGGCTTGATCACACTAACACAATAAAACAAAAATTAAAATTAAAAATAAAACAAAATAAATGTCAGGATTAATATTCGACCACTTAGTCGCAATATCAACTTAAAATTCACACATTCTCCGGTAACGGCACCAAAAATTTGGTAGCGCGTGAATAAGCTGTTACTTACACTCGCAAGTATACGGGGTCAAAATTTTAGAATAGTGGATCAGTTAAGATAGAGTATCGTGTCCATAGGAAAAGTGTGAATAATTGAGTATCGCAATTTACGTAGTTTCATATTATCCTAACGATTCAATTTAATATTTAAATTAAACTAATTAAAACTACTCCTAAGGATTAATTCTAATTACACTAATTAACTAGGGATCAATTTCATTCACTTAGTACCTATTTGGCTTAGTTTAATTATCAATAACGGTTATTATCACATCCAACAATCTCGATATCTTTAACTCACTCGCTCCCTCTTCCAAATGAAAAGCGAGTGAATACATGGCTTTGCATTGACGCCGAAGTCCCTCTCAAACGCCTTTTCGAACACATAGTCATGTGAGTCTTGACCCAACCTCATGGATTGCACACTCTCCAACTCCCTCCCGGGTTATTGGATCGTCGTGTTGTATTTAACCCTAGTCTGAATGCGGGGTTACCTCTTCCGAGTATCAAACCCCGTATTCTCAGTTTATCGTAACAAGAATAATAAATATGAAATAACGGTAAACACAATTGGAATTTGATAACAAACCATTAAAATTAACTTATATTCAACCAAAAAGGTATTTATATGAATTACATCTAACCTTAACCAATCTCTAACCAAACTAACATGACTTGGCCATTAGAACATTAAACCAAGAGGAAATTACACTAAAACATTAGGATACAAAGATAGAACATGGAAAGAAAAATCAAATCTTAAAGTGGATTGGTCCACTTTCGCTAGAGATCAATCCGCTATTGTTCTTCTTCTTTGGCATGTGAATCTTCCTATTCGATCTCTTCAAGATTGGCCAAGGATCACTTCCTAAACTAATCTATTCCACTCCTAAATTATCTAAGGTGCAAGGGGTCTCAAAAACAACCAAGAAGTCCTAAGGGAAGTAGGAGAAAATGTATTAATAAGCACAAGATTTCAAAATATCTCAAAATATTTATTTTGCTGTGCAGAGCCCATGGCCGTGGCGATGGGATCACGGCAGCGGCGGTGGGCTAAGTCGGTTATATTCTGATCGTTCACGGCCGCGGCCGTGGGACTGACTCCCAGCTCTCTGATATTTTATTGCTGAGGCCGTGGCCTTCTCGCCACGGCAGTGGGACTTTGTGTATTTTCAACACTTCTCTGCATTCTTATCGCCGCGGCGGTGGCTTCTGTGATCTTGAAACTTTATTTCTTCAACATTTCATCACTGTTTTCCCACCGTTTTCGCTCGTTTGTCGTTTGTTTGCGTCCCTACACTTGAATTAACTAAAAACAAACTAAAATGCAATTAAATATAAATAAAACACTAAAAAACTACCAAATTTGGTTTAGAAGTAAATATGTATTTTACACCTATTAGACTTCATAGATATCTTTAACTTCTTTTTTTCACACAGACACACACATATATATGACGGAGAGTGAGGGAAGGAGGCTAAAATTGTCTATATAGAGTTTCTTAAAAATAGTTAGGGGCATTACTGGTGATTGTTTTCTGTCCAAAATTATAAAGAAGATAATGATTTGGATTATTGGGGGATCAAAAATTTTAAGATGTAACATTCAAATTAAGATTATGGGGATCAAAGTGAAATTCGGCTCTAACCTTGGCACAAAGTGTCAAAACCCCTTAAAAATTAATGACAGTACTCTAATAAAAATCATCTAAATCATTGTATTCAAGTTAAAATTAACTATTTTGTATTCGCAGTCAAAATTTATTCATAATCAAAATTTTTACGTTGCAAGTTTGGATAATAAGTTGAAAACTACCATATTAGTTTGAAAATCAGTTGAACCACCACATTCATAGTTGAAATATACCAATCGATTTTAAGAGTCATGAATATATAATTTTTGTTCATCTAATTTTTAACGCGCAATTAAAAGATTTGTTTGGTAAATTTTTAATTTTATCATGACATATTTAAAGGTTCGACACCTTTTTTTTAGTGTTAGTAATGTAAAATTGGCTTTTCCCAACAAAAATACAAGCAAATGGCAATAATAACCTTCTCTTTGAGAAAACATTTTAATATTATAGCAAAGAAAAGACAATATGTATTTGTTTTTCTTTTCTTGACGTTTATGGGTTTGGGTTGAGAATTTGTTTTATTATTCGTTAATGATATCACAATAATAAAACTATCAAATTAAAATATTTTTTTCTCATTAATTAAAATTCATAAAAACACTAATGTTACAATTATAACTGGATCGTCGACTGCCATTCTATCGCCGTTGGTTACTGATGTGGGAAGATTTTCCTCCTCTATGATAGCATTTAATAGAAGCCAGAAAGTTTTGTGGGTCGACTCGTGATATTAAGGATGACCCAGGAAAAAACCCGATACTTACCTTAGAATGGGCTGGATGCGTTAGGCTGCAATAGTAAGGGGTGAGCTCATGAGAGCAGCCCAACACCTGAATAAATGCAGGCCTAGTGGAACGGTTCAGTCAGGTATATCAATAAATAAAACCCAAACCGTGGGAGGCAGTGAAGAATCAGTCCAACCCCACGATCCCATGCAGAGTGGTAACCGCACGCAACAACCTCGCTCCCTATGCAGCGAGGTCTCCGACATTATCCCAATGCAATGACAATAGATCGTGGGGAGACGATTTCACCAATAAACGACATGAACACGGAGGTCTATAAATAAGGGAATGTATCAACATTTTATTCACAATTCAAGTACTTGAACTTCTACCTAAAAACAAACTAACTTATTCTCACGTCGAAGGTTCTTTGGCCTACACTACACCGGTATCCTCTTTTGAGCTTATCGGTTTTGTGGGTCATTAGTTTATAAGTTGTGAAGGTTTTTGGTAACATCAACTACCAAACTTTAGCTGCTTAATTCCAGCCACCTTCGGTTGCCAGTCATCGGCCACCAGATTTTTCTTTAGTTCTATTTAATTATTTTTTTAGTAACATTTAATTAATTTTTAATTAATATTTTTTTAATATACTTTTAAGTTACATTCAATTAATTTTTTGGTGTTCAATTGCAAAAATTACATAAATACAACTAAGAAATATACTAAAATGTATCAATAAATACAAAAATATAATTAAAAATACATTTAAAAAATAGTTATATGTAACTGAAAAATACACCAAAAGAATATTTATATATAACTACAAAATTATTCAGCGATCGATGGTCGAACTTTGGCGACTGGAAGCATAAGATTTGACAACGGACGACGGCAAGTGACAATGGAGGGCACCGGTGCTCGGCAATACAAAGCTTAAAAGTATTTGATCAGATATATAAACATTCACAATAGAAATAATTAATTTAAAATATAAAAAAAATTATAGATTTTTTTTTTTTTTTAATTAGAATTATGGACCAATTATCCCCTTTTTCTTTCTTCCATGTTGCTGAAATGCCAATCGCGTTTCTTTCATCACTCTCATCCCAAATTCATCCGACAGAGACAATTCGTCCTTGGGATTGTGATTAGGGTTTGAGGTTTAATCTCTCGCAGCTTGAAGGATTCAGCACTTCGACGCTCATCAACGGTACTGCCTTTTTGTCTCTTGCCTCGAGTTGGAATCTGATTCCGACTCCTGAACTATAGTCAGTATTCCGATCTTCTTACGAATTTAGGAAAAGCTTGATTGAATGCAGTAATTAGAGACCTAATTTTATGTCGACCTCTTGATTACATTTTATTGGATTTGTTTTTCCCTTTTTTCTAGTATTTCGACTTCGAGGCGCGATAGTGAACTCATGAAGATGATGTATGTATAAGAATAGCTACCAAATTTCCAAACGCTTCCACACTTGGATTTCATGAGATGGAGATATTGTATTCCACTTTTTCTGTTCCCCTTCTTTTTGAGAGGGAAATGTACAATTGATGAAAGCCCTTTGCCAATGATCGCGAATACAGTCGATTTTCTATTTGTTGATTGATTTTTTTGCAAATTAGTTTGAAGATTGCTGAGGAACCCGTAGCAATACCCTTGGAGATGGCTGAACTAAGCATCTAGTTCAGGTGGTTAATCTCTGTAAATTTGCATCTCATCTCTGGATTTAGCTGAATCACCAAAGGATTTAGGTCATTTCAGTCACTGCATTTGCTGAAGTATGTTTCTGTATGTCATATCTTTACACTCAGGTACCCTTTTGTTTCATGGAATTGGAGGTTCGGAAATGGAATTACAAATGAACACATGTAATTTTGTTTTAAAAAAAGTTACACGTATTATACATAGATAATTCCAATTCCAAGGTGTCAATTCCGTTCTGCCAAACGCTACCTTTGCATTTTATACCCATTTGGGTTTTAGGGTAAGGTGTGACAAAGCCAGTTTACGTGCACCTCGACTAATCATCTTCCCGGGAGATATTAAGGGTGCACTCCCTTACATTGGCCTGGTGTATTTAAGATTAAATTCAAGATTTAATTCCTGAAAGGCTCCCCATGAGAGTCGAATTTTGATTGACAAGAAAAATGAGCATATTCCTTTGCCAATTGGACTAACACCTCTTGGATATACCTATGTGGATTTTCCATGCTGCATATATGTGGTTTGGCTTTATTTTTTTTTCATTTTTTTAACATTCCTTGTTTAGGGGACTCGTGTTTGGTTGTTTTTGTATTCTCCGAATATTTGGCATCATTTTTCTTGGATGGAATATAAATTATTTTTCCTTGTGAATAGATTTTTAGGGTACAGGAACAGAAGTATCATATTTGATTGAGCAAAATAGGGGGTTGCCTATAAATAGCGTTGTCAATAAATCAAAGGAGGAGAAATTGCAAAGTATTTCTTTTCTACTATTGGGTTGTTACGTTTGTTTTAGGGTTTTAGTACTAATTATGGTGCTTATCGTCAATATGCATGTTATTTTACATTTTTTTGCAATATTTGTTCTTTCAAGTGACAAGTAGTGTGTATGGTTCTATTTTATTTGATTTTAAGCGTTGTTATTGTATTTTTTGGTGATTAATGGCTGGAAAATAGGTTATAGTTCTATGTTTTTTTGCTTAAAGGATTTGAGCCTGTACTGTAATCCTTAACCAAACAACCCCTATGTGTTTTGGACTTCCATAATAATGATTTCCTTGAATGTCAACAGCAATTTCGGTCTAATTGCACCAAATAGTGTTCCCTCTCACTATAGGGAACGTCAAAGACTTTTTCTTTAGAATCAAAACTCCGAAAATCTCTCTCCCCCCCCCCCCCCCATTTGATTTTAAGCGTTGTTATTGTATTTTTTGGTGATTAATGGCTGGAAAATAGGTTATAGTTCTATGTTTTTTTGCTTAAAGGATTTGAGCCTGTACTGTAATCCTTAACCAAACAACCCCTATGTGTTTTGGACTTCCATAATAATGATTTCCTTGAATGTCAACAGCAATTTCGGTCTAATTGCACCAAATAGTGTTCCCTCTCACTATAGGGAACGTCAAAGACTTTTTCTTTAGAATCAAAACTCCGAAAATCTCTCTCCCCCCCCCCCCCCAAAAAAAAAACCCACCCCCTTCTCTGAATTAGAAACACTGCCTTCACATGCAGGTCCAGCTCGGGAGAAGCAAAAGTTGATGCACATTAAAAAATGAAGACAGCCAACGAATATTTGTCCAAGTCTTCTGTAAACAGTGGCAGCGAACCTGAAGAGGAAGATCCTGAAGAAGAGGAAGATCCCGAAGAAGAAGATCCTGAAGAAGAAGAAGATCCTGAAGAGGAAGATCCTGAAGAAGAAGAAGAAGTGGAAGAGGCAGAATCTGAAAATGAAGATGAATCTAGTGGAGTCTCCATTCTTGACAAAGAAGACCCTTCCAAACAACAAGGGCAGTTTGGAGATTGCGGGGAACAAAAGCAAAGTACATGCGACCCACAGCCTAAAAAATACGAGGAAAAAGGGCATTTGGGGGTTTCTGAAAAACAAAGGCGTAGTAGATGGGATACGCAGCCTGAAGAAGAGAAGGAAACTACCACCAAGAAGAGGAAAAGCAGGTGGGATGAAAATGGTGATCCTCAGTTGGAATTGCTAAATTCAATTCAGCTGCCGGATTTCATGAAAAATTTGATGGAAAGCGAGTTGGATCCGAAAATCGAGAGGTTGAAAAAAAAATTTTGGGATATAAACAGCAAACTTCAAAGATCGGGACTTCAGGAGAATAGGATCAAGGAAAAAAGACTAATGGAAGAACGTCAGCGCATACTCGCGAAGCTGATGAAAGCCAACCGCACCCTTCAAAAATCGGAAAAGTTTTTAAAGAAAGTTTTCATCCCAGTCAAAGAGTACCCAAATTACAACTTTGTCGGTCTCATAATTGGGCCGAATGGAAACACCCAAAAGAGAATGGAGAAAGAAACGGGCACTAAGATTCTACTGAGGGGTAAAGGCTCTGGTAAACCAAAAAAACCACATGAATGGTCGGATGATGAAGATTTGCATGTTCTTGTGGAGGCCGATAATCGAAATTCATTGGATTTGGCCGTTGCAATGGTCGAAAAATTGCTTGTTCCAGTCGAAGATGGAATGAATGAGCACAAAAGAGCTCAACTGGAGGAGCTCGCGAAAATTAAGGGGGCATTGCCATACAGAATTGATGATCCAACGTGTCATATTTGTAAGGAGCATGGCCACACGCATCATTTTTGCCCTTTGGGAAAGTCTAGTTTTGAACCAATCTCTTGCAATACTTGTGGAAGCCTCAGCCATTTGAAGGTGGATTGTCCTTTGGCTATAGAGGCAAAGAGTAAAACCAAAAAAGACGTGAATGAAGCGAATCTCTATGTCGGGAACCTTCCACAATCGATGGATGATAACCGTTTGAAGGAGCTTTTCTCTCCGTTTGGTAGGATTTGGAAAGCAACTGTTATTCATGACCGAGGTAGTGGTGTGAGTAAAGGGTATGGTTTTGTGAACTTTGAGAGCCCATTGGATGCAGCAGCGGCAGTAACTCACATGAATGGGTACCAAATAGAAGGAAATAAGTTGGTGGTGAGGGTGGCTGGCCGACCGGTGCCACCACCACCGCCACCAATTGCTGCCACAGCTCAGCTGCCATTATACCCTGGGCCGCCACAAGTTCCTGGATATGGGTTGGGATTCGGATTGGGATTGTTGTCTTCTTCTTCTTCGATGTACTTGGGGCAAAACCAGAACCCATTTGTTGTTTCTATTTACCCATTATCTAACCAAACTTCGTTCTCTGTTCCTGGTTCAATCCCGAATTTTCCTGGCGATCCGGATTATCCTGGTTCGAGTTTCTTGTGATAATTCATTTTTATCTTGAAAAGTTGATGTAGAGTTGGTCTCATGCAAGGAATTGTTAAGCGAACAAGGGGAGATTCTGTTCATGATACCTAATTCAGAGGTCTTTAAAGATTTTCACTAAATGTTTATGTTAATCAGGGGGGTTTCAGAAATGTAATTGTGACCCATGGGGGTTAATTTTGAGATGGAATATTAAAAAATTTGGTCCCCATTTTGAAAAATACTAGAAAAAATATTAAAATATTAAAAAGTAGTTCCTATTGAAAGATTTGTAGAAGGTTAAGTCACTTTTTTGCAATTGCACCCGCTGAAAATTTTATGGCGTTGCACATTGCTCATTAGTTTCATATTTTTTTTTTGTCCTTTGACGTTGTTTCTGAAGAACCATTTTTTTGGTAAAAAAAAATAAAAAATATCTGACAACGGTCAAATTTCTCAGCGTCCATGTCAGTCAAAACTAGTTCATTCATATCTTCAGTTGAGGATTCCATAATCTTTAGATCAACTCCTCCGGCAGCTCCTTTTCTAGCCAGAAAATCCTTACATTTGTTACTTTCTCTAGTAGCGAATTGAAGAACATAGAAAGTTTTTACAATCCTCAATCCATTGCTTCAGATTATGTGTTTCTAGGTAATCTCCATGAATGAGTGACACTACTTCCATGGAATTAGATTTCACCACCACTCTTGGAAGGTCTCTACTTGATGCAATACGTATACTTGTATGAAGGCTTAGTGTTTCTGCCTCAAAGTGTTGTACCCCCTTGAAGTTGGTTGTAATACCCTACAATCCGGACTCCAAGATTATCACGAACTAGACCACCAATCCCTCCTCTGCTTGAATTTCACGTAGTGCTCCCATCAATATTCAGTTTATAAAAACTTGCAATAAGAAATCTCCAATTCAGTTTATAAAAACTTGCAATAAGAAATCTTCAATGAGTAAATTTTGAAACAAACCTTGGAGGGTAATTTTGGTAGAAAGTTTCCATTAGCTTTCAACCAAAATGTGAAATTTTGGAGATTGTAGCAGAGGTATCAGTCTCAACTCCCTCTATTACTTCTCGGTTTCTATCTTTCTAGACCTCCCAAATGATTGCAGAAAATAAAAAAGAAGAGGAGATATAAGTGTTAGAAGTACTCCCTTGAATATGTTTTTTGATCCAACGATTCAAGTTGAGATCCAAATCTAGGTTTTCGCCAAATTTATCCACAAAGCATTACTAGATTTTGGTTGCTTTTGGACACTTTCTCAAAGCATGATTAGCTATTTCAGTTTCACATGAACATATCTGACAAATACTAGAGATATTGTTATTTCTAATGGCTCGAAATTAGCAACAATTTTCCCATGCAAGGTAACCAAAGCAAATATTTGAGGTTTTGAGGGAGTTTAGGCTTCCAGATCCAATACCAATTTGATTTAGTCATCACCTTATCAGCGGGTTCCATGAGATTATAAGTAAATTTACTTGAAAATTTTCCTTAATTTTTTGGATGCCAAATAACACAATATTAGTATTAGGATATGGAGGTTTACTCCTCGGAATGACCTCTTTTTGTATATAACTTATATATATCAAGGTACTCTCACTTGTGTTTTTTTTTTTTTTTTTAATTTTTATGGAAAATTTTATTTAATAAATATATGATATTTTTTAACAAATTTGTCCTTAATTTGTTTTGCGATAGTAAACATTCACTATCACAGAAAACATTCACCACCACCACAACAAAAATCACCAATAAAATCACTATCGACTAGCATTGTAGACATTCATTACCGTTGCCACCACAACACCGCCGCTGCCACAAAAAAAATCACCACCACCACGATTATCGCCTACCACCAATATTATCACAACAAATATTCACCACCACAATAACCATTTATCACCATCACGAACATTCACCACCACAATTGTAACGACCTGGTTTCTCAGGGCCGTCACTCGGTTTCTCCTTTTCTATAGAGAAGTAAAAGTAAAAGAGAAACCACTCTACCACCACTCTTCTGTTGCGCCACTATCATAAAATAATAATATATTTTATCAACCCAAAATTTAATGAATACACATATAACCAACTATTTCGTAACAAAACTACAAAGTGAAACCTTTCGATATTAACATCTGTGTTGATCCTAAGATTTTGATGGACAATTAAATGTTGATGTTTTTGGTGGAATTAACGCGTTTATTGAGTGTTTCAACGTAAAAGTTCTACTGTTGATGTTATCATGAAGATATTATTAAAGATGCTAAGGATGTTGATAGGTTGAAATAACCTATCTACTTCTAAACCAGATTTGGTAGTTTTCAAGTGTTTTAGTTGTATTTAATTACTTTTTAGTTTGTTTTTATGTAATTCAGGTGTAGGGATGCAAACAAGCGGCAAACGAGCGAAAACGGTGGGAAAATGGTGAAAAAATGATGAAGAAATAAGTTTTCAAGATCACAAGAGCCATTGCTGCGGCGGTGAGAAATGCAGAGAGTGTTAAAAATGAGCAAGGCCCATTGCCTAGGCGGTGGAATTTCCGCCTAGGTGGTGAAAGGGCAGAAGGTTTGGAGCCAGTCCCACTGCCGTAGTCGTGATCCTATTGTCGCGGTTGTGGGCTCTGCACAACAAAATAAATATTTTGAGATATTTTGAAATCTTGTGCCTATTAATATCTATTCTCCCCATTCCCTTAAGAACTCTTGGATGCTTGGAGACCCCTTACACCTTAGATAATTTAGGAGTAGATTAGATTAGTTTTAGGAAGTGATTTTGGCCAATTCTTAAAGAGCTAAAAGAGGAAGTTCATCAATGGAGAAGAGGAAGCTCGGGATGATCGTTCTTTGGCGAAAGTGGACCACTCCACTTTAAGATTTGATATTTCTTTCCTTGTTTCTATCTTTGTACTTAATGATTTATTGTAAATGATGATTTTCTCTTGGTTTAATGTTTCAATGACCAAGATCATGTTAGATTAGATAAATATTAGTTAGGGATCGATGTAGTTGTGTAAATACTCGTTTGGCTTAATATATGTTTCTTTAACAGTTGTTTGCTTTTAAATCCGATTGTGTTTATCATTTTATGACAAATTCAATATGCCTATTAAGGTATTAGGGTTGGATTTGAGAATCTAGGGTTTGACACTCGGAAGAGGTAACCCTGGATTCGGACTAGGGTAAATACATCGTTACGATCTAACGACCTAGGAGGGAGTTAGTTAGTGTGCAATCGATGACATTGGGTTAAGACTCATGCGGCCTAGATTCATTAAGACATTGAGGGGTATTTCGGCGTTGACACGAAGTCACGTATTCCTCCGTCTTACACTCGGAAGAGGTGGCGGAGGAGTTTACGAACCGAGATTGTCGGATACCATAAATTCCGTTATTGTTAACTAAAATGAAATCAGGTTTGGAGCCAGTCCCACTGCCGTAGCCGTGATCCAATCGCCGCGGCCGTGATCCTATCGCCGCAGCCGTGAAAGATCGGAATATAACCAACTTATCCCACCGCCACGACCGTGATCCCATCGCCGCGACCGTGGGCTCTGCACAACAAAATAGATATTTTGAGATATTTTAAAACCTTGTGCCTATTAATACCTATTCTCCCCACTCCTTACACCTTAGATAATTTAGGAGTAGATTAGATTAGTTTTAGGAAGTGATTTTGGCCAATTCTTAAAGAGCTAAAAGAGAAAGTTCATTAATGGAGAAGAGGAAGCTCGGGATGATCGTTCTTTGGCGAAACTGGACCACTCCACTTTAAGATTTGATATTTATTTCCTTGTTTATATCTTTGTAATTAATGATTTATTGTAAATGATGATTTTATGTTGGTTTAATGTTTCAATGGCCAAGATCATGTTAGATTAGATAAATATTAGTTAGAGATCGATGTATTTGTGTAAATACTTGTTTGGTTTAATATATGTTTCTTTAACGGTTGTTTGATTTTAAATCCGATTGTGTTTATCATTTTATGACAACTTCAATATGCTTGTTAAGGTATTAGGGTTGGATTTGAGAATCTAGGATTTGACACTCGGAAGAGGTAACCCTGGATTCGGACTTAGGTAAATACATCGTTACGATCTAACGACTCGGGAGGGCGTTAGTTAGTGTGCAATTGATGACGTTGGGTCAAGACTCACGTGGCTTAGAGTCGTTAAGACATTGAGGGGGATTTCGGCGTTGACGCAAAGTTGCGTATTCCCCTGTCTTATACTCGGAAGAGGTGGCGGAGGAGTTTACGAACCGAGATTGTCGGAAACCATAAATTCCGTTATTGTTAACTAAAACGAAATCAAACATGTATTAAGTGAACGAAATCAATCCCTAGTTAATCAACTTAGTTAGGATTAAGCCACTAATTGTAGTTTATCTTAGTGTTAATTAGTTTAATTTTAAATCACTTCTTTAACCGTCTGGATAATAGGAGACTATGTCAAGTGCGGTATTTAATTATTCAACCCGTCCCTGTGGGAACGATATCCGATTTTTAAAGATCCACTATATTGAAACTGGACCTCGTGCACTTGTGAGTAGTTAATATGCGAGCGATTAAATCCTCGTCGTACAGATACTGAGAGACAATCAAAGAGTTGGACATTAAGAGACTCCTGAAGAATCTAAGTGAAAATAACTCAAACTAGTTTTTACTCTTAATGTATCCAGATTAGGATCACACACGACACAAAAATGAATTTATATTTATGTTTATTTTTAATAGGGTTATAATCAGTTAACACATTTGCTCCAACGTGAAATTGAAGAAGAAATATTAACCTAAGACAGATTAGTGTTTAAAATTGAATAATAGTGTTAATTAAGTTAACTAAGAAAAGAAATTAGTAAAGGGTCGAAAACGTCAAAGATTGAAGTTGAAATATAATTGAGAAAGGGAAATCCAACACTGATCGGTCAACCAATAGGAAGTGGCTGAAAATTGGAGAAGTCTCTGAATCGATCGGTCAACCGATAACTGAGATGTGAACTCTCTGAATTGATCGATCGACCGACCATGGTCGAAAAATGGCTTGGGGAGCATCCTGAATGAATCGATCAATCGAATCATTAAGGATCGATCGACCGACTGGAAAATAGGTTTGGCTTGGGTTACAACCTAAATCGATCGGTCGACTAATAGGGTTTGGTCGGTCAACCGACTGTGTTGTTTCAGGTTTGAAAGATTTCGTGGATTTGATCTAAAAGTAGCCGTTAACTAGCCGTTTTTGGGTTTTTTTTTGGAGATGTCTTAGGGATTTTAACTTATAATAGATATATCATCCTTATTTGATTATCCCTATAGATATAACACACTTATGTTAAGTGTTTCTCAACTTGGTCTATTTAATACTTTCTATCTTATCGATTTAGATTGAGAAATATTTGCGGGACCTAATTAAGAGATTTAAAAGTTATAATTAAGTGTTTTGAATCAGGATTGAGTCATATTAATATATGGGGTCTATATGAGCAATTAAATATCATATCTTATGAGAACTAACTGTTAGAGGACTTGTTTCAAATATATTTAAATAGATCTGCGTTTTTCACTTGTGAGATATCCCAATATATCATTCTATCAAGAGTTATTGAGTTCCTGAGCTTTCTGAGAGTCATTATTCTAAAATTATACTGCGAGTGTATTGTGAGATTATCTTTGAGAAAAGTTCTTGAGAAGGTGTGCTGAAATGTTTTGCTGTCATTGATCTAAAGTCTTATTGCGATTCAATTTTCATTTTTTCGGTGATATCCTTGTGAGATCGTTCTAAGATTTTACTTTTAATTGTTATTTGATATCATTATTGATTGCTTGGATTTTTTGATCATTGAGAAATCGTTTTCTGAACTTTAAATTGCATACAAATATTTTAAAATGATTTTTGGTGAAAAACTGATTACGTGTTCAATTATTTGCTACCCACTTATTTTATAATCAGATTTTGAATTTCTCACGTAAAATTCTATCACTAGTAAATTTGAGACATTTATTGAGTTTAAATTAATTTGAGGTGGTAGAAGCTCCGAGTGAGAAAAGACTTTTTAATTTATTGTAATTGGTAAGTTGTGTGCGAATTAGATATTGTTGGGAATATCTATTTAGGAGTAGTTTGGTTTCAATCTCTTTCGGTAAAGAGATTGGGGTTTGATCTTTACCTAAGGTATAAAAATATTAGGTTACTATTTTCCGTAAAAAGAGATAGGTGTTAATGTTCCTGAATAGAATTAGTTTGTGCGATTTGTAACGGTTCCATCCTTACTAGCGAAAATGATATTTGAAGTGTTTTTTTGTGAGGTTTGGTTCTTAACCTAAGTATAAAATAATTAGGTTAATCTTTAGTCTGTTAAAAAGATAGAGACTTCCTTAACCTCTGAAAAAAGAATTGTAAATGCTGATTCTGAACCTGTGAAAAGAATCATTGTGTAAATATTTGGTTTCTACCTGGTTAAATGAATCTTTATGGTTTAGTGGGTGCGACTCTCTGTGGGGATCGAAGGACTGGATTAGCCGAGAGTAACTTGGTGAACCAATATATATCGTGATGTGCTGCATTTTTACTTTATTTATTTTTTGTTGTTTGAGTGTGCACCTAGAGCGTATTACACTTATCTACTGCTATATAAAGAAATAATAATTAATTTAGGATTAAATTACTTGTTTGAATTTAAGTGTTGAAAAGATAATTATTTATTTTAATTTTATAACTACCAATTTACCCCCCTCTTGGGTAGATCATTGGGCTAACAATTGGTATCAGAGCTGGTTTTAGCTCGTTAGGTTTAACATCCTAGCTAAACCGGTCACGTGCACATACCATGGATGATATTTTTTGTGTATCCTCTTTTGATGGTGATAGATCTCTATATGAGAATGTGATATATGATTCTTGTGGTATTAGTAGTAGTGATAGAGATGATGATAATGAAAATGTCCATATTGTCATGAAAAAATTACTTTATTTCACACTACTTTTTGTTAAAGAGAGTTTGAGTTTAAAACGAAAAATTGACTCTTTAGAAAATAGAGGAAAAAGTGTTCGAAAATCTAAAGTGCATTTGGATGATTATTGTGGTACAAAAGAATTTTCAGACGTTATTTTTGAAATTAATAATTTGCTCTCTAAAGTAGATTTTCTTGAAAATGAAAACAGAGTTTTAAAAAATAATTTTGACATGATTTCCTGAAAAATGTTAGATCTTGATTCAAAAATCGATTTACTTAAGAATTTTTTTGAAAAATCAAAATCCAACCTCAAGTCTGTTTCGAGAGTTTTTAAAAATGATTTTTCTAGGCAAAGTGGATATATTTCATCGTCTCATCCTTTATCAAAAGCCAGTGATAGTTATGTTTTTATTGTTAGAAATGATTCATACTTTACATCTCGTGCTTTCTATGATAATCAATTAGATTTGAGATGTTATTATTGCAATAGGGTTGAGCATTTTAAAGTATCATGTCTGTTCATGAACCCTAAGTTTATATCTAACAAGAATGGATTCAAAATAAAATGGATATCGAAGAGAGCTATTGAAATGTCTTATGCAGAGTTACATAACGTCGGAAGTGGACATGAATGAACGAACAAAGAGGTTATATCAAAGTTAAGACAGGAAGTCACCAAGGATCCACTAGCGATGCGTGCAAAGCGAAAATATTTACCAAATCCAAGATGTGAAGTTGCAAAGAAGCCACAAAAGACATGTGCAAAGAGAAAAGATGTACCAAAGCCAAGATATGATATCATCAGGAAGCCACAAGTGATACATGCAAAAGGAATCATCAATGAATCAAATGACAATAATCAGATGCAGAGAATATACGGACAAGCCAAGAAGAGTTGTGTACTCAAATCAATCATCGGTACAAATGAGGTAAAGAGTAAAGTTGTCCCAAAAGATATAAAATGTATTCCTAACCCCTCGCAGTTTAAATTTATTAAATTTGTTAAACAAGGAGGTGTCTAACTTGCCAAATAGGTAAGTTGATATTGGTATCTAAGACTTATACTAAATGATTTACTTATTTGTTATCTTAAAAACATTGCATGATGACTCTGGGAATCATATTTAGTTAAGAGGTATTAACATGTTTTTATGTTATTATATCAAGTAGTGATTATGTGTTTGATTGTAAAACTTGTCAGGTGAATTAGAAAATGAATCAAGTGTTTGTGATCTCACTAAGTATTATAAATGACTTGTTGCATTTTAGTAAGATTATTTGTATAATGTGTTGTCATTCATGTTATTTACTTTTATACAAATAAGTTGAATTGAGTTAATTTTTTATGCATCTTGATTTATTAAAATGCATGATAGTGTATAATGATTTATTTGATTTGGATTGATAATGCTATAGACACGGTATTTTGATCGCCCCGCAAAAATTTTATGTTTTATTTTTAGTTGACGCTGTATTGTTTAACTTTGTTTTTATTTATTTTATTTCCAAAATACAATATATATATAAAGAAAAATGGAAGAAAATTGAGACAAAATAAAGGAAGTAAAATTGAAAGAATGAGAAAAAGGGGATTGAATGTGAATAAGAGGAAAGAGAGAAAAAGGGCGTGGGGCCCCTTTGGGTCCAAACCGTGAGGTGAGAGATAGAGAATAGAAGAGAGAGATAGAGGAGAGAGGGCCGAGAGGGGAGAGAGAGAATGTGAGAGAGAGAAAGAGAATCATGTGCATCAGTGAGCCCCCTTGCTTTGTCAGCGTGTGTGTGAGAGAGAAAATTGGTGGGGCCCTTGCACATGTCATCCATGTATGTGTGTGCGAGAGAGAGAGAGAGAGAGAAAGTGTGCAATGGGCTTTCGCCACGTCATTCGAGAGAAAAGTCAAGGATCTTTGTGCCTTGTTCAGCTGCCATGTGTCAGCATGAGTGAGGCGGTGAAAGGGGTGCGTGATCTCACGTGCCCACAACCCTAGAACCCCATTTTTTGTTTTTTTTTTCTAATTTTACCCTTTCCCAGTCCAACTTGGAGTGGTTTTGGCGGCCAGACTTAGTTTTTAGGGTTTTCTCGTGTTTTTCACGTCCCATTATTTTCTATAAATATGACCCTTCTCCTCCCACCTTATTCATTCAAAAATTGAGAGAAAAAACCCTTAGAGAGTGATTCTCATCGTAAACCCTTTCGGGAAGCTGTCTATGCGAGAGAAAAGCCCGAGCATCAGGATTCTTGGCCTAGAACAAGTATGTTTTCTGATTATTAATTCTTTTTTTCAGTTTATTTTATTCTCTTCGCAATTTAAATTTCTGCAAGCTTTATTTTTTATTGTCCGATGACTCGATGAAAAATGCCAGGATAAGATTTCCCATTCTCGATTTGAATTTTTAAGCGTTTAGACGAGGACACCCGTATCTCGTTGTTTTTTTTTTTTTTTTAATTCTTTTTATTTTCTGCATTTTATTTTATTTTATTATAATAAAGAGGAAAAACTAAAAAAATAAGTCGTTCAATGATCCGATAAAAACGCCGAAGTGTGTTTCTCGTGCTTAAACTTAACTCCGAGCGTTAGGTGAAGGATGTTTTATTATTCATTTTGCTGCATTTTTTATTTTATTTTTATTTTTATTTTTCTGCATTTTTTTTAATTTTAATTTTAATTTTATTTTTCTTATCAAAATCCTAAAAAATAAAAAAAATAAAAAAAAAATAATAAAATTTTTTATTGGTAGGAATTAATCCTTACGAATCTTAAGTTGAATCCAACGATTCGATAAATCGTGAGAGAGTTTTCTGTGGCCTCGTTTCCAGTCCCCAACTTGAGTGGAATTTAGAAACGAATGATTTTGGAAAATCTCTTCCCTCGGTAGATTTTTTGTGGGATTTCGTTTAAGTTTCAGAAAGATTAATTTCAACTAAATTGTTTTCGCGAACCCCTCTCGATTATCATATTTATAGAATTTGAGGGAATTTCAAATCGAGACTTCTTTAAATTAATCGGGCAAACTCAAAGTAGATTTTTTTTTGCATCCACTTAGCATGTTTATTTCTTGCATTATTTAAACGGCATGTTTAATACACTTTCATCACTCACACATTTTTTTGCACATAGTTTTTTTTTTTAATTTCATAAATCCATGTTACTTTTTAATATCTAGTCACAGCACGTGCACCACTTACGTTTTTTGTTATAATTAAATATTGTCATATATAATTAGGTTAATTCACGTAATATTTATATCAGTTTGCATTGACATATTTAAATTAAATCCTTTAGTTCTTTTTTGGTCATTTTTGCATATAAAATTTTAGTTTTTGCATTTATATTTTCATATTTATTCACTTATTTTGGTTTATCCATTTAAAGTAAATAAGTCTTTAGGAAACATATATGAATACCCACCGGGGACCATCCTTATAGAATCTTTAATATTTGATAAGAGTTTATACCAGGGGGAACATTTCAAAAAATCCAAAAACTTGTTCCACCTTATTTGTGAAAATACCAAAAAGACTTTTTAAGAAGGGAATGATTTCAAAATAAAATAAAACACTCGGACTAAGCTAATTGGACTTAATTGGACATAAGGTACCATTTTCGGATGGGCGTCTTGGGGTGCCTAACACCTTCCCTGAGTGTAACCGACCCCCAAACCTTTAAATAAATCTTTGGTTTGACCGTATTTTTTGGATTCAAATTTTTACTTACGTCTTTTAAATTATTTTCTAAAAATTTGGTGACCTAACATACCATTTAAACTCAATGTTAGGTGGCGACTCTTTATTTTTTAACGGCCTAAGTATATTTTTTGAGAAAATCGGCACTTTAAAAACCCCTATCTCCTTAAGCTTATTTATTATTTAATATTCTTTTCATTTTGAAAATACGGAGCGCGTCAAATGCTTTGATTATATGCTTACGAGGAATTCCATTGTTAGCAAAATACTGTTTTATTGATGATATATGTATTGCATGATAATCAGAAAAGCTTACATATTTTTATGTGATATTTTTATATTATGTTATATGAGATCCTCTAAAAATCATGTTTAAAAATATGCGAAACATCTTGTATCAATCCTTGACTCGTTTATCATTAAGTTATTTGTTAATTTGCATGATCTTTGAATATATAGCATGATACCGTCGCACATGGATATCATTATAAGCATTAGGTGTCTAACTTTCATCTAATGTCTCCTATTTTTAATGATTGTTATTCTTAAAGGGAGCTAAAATTTTATGAGATAAATATGCACTTATCCGTGTTTATGCATGCACTAGATTTATATTGATAAATTATCATTGAGATATGCTTCCTATCCTAGTGAGTTAAAGATGATATTGTTCTTGATATTATCTAAAAGGAAGACAATATTTGGTATCGTGAGTAAGGCATGTGGACTTAACTGAAATTATATGATTGCATGCCATATTGTTGAAATATTTTGATTGACTCAGTTTTTTTTTTTCTAAGCATAAATCGACTTGGTTACTATTAAATATGGGGAGAAGTTTTTTTTTTGAGGGGGTAATATCATATCATGCTTAAATTGAAAAATGGGTCTAAGTAACATATCGCTATTTATTAAGTAAACTGGTTCTGATATCCTATTAGTACAAATATATGTTGATGATATTATTTTTGGATTTACTAATGAGGATTTTTGCCAAGAGTTTACCAAGATAATGCAGATTAAAGTTGAAATGAGTATGATGGGAGGGTTGAATTTCTTCATTGGGTTGTAAATCAAGCAAACCAAAGAAGGGATCTTCATAAATCAAGCTAAATACACCAAGGAGTTGCTAAAGAAATACGGTTGGATGATGCTAAAGTGTACAAAACTCCCATGGCAACAAGTACAAAGATAGACAAAGACGATACAGGCAAAAATGTAAATGAAAAATTGTATCGAAGTATGATGGGTAGTCTATTGTATTTAACTACTAATAGACCTGACATTATGTATAACGTTTGTTTATGTGCTAGACTTTAGTTTTGTCCTAAAGAATCACACTTGACTGTAGTAAAGCGAATCTTGCGATATTTAAAAGGGACGATTGACCTAGAATTATGGTATCTTAGAGGAAGTGATTTCTAGTTAATAAGTCTCTCATACGTTGATTTTGCCGATTGCAAAATCGAGCGAAAAAGAGCACAAGTGGGTCATGTCATTTTCTAGGACATGCCTTGATTTCTTGGTCTAACAAGAAATAAAATTCGATAGCCTTATCCACTACTGAGGCTGAATACATAGCAGTTGGTAACTGTTGTGCCTATTCTATATATTAAGCAATAGTTGAATAATTTTGGAATACGTATGGAGGAAGTCTTGATTTATTGCGATAATAAAAGTGCTATTTGCTTTAGTAAGAATCCTACATAACACTCACGAACTAAGCACATAAAGATTAAATATTATTTTATTCTTGATTATATACAGAAAATGGACGTGACTATTGAGTATATTGATACCTCTGATCAGCTTGCCGACATTTTTACCAAACCTTTAGTGGAAGATCAGTTTGTGAAAATCATCCGAGGTTTAGGTATGGCTAGGCATAATAACAATTTACCTAGAGTAGTGATGTTTTTGGTTCACCTTCCCCACTTTTTGAGATGACAAAGGGGAAGACAAGAAATTGATGTTTATTGAAAATCTTTATTGAATTGATTGTTAAAAAGAGGAAGATTTAAAGAGGAAACTATAATTGAGCTTTAAACGAGTTAGTTAATACTTAGGATTTGTTCGTCTAAGCATTGCACTGATATAGGGGGAGTTTATTGATCATATTTTGTGCTTCGTTGAATATCTGATATGTTTTTAATTTATTGTTCATTGATTGTGCTTTAACGAGTTAAAAAAATCCGTCCTCGGATTTAGGAGGAGTGTGGTTACATTATTGTTTTGAAGAAAATATCAAAATTAATTGTCATCATAAAAAAGGGGGAGATTATTGATTCTAAGATTTTGATGGACAATTAAGTATTGATATTTTTGGTGGAACTAACGAGTTTATTGAGTATTTCAATGTTAAAGTTCTACTGTTGATGTTATCATGAAGATATTATTAAAGATGCTAAGGATGTTGAGAGACAATCAAAGAGTTGGACATTAAGAGACTGAAAATCCTGAAAAATACACAAACTAATTTTTACTCTTAATGTATCCCAATTAGGACTATACACAACACAAAAATAAATTTATATTTATGTGTGTTTTTGATAGGGCTCTAATTAGTTAACATATTTGCTCCAATGTGAAATTAAAGAAAAAATATTGACCTAAGAAAGATTAGTGTTTAAAATTGAATAATAGTGTTAATTAAGTTAACCGAGAAAAGAAATCGGTTAAAGGGTCAAAAATCTCGAAGATTGGAGTTGAAATATGATTGAAAAAGAGAGATCCAACACTGACCGGTCAACCAACGGGAAGTGGTTGAGAATTGGAGAAGTCTCTAAATCGATTGGTCAATCGATTGAGAAAGATCGGTTAACCAATGACTGAGATGTGAACTCTCTGAATCGATCGGTCAACCGACCATCGATGATTGGTTGACTGACCATGGCCAAAAAATGGCTTAGGGAACATCCTGAATCAGTCAGTCAACGGATACATGGAGGATTGGTTGACCAACTGGGGAATAAGTTTGGCTTGGGTTAACCTCTGAATCGATCGGTCGACTGATGGGGTTTGGTCGGTCAACCGACTGTGCTATTTCAGGTTTGGAGGATTTCGTGGATTTGATTTAAAAATAGCCGTTAACTAGCCGTTTTTGGCTTTTTTTTTGGAGTTTTCTTAGGGATTTGAACTTATAATAGATATATCATCCTTATTTGATTATCTCTATAGATATGGTACACTTATTTTACGTGTTTCTCAAATTGGTCTATTTAATACTTTCTATTTTATCGATTTGAGATTGGAAAATATTTGCGGGACCTAATTGAGAGATTTAAAAGCTATAATTAAGTGTTTTGAATTAAGATTGAGTCATGTTGATATATGAGGTCTATATGAGCATTTAAATATCATATCTTGTGGGAACTTACTGTTAGAGGGCTTGTTTCAAATCTATTTAAATAAACCTGCGTTTTTCACTTGTGAGATATCCCAATATATCATTCCATCAACAACTATTCAGTTTCTGAGCTTTCTGAGAGTCATTATTTCGAAATTATACTGTGAGTGTATTGTGAGATTATTTTTGAGAAAAGTTCTTGAGAAAGTGTGCTGAAATGTTTTCCTGTCATTGATCTAAAGTCTTACTACGATTCAGTTTTTATTTTTTTGGTATCCTTGTGAGATCGTTCCAAACTTTTACTTTTAATTGTTATTTGATATCAATATTGATTGCTTGGATTTTTTTACCCTTGAGAAATCGTTTTCTGAACTTTAAATTGCATAAAAATATTTTAAAACGATTTTTGGTGAAAACCTGATTACGTGCTCAATTATGTGCTACCTACCCACTTATTTTATAATCAGATTTTGAATTTCTCACGTAAAATTCTATCATTAGTAAATTCGAGACATTTATTGAGTTTAAATTAATTTGAAGTGGTAGAAGTTCCGAGTGAGAAAAAACTTATTAATTTATTGTAATTGGTGAGTTGTGTGCGAATTAAATATTGTTGGGAATATATATTCAGGGGTAGTTTGGTTTCAATCTCTTTCGGTAAAAAGATTGAGATTTAATATTTATCTAAGGTATAAAAATGTTAGGTTACCTTTTTCCGTGAAAAGAGATAGGTGTTAATTCTTCCTGAACAAAATTAGTTTGTGTGATTTAGTTTGTGTGATTTGTAATGGTTCCATCCTTACCGGTGAAAATGATACTTGGAGTATTTTTTTGTGAGGTTCGATTCTTTGCCTAAATATAAAAGAATTAAGTTAATCTTTACTCTGTTAAAAAGATAGAGGATATTCCTTAACCTGTGAAAAAGGAATTGTAAAGGCTGATTCTGAACCTGTGAAAAGAATCATTGTGTAAATGTTTGGTTCCTACCTGGTTAAAAGAATCTTAGTGGTTTAGTGGGTCCAACTCTTTGTGGGACTTGGAAGACTGGATTAGTTTAGAGTAGCTTGGTGAACTAGTATACATCGTGGTGTGCTGTATTTTTACTTTATTTATTTTTTGTTATTTGGGTGTGCACCTAGAGTTTATTACACTTATCTGCTACTATATAAAGAAATAATAATTAATTTTGGATTAAATTAATTGTTTGAATTTAAGTGTTGAAAAGATAATTATTTGTTTTAATTTTATAACTACTCAATTCACCCCCTCTTGGGTATATCACTAGCCCAACAACCTGCCCTGACTGTCTCAAACTGTCACATCACTCTTTGACTCTATTTAACGCCAGTTGTGAACCCGTCTTTAACTGGATTATCTGAGACAAAATATTTTATTAGTGTACCGTCTTCATAATATAAAAATAATTCATGGATCAAGTATATTTACCAAACATCACTTTTCAAAATATATTATAAAGATAACCACACATTGAGTCGAAATAAAATTCCACATTTATCGTCACAATAAAACAAATACATTTAAATTAACCAATCAGATTATAATAGTACCGTAACTTGTACAACTGTGTAATCTAAAATTGCCATAGTGTTAGGGCCATTTAATATCTCTAATAGTAGGAGTCAATACGTGGTATAAACCATCATATGATGATGATAATCATCATCGTCAACAACAACAACAAATATCAACCACCTGTAGGACTTACCCTCTTGTCAGGTCACAATACAATGTCTTATAAGACATGCCCTCCTGTTAGGACCAACAACATCCCATAGGACATGCCCCCATTCGGGATCACACTATGACATAGTCGGATAATAAAAATCACTTTCTAAACTTAAAAATTTACTTGATCCGCATAACATTATAAAATAATTTATTTTAATAGATCATTTCTTTTCATATTTTAGTACGAAAATATAATTTAACAATTTACAAAGAAGATAGTACACTCAGCTCGAAAATTATGCTTCTTTTCATACTACTGTCATAATCCTTACGGGGTCAGTCTCGCCTGTGGACCTTACAACGACAGAGTCTAAATTAAGAATTTATCTAAATAAGTCTAATATGTCATGTGATGTGTGATACTAAAAAGACAGTTTTTCCTATTCTCAATTTTTTTTTTTAATTATATAAAATTTATTAGACACCACATTTCTTACGTCAATATTAACTTTACTAAAATATTATAACGAAATATCATAAATTATTATTTTAATAATATTTACAACTTTTACTTTAAATTAAATTCTTCACAAATTGAATATATCTATCTAGAAATTTAATATATATATATATATATACATGCATACAAAAGGAGAGAAAAAATGCTTACCTGATTAACCGAAAGAAAGGAGTAAGAGAACCAAGAGAATGGAAAAAATCATGAGAAAGAGAGAAATTATAATTATATATAGTGAGAGAACTACTTATAATTTTTTTTTTGTTTGTTCAAGAAATTCCCAAGGCCTCAAACTTTAGCTTTGTCTTTTTTTTTTTTTTTTTTTTTTTTTTTTTTTTTTTAACTTTGTCAAATCCTTGATAAGGATGAGTTGATATTTTCTTGTAATGACACCTTAACCCTCTATGACAATTAATTACATATATAATTCTAATTTTTTTTTTATAGATATTTAATCACCCTAAAACTCTTAAAAGTAATTTTTAAATTTCATATTAATCCCTAATTTTTTTTAAAAAATAAATAAATTAAAATTAACACATTAATCTCTAACACTTTTAAATTGAGATTTTAAATAACATATTAGACCCTTAAAAATTTTAAAGTGAAATTTAAATAACACAATAAATCCTAATATTTTTTAGATATTCTAAAATGTAAATTAAATACATGCATATGCAAAATCGAGTCTTACAACAATCACCATCGATCACTGTAAAACATAATTGCCATAGCAACAAAAATTTCTATCACCATGACAAACGTTTATCACCATCGTCACAAGAACAAAATAGTCATACACATAAATCTCAGTGTCACAACCACATAATTATAACCTACACCGACAACCGCCACTGTCATCAAACCAAAATAAAATCACCCCATGACAAATAATAATAATAAAAAAAAGTAAATAATAAAATATTGTACTAAATCAAAAGCAAACAAGAATTTTGCTTCAAAAGAAATTAAAAAAAAAATTGCTTCAAAAGAAATAAAAGAAATCACAGTAAATTTTGTGATACCAAACAATTGAAAAAAAAAAAACGAGCAAAAAAACAAAAAAAAAAAAAAAAAATGCAAAAAAAGAAAAAAACCACAAAACGTAACAAAAGCAATATGACCAAAATTACAGCAACACTTGAAGCATATGATACAAACCGAAATCAATAGCAACCATGAGAAAAAAAAATCAAATGTGACGAAAATTAGATTTGAAAAAATAAATAAATTCTAGATTTAAAATTTCAAATCTTGAAAATCAGATCTGTTACGTCAGTCGGTGATGGTGACGATTGTCGTGTGGTGAAGACGTCAACGCAATGATGGCAACATAAGGGTGATGGGGCGATAGTGGTTGTCGCATAGTGGTGGAGCCTTAGGCACAGTAGTGGCAATGTAAGGTCAGTGGGGGTGGTGGTGGTCGTGGCGCGGTGATGGAGCCATGATAGAGTGAGTAAGAGGGGTGGTTGGGTTTGAAGGACCAATAAGTTCTTCAGTTTGAGAGATTTATTTTAATCAAGGTATTTTCGAAACAACAAAAATAAAAAAATTGGGTTTGTTTTTTTTTGTTTTGTTTTTTGTTTTTAAATAAAACGTATTTTCTTGAATTTACTTTTGGACTTAGGGTTCATTTTTATTTAATTCTTGAAGGTGGAATTCTTTCTATTTCTTTTTTTTCTTTTCTTTTTTTTTTTTGAAAAAAGAAGAAGAAGAAAGGAAGTGCATCAATTAAAAGCCAAAAAGGCACCAAACCGTCAACAAAAGTTGAATATAAATACACAAGTTCTACCAGAATTAGAGAATATCACTAGCTTAGAGATAGAAGTGAAAGAGTTTTTAGGACCCAAAATAACATCACAAAGAAGAAAGATTTGCCAAAACTCCTGGTATCAAAAAGAATTGGCGCCAATTTAAAATGCTTCTCAGTTCTCTTTACAACAACAATAACAACAAAGTTTTTGTTTCACTTATATAAAGATCGGTTACATGAATTCATTTACGTCATGGTGATCAATCAAGTGCCATCCACTCAGTCAAAAAAATATATAAGTTGCTATTCAAATTTGAACTCGGATTCTTAGTTCTTTTTGTTATTTAGAAAAAAAAATATAGAATAAACCAGTAGAGGTGATAATAACCATGAAACATAAATTAGAAGAGATGAACTATATAAACGTATAAAAATTATTATTGTTTAATTGAGGATAGGGATTTGGATTCTTCAAAAATAATTTTGGTATGTGTGTGTATTTTTAACTTAAAAAAGTTAATGAATTGACAAATATAGCAAAAATTTGCTCTATCACACTGCATGAGACTCCATTAATTGAACTTAATTGTTAAATTTTCTCAACTCTTCTTCTATGTAATGAATTTACTAATGAAATCACTATTCATTTCTCTTGTTTGATTTTCGTTATATATTAAACGAAATAAAATGGAAGAATATTTTTTTACATATTAATTTTGAGATCAAATTCATTCAATATATATATATATATATATATATATATATATATATATAATTTTTTTTAAAAAAAAATGGCTACAATATATGAGTAATAATATCCCATTCGAAAAATATTCAAAATTTATCAACTAAAATCGCTTTGTTCTTAAATTTATGTTTTTTCCTCAAATAGTTTTCTAAAAATAAAAACATATTTTTTGTTTTCAGACTTCCACCTCTATTTCCTATATAAATTTTTTGTTACCAAATTTTTGTTTATGTTTTAGGAATGGTGACATATTTTTTTATTTTTAAGTTTATGTTTTTTATTTCGGGAACACGAATTGATTTTTTCATTTTTATTTTTGTTTGAAATACAAATTTGTGAACAAGAAAATATTTTTTTAGGAAACTTGGAATCATAAACAGAAATTAGAGAAAAAAAACAAAACATGTTACCATTTAAAAAAAAATTGAGAACAAAAAACATCTATTTCTATTTCCAAAACAAAAACAAAATATTAAAAGAAATATTTATTTTCTTTTTCAAAATAAAAATATAATATTGAGAACAAAATATTTTATTTTTGATATCTAATGAATACTGATTTTTTTTATTTTTTATTCAAATTAATATAGGATTGAATTGATAAAATTAATTTATAGACAATATCGAAAGTTATTGTCAAATTGAGAATTACATGCTAAAATGAGATTAAATATTTTATGTGTAACACAAAACATATCCTACCATAAATTATGAAATCTAATTTCGACCCGTGAAATATGGAATCCAATTCCATCCATTTTAATTCTAATGAAATCAAACATTAATTCCATTAGATAATCAAATAAAGGAATAGAAATCGAAGGTGAAATTGCGATTCTATTCTATTCTCATTCCTTCCAACCAAATCCATAAGCCCATAAGAGATGAAGTCGTCGATAAGAGAAAGGAACGAAGAAATTCTAGGGAACCCAAGGAGTCGATGAAATTCCAATTCCACACAAATAGGAGGTTGCAAAGTGCAATTTATACTTCAGAGTTCATTGGAAGTGTGTTTCCATTCAATCGTGACTCAATCTTTCCCACAAGCCATGGAAGATATATGTGTTTGTGTGTGACAGACGGAGTACAATCATCCATGAGAGGAAAGATAGGCTCAAGACTTGATACCAGCGACTAGAGAAACCAAATATCAAAACAAACAATAATGTAGAACGAAGTAGCCGGTAGAAGAAAAATCTATTTATTCAATTTGACACAATATCATGGTCACAAGCAAATTTATCAACAAGCAAAGGGAACCGGAGCACAGAAAGAAATCCCTTACAATTTCATACAAATTGGCAAAACGGCCATTTGTCTAACCGCGAAATTCATTGACTGTTTTAACCAACAATAGCTGTATGAATCAGTATTCATTTTTCCCAAAATTCTTGCACCAGAGCTGCGATGGAATCGGATGAACTGGGTGATGTGGCCGTTGCTGCAAGAAGAAAAGTTACGACTTCAGCTGTATGTGGGGGAGAACAATTAAGACAAAATTAAACAAATTCAACTCAAATATCTTACTGCTCGTTTGGATAACGTATTTGAACGATAAATTTGATTTGGGAAAAGGGTTTTGTAAAAATACAATTAAAAACATCAAATAGAAAACATGACTTTTAGTGCGTGATAGTGTTTTGCACGTTTAATTTACCTGTATTCCAATAAATAAAACTGTGTATGAATACACTACAAAGCAGATAGGTATTGTTCTTCCAATTAATTTTCTATTCACTTTTATTTTTCAAACAATTCAAAGTTGCAACCAATGAGTATTACTACTATTACCCACTATAGATTAGATGGTATAGTCAGGATGACGAAGACAATAAATTCATCATAATAAGTGATTTCATTCAAGTTCAAGATGTTAAAGAGACGACGGGAGGGGGATAAACAGAGGGAACATCACCCAAAGAGATGATAACAGACTTTAACAATCACTGTATTAAGCTGAATACCGAAAATTACCAACATTTCATATACTAGGCTTATAACATAATACTGATGATGGTTATGGAATCAGGAACATATCAAATTTTTGGTAAACAATAATACTATGGAATACATGCACTAGATCTATCTCCCTCTCTCTATCTCACACACACACACACACAGAGAGAGAAGATCAATGTTAAATGTACTAAGGTATCAGTTTTGAGTATGGTCATACACTAAGGCCAGGCCCTGTATGGTTATTATTTCTATTCCTTGATTCATGTTCTTGCTTTTGGGATTGATGTACAGAAACGCGTTTGGTAAACACGTTTTTGTTCCGAAGATTTTTGGAGTAATTTGGGACTATTTTCTGAATTTCTTAAGAATGTCAAAAACAAAAAAAAAGTTGATTCCTAGTCACTCCCACAAAATTATTCCCACTACCATCCCCCGGACACCACCATCTGCCTGTTGGCCACCATACATTTAAAGAGAAAAAAAAAAAAAATGTTGCAACCAAACGTGTTTCTTGTTTCTGTTATCATAAATTAAAAGAAACAAAATCAGGAGAATGGTCGTTACCAAACACATTTCTATTAACGGAATACTCCAGCATGGAAACAAAATTCCTATCCCATCCCAGTTTATTAGAAGTAGAAATAAAAAAATAGAAAACACTAACCAAACGCCACCTAAATTGTCTTGACCTTCACCTAGTCTTTGAAGCAAAGAGCATAGATACAGGAAATTCATATTCCAGATTCCTACATATTTTTAAATCAATTTCTCCAGATAAAACTAGCATCCATGTATCATATAATATTCAAGATGAATGTTTCGCTGCTTTTGAAAAATGAAACAAACACGTGATATATGGAGAACAATGAGAATTATGGGAAACAAAGCCAACAACCTTCTCCAAGTATAAGAGTGGCATTTTGAAGAGTCTAACATAAACTAGATAAAAACTCAAAATTTTGATTGCTTCAGTAATAGCAAGACTAGCATATGAATTTCTTTCCGTATAGATCATATGATTTTCCTAACCAGTGAATACAGTAGAACCACAGTTTCCTCCATATGATCCAGCCATTGTTTATAGTCACTGAAGCAGGCTAAGGTATTACACACTTTTTGTTTTCTAAAGCAATGCATTTGGAAGCAGTATTCGGGCCTTGGTAATCCCAAACCGATGGAAACAACGAAGAGATTGAACTAATTTTCGCTCAATTCCAATGCCAGATCCCTAAATCGTGTTTCCGTGCGTTTTTCAAGTGTTGCTCAACAAATTTCAAAAGTTGAGCATATCAGTTCAGA
The DNA here is from genome assembly GCA_016647705.1 of Eucommia ulmoides. Taxonomy (NCBI): domain Eukaryota; kingdom Viridiplantae; phylum Streptophyta; class Magnoliopsida; order Garryales; family Eucommiaceae; genus Eucommia; species Eucommia ulmoides. Next base: position 45,071,818 of record CM028328.1, read on the forward strand.
TCTTCAAGCTTAGACTAATCAATCATCAATCGAGACCATATAAACGTAATCAGAATCTAAGGGATAGGGAGATACTGACCTCGAGCTCGGCAGATTTCATGGCGATGGGGATGCAGACGAGGACGATGCCGGCCATGGCGATCGCGGTGTTTCTCCTCCAATGCTTGGGCCTGCAGTACGGCCCACCGGTCATGCTCCAAACTTTGGTCCGGAAATCGGCTCCGCCGTGAGTCCCCTCCGCGTGGTGGTGTCCATGGTCTCCTCCTCCCATCTTCTCTCTCCTCCTTCAACCAGTAAAACAAAGAGACTGATCAGAAGTGCCCTAAATGGGAGTTCTTCAACTAATAATTGGATTTTAAATAAAAATAAATAAATTGAAAACGCATATATATTAACTTATTTACAGAACACTGATAAAACGCAGATAAAATCTTTATTTAAAAATCTGAAACAAAAAAAAAAAAAAAAAAGAAAAAAGATGACAAGGCATTAAACAAAAATGTTTATACTGTTGATTTGATTTTTTTTTTTTTTTACTAAAAACGCATATCACTTATGCGTTTTCTTCATTGTTTCTCTGTTTTTTTTTTTTTTGAAAAACGTAGAATTTTTTAAAGAAATTTTGTACATACAATTGATACACTTTTTTTTTTTTTTTTAAACGCAAAAGTGTATTCTGTTTTCATAAGAAACGCAAAACACTTTTGCGTTTTCATTTGCATTTTCGTTATTTGTTTTTTTTTTTTAAACCGCAAATGTTTTGTAAGCCTGGATTTTTTTCCTTGATTTTTTTTTTTTTTTTTTTAAAAAAAAAGGGCAAATTGAAATAAAATATTTCCTTGATTTTTTATCTTTTTTCCCCGAAATCGCAAAAGTAAATTAATAAGGAATTAACTCTTTTAAATTTTAGAATAGTATTAATATAAGCCCTGTTGAAAATATTTAAAGGTATAAATGTCATTTAAGCCACGATCGCCCGATTTATGTTTTTATTTTTTTCTTGTTAATCTAACTCATATTCATTCCAATTTGGGAGCTAGGTCTATTTAAAAATAAAAATAATTATATTTCTTAAATTTTTGTTTATCATTTGATGATAAAATAATTTTTTATTGTTATTTTGTTTTTCAATTAAAATATTCAAATACTAATTGGAATGCAAATTTCCCGTAATCTACATTAGCGAATATCGGTGATTTAGATTTCGACTCATATCTGATGACACTTTCTAAACAGTCAAAAAATGTCCTAAAAATAATTTTGGATTTGGATGAAGAAGAAAAAGAAACAGATAACAAACCTTTTCGAAAGCAATAAAAGTGATTATGCAATTAGGCTTCAAAAATTTTCTAACTGACATTGACATCAATTTAACATCAAACATTACATAAAAAGACAAAACATGAAACACTACATAAATTAGGAAACACTATCCATTATTGAACTTTTCTAAGATCGATAACTACTTAGTTTTATCAAACCATTCGTAGTGAATCTCTTCGTCTTCGTAATCGGACAGTTCTGGGTCATCGGTGTATTTGGGATCGATAAAGTACTTTAGTGTCTGCTCGTTTACATTTGGGACATTTGTCTTCCGAATTTGGTGAAGTCTATATTTGATATGAATCCATTTCTCCATTAGTTTTATTTCTCGTTTCAATGTGTGACAAATTTTGTCGATATTATCCGGTTCGTTTTTTAAAATTTCGAAAGATCGTAATTTTGAAATCTTGAGGTGGTACATATGAGACCTTGCCTCATAAAGGTTCATCTTCGTCATTAGCTTTGGCTATTGTAAATTGTTTGCCTCTTTGCTATCCTTGCCCCATTCAGTGTAGTTGTAACTCTCGTGGTAATGACAATTAACCCATTGAACAATTTATTTGAAAGGATCACCGTGTATTAAGAAAGTTCGTTTCCTCGTGATGGGATTCAGCCATGTACCAGAGAGATCTAGTTGTCGTTGAACACCAGTATAGTCTGTAATAACATTCTAGGGACGGCACATGTCCTAGGGGTAACACAACTTGTCTCGGGTGTCATACCATAGTAGTGGGCGTCGTGGTTCATCTTCGCTCCAATGTATAACTTTTGACCAGCGTATTTGGATTCCATACCACGTACCAATCTCATCTCATCTTGGTACTTAGCATAGTCCTTTGTCGTTTAACCCTTACTAGTGCAATGGATCTTCATTTTTTCCTTACCTTTGCCCTTAGCCTTGTCGTTTCCAGACCCGCTTGCCATTTGAACTGATTTTTTTCTGAGTAATAAAAATGGACAAGAGAAATGAATATGGTGTGAATGATAATTTTGAAAGCATAGACGTATGTATAGGCAATTTTTTGAGGCTTTCTCATTTCCAGCCAACCACTTTCCCGCTAATGGAATTCCCCAAAAACAATTCCCGCCGAAAAATTTCTCATCTTTTTAATTTATATTTTTTTCCTGCCAAAGTCTTTTCACCATTTTGTTCCCCTATTTTCCACCAATTTATTGTTGATTTCCCGCCTTAGTTTTTCTATAAATAGGAACAACCTCAGTTCTCATAATTATTTAGGTGTGTTGTTGAAATCAATATTTGTTTACAATTATTGAACTTGTTTCGTTTTGTTCGCAAAGACAATGAATAAAATTTTACGAAGAAGGTTACGGTGAATGTTTTTGAATATATATATATATATATATTCATAATTTTTGTTTTATTTTAATTCATTCTTAATTTAACAATTGTTTGGTTTGTAGGTAAGTGCTTGGTCAATGTTAGTGGCTACATAACTGGTCAACATGTCGCTGCATTAGGGGGTTAATTAGAACGAGAACAAGCAACTAGTGTAGTGGTTTTGCAGGGACAGAGTTGGTATGCGTCAAAACTTTAGCGGAACGTCAAAAAGACGCTGGCATACGAAGTATTCGCCAATGCCTTTTATTGTTGAATCAAACAATGTTCACAAATTGCATAATTTACTGTGACTGCAAGGCTTCTATTGAGGATGTGATAAACACTGGTCGGTTTGAATGACTCCTAGAGGAGACAAGTAGCATGGTGAAGTACTTACCGAAATCAATAACAAACTTGGCAGTTAGGATGAGTTCAAAGGGTTGGGACTATTTATTTGAATTTAACGAGTTTGCAGAATTTCCTGATGGTATTTTCATGGAATACCTGAGCGCTCTTGAAGATATTCGAGCACGAATGCTTGCTGATCCGACTGTCTAACAAACTTTATTTAAAACTCGTATTTTTTAATAGTTGTGTTTGTAATGGATTATGTGTCTCTTTCTACGTGTTATCCTAGTATTGTAAACCTTTCTTATTGTATGTGCATTTTTCAAATTTAAGCGAAGATAAAAAAATCACCTGTTTGATATAAGTAGCGTTATTATAATTTAACGTAGAAACGATACATTAGATTTGGAAAATAAATACAAAGTTAAACTGCAATTCACGATCGTCAAAACATTAAACATTACTCTCATCATCAAACATTTCAATATCTGTCTGATATTGAGGTTCCCTTGAGTATCACATGTAAATACAAGCTTCGTCAACTAAACCTTCTTTTAGATGCATGTTTTGATAAATCAATTAATATTGATATTTTAAGGAATTAATGAGTATATTGACTATTTCAGATTTTAGTTCTAACTAAGAAAATGAAAAAAAAGAAAAAAGAAGAACGATTTTCAATAAAATATCTAAGAAATATCGAGATGATTACAGTGAAGATATTGAAGATTTTTTTCAAGCAATAAGATTTTTTGTATTTTTAGGTAAAAACATCTTATTTCTTATTATATGCAACTTGATTAGAATCATGCACGACACTTAAAATTAATTTAGAATACTTTAAAATATGTAAGAAGTGATAAATTTACGTGTCCAAATGATTTTCATAAAATTTTAACCAAGATAATATTTGAAAACGTCAACAACAAGTTTTTTCAGCCCGAACAGTTGACCGACATTAGAAAGTGGTTGACAGCATGGTTCATGATTCAAAAAAAAAAAAAAAAAAAAGATAAAAAGGCATTAAACAAAAACATTTATACTGTTGATTTTTTTTTTTTTTTTACTAAAAACGCATAAGTGATATGCGTTTTTAACTTATAAATGCATATCACTTATGTGTTTTCTTGTTTGTTTCTATTTTTTTTTTTTTTTTTGAAAAACATAGATGAAATTTGCGTTTTAAGAAAAACGCAGATTTCTTTTTTAAAGAAATTTGGTACGTACAATTGATACGTTTTTTTTTTTTTTTAAACGCAAAAGTGTATTCCGTTTTCATAAGAAACGCAAAACACAAAAGTGTATTCCGTGGTTGTGTCCATGGTCTCCTCCTCCCATCTTCTCTCTCCTCTTTCAACCAGTAAAATAAATAGACTGATTAGAAGTGCCCTACATTGGAGTTCTTTAAGTAATAATTGGATTTTAAATGTAATAATTGGATTTTAAATAATATTTTTTTGAAAACGCATATATATTAACTTATTTACAGAATACTGAGGCCCCGTTTGGTAACCGTTTCCATCTCAGAAATTTTCATTCCATTCCTTGATTTTTTAGATTTCTGTTTGGGAATAGCGTTTGGTAATTTTTGTTCCCGTTCCCATTCCATTCCCATTTAAGAATTGTGTTTACTTTTTTCTTAAGAAATGAGAAACAAAAAAAAGTTGTTTTTCATTATTCCTATCCCATTCCAAAAAACCACCGCTACTGTTCATCTGCCGTCCACCGCCGCCGGCAACCATATCTGGCAATCGTCGTCGGTCACCTTCGGCATCGCCGGCCGCCCATTGTTTGGCCATCGCCGCTGCTAGCCACCGTCCGGCGTCGCCGGCCGGCCACCGTTAGCCACCCGCTAGTCACCGTCCGGCCGCCGCCACCGTCTGGTCGAAACAAAAAAAAAATGTTCTTAAAACATTTTTTTTTTAGGATAAAATCATTACTAAACGCGATTCTGTTCCCAAAAGAAAAAAAAAAATTATCGTTACCAAACGCGATTCTACTCCCAAGAAGGAAACAAAATTCTCATCCTATCCCATCTTATCCCATTGCTGGGATGGGAACATAAATGGTTACCAAACGCCACTTGATAAAATGTAGATGAAATCTGCGTTTAAAAAAAAAATAAAAAACATGAAAATGCATTAAACAAAAATGTTTATACGGTTGAGTTTTTTTTTTTACTAAAAACGCATAAGTGATATGCGTTTTTAACTTAAAAACGCATATCACTTATGCGTTTTCTTGTTTGTTTCTATTTTTTTTTTAAATGCAGATGAAATCTGCGTTTTAAGAAAAACGATTTTTTTTTTTTAAGAAATTTGGTACGTACAGTTGATATGTTTTTTTTTTTAAAACGCAAAAGTGTATTCCGTTTTCATAAGAAACGCAAAACACTTTTGCGTTTTCATTTGCATTTCGTTATTTGTTTTTTTTTTTTTTTAAAAACGCAAATGTTTTGTAAGCCTTGATTTTTTTCCTTGTTTTTTTTTTTTTTAAAAACAAACGCAAATTAAAATAAAATATTTCCTTTATTTTTTGTTTTTTTCGCCCAAAAACGCAAAAGTAAATTAATAAGGATTTTTTTTTGTAAGCCTTCTTGTACTTGCATTGCTGTTGATAAGGAAAAAAAATTACACTATTAATGCTTTTAAATTTTAGAATAGTATTAATATGAGCCCTATTGAAAATATTTAAGGATATAAGTGTCATTTAAGCCACGATCGACTGATTTATGTTTTTATTTTTTTCTTGTTAATCTAACTAATATTCATTTCAATTTGAGAGCTAAGTCTATTTAAAAATAAAAATAATTATATTTCTTAAATTTTTGTTTATCATTTGATGATAAAATAATATTTATTGTTATTTTGTTTTTCAATTAAAATATTCAAATACTAATTGTAATGCAAATTCCCTGCAATCTACATTAGCGAACATCGATGACTTAGATTTCGACTCACATCTGATGACACTTTCTAAACTGTCAAAAAGTGTTCTAGAAATAATTTTGGATTTGGATGGGGAAGAAAAAAAAATAGATAACAAACCTCTTCGAAAGCAATGTAAGAGATTATGCAATTGGGCTTCAAAAATTTGTTGTTCTAATTGAGATAGATATCAATTTAACATTAAACATTACATAAAAAGACAAAACTTAAAACATTACATAAATTAGGAAACACTATCCATCATTGAACTTTTCTAACATCGATAACTACTTAGTTTTATCAAACCATTCGTAGTGAATTTCTCCGTCTTCATAATCGGATAGTTCTGAGTCATCGGTGTATTTGGGATCGGTAAAGTACTTTAGTGCCTGCTCATTTACATTTGGGACATTTATCTTTCGAATCTGGTGAAGTCTCTATTTGACATGAATCCGTTTCTCCATTTGTTTTATTTCTCGTTTCAATGCGTGACAAATTTTGTCGATGTTATCCATTTCGTTTTTTAAAATTTCGAAAGATCATAATTTTGGAATCTTGAGGTGGTACATATGAGACCTTGCCTCATAAAGGTTCCTCTTCGCCATTAGCGTTGGCCATTGTAAATGTTTTGCCTCTTCACTATCCTTGCCCCATTTGGTGTAGTTGTAACTCTTGTGGTAACGACGATTAACCCATCAAACAATTTGTTTGAAAGGATCACCGTGTACTAATAAATTTCGTTTCCTCATGATGGGATTCAGCCATGCACCAGAGAGATCTAGTTGTCGTTGAACACCAATGTAATATGTAATAACATTCCAGGGAACGCACACGTCCTGGGGATAACACAACTTGTCTCGGGTGTTATACCATAGTAGTGGGCGTTGTGGTTCATCTTCGCTCCAATGTATAACTTTTGACTGGCGTATTTGGATTCGATACCACGTACCAATCTCATCTTGGTACTTAACACGGTCCTTTGTCGTTGAACCCTTACCAGTGCAATGGATCTTCATATTTTCCTTACATTTGCCCTTAGTTTTGTCGTTTTCTGACCCGCTTGCCATTTGAACTGATTTTTTTTTGAGTAATAAAAATGGACAAGAGAAATTAATGTGGTGTGAATGATAATTTTGAAAGTATAGATGTATGTATAGACAATTTTTTGCGGCTTTCTCATTTTCCGCCAACCACTTTCCCGCTAATGGAATTCCCCAAAAAAAATTCCCGCCGAAAATTTTCCCATCTTTTTAATTTATATTTTTCCTGCCAAAGTCTTTTCACCATTTTGTTCCCCTATTTCCCACCAATTTATTGCTGATTTCCCGCCTTAGTTTTTCTATAAATAAGAATAACCTCAGTTCTCATAATTATTTACATGTATTGTTGAAATCAATATTTGTTTACAAGTATTGAACTTGTTTCGTTTTGTTCCCAAAGACAATGAATAAAATTTACGAAGAAGATTACGGTGAATGTTTTTGAATATATATATATATATATATATATATATATATATATATATATTATTTTTATTTTATTTTAATTCATTCTTAATTTGACAATTGTTTGGTTTGCAGGTAAGTACTTGGTCAATGTTAGTTGCTACATAACTGGTCAACATGTCGTCGTATTAGGGGGTTAATTAGAACAAGAACTGCAACTGGTACAGTGGTTTTGTAGGGACAGAGTAGGTATGCAGCGAAACTTTAGCGGAACGTCAAAGAGATGTTGGTATTCGAAGTATTCGCCAAGGCCTTTTAATGTTGAATCAAACAATGTTCACAAATTGTGTAATTTACTGTGACTGTAAGGCTTCTAATGAGGATGTGATAAACACTGGTAGGTTTGAACGACTCCTAAATGATATAAGTAGCATGGTGAAGTACTTACCAAAATCGATGAACAACTTCGCAGTTAGGATGAGTTCAAAGGGTTGGGACTATTTATTTGAATTCAATATCAGACTGATATTGAGATTCCCTTGAGCATCGCATATAAATACGAGCTTCGTCAACCAAACCTTCTTGTAGACGCTCACGTGCCATCATTCGAAGCTTGTGTCGAAGAATTCGAATTTGCATTCTGTTATTTTCTTCACAGTAGCGATGCAACGCCATCTGAAGATTATGTGGTGCATCTATTGGCATTGTTCTGTCCAATTGACACACTATTAGAATATTTTATTGCCTGGATCCATCAATGATAACCTTTGCTTGGTTGATATGATAAGTGTATTTCCCCCGCATCTTTGCAACCCGAAATGGAGAGTAACGAACTCTTGGATCTAAAGAGTATGAGAATTCGTCCTCCAAAATCCAGTGGCGTCCCATTGAACGATATAAATCTGTGATCATGTACATTGCAATCGATCGAAATGTGTTTGTAGATTGATATAGCATTACGTGTGTGTGTATATATATATAGTACGCTCGAATCCATCATAGTACGCTCGAATGGTTAATCACTACCGATAATACTGAAAAAGAATCCATAGAAAATGCATGCTCGGAATAATTGAGTTTGTCAAAGGCTGCAACAGTACATAAAAGTTGAGCATGGCATTAAAAAAAAAGACTAACAAAAAGTTGAAAATACGTTACCCAAGTACATCAATTAACAGTGAATAAAAGCTTAAAAGGTTGACAACCAAGGGACAATAATCGATGTCCGATTCTACAAAAGGCCGACAAACTTGAAATATCGATGACTAAATTTGAAAAACGCAAATGCAGGAAAACGTGGTTTTAAAGTTGTGTCATCCTTATATTTTATTCGGTTCTTGTTTTTGAGGTTTGGAATCCAGAGTGTATATAAGATTCCCTTGTATCATTGGAAAAAAAACAGAACGAACTATTAATTTCACCTTATAACATTTGTTAATTGTCTTCGAATAATAATTCAAGTGAGGAAAACTCATATAGTGTTTCAAGTGAGGAAAATTCATATAGTGTTTGGGGTTGGCCTGGACCTTGGGATCATTATAGACGATGGGTTTTACAACCATATTATGATAACTACTGGACCGATCAAGACACCAATCCGATCGAGATCGTGTTGGCCTACGGCAAGAGTGGGAATACAGGGTAAGAGAGCCTAACAACCTTGTCAATTCTTTGAGAGCTCTTAATTCACCTATTCCGCATCGCCTAAGTCTTCTAATGCCTCGCAGATATCAAATTGATGACACAAGTGAGATAGAAGATGCTATTACACGTATTCACATGGAGAATAATCGAATGTTGTTGCGAAGGAGTCGATATTATCTACTCCAATTAGCCAATGAAATTGCTGCCGCTAGTCACATAACACTCTCTCAAAACGATTTCGTAGCAGATTAGGGGCACAGACGCCATTCAAATGGCTTGACCATCTCTACAGTATACTGGTAATCGCTCCAAAAGATCAGCTGGATACGGCATCCAAATCCCCTTGCAAACAACATACAAATAAATTAATTTATTAATAAATATAAAAATAAATAAATAAATAAACATCAGTAACATCTTACGTAAATATATAACTGACCTTGTCATCCTATAGATGATCTAACTGATCACGATACACAATCAATACGTACATCGGCTCGTTATCCAGATTAAAAGATACTTTCCAACTGTACGCGAAAACAAAAATTAATTATTACTAAATGAAATAAAATATTTGAAATGAGTAGATAATAATTATATAATAATGTATCGAGACCCCTAAGGGGCACCTGGGAACCTCAAGTCCCACATCAGTAGGTCACCCATCCAATCGCCAGTAGTAGGGAGAGACACGTGGCGTAGTCTCGGGAGCCATTCCCATACCCAACACTGTAATAAGAAGAGGGGTCCGGACATCTTTTTGGTCTCCTTACAACATGCCTTGCATAGCTCCCGATACAGTACTGCCAGCGTGACACTGCCCCAACTATATGGATGCGACCTAAACAAATCGCGCAGCAGTGGTAAATAGCCTAACTTGACCAAATTATTTGTTTTATTCGGCATCAACACTGTACCGATCAATATCAAGCAATATGCCCAGGCATAGTATTGCATAATGCGCTAATCGACATCGTCGGGTACATGATCTAAAGTAGACTGTAGCCATTTCAGTTTCAGGCAGCCGCACTTGATTTTGTCTTCTGAGGGTGTGTGGCCTAGGAGGTCTTGGCAAAATTCCTACCAACGTGAGATCGGTAATGTGTCCTCAAGCCCGATAGTTGGTCGTCAATTCACGGGCAGCCCAAATAACACTACTACATCTTGCAGTGTTACTGTCATCTCACCAGTTGGAAGATGAAATGTATGCGTCTCCTGATGCCATCTCTCGACCAGCGTGGTAATCAATGAGTGGTCTAGTTTCTTATTCCTTAACCGAAAAGCTCCATACAGTCCGATGACTTGTATCAATTGTACTATGCGACCAGGTACATGTTCCATCCATTACCCTGGAAATCGTCCCGCTTCAGAACAGTCAAGTCGAGAAGAATGCTGAAATATAAATTAAAAGATAATTATTTTAAAAAATAATTAAATGAATACATTGCTTAAATATTTTTTTAGTACAACCTGCACTTCGCATTCCTCCCAAATAGTCACAGATCTGTGGTCTCTTTGCAAATAAAGCAACGATTGATCAACTGGACCAGACTCAGCCATAACTACAAGAATCTGAAAAAACATATTGGGTTGTCTACAAACTAATTAATTGAGTAAAATTTAAATTTGAAACTAGGGTGAAAAATATTAATCTGAAACTAAAATTTCATGAACTAGTAATATACGAAATAAATATTATGTTTATAATGCAACACAATACGAATGTTGTTACAACCATAAACTAAATTAAAAATAAAAATTGAAGTCTCCATTACAATGAAACAAACTAATTATACTAATTAATTGAGAATACTCATTGGGGTCGGGATGGATATGTCCGCCTATCATGTCCAGTTTGAGAACACAACCCACACCGATTTATCATTGTCTGTTGCGATACATCCATCTCGTTTCGAATGCGAGTAGATTTTGGTTGTCAGTGATTCACAACTCGAAGTATATTCTTGTTAGGAAGAAGGATTGGAAAATTAACCACCGACCAATAGTCTTCGTGAATGATTGGTTCAAACGATGACTCCCAAACTTTCAACAAGTTCGCTATTGTGTACTCGGGAGCAATGTAGCGTAATGAATCTATGTCACAATACTCTGTCGACGCAAGCATGTGTGAGCATGGATATCTGAAAGCCTTATATTTTCCACAAGTACAATCAGGGTTATCACCTAAAGTAACTTTGTGTGTAACAATACCACCAGCCAAAATCTTTCTCGTTTTTACGTGGTAACGTGTATTCTCCCTATTATTGAATATATTTATATATTAAATTAGAAGATAAGTTAAATCATTTGTATCATAAAGATTAAAAAAATTAGTAATTAATAAATCGCAAGTTAAAATTTTTTACCGATTGAATATTTGGACGTCGTATGTTTTGGACTTCGCTTGAGATTTCTGAATTTTCTCAACAACATGTTTTACATACCCTAAACCCATGGACATGTCCTTTAAAGCTTCCTGTCGACCGAGATCAAAGTATTTGACCAACTTATAGAAAGTTATCGAAACGGCTGCTGTAATTGGGATATTCCTTGCACCTTTCAAATAGTTGTTGAATACTTCGGCATAGTTGGTCGTTAACACGCCCCAACGTTTACCATCATCGTGTGACCTGGTCCATTTCTCTTTGGTTTGATGGTCCAACCACATATACGCCCCCGCTTTTATTTATTTTTATCTCTTCCATGATGGCATTGTACTTTCGAACTTGTATTGCAGCACCCGCGTTCCAAGCAAGATCTTTTAGTGGTTGATTTTTAACATGTTAAAATTGCTGCAAAGGTGCGACTGACAAAATCGATGATACCGAGCGGGCTCGTTCGGTTGATTAAGTCATAAAGTTCTGACCGCACTCATAATATTCGTGTGTCAGTCAGATATCAACGTAACCTCCGGACAGTCTTTAACAATATGATGCTTCAGCATCGAAATAAACCAAAACCAATAACGTTGGTTTTCCGTCGGTACGACCGCAAACGCCAAAGGATAACACACTTATTGGATGGTGTCATCCCAATGACGATCAAGATTTTTCCCTCATACTTACCATATAGATGGGTCCCGTCAATCGTGAGGATAGACCAACAATATCTCCATCCAACCACAGAAGGTTGGAATGCCCAAAAGACCATGTCAAATGTCGAATAGCTAGGTTGATCGGTCGGAACGATACGCCATTCAACAATTATCCTAGGATTAAAGTGCTGCAATGCGGACATGAACTTAGGTAACTTCTGATACAATTTGTCCTAGTCACCGAACAAGGTCTCAATGGCTTTAGATCTAGCCAACCAAGCCCTTCGATAGGAGATAGTGAATCCTCAAGACTCCTTCACGGAGGCAATGATAACTCCCATCTTCCCTTCAGGATCCCTTTCGACTTGGCCAAGTATCATGTTAGAAATGACACCCGAATCGAAGTTTTCATGATCTAAGGTTGTATGATTGTAGAAACACATGTGTGACCTATTGAACAATGTAATTTGGAACATACTGTGACTTTTTTCAGAGCCGCCCGCATCCTCCACCCATGACCGTGCTTGCATTTAAGCGACCGAACTTTAGGATGCGTTTCCACCACACAAAACTCTTTATTTTTTTTTCATAATATGGTAATATTTCATGACATTCTGAACATGTTTCTTGTCTTTAAATACCATTCCGCTACAAAATTCGTCCATTTTTGGGTTCTAAAAATTCTTCCACAACTTTGGCTCATACTTTGTCATATCATTTTCATTACCCCATTCCAACCCATTACATAATGAAGGAACTGTTCGCTTCCTTCCTCGCTCGGCTCGACGTCTATATCTTTATCTCTATCCCCACAATTTTCTTCTTCCTCTAACGCAACAACATCTTCTAAATCTGTGTGTTCGCCGTTGTGGAAACTATCAACCGTGACTAGCCCATCCTCCACATTCCCATCATACCTACCACAATTGTTGTCGTGCGGTGGACTAATTGTCGAATGATGGTGATGTAGAGCGGCAGAAATTGTGTCTGCATCACGGTCAATCACTATATGGGGTTGATATTCTTCGGGAATGTAGGGAGATCGGTGAGTGTGACTTGATTGAATAACTTGGGGATCGAACATTGGAATGTTATATGAAGAAAATTGTCCGGATAACGCTGCAACATGAGGATTGAAACTCTGACTTAAAAATTGGGTAAAATGATCAGGTTGGGAAGAAAATATTGGAGTATGATCAAAAGCTCGTTCTACCTCGACATACACCTCAACACCAAGTAGCGAGGACACCTTACGAGATAACTGAAGCAGATAGTCGAATCCCGCATCGTCAACAATTGAAAACAACATATGTTTATAATTCCCCGGCCCAATAGTAGCTATCGGCAACTTACATTTTAACTTTAAAGTTTCATAAACTCCATCCTCAAGAATATAAGGTCGTATCATCGCAATCAATTCGTTTAACGTAATCCCCTGACAAACATCCAACGATTTAACTGCAAACATACTATACGACACCGCAAATTCAGTTCTTTCCAATATCTTGCCACCCTAATATAAATATAATGTAACGATCTCTATTTCAAACAACTATAATATCACAAATCAAAACAAAACGAAAACAATATTATTATCATTATCATTAAAAAAAATTTGAATTCAACTACAAAATTCAACTATTAAACACACAATTTTAGGTTGAAAGCAACTAAGTATTAAAAACACCCTAAATAAAATTTCTAATTGAAATCGAAAAAAAAAATTGTAACTAAAACTGAAATATAGTAATAATGACATCTAAAATCGATCTACACAAATAAAAATCGAAATATAATGTAATTAATTAATAAAAATCTTAGACCCTAAATACAAACACAAACCTAGACTTACATTTCAAAAAACAAAAAAAAATACACATATATACACAACACATATATACACGGTAATATTACAAACATATACACACAACACACATATACTATCTACACACAACACACAAGACACATATATACATACATTCATTTCAAAAGCTGAAAGAATTACCTCTTAATGAATAAAACGGTCGACTGTGATGGAGGAGGAAGAGAAGAAGACCGGCGAAAAATATTCCAAATCGAAATGAAAACGAAATGATGTGGGGTTGGGGTTGAACAATTAAAATGCAGTGTTGATCTGCGTTTTTTCAAGAAACGGAGATCAACACTGCCTTTTTGTTGTTGCAGAGAGAGCAGAGACAGAGTGCAGAGATTATCGGTAATGAAAGTGGCATTGGGAAGGAAAAACACAATTCTAAATTGCATTTTTTGCATGGTTTTTGTGATCAATTCCAACCGTATGAACGCTTTAGTTTAATGCATTTTCATTTTTTTTTAATTAAAAATGCAGATTTCATTTGCGTTTTATCAGTGTTGTATAAATAAGTTCATATATTTGCGTTTTCAGATTTTTTTTTATTTAAAATCCAATTATTACGTAAAGAACTTCCCTAAATTGCCCTATTTTGATAAGGGGATCGGGACAAAACGATGTCGTAGTCTCGGTAAACGGTCGATAGTGCGTTTCACCACGCGATGTTAGAACGCGTGGGAAAAGTTGAATCCCATTTCTACTTCCTCGTAGTAATCAAATCTCCTACCATAGTTGTCTCTACATTTTTGTAAGTATATGTTGTATGAAGCTCTTACCATAATAAATGAAGCAAACATTTTGCTTGTTCTTCAGGTAAATTGCAGTTTGACCTCTTTTGATTTGCTCATTTCTCATTTCATCCCTATTTTAATTTAAAAATATATGTGGTACTTGAACCCTTGGACTATTCAATGAAAGGCGATTTTGTGACTAACATTTTTTAAAATATTAATTTTCATGAAAATAAATGCATCTAAATTATATTCCTTCATTTTCAATTTCGAATTTAACACATCAATTGTGTATTACTATACACTCCAAGAAAACTAGTTATGAGGACAAATTTCTTGGGACATGATATGGAGAAATTCCCGCCCATGATTAATAGAAGCTAGAAAAACTTGATGGGTCGGATCGGAAAAAAGTAACTCGATAGTCATTTCGGGCTGAACACACCAACCCACTGGGAATGAGGTCAACTCATAATAAGTGTGTAACGACCCAAAATATTGAACTTATATAAATTTTCAGGGTATTACAATCTACCTCTCTTAAATAAATTTCGTCCTCAAAATTTCGTTTCTTAGAAATAACTCAAAATCGCAGGGTCTTTATTAATTATATTCTAAAATATTATATTTCTAAATCCTTCCGATGCGCACTTTGATTATAATAATAATAATAATAATAATAATAATAAAATAATGAATTCCAATTTAATTTTTTTATAAGCTCTCAAAATTATCACCACAGACTTCCAATAGAAATAAGCAACCGATTTTTTTATTAGTAAATGGAAAAACATAGTTTAGTCCTCTAACTTGCATAACATAAATTCCTACTAGAGCATTACACCTAATGACACCAAATTGTTCTGTCACATGAACATGTATCAAAATACGTTCAATACTCATATGCATGTATAAAAAATATTGTAACTACATATATAAATTATGCAGACATCCTCGCATCAAAGTCAGGATAATATTGAATCACATATATTCGGATTATATAACTAATACTAAAAATATTCCAATACTCATAACAGTTGTACAACATTTCGACTCTACCTAACATTCCTAGTGGACCAATACTTATCTAAATATTTTATTGGTGCATTATCTTCATAATACGAAAACCATTTATGGATCGAGTGTTTTTATAAAAATCCATTTTGCAATAAAATATAGTCACTCTGGGCAGTATCCAAACCTCAATAAAAATATCACCGTAACAGAGCAGCCGAATTTAACTCAATTGGTCAACTCACTTGTATATAATAAAATAACATACTTCATTATCAGCCATATGATCGTTTACCTCATGATCGAGAGTTACGACGGTACTGAAACCTGTACGATTGTGCCGTCTAAGGTGGCTATCAGAGCTAGGGTCATTTAATATAGCCAATGGTAGGGGCAGTCACTTGCAGGATTTGTACTCTTGACAAGTCAACATATATTCACCCTACAGGATTTGCCTGACAGGTAACAACAAATATCCACCCTGCAGGACTTACCTGACAGGTTACAAATATCCACCTTACAAGACTTGCCTAATAGGTAACAACATATATCTACCCTGCAGATTTTATCTAACAAGTAATCTACATCTCGCAAGACATGCTCTCCTAACGAGAAGACAATTATGGCATAGTCGGATAATAGAATTCACTTTTCATATTTAAAAATATATTTGATCCGTGTAACATTATAAAATAATCAATTTTAATAAATCTCCCATTTTTTTTTTTTTTTTTTTCATATTTTAGTACGACAATGTAATTTGACAATTTACATAGAAGATAATGCACATGGTATCTTCATAATATAAAAAATTTACGAATAAATTATATTTATCAAACATCACCTTTTAAAATATAATATAAATATAACCGCACACTGATCCAAAATAAAATTTCATTGTTGCTATCGCAATAAAATAATACATTGAAATCTACCAACCAAATCATTTTGATATATAATAAAATATCACTAATGGTAGGGGCAGTCACCTGTAGGATTTGCATTCTTGACAGGTCAACATATATCCACCCTACAGGACTTGCTTGACAGGTAACAATAAATATCCACTCTGCAGAACTTGCCTAATAGGTAACAACAAATATCCACCCTGCAGGACTTGCCTGACAGGTAATCCACATCTCGCAGGACATGCCTTCTTGATGAGAAAATAACTATGGTGTAGCAGGATAATATAATCATTTTTCACCTTTAAAATTTTTCTTGATCCTTTTAATATCACAAAACTGTCTATTTTCAACAACCCCTTTCTTTTTCTCAATTTAATATGAAAATAAAATTTGATAATTTATATAGAAGACAATAAACACCCTTAAATTAATATTTCCAATTCAACGACAATTCTTATGGTCTATTACTAACCCACCACTCCCCAAGTCTGTAGAATCCATTACCAAAAATTTATCATAACAATTTAATAAAGCTATTCATTATTACGCCCATCAAGTAAAATAAATTGAAGCCCGTCCATGAGGCAATTTATCATAACATTCGTAATTTTTAAGTTTTTTTTCCAGACCTTACTTTAGTTACTAGAGGTAAGTCACATTAATCAAGCACCACCCTAAATGTTAATATGTTCAAAATAAAACTTGTAGGGACCAAAGTGAAATAGTGGTAACAACACATGAGTGCAAAGTATCAAACCACTCAAAAACGTGACGGAGACGTCAATGCATGCAAATATGGAACAAACCCCCAATCTTTACACATATATATGAGCACCATGGTACATCATGTATTTATGTAGGCTTAATATATCAAATTACAATTATTCCATTAATAGAGACAAAGTAAACAAAGTTCTTTTTTTTTTTGAATTAATAAATTTATGAAAATTATTAACTTTAAATATTACTTTCACTTATTATAGCCACTTCTTAATATTTTGTCAATTGATTCCCAACTCTGGATTGGTAAATGTTTACCAATTGCATAAACTCTCTTATCTGTTTGACTAGGAACTCTCCCGAACCAAATTCAAGGGGATTGTGTTCTTGTAGTACTTCTTGTATCTTTGATCTCCAGATCACGTAATTGGAGTAGTCAAATTTGATTTAAATAAATGAACTAACATTCAAGATCAAAGCATTGAGACGTGGACCTTAAGGAATTCAAGCATTGATAAGTTTTTAATTTTCTTTAATACAAAGAATCCTCTCAAGATTGTAAACCAACTTCAGGGTTTGAAGCCCATAATGTATGCGACTCTAATATAGCTCTGAAAGAGTTATCCGAAAATTAATGTGTCATTTTTTTTTAAATATTACTTAGTTTATTATGAATAATGGGTACCATAACCCAAGCCTAAGGCGGTCGCAAACCCGCTCTGATACCATCTTTAACGACCCAAAATATTAAACTGATATAAATTTTTGGGGGTATTACAAAACGGCCCGATACATGAATAGAAAAAGACCCTATAAAGAGGCCCAATCAAGGGTAAATAAAGTTCACAGTGGAAGACCAATTGGAGGTAAGCCTAAGAACTCCTACGACCCCCATGTCATGAGGAGAACCACAACAAACCAACGGTTTGTGGGCGAGATCACCGTCAGATCCCATGCAATTAGGAGATGATCGTGGAGATGGAGACCTCACCAATGAAATGGCACAAATTGATAAGACTATATAAAGGGAAAGTATCAATATGTTATTTTAACTTTAAAGTACTTGATCTCTTATTTAAAAGCAGATTAATTTATTCTCACGTCGAGCAGACTAATTTATTCTCATGCCAGAGATTCTTTGGCTGACACCACATTGGTGTCCCTTTGAGCTAATCGGTTTTGTAGGTTGTAATAGAAGGTTATGAAGGTCTTTGGCACGTGGAAGATCTTTCGCACATGCTAGGGATTTTTGGAAACATCAGGACATTACATCAAATGTTAACCTACTAATAGTTTTCGAGGCACAAAATTGAAGTTTTCATTTCAAAATCAATTTAACATCTAAAACAATCTTATTCTCGTTAATTATATTAAAAAAATAAAGAATTAAAAATACTAGAGAGAGAAAAACCAAAGAAGTCTCAGTCGAGGAAAGAGATGAACTAGAAAGAAGCAAAAATAAAATAAAAAATGGGCTTGATTCCAAAGAAGAAGAAGTGGAAATAGTTACAAGTTGAAACTCCTTCTTCCGTTGTAGTGGAACAAAACCAAAAACCTCAAGAAAACACCATCATGCTCTAAGCAGAGCTCTTTGTTGTTCCCGAAACTAGACTTGAGAATCCTGTGAAATTGTTCAAGGATGTCCTAAATGGGGTTCCTACATAGGCTAACACGATGTTATCAAAAGTCTTCTTTGATAAATAAGACAAAAAAATGGCATTTGAACAATAACGGAATTGTAAAGAAAATAAAAGAGGAGAATCCCCTATACCTGTGATCATAGTCTCAAATGAAACACTCTCACAAATCAGAGAAAAATGAAAGAATACATTGATAATAAGACTATTGGGGAGGCCTATTGGATACCGAATTCTTTGTGTTAGAGTTAAGATGCTATGGAAATTGCAAGGAAAATTTGAGCTAATTGATGTCAATTTTGGATTCTACTTAGCCGAATTCGACAGGATTGGGTTATTCTCGATCATTACCTCATCCTTATGAAGTGGGAAGCGGATTTTAGACTTGAGTTTACGGATAAATCGATAACAACTATTTAGGTTAGATGTTGGGTAGTGAAGTTTGCTTAGAGGGAGAAGGTGATGGAAGAAAATAGTACAGTTGACCCTAGATGTTTTGATAAATCAATTAACATTGATATTTTAAGGAACTAATGAGTTTATTGACTATTTCAGATTTTAATTTTGACAAAGAAAATGAAAAAAAAAGAAAGAATGATTTTAAAGAAAATATCTAAGAAATATCGAGATGATTACAATGAAGATATTGAAGATTTTTTTCAAGCAAGAAGATTTTTTTGTATTTCTAGGTAAAAATATCTCATTTCTTCTTATATGCAACTTGATTAGGATCTTGCAAGATACTTAAAAATTAATTTAAAATATTTTAAAATATGTAAGAAGTGATAAATTTACGTGTCCAAATGATTTTCCTAAAAGTTCAACCAAGATAATATTTGAAAACGTCAACAATATATTTTTTCAGCCTGAATGGTTGACCGACAATAGAAAGTGGTCGATCGCATGATTTAGGATAGTAATTTTGGGTTTCTGGTTAAACAATAGACCGAACGAATGAATAATTGATTCAAGTTCTAATTGGTTGAGGAACCATTCGATCGGCCTAGGGTTTGATAAGGATAAATTCAGTTAGAAGACACTAGGGCACCATGTGGCCTCAAACAAGCCACCAGTCTAGGATCTCCAGAACCAACTGATTGGATGGGCCCCTCGGTACACTTGCTCCGGGTCACCACACTTGACCGAGTCTCCACATCCCACACGGGTCAATACTCTTTGGGCATGAATGCTATCATGCTCCCGCTTCTTTATTTAATTTCTTTAACACCTGGTGACTTAGCATACCTTTTCAAAACCTATGCTAGATGGCGACTCCAAAGTTTCATAAAATTCGGCGCAAGTAAATTTGTTCAAAATCGGTGCTTAGAAAAACCCCTGAATTTGTTTTTTTAAAGGATTTTCAAAATTAAAGTTCATCCGAAAGCATTTTAAATCATTTAAAAAAGGATAAGTTTGTTTTTAAAAAATGAACGGGATTCAAATAAACATATCGACATAAGATGGTATTTGTTCTAGAACAATCAGGGGCGTGTCATTGTCCCATATATTTGTTTTACTTAATGTGAAAATAGGATATCATAGTTGTGATGATACTTATGATCTTTAGACTTGAGGTATTGAGTATCACGTGTGGATTTCTATGCTTTGATAATACTGAGTATTGTCTTCTAGCTACAAAGCTTTAAATATATTCATTGGGTATAGTAAAACACAAATGTGACTATTCGAGCAGGCACGAAAAGATTAATCACTCTCAGCAAAGATTAATGTGTCTTCTGTGATTACATTTAATGAATTTCAATATAGACTCTGGCTAGGACAATGTGACAATTGGGTTCATTTGGTGTCACATGAAATTATATTTTTAATTGATATACATATAATCGAACTAGGGTTTTTTCACTCTATATATACATGTTGGTTCTTTCGGGAAAACAAGATAGAAAGATCAAACAGTACAAAAATTATAACTGAGGGGATTCTCTTGGTGAAATTTCTATCAACTAGATATGATTATGATATGTGGGTAAACGAGACTAGCAGTTGGAGAAAATACTGTGGGAAATTTCTCTTGGGGAAAAATTAGAATTAATATAATTTTAATTAATTAATTCTACCGTCCAATTTTTTATATGAGCCTAATGGGCCACACACAAATAAAAAACCGAAGTTTGGATAATCCTATAAAAGAAATAGACCAAAGTATAATTAAAGAAAAAATGGGTCCAAGATTTTGAACCCCGAACAATATTTATAAGGGGAAGCCACAATGTGGCTACCCCTATGCTCAATTTCAGCCGACTAAGAAAGTCCTGGTTACTTTCTTTGTTTCCTTGTTTGCTTTATTGTTTTGATTCATACTATCACCTACAATCGAAGCATATCTACCTTAAATCTACAAATTTTGAATATGATTCTTAGATATTTCATAGGCACAATCTTCATGGAGTTTCTTGCGTGAATATTGTTAGAGGCAATACATTTGTGTTGCTTTTAAGATAATCAATATCAGTTCTTGCTTCAAAATTAGATCTTGCCGCTCTTGAAGAGCCTTCTCAAATCGTGTCTTGGGATCAATCGGCTTAGAGGCTGAAACACCAAAAGAAGTATAAAGATTAAATGTGATTTATTCTTTATGTATATTTGATTTGTTTATGTTTATACAGATAGATCCTGAGGAACCTTGTTCATTAAATGGATTATTTTTTTTCTATTTTGGTCCATAAATCTCTAGATTTTAATATCTTCTTCCTACAACCCTTACTTCTCATTTTCCTACATTCTCTTCTATTAAATATTTTTCTCATTAAATACCAAAAAAAAAAAAAAAAAAAATCCAAAGAAGAAAAAGAAAAAGAAGACCAAGAACAAAAACAAGTCCTTTGAGAAAAATCAATTTTTTGTTTCCATTTCAAAAAGAAGACCAAGAACAAAAACAAGCCCTTGAGAAAAATCAAAGTTTTGTTTCCATTTGAAAAAGAAAACCAATGTTTGTCCACTTTCTAATCTCAATTCAGTCATTTCTAAATGATGACCTTGAAATTGAAGAAGGGGTACTCTCGAGACACTCTTGGAGCGCCGAACACCTAAAACACTTTTACCTAGAGAGAAAGCATCTATGTAAATGTAGAAATTTCAATTTCAAAGTTTGTTATGAAATTTTTAATCAATGAAAGAAGTGTTCGGTTCAATGTATTCTCCACTCTCCAAAATATACATGAGTTTAATAGCGGAGCCGAGTAGCCCTCTGTCTCACCATGGACTAAGACGAGCAGCCCTCCATCCCGTCTACGAGAAGAAGTACACCCTAGCACACACCTCCGAGAGTGATAACTAGATCCCCTATACAGATTGGTAGTCTTTGCCCAGGGGATGACCTCTGTTGTCCATCGATGGCGTAACATCGATCGGGCCTTAGGATCTGAAGCTAAGCATTTACTCTCTCACAGCCAAGCTGAGCTTTAGCAACATAAAATGACGATGCTCCTGTAAGGACAAACTTGAGATAACCCAAAAAGGCTCAAGTATGAGTCTGATTATGGAGAACTCACCTATGACTGACCATAGGAATCCACGAGAATCCGATGTGGCTCACCTATCCTACCCCATTTCCAGCTCAGTACATTCATGCCAACCAAGCATATAATCCAGAGATGAGTCACATTGAAAGATCGAGTCAATTAGAACTAAATCTCGCCAGTCTTGAGGGCGTACAAAATCAAGACTCGTACATGGTGATGTTTGACACGTACTACGGGCGGAAGTCGCTCTTTGATGAGCACTTCTCCGTGTCAGGCTGAAGATCTTAAATCAAGCGCTTCTTAGGAGGCAACCCAAGGTAAAAATAAATTAGATCTATCTCCACCGAATTAATTCAGAGGCGAGAGTCCCAGGTACGTGTTCTAAATCCCCGTCTTCAATATCATGCTTTATGCTTTCATTGGGATCGCTAATGGGTTGTTGTGGACATTAACCATTTAAGTACGGTGGTTATGTGTAGTATGTGTTAGTATTATTAGTTTATGTTGTTTTGTTTTTATTGTATGCATGTTTGTTTAGGTTAGTTGTTATTGTGTACTGAGTTTTGACTTCATCTGGGCCATTACTCGATGATGAGTCTATCATTTGATTGTTTATTGAGGTCAAGCATAAAGCTCATTTATGTGTGTTTTGTGTGCTTGACGTATCGTTTTGGTAAAAGTTATTGTAGATCCTAAATGCACGAGCATGTAAACTCAATGTATAACTATCCAATTGATTTGAAAACGATTATTCATCACCCAAATTCATGACAATAGGGATTCTAAAACTTGATTTGGGGAAAATTCGAGGCGAAATCCTAGGCGAGGTAGTTCAGGAAATATGATTTAGGCATTCATTTGATCGCTTGAGCCTTTGAAGCTTACATTATTATATGTTTATCCCTAGTTACCCTATCGAAGCCGAAAAGCCGTTTCAGTTCTGAACACTTAATACCATGGCCAATTGAATTCTTTCTGAACCTATATCGCTAAACCGAAGACACAGATTTGAGTGAATCAAGTTAGCATTCGTGTATGCTATTTGATGTGAGCGGTTGGATTAAGGGCGAACTTTTAAATTGGTTCGGTATTCGAGTACTCACTTGTATTGTTTCTTTCGCTTTAACTACACTCGTGAAATTGTAATAATCGAATAAGTTTGGGGGTATGGTTCATGTAAAAAAAACCCATGTATATTCGGTTTTATTTTTTGTTTCTTTTAACAAGTATGAAATTCGTAAATATATGTTCAGGGTTGTTTCAAATTTATCTATGGGGGTTCAAGTGTGAGAGTTGCAAGCATGTGCCTCGGGTATCGTCAAGTTAACGACGTTAACCTATTTTCTATTTCCGATATACCCTTGGCCATTTTCCAAAATCGAATCAAGTTCTACTGATCTTTTTGAATTACTTAGCCTATATTAGTGGAGAATAGAAACTAGATTCCTTATACCCTTTTTTGGTTTTAGTCATGAGCTTTATTGATGGATAATCCAATTTGATCGACGGGTAGTTGTATAATTGAGTTTTATCACACACACATTGATAGGATTTAGAATGACGCTTACTATAATTGAATGTTAAAATTCTAGAATACTACATGGTGTGTTTTATTCTTGAACTTGATAGGATTAGGGGCCGATGAGGGAAAACTCGTTTGGCCGGTAGATGATATTCAAAACTTGCACCTTATTGTTTATAGTGTTTTTCATTTTTTTAGTTTTTAATATCATAATTAGTTGTTGTATTTTCTTGTATTGTGTAGATGTTTTGCTAGAGGACTAACAAAATTTCAAGTTTGGGGGTATTTGATAGGTGTAATTTATCTATCTATTTCCAAACTGAACCTGTTAGTTTTCGAGTATGTTTATTATGTTTTAATACGCTTTTATTCCTTTTGTTATAAATCAGGTGTGTGGAGTAAAAATGGTTGAAAACATATCATAAATAATCAAATCAGATCAAGAGCGGTGAAAAAAGACCAAAGAGGCAAAATTTCAGAACCTGTAGCCCACCGCCGTGGCGGTCATAATATAGAGAAGGGCCTAAACTCTCTGCAAATCCACCACCATGGTGGTGAAACAACAGAAACTCTTTGCTTCCACTGCTACATCCACCGCCGCAACGGTGATACTGCCGACATGCCTACCGCCGCGGCGATCACTCTGCACAGATTTTAGATATTTTGTTCCCTATTTCCTTTCTCCTATCATCTTTCTCAGCCATTAGAGCTCATTTAGGACTAGAATAGATTAGAGAGTATTTTGGGGAAGTGCACAACCAAATCCGAAGGAAAAGAACACGTTGTGAAGAAGGATAAGCGATCTCAGAACGGTTTTAGCAACGAATCTTTGGAATACGGCTAAGTTTCTTCTTTTCTTTCTTTGTTTTCTTAACTTTGGTAGTTGGTTTGAGTATGTTTAGCTTGTTTATCATTGTATATACGATTATGACCATTAGCTAAATGGATATTGTCTAGGGATTAATATAATTTATGAATATGTGGTTTATTTGAAATCGGTATTTTGTTAATGGTTGTTCTTCATTATTTGATTGTATTTGCCATTTCTCCTTGTTTATTATGCTTGTTATGATATATTGAGAATACAGGGTTTGATACTGTATGCGCGAGGACTCACAACCATCGTCCCGCGGTATTGACTACTCGCAAGTATACGAGGTCTACTTTTAATATAATGGATCTTGTAAGATCGGATATCGTTCCACTTGGAATGACGTGTAATTCGGTTGAGTATTGTGATTTAAATAGTTTCATATTATCTCAACTAATCATAATTTGTTTATTTTCTATTTAATATACTAAGATAAACGACAACTATGAGGTTAGTTCTAATTACACTAATTACTTAGGTATTGATTTCTTTCACATAATGCATAATCGACATCATTAAGTTAGCTATAATGGTTTTCTATATATTTCGACAATCTATGTATCGATAACTTCTTCGCTACCTCTTCCGAGTGTAAGATGGGGGATTACACGACTTCTTGTTAATGAAGAAGTCCCCTTCAACGCCTTTACGACCCTAGGTCGCGTAAGTCTTTAGCCAACATCATGGATTTCATATGTTCTAACACCCTCCCGAGTCGTTAGAACGTCACGTTGTATTTACCCTAGTCCGAATCCGGGGTTACATCTTCAGAGTGTCAAACCCCGTATTTTCAGTTTATCAATACAAGCATAATATTAAGAATAATGGTAAACACAATCAGATTTAGACAAA
Organism: Eucommia ulmoides; assembly: GCA_016647705.1. Classification (NCBI taxonomy): domain Eukaryota; kingdom Viridiplantae; phylum Streptophyta; class Magnoliopsida; order Garryales; family Eucommiaceae; genus Eucommia; species Eucommia ulmoides. The sequence goes on from CM028328.1 coordinate 45,097,485, forward strand.
CAACACATTAAAGTAATATTAATTCATTTAACTTAACAATTACATGATTTCAACTACACCTAAGTAACATTTAACTAATACTACAAGGTCTTAGCTATATACCATACACAATAAGAGGGATTCAACATTCTTAGATATGAAAAAGTGATTACAAAGATAAAAACAAGAGAGAAACGATCAAATCTGAAAGTGAAACGGTTCACTGTCGCTAATGATCGATCCGCAAGTGATCCTTGTTTGTCCGAATGATGAATCTCCTTCTTGATCTTCAAAATATAGCTTAAGAACTCTCTACTAGGGTTAGGGTTCATCAACTCTTCTTTTCAGACGTGGGAAAGGGGTATAAATAGGCCTAGGGGTTCAAAAATATCTAAACAGATATTTTAGCCTGTCTGTGAATTTCGCCTAGGCAGTAGAATCTTCGCCTAGGCGGAGTTTAAGTCGGTTAGAATTCCGCCTAGGCGATGGTTTCTTCACCTAGGCGGAGGACTAACTTCTTCTTTTCATTCTTTTTGACGGATTTCCAGCAGTTCAACACTTCCAGTGTTCTGACGGATTTCTGCCTAGGTGGTGGAAACTTCACCTAGGCTGATTTCAATACTTCAGCCATTGCAACCTTTTGATGGATTTCCGTCTAGGCGGTGGAAACTTCGCCAAGGCAAATTTCAACTTCTCAACGCTATCAACCTTCTGATGGATTTTCGCCTAGGCAGATTTCAACATTTTAGTATTTGCAAATTTTTGATGGATTTTCACCTAGGCGGTGGAAACTTTGCCTAGGCGGATTTGTGCTATTCTTTGAAACCTCATTTTTTCATTTTTTTGGCTACCCTTTTCTCCACCATTTCGTTCAGTTTGCCGATTGTTTACGTCCCTACTCCTGACTAATAAAAATAGCTAAAAAGATATTCAAACTTCAATAAAATACTCGAAAACTGGCAAATTCGGTTTAGAATTAGATAGGTATTTTACACCTATCAAATACCCCCAAACTTGTAATTTTGCTAGTCCTCGAGCAAAACACCCTAATGCTAAATAACACTAACTACACTAATTAACTAATTTCTAAACTAAAAATAAGTAATGATTAACAAATAAGAAGTACAGACTTGTGAGATTTAAGTTCAATCACAGAAACCATGCTATTCTTCCCTCAACAACCCGTAATCAGATCTGGTTAAGGAATAACACACACCACGTGGTGTTCTAGAATTTCAATACTCAATATCAGTTAAAATCATTTTAGATCCAATTGAAATATGTGTGTGTGAGAACTCAGATATATAACTAATCAAACACCGGATTGGATTATTCAATGAATAAGGTCATGACTTAAACTTATTAAAACATTCAGGAAAGCCATACGCTTGACTGAGCTCAACTATCCACTAATGTTGGTTCGGACATTCACCGAGATCAACAGGGCTTGGTTTGGCTTTGAAGAACGACCAAGGGTATCGTAGAAATAGAAACTCGTTAGAATTTTAATGATACCCGAGGTATAAACGCTTGTCGCTATATTTCTCTCATAACCCCCCATCTTTGAAGATACTATCCTGAACAAGATTAAGTAAACTTGTATTCACTTGTCACAACAACCGAATTTAAACACTATATTCATATAGTGTTTTATTTTATTTTTTTAACACACCCCCCCCCCAAACTTATTTAATTTTGTATAATTTTAGGGGCATGTAAATACAACTAAAGGATTGACAAGTGAATACTCTTATACTTAACCAAAAACATTTAAATTGAAACCCCGATTGCCCTCTTCAAGTTAGCATAATCTAACGCTACTTGTTTTCACCCAATTTTCACTTTTATTCCTAGAGACAATGGTTCTAAAAGATTTACTTGGTTAAAGTATAGAAACAAGTTCAGAAGTGAAAATTTTATGGCTTCGACAGGAGAACGAGGGAATAAATTTTCAAGTTAGTTTCAAACGGTTCGAGCGAAAAAAATGACGGCCTATATCATGCCTCTGGAATTACCTTACCTATAATTTCGCCTCAAGCCTCCCCCAGTCAAGTTCTAGATTCCTCATTTCTGTCATGAACTTATTACTGAATAATCGGCGTCAAATTGTTCAACTAATTATACAATGAGTTTATGCGATCGTGCGATTTAGGATCAAAATAATTTTCACCTAATCGACATGCTAAGCACACAAAACACACGTGAATGGAATTACCCCCGACCTCAATATGCAATTTAGGGGGTAATTTTCATCATCGGGACATGGTTCGGACAAACTCAAAAACTCAGCATGCACGTACAACTATATTCATTAACATATCTACTCTAATTCTACAAACTAACATTACTTATACTAATGATCCTTACATATGCATAGCTAAACATTACACATGCATAACAAAAAGAATTTCAAAATTTACAAAAAATTAACATTAATATCATTATAAAGAAAAATTTGTACACAAAAAGAATTTTTGTCCCATTTACATCAAAAAAAAATTCATCATTCCTTCTTATCCCCCCCCAAAAAAACAAAAACTACATGCTTGCATATCATATACCCCCAAACTTGAACGAAGTAGTGTCCTCACTGCCTAAGAAGCGAACCCAATAGCAGAATAGAAATATACGTATGAAAAACTGGGTCGGACTGTATGTAGGAGGGAAGGCATACTAGTCTAACCTCCTACCGTTCATTGTAGAGGATATGGCCGTGGCGGCTCATCAGTCTCTTATAACACGCCATGTCAATTTCGAGATGCTCAAATAAAACTCTTTGGTTTTGATCTTGTTGCCGAATTTAGTTATCCATGTAGCTCTCCATCCGAGAAAAATTAGCTTGGAGCTCGCTCATATCGGACTGGAGACTACGGACATCTCGTGAAATCTGGATGAGTTGGCCGCGGTGGGTTGTGGGCGTCGGTGGCTCCGAAGGGCCGGTTTCTTCCTCTTCTGGACCCTATTCTCCTTCTCCTGGTCTGCCTTTCCACAACCTATTAATCATTGAAAGATCGAGTGGCTTTATAGGTGTAAAGGGGCTTGTGGACGTGATACGAACTCCGGCACGTTGAAAGAGAGCGGTGAGGAAGGAGGGAAAATGAAGACCACCCTTCGTCGTCCTGGCAGTATGAATTATTGAAGAATAAATGTGCCAACCGATGTTGACGGGCGTCCCTCTATCAATGCTGTATAGCATAAACACTCGCTCCTTGGAAACATCGGACACATGGGTGGTAGGGAGCAGATTAGCGCAGATAAATTGATGCCAAATCTTGGGGATCGGTTTCAGAAATCGTGCCTTGAAGATTTCCTGACTCTGCCATGTGTTTTTCCACTGGGCGTTTCCCGTCGTCAGGGCCTGAATCACCGTACTCATTATCGGTGTGGCGGCATCGAATAAATCTCTGGAGGCTTCTGGGCCTGTCAATCCAAGAAACTTGTTGAAATAGTCCGCACTGAACAGAACTGGGATGTTCCGGACCTTTGTCTGAAATCCCGTGGCCTCAGTAATGTTCGCATAGAACTCGCGTACGAGGGCCAACTTCCCTGGTGTAGGTGAAGCACAGAACTGTTCCCATTTTCTTTGTTGAATGACGGTCCTGAATTCTTCAGGGAGATCATGCAGAGGTCCGAACCCCCTTCTGGAGAATGCTAGGATGCTTACTTTCATGATTTTTATAACGGTCCTTGGCTTGCTTGGAGACAAATTTGAGAGAATTGTAATCCGAGGCAACCGGAGGTTCTTCCGTTCGTGGTTGCTTGGGTGCCCGGCGCTTTGCCATTTTGCCTATAAATCACAATCACAACACTAACCATAATAATAACAATAGAACACGCAATTCAAACCCTTGTCAGCGAACACACACTACCTTATTTTATCAAACATATGCTAACCAAAGCCAAACAATACAAATTTCACAAGATATCCCACCAACCAAAATCAAATCACATTTTTGTCGCAATGTAGCGTAACATAAATGATTCACATTGTGTATCAACACAAAAACATGATAGGGTTTTCCATTAATCACTCCCAAATCCCTAAGAGCATGAAAAATGGAATCTAGGGTTTAAAGGGGTTTAGGGTTCTAACCAAATCCAATGGTTTTTGAAATAAATGAACAAATGAAGCATATATTTCAACAATTAAATGAAAAATAGGCTCATTGACACTTACTTGTTGAAACATTTTGATCAAATCACTTGAGGGTGGCGATCTTGCACTGTTTCACCATTTAAACCCTAATTTTCAAAAATGGGAAGAGGAATTCCACGTTTGGACGAAGATTCTTGGTGAAAATCCAAGTTTTTTGCAATGTAGGATGAATATTTACAGGGAGGAAAGGATTTGGGATGGTGAAGTTGAGAGGTTTCTTGAAAATTTTAGGAGAGAAGTGTCGTTTGCGAAGAGGACTGCTGCGTTTTAAAACAAGGCTGTCGTGACTTCGCCTAGGTGGTGGTTTTTTCGCTTGGGCGAATTTACACCAGTGTGTTTCCCTTAATTCTGTTGTAAATCCGCTTAGGCGGTGGTTTTTCTGCCTAGGCGAATTTACGCCAGTGTAGGAACTCAACTTTTCTTCATTTTTCCGCCTAGGCGGTGGTTTTTCCGCCTAGGCGAAGTTACAGCAGTGTAGAAATTCAAACATTTTCTTCCTATTTTCGCCTAGGCGGTGGGTTTTTCGCTTAGGTAAATTTATGCCTGTATGTTTTCTCAGCTGGTCTGTCCAATTTTCACCTGGGCGGTGTTTTTTTCTGCCTGGGCGAATTTACGCCAGTGAAGACTTTGGCTGGATTTCTTCAGGTTTTCACATTTTTTGCTCTACACCTCTTACTTCCACTTCGTTCCTCAAATGAGTTTTAGCATGCAAATCAATCCTAAGTATCTAGCCTCATCAATTCACCACAAAAATAGTATTATGAGATCAATACGATCTCAAAAAAGTAATTTATACAAAAGTTGGGAATGTTCGTTACTCTCGATGACATATCAAAAGATGTTGCTTCGTTTTACGTCCCTAGCATGGACGTTTATAAATTCTGGCTCTATCCTTTAACGAGGGAGATGTTCTCCACAACTCGCTCTTCATCCTTGAAGTAGTGCTTGATCTACTCCCCGTTGACTCAAAAAGTTCGTCCGTCTTCGTCTTCTAGCTCGATAACACCAAATGGAGAAATATGATTGATCCGGAATGGTCCAGACTACCGAGACTTCAACTTTCTGGGAAAGAGTCTCAGCCTTGAGTTAAACAATAGAACTTGTTCGCCCAGACTGAACTCCCTCCGGACTATCATTTTATCATGCCTCCTCTTCTTTTTATCTTTGTAAATCCTGGCATTCTCATAAGCCTCATGCCGGAATTTCTCCATTTCATTCAATTGGAGAAGACGTTGCGCACCAGAAGATTTTAGGTCAAAGTTGAGTTTCTTAATTACCCAAAATGCACGGTGCTCCAATTCAACGGGCAAATGACACACTTTCCCAAACACCAATCGATACGGCGATATGCCGATCGGTATCTTAAAAGCCGTGCGATACGCCCATAAAGCATCGTCAAGCTTCACCGCCCTCTCCTTGCGACTAATATGAACCGTTTTCTCCAGAATTAGCTTGATTTCTTGGTTTCAAACTTCAGCTTGGCCATTTGTCTATCGGTGATATGGTAGCACCACTTTGTGCCTAACCCCATACTTTGCCAACAAAGCGCTTAACATTTTGTTACAAAAGTGGGTTCCCTCATCACTAATTAAGGCTCGAGGTGTCCCGAACCGTGTCATGACATTGTGTTGAAGGAACTTCAAAACCACTTTGGCATCATTGGTGGGTATTGCTACGGCCTCGACCCATTTAGACACATAATCCACCGCTAAAAAAATATACTCCTTTCCAAATGACGGCAGAAATGGCCCCATGAAATCTACGCCCCATACATTAAACAACTCAAGCTTAAGAATTGACGTCAATGGCAATTCATGCCTTCTCGATATGTTACCCACCCTTTGACATCTATCACAAGTTTTCACAAACGTATATGAATCTTTAAACAAAGAAGGGCAGTAAAAGCCTGATTGAAGTACTTTTGATGCTATCCGAGTCGCACCAAAATGACCACCACAAGGTGATGAATGGCAATGGAAGAGAATACTAGCCATTTCCTCTTCCGGAACACATCTCCGGATCACCTGATCAACACATTTCTTGAATAGTAATGGTTCGTCCCACAGATAATACTTTGCATCAAAACGAAATTTTTTCCTTTGGGCTCCCGTAAACTCAGTTGGTAACACGTTAGATGCAAGATAATTCACAATGTCCGCATACCAAGGATGTGCATTTTCAACTGAAAATAGTTGTTCGTCAGGGAACACTTCCGTGATGCTAGACTCTTCACCAACGTATTCTTGAATCAACCTCGACAAATGGTCGGCAACAACGTTCTCACTCTCATTTTTATCCCTTATTTTAGCATCAAACTCTTGCAATAGAAGAATCCACCTTATCAATCTCGGCTTGGCATCTTTCTTTGCAAATAAGTACCAGATAGCCGCGTGATTCGAGTAGACGATCACTTTTGTCCCAATGATAGAAGACCGAAACTTATCACAAGCAAAGACCACCGCTAGCATTTGTTTCTCAGTCGTGGTATAATTCTCCTGGGCATCATTCAATGTCTTACTTGCATAATAGATTGAGCGGAAGATCTTCTTCTTCCGTTGGCCTAACACCGCGCCAATGGTATAGTCACTCGCATCGCACATAATCTCAAATGGCATCTCCCAATCCGGAGCGAGCATTATTGGAGCCATGATCAACTTCTCCTTTATCGCCTTAAAAGCCTCCATGCAAGCCTCATTAAATTCAAATGAAGTATCCTTCTCAAGAAGGTGACATAACGGCTTCACCGTCTTCGAGAAGTCCTTAATAAAGCGCCTGTAAATGCCAGCATGCCCCAAGAAACTTCGAACTCCTTTCACAGTAATCGGTGGCAGAAGCTTCTCAATCGTTTCAATCTTTGCTCGGTCCACCTCAAGCCCCTTGGAAGAGACTCGATGACCCAAGACGATCCCCTCTTTAACCGTAAAGTGACACTTCTCCTAATTAAGAACTAAATTTTTCTTCTCACATCGGTCAAGAACAAGCGCCAGATTGTAGAAATAGTGATCAAAAGACGACCCAAAACTGAGAAGTCATCCATGAAGATTTCCATTTTCTCTTCCACCATATCAGAAAATATCGCCATCATGCACCATTGAAACGTTGTCGGTGCATTGCAAAGGCCGAACGGCATACGTCTATAAACAAACGTCCCATAAGGGCATGTGAAAGTTGTCTTTTCTTGGTCCTCCGGTGCAATGTCTATTTGATTGTACCCCGAATAGCCATCAAGAAAGCAATAATACTCATATCCGGCTAATCGAACAAGCATTTCGTCAATGAAAGGTAGAGGAAAATGATCTTTCCTCATCGCCTTATTCAATCTTCTATAATCAATGCACACACGCCATCCCATGATGGTTTGTGTAGGATTAAGGTCATCTTTATTATTCTTCACCACCGTCATACCACATTTCTTGGGCACCACTTGCACCGGGCTAACCCACTTACTATCGGATATAACATATATAATTCCCGCATTTAAGAGCTTCAATACCTCCACTCTCACCACTTCTTTCATAGCAGGATTTAGCCGCATTTGATGTTCAATGTAGGGTTTGAACTCATCCTCCATCAAAATTTTATGCATGCAAATCGAGTGGCTAATTCCTTTGATATCTGAAATAGACCAAGCAAAAGCGGCTCGGTGCCTCTTCAAGATTCTTAGCAACTTACTCTCCTCTTTTTCCAATAGAGTTGATAAAATTATAACCGGATCGGTCGAATTTTCTCCCAAAAAGATATACCGAAGATGTTCCGGCAATTGCTTGAGTAATAATCCACTGTGAGGCGGATTTAATTCCTTGGGAGAGTTTTCAACTTCTTCAATCTTCGCCACATGAATAAGATCTTCTACGTCTTTAGATTGAGCATCCAAAGTCAGCACGTAGTCCACAACCTCGAGTTCCGTAGTAGAGCCTTCCTCACCAAGATCCCCCATAGATAAGGAATTTGTGAGGATATGCTCTAACGAATCCATCTCCATATTTGCAAGAAAGAATTCCCTCATGCAAGAATCCACAACATCAACTCGATTACAATTGGGAGGTTCATCTGGAAAGTTCATAGTTCTAAAAATGTTGAACCTTATCTCTTCATCATTCACTCTTAACGTCAGATTTCCGTTATGCACATTAATCAAGGCCTTTTCCGTTGCAAGGAAAGGTCTTCCTAGGATGATCATGATTTATTTATCTTCTTCGATTTCAAGCACAACGAAATCCACCAAAAATATGAATTTGTCTACCTTCACTAGCACATCCTCAATGATACCTTTTGGATAGGTTAACGAACGATCCGCCATCTGAAGAGAGATTGTAGTCGGCTTTGTACTCCCAAGTCCTAACTTCCGATAAATGGAAGAAGGAATCAAATTAATACTTGCCCCAAGATCACAAAGCGCCTTATCAAAATGACATATCCCGATAGTACACGGAATTGTGAAACTACCAGGGTCCTTCAATTTGGTAGGTAACTTTCTTTGTAGTATTGCACTACACTCCTCCGTTAGCTTTACCGTTCTGTACTCTTCCAACTTCCTCTTCTTTGTCATTATATCCTTCAAGAACTTTCCATAGTTGGGCATTTGTTCCAATGCATCCGCAAAAGGAATGTTGATGTGGATTTTCTTGAAACTTTCAAGAAATTTCTCAAATTGGGCATCCAACTTTCTCTTTTGGAATCTTTGAGGATATGGTAATGGGATTACTAGAACCGGTGGATTCTCTGAAAATGTTACTCGCCCCGGCATCACCCTTTCATCTCTTCTTCTCTCCTTGACTTTCTCTTGGTTCTTATCTCCTTTCAAGTCTTCACTCGGCTTCTCCTTTCTTTCATCGATTTTTACTTCAACTTCCTCCTTCGCACTTGTTCTTGGTTCATCATGAGGAAACTCACGACTCACTCCCGGTTCATTTTCCATAGGCTTGCTTACTTCCACGTCTCTTCCGCTCCTCAACTTAATCGCCTTGCATTCCCGAGGGTTGGTTTTCGTGTTGCTTGGAAACTTTCCCTTTTGTTGCTCTTGGATGGCCCTAGAAAGCTGCGCGATTTGAGTCTCTAAAGCCTTCACTGTAGCGTTAGTGTTTGTACAAGTGGTATCGATTGAATCAAGCCGTGTTTCATGTTTGTTTAGCCGGTTATGCTTCTCATGCATCATAGTCTGAGTCTCTTTCATAAACGAACCCAACACTTCATCCAAATTTGACTTCGGATTATGCATTGGTGGTTGTTGCATTTGATGATTGGATTGCATAGGATATCCCGAAACCTGATTTCCATAACCCGGAGGTGGCCGCAAAGCCTTCTGATTGTTCGCTTATGAGAAGTTCTCATGGTTACGAAGTCCGGAATTGTAATGAGTCAGAATATTGGCAGCGGACCTGAAAGTGTAGGCACAATTGTTTAGAAAATGGCATTCCTCGAACCCATTATCCAATTCGGAACAACTTGCTACTATCTCCTCCCCTTGACTCGATAAAGCTCATTTTGTAGACATAGCGACCAATTGATCCGAGAGCTTGGACACTTGGGCTGATAACGTTGCAATATGGTCAGATTCTTGGATAGAAGAGACCCGTCTTCCCATGTTCCTCTCATTCGGCAATTGATAATTGTTAGCCGCCATTTCTTCCAATAGTGCATTAGCTTCGGTAGGGGTTTTGGACAACAACGATCCCTCTGATACTGCATCAACTATCATTCTAGTCTGTCCATCTAACCCATTGTAAAATAATTGGGTTTGAAACCAATCTTGATACCCGTGTTGGGGGCACCTTCTCAATAGGTCCTTGAATCTCTCCCATGCCTCAAATAACAGCTCAAAGTCTCTCTGGCGAAACTGCGCAATCTCGCCTCGGAGTTGAGAAGTCTTCGAAGGTGGAAAGAACTTAATGAGGAACCTTTGTGCAAGGTCCTCCCAAGTATTAATGCTCCCCGGTTGAATCGACTGAAACCAACCCATTGCTCTATCTTGTAAAGAAAACAGAAATAACCTCAACCGTATGACATCTTCGGCAACTCCATTTATCTTGATGGTGTCACAAATCTCGAGAAAGGTTGCCAAGTGGACGTTGGGGTCTTCGTGAAGATTCCCGCCATATTGGTTTTGTTGAACCATATTGATTAAGGCGGGCTTCAACTCAAAGTTATTTGCCTGGATCGGTTGCCTTCGGATCCCTGAATAGTTATCTAGCATTAGTGGCCGATAATAGTCCCTAAGGACTCGTTGTGGCCTCTCCTGCTGCAGAGGCTGAAGTGTGTGCGGCTCCGGTGGTTGTGGAACATTTTCATATCCCCCGGCCATAGCAGTAGCTTTTTCATTTTTCTGTTTACCAATGCGTTGACTACGCCGCATGCATTGCTTAAGTCAAATAGATAAATCAATTGAATGAAATTTAAAAGCAAAAGAATCATCGTGATTAACATTCAACTACTTGATCATAATATCAACTCAATTGAAAAACACCTTGTCGTTCCCCTGCAACGGCGCCAAAAACTTGTACGCGCGAGGACTCACAACCATCATTCTTGCGGTATTGACTACTCGCAAGTATACGAGGTTTAGTTTTAATATAATGGATCTTGTAAGATCGGATATCGTTCCACTGGGAATGACGTGTAATTCGGTTGAGTATTGTGATTTAAATAGTTTCATATTATCTCGACTAATCATAATTTGTTTGTTTTCTATTTAATATACTAAGATAAACGACAACTATGAGATTAGTTCTCATTACACTAATTACTTAGGTATTGATTTCTTTCACATAATGCATAATCGACGTCATTAAGTTAGCTATAATGATTTTCTATCTATTCCGACAATCTCTGTATCGATAACTCCTTCGCTACTTCTCCCGAGTGTAATATGGGGGATTACACGACTTTGTGTCAATGAAGAAGTCCCTTTCAATGCCTTTACGACCCTAGGTCGTGTAAGTCTTTAGCCAACGTCATGGATTGCATACGTTCTAACGCCCTCCCGGGTCGTTAGAACGTCACGTTGTATTTTCCCTAGTCCGAATCCGGGGTTACCTCTCCCGAGTCTCAAACCCCGTATTCTCGGTTTATCAATACAAGCATAATATCAAGAATAATGGTAAACACAATTGGATTTAGACAAAAACACATTAAAGTAACATTAATTCATTTAACTTAACAATTACATGATTTCAACTACACCTAAGTAACATTTAACTAATACTACAAGATCTTAGCCATATACCATACAAAATAAGAGGGATTCAACATTCTTAGATATGAAAAAGTGATTACAAAGATAAAAACAAGAGAGAAACGATCAAATCTGAAAGTGAAACGGTTCACTGTCGCTAATGATCGATCCGCAAGTGATCCTTCTTTGTCTGAATGATGAATCTCCTTCTTGATCTTCAAAATATAAATTAAGAACTCTCTACTAGGTTTAGGGTTCATCAACTCTTCTTTTCAGACGTGGGAAAGGGGTATAAATAGGCCTAGGGGTTCAAAAATATTTAAACAGATATTTTAGCCTGTTCTGCGAATTTTGCCTAGGCGGTAGAATCTTCCCCTAGGCGGAGTTTAAGTCGGTTAGAATTCTGCCTAGGCAATGGTTTCTTCTCTTAGGCGGAGGACTAACTTCTTCTCTTTATTCTTTCTGACGGATTTTCGCCTAGGCTGATTTCCAGCAGTTCAGCACTTCCAGCGTTCTGACGGATTTTCGCCTAGGCGGTGGAAACTTTGCCTAGGAGGATTTTGAAACTTTAGCCCTTGAAACCTTCTGATGGATTGCCGCCTAGGCGGTGGAAACTTCGCCTAGGCGGATTTCAACTTCTCAGCTCTATCAACCTTTTGACGGATTTTCGCCTAAGCGGTGGAAACTTCGCCTAGGCGGATTTCAATATTTCCGTATTTGCAACTTTCTGATGGATTTCTTCCTAGGCAGTGGAAACTTTTCCTTGGCAGATTTGCGCTGTTCTTTGAAACCTCATTTTTTTTATCTTTTTGGCTGCCATTTTTTCCACCATTTCGCTCAGTTTTTCGATTGTTTACGTCCCAACTCCTGATTAATAAAAATAGCTAAAAAGATATTCAAACTTCAATAAAATACTAAAAAACTGGCAAATTTGGTTTAGAATTAGATAGGTATTTTACACCTATCAGATACTCGGGAGAGGTAATCCCAGATTCGGACTAGGGTTTGAACACAACGCAATGATCTAATAACTAGGGAGAGAGTTAGAAAGTGTGCAATCAATGACATTGGGGCAAGATTCATGTAACTATGTGTTCTAAAAAATGCTAGAGGGGGATTTCGGCGTTAACACGAAGTCACATATTCGCTCGCTTTACACTTGAGAGAGCGAGTGAGCGAGTTTACGATACAAAGATTTTCAGATATGTCGAGCATCGTTAACGTAAGTCAAACGAGATCAAACACATTTAAGTAAGTGAAGTTAATCTCTAGATAATCCATTCCCTTAAATAGCTCAATATAGTAATATAGTATAATTAGATAAATTAGTATTTTAGTTTAGTATTTATTAATTATAAACCATTTTTTGTCGCCTAAATAAAATTAGGTTATGATAATTACGGTACTCGATAATAATCTCAACCAATATCTGTGGATACAACAACCCTAACTCTTTCTATTATACTAAAACTTGATCCATACACTTGCGGTGAAAGTGACGACATGAAATTCCACCACCATTATGATAATGTGGTTTGGGTGGTTCTAGGTCCGATTAAAAACTGCATTGGCATCAAAGCTAGAGGCGGTGTGAAACTTTGTCCGGTTCTTAAAGTTATAAACTTAATATATCCAGTTAAGTGGCCAACTGACCTGATTCCTGATGATGACACTGGTTAAATAAAGTCGGTCAGTCAGAATTAGGACCAAGCTGGTTTATAGTTATAAGAGTGTTCGATTGAGGTCGGTTGGTTCGGTCAAGGTCAGTGTTATGCTCTAACCATTTCTTAAGGATTGGTTGACTCTTAAATTTGCAAAATGGACCAAGTTTTTAAGAATCTCTGATCTATTTACAAGCGTTGAGCTCGGGTGCTTGAGACCGGCATGTTTGTTTAGGCAGAGCTACCGAGCTGATTAATTGTCTAATTCTTAAAGAACAATGATAAATTTTTTTATAATTTTCAATGTTTTAGGATTACCGAGCTGGGTCCAGATGGTGAGCTCAGTTATTCTAGGCTGGTCAGTTAAGCAATGTCCCAAATGTTTCCAGAAGTTGAAGTGTGTGAAGATGTTCGAGCTTATTTCTGGTTGTTTAGTCGGTTGGTTAAGTACGACTTGGTTGGATAACGTTTAAGTGACATTCGAAGCAGTAAATGCAAATACACAAGTATAAAAAGTATACCGACCAGAAACCATTACTAAACAGATAAGAGATTATTGAGGAAAAAACGATTTATTCCATCAAAAGGTTGTTTACAATTATGGAGTCAAAGCCCAGTATTACAACACCCAACTTGGGCACAAAATAAACAAAAACTTGACTACAAAGTTGGTTGCTTGGTTGATTACTTACTATTTCAAGGAGCCGGGCCTAACTTTCTCCAACCTCAGCGTCAGTACTAGGCCTGGCTTTACCGCCCTGGGCTCTCTCGACCTCCTCCTCTGGAAATTCCATCCGAATATTTTGGTAAGGGATGTCGGGGTATTGACGTCGGAGGGAACGGATGGAAGCATCAAATCCTTCTTGCATCACCTCGATGCCAATCTTGATCTCGAGGTTTTTATATTCCTAACTCAGTTTCTAGGCCTCGACGACACCCTTCTCGACTTGGGCCATTGCCTCCATCTTCTCCCCCTTTGCGGAAGTGAGCTGATCAACCATCCTCGCGAAGTCGTTCTTGTACCTTCCTGTTAAGGTGCACAGTGCTTTCTTATCCTTCTTCAGGTACTCGATCTCGACCTTCTACTTCTAATTTATGTTGTTTAGCTTACGCAGCATCTTGAGGGCTTCGTTGTGACTCTTCATCACTTCGAATTTTTTCTCGATTAGGGTTTTGATCTTCTCAGTAGCCCGGTAGAGGTGCTGGCCTATCTCCAGAACTTTGATGTGGGCTACCACCACCATCCTCATGCTGTTGGGGATGAGTTGTGACGGACACAACCCGAGATCCTAACAGACAACCCACACCCATGGATAAAGGGGAAATCGCAGGCTGACTAAGAGCTGAGACCCCTTGGGAGGGGCACAATCCAGGTCCTCAAGCTGGGAGATTCTCAGTTTCACCGAGCTGGGGAAAACATACTTAGACCAAAGTTTTTTCATTTCATCTTTCATCATGCACAACTCGATCCTCTAGACTGGAGCCTCTAGGAGGACCTTACAGATGGGTAGGTTGAGTGCCACATTAGCCAACAATGCTTGACCTGACAAAATGGTGGGGGCTTAACTTCTGGGATGGCTAGGTCCTTAGAACCAAGCTCGTCGGCAAGATCCATGCCGAGCTTAGCCACAGGAACCCCATAAGAACGCACCTTTCTTCTAACTCTTCGCCTGCTAGGGTTGTTGGTCACTTTAGGAGAATGGTAGGGCACAGCTCCAATCGACTTGCGAGCCTTCTTGGACGATGAGGTCTTCCAGTTAACCTCTTCTTCAGATGAGCTGAGCTCGATCTATTGGATAGGGGACCCCGACTTGGTCCACTCAGAATCAAATGAGCTATACCCTGGGAAAAAAAAGATATATTGGGGGAGGAAGAGAAGAAAAGAGTACCGTGCTCAGGGAGGTCGGGAGCTCACGTTACTCTGGTGCTAGAAAATGAGCTAGTGTAAGTGCCTATTTACAGGTGACCCATCTTGCCAAATGGTCGCGTTAATCAGATGTTGAAGAGCACCTTGATTCTCGTGCTATCAGGCCACGTGTCGTGTATCCGCTCAAATAACAGTGAGGCTTCTCGCGGAAGCCAAGTAAAGATTAGACAAACTCTTTTTCTATACAAAGCAGATTCATCCCGAGATCGAAATTTCATTGTCCACCCAGTCAAAAGAAGAACCCTCAGCGTTTCATGTTCCATTTCTATGCTAAGACTTGGGGGGCAACTGATGTGGGTTAAAATCAACCGACCTCTAAGTGGTTCCACCAAAGTCTGCCAAGTAGATCAACCAGGGACACGTTATCAACGGCCTGACCAATCCGGTATCTTATCAGCTCAGCACCTCATCAGGTAGGTCATCTCGCAGGACTAGGATGATCATTGATTGAGAACGTTCTACAAATATAGAGGTTCCAATCAGTGAGGTTCAAGTCGATATACTTACCTCGGTGTCTGTACTAATGTCTAGGCCCGCTCATCTGCTGGTCTTAATCGCATGGCCCATGGACTTCTCCATCAACGTTTAAAGGCCCAGACCCATAGATCTAATTCCTTCATGTGCTATTTTTTTCCTCCACGCGCCGTGATTAAGGTTGATAACCGAGATTAAGGTCTTAATCACCAAAATGCTAATCAGATTCTTGCCTATAAAAGGAAAAGGTGAATAGTGTTTTCAAGAGGTTGAAAAGGTAATCGCTTTTAGAATATTCAAAGCATCCTATAATTTTTCTGCCCGAGCTCTTACTTTTACGCCGAATGGGACACATCGAGAATAACCCCGACAGGTCCTGTGTGCAAGTACCGATATGAAGATCTTACCAGACAATACCAACCCAGCTCGGTCAAGTGCAGGCTTAAAGATAAAGAGACTTAAATGATCCAACTTTACAAAAAACAATTTTTAGATCACTAGCAATCCTCTACGTGGACTCTGATCAGACCATACTGTTACTCGGCCCATTTTTCGACATCAACATAAACCACTTGAGATTGGTTGAAGATTAGAAAGGATGAGTATCCCACATTGCTTGCGGAGGAAAAACTTGATCACTGTGTTAAGTTATAAGTTATAAGTTGTAAGTTATCTTACATTGATTATTAGCTTATATCAACTTATAAGTTGGAAATAAAGACAAACCACTAAGTAACAAATATTTAACTCAAATCGAGCTAGGTCGGGATCCAGGTTGGGTTTGGGTCGGATTCGGGTTGGGTTTGGGTTGGATTCGGGTTATTTCGAATCTTGACCTACTAGGACAGTTTAAGCTTTAATTAAGTGACAGTTAAGCAGTTAATTAACTGCTTAATAGTTAATTTTGAATCAGTGCCAATGAACAAATATGAAGATTCATTGGTAATAGTTCGTGTGAAGGTTCAAGCGAACAAATGCCTTTTCAAATTCGCATCCATTTGATGGTGTCTTTTGATCTTCTATAAATAAAGGACTTCACATTCATTTCAATTAGTCTGATTCACAACATTATCACTTCATATCATCGCCAAAGTACAAAACATATATAATTTTGTGAGAGTTCAAGTACAAATTCAGTTCGTTAAAATTTCTGGTTTCAAGTGCTTGTTCCAAAAACTTGAAGATCGTTACACCTTGGGAGGCAATGTCCATTAACCATTAGCATCAGTGTGGGGGCGCAAATCTGCTTTAAGGGCATAAAGTTAAACTCTAGCCTCGATCTATTTCGTTATTATTCATTGTTTGAATTGCTAGATAAGTTCTTATTTAAAGTTTAATTCGCTCTTTCTGATACGTAAATATTCACACATTCTGAGACTGCTACTTCTTATGTTACATAAATATTTGCTTTCTTTCTTTGTTGTTGCCTTTGTTTATGTTATGTTAAAGTTTACGTCACGTTTCTGGTTATATATACACTTTAAAATCTTTCACAAAATTTTCATATTTTGATTTACTACCTTTACATGATTAGTTAATACTCACATTAATATTGTTTAATTATTATTAGTTTTATTTCATGATTATTTAAGTATTTATTTTGAAATTTCAGCAATAACCACTAACATTATCGTTATTCTTATTTTTGTTGATATTATTGTTGTCCTGCCATTAAAAAAAAAAAAAAAAAAAAAAAACTAAACAAACAAATAAAACTTAAAAAAAAAATTGATTTATTTCTTTAAGTTGCAAGAGAACAATTTTTTTTTTTTTCATGAAATAGCTTTAACACTAAATAAAGAGAGAGTTTTCTATACAATTGTTTTGATTTTTCAAATAGAGTGCAATCTCAAAATAATGAGTTTAGAAAGACAATTCTCAATGTTTGGTCTAAAGTTAGATCAATTTGGCAAAACCCAAAAAATACAAAGCCAAAAATAAAATAAAAAATGACTCGAACTAATTCTCATCCAAATACTGGAAATGTGTCAAATTGCATGAAAAGATCTTCTTTCTTTATCTATTAAAAATAAGTTATGTGCCAATTATTCCCTAAAGGTAATATTTCCCTAAGAGAAAGAGTCCGAGTCTCATTTCCAAGAAAAAAATTGTAGTTTTTTAAATAAATAAAAATCAATTCAAATCTGGGTTTCTTAAAATTAGGAAAATCAAGTTTCCTCACAAATTCAAATCATGTTTATTAATTCAAACAAAATCATTTTTTCCCTTGCTCTTCTAGGTCCATGCAGGGGATTTATGGGGAAAATGATTTCATTACTTTGTTTTTTTCTTTTTTCACTCTATGACATAAATGTATGCATTTCAATTAGGGTCGTATTCCCTATTTACCATTCTACATATATGTCTTTTTCATTCCATTGAAACTCGAATTTACGATATGGACGTTTATGACTCCCCTTTATGTCTTGCGGTAATGATGCCTCTAGTATCACGACCTTTACCACAACGATATTGTCCATAGATCAAAATAATTTGTGGATTTCACTTGACTGTCTCCGGGTCTATTATGTTTGCTCGAGGTAGAAGTTTTGTATAAATGTATTGCCATGCTATTAAGTATAAGTTCTTTTATTCTAAGAGATGGAATAGAATAATCCAGTTGAAGCGTAATGATCATAGGTGTATAATGCATTATATGTTTCATAATAGGTCCCATTCTTCTACTTTTTTCAGAAGTCGCTAATAATTCATAGTTATTTCCTTGAGATCAAAGAAGAGTTCGACCCAATGCATCATATATGCCTATCTAAATATAAGCAAAAACTTTAGGGGGGTGTGAAGTGAAAATTGTAGTTTACGTTAGGATCTAAAAGGACATAATTTTATTCAACAGCCGTACTACTTCTTTGGTGAGCATTTGTGGGCTCGCAGCCGTAGAAGATATCGATGGCATTCGACTGGTTTGCCGGGTAGTTCGTTGTAAAGAGCTGGCCTTCTCTCTCTTTTCACCCCGATTTTATCTTCTCATCTCACTTACCAGTTCTTTCCCGAATAAACTAAAAACACCGAGGCACAGATCGCAGAAAAGCCTTTTGAATCGAATATCATATGCTTCCAGGTATGTACAATCTCTTGGTTTATGTGTGTAATTGTTTCCTGTTTATTTAATTTAATTGAATACGCGATCAAAGTGTCCATTTGGAGGCCTCGAATCACGGATTTGGAAACCCAGATCAAGTGATTTTTGAAGTTTGAATCGAGTTGGCCAAACGGACAAGTGCATCTCGATTTGGATTATTTCTCGAATGAGAATTTTTTGGAATCGTCTCTGTGTTTTGTATGCACATTTATAGCATAATTATTTGCAAATCTGTCATTATGGAATTTTGATAGTTGTTGTTTCTTGTATGAACTTATGAATTTCGTCTAGAATTCTTCAAATCTCTTGTTTGATTTTCATTTCGATATTGTGTTTTGGTGTTTTGCCAAGCGTTTAATGATTTTTGGAGAGGTAGGATCTGGAAACATGTAATTGGAAAAATTGGAATTGGAATTGAATATGTATGGCATAGGATAATTTTAAATTCTAACTCCGAACCTATTGTTGCATCCATCCAAACACTACCTTACCGACTTAGTGTTACTTTAGATGGTGTTTGTTTAGTTTTTCTGTGCCCGAAATCGATCGGTCAACTGACCATCATTGATCGGTCGATCGACCATGGTTGAAAAATGGCCTGTGGAACATCTTGAATCAATCGGTCAACCGACTGGTGAATAAGTTTGTCTTGGGCTAAATCCTGTATCTATCGGTTGACTGATGGGGTTTGGTTGGTCAACCGATTGTGCTGTTTCAAGTTTGGAGGATTTCGTGGATTTGATCTAAAAGTAGCCGTTAACTAGCCCTTTTTGGCTATTTTTTTGGAGATGTCTTAGGGATTTGAACTTATAATAGATATATCATCCTTATTTGATTATCCCTACAGATGTGGTACACTTATTTTACGTGTTTCTCAAATTGGTCTATTTAATACTTTCTATCTTATCGATTTGAGATTGGAAAATATTTGCAGGATCTAATTGAGAGATTTAGAAGCCATAATTAAGTGTTTTGAATCAAGATTGAGTCATATTGATATATGGGGTCTATATGAGCAATTAAATATCATATCTTGTGGGAACTAGCCGTTAGATGGCTTATTTCAAATCTATTTAATTAGACCTGCGTTTTTTACTTGTGAGATATCCCAATGTATCATTCTATCAAGAGCTATTCAGTTACTGAGCTTTTTGAAAGTCATTATTTTGAAATTATATTGCGAGTGTATTGTGAGATTATCTTTGAGAAAAGTTCTTGAGAAAGTGTGATGAAATTTTTTATTGTCATCGATCTAAAGTCTCACTATGATTCAGTTTTCATTTTTTTGGTGATATCCTAGTGAGATCGTTCTAAGATTTTACTTGTAATTGTTATTTGATATCATTATTGATTTCTTGGATTTTTTGATTATTGAGAAATCGTTTTCTGAACTTTAAATTGCATAAAAATATTTTAAAATTATTTTTGGTGAAAAACTGAATACGTGCTTAATTGTGTGCTACCCACTTATTTTATAATAAGATTTTGAATTTCTCACGTAAAATTCTATTACTAGTAAATTCGGGACATTTGTTGAGTTGAAATTAATTTGAGATGATAGAAATTCCGAGTAGGAAAAGACTTATCAATTTATTGTAATTGGTGAGTTGTGTGCGAATTAGATATTATTGGGAATATCTATTTAGGAGTAGTTTGGTTTCAATCTCTTCCAGTAAAGAGATTGAGCTTTGATCTTTACCTAAGGTATAAAAAGGTTAGGTTACTCTTTTTTGTGAAAAGAGATAGGTGTTAATTCTTTCTGAACAGAATTAATTTGTGTGATTTAGTTTGTGTGATTTGTAGTGGTTCCATCCTCACCGCTGAAAATGAAGGTTCTTCCTTAGTCTGTGAAAAGAAAATTGTAAAGACTGATTCTAAGTATGTGAAAAGAATCATTGTGTAAATTTTTAGTTTCTACTTAGTTAAAGGAATCTTAGTGGTTTAGTGGGTGTGACTTTCTATGGGGTTCGGAGGACTGGATTAGCCGAGAAAAGCTCGGTGAACCTGTATACATCGTGGTGTGCCACATTTTTACTTTATTTATTTTCTATTATTTGGGTGTGCACCTAGAGCTTATTACACTTATCCGCTACTATATAAAGAAATAATAATTAATTTAGAATTAAATTAATTATTTCAATTTAAGTGTTGAAAATATAATTATTTGTTTTAATTTTATAACTACCCAATTCACCCCCCTCTTGGGTAGATCACTAAGCCAACAACCTGCCCTGACTGCCTCAAATTATCACATCACTCCTTGACTCTATTTAACTCTAGTAGTGAACCCGTCTCTAATTGGATTATGATAGGTGTAAATTACCTACGTATTTCCAATCCAAATTTGTTAGTTTTCGAGTACGTTTGTAGTTATTTTTATATGTTTTAATATGTTTTCATACTTTTTGTATAAATCAGGTGTGTGGGGCATAAAGATAGGAAACTGGAGCGAAAACGATGAGATCAAACCAAAGTGAGTCGAAGTTACGGTGGATAAACAAGCTCGGAGGCTAAAATATGAAACAGGCCTACCGCCTAGCATCCAGACCATCGCCTAGGCGGTGAAGAAGCTGAGAAAAGAGAAAAATGTTACTGACGGACCACCGCCTAGGCTATTCGCCTAGGCCGAAATCCAACAGAAAATGAAGATGGGCTACTGACAGCCGATCGCCTAGGCAGAGAAATCCACTACCCAGGCGAAAATCCAACAGAATGTTCTTCCACGTCCACCGCCTACTTCATCGCCTAGGCGATCAGTCAAATCGACCTAACTCCGCCTAGGCGAAGAATCCACTACCTAGGCGAAAATCCCCTGCATAGTCTTGAGATATTTTTAGATATTTTTAGGATATTTTGGCTATAAATACCCCATCTCCTCCCCCTTCTCCGGTCTCTCTCTTGCTCTCTTTCATTTTTGGGCCCCTTAGGCTATATGTAAGGGTATATTTAGGAGTTTTAGAGGTGGAGCTCACATCCCGAAGTGGAGACAACGTTTAATCGATCGTTGAGCGTTCTTAAAGGTTTATCTTCGGACGAGGCTAAGTTCTTCGATTGTTTTTCCTTATTTCTTTATCTTAGGATCATGTGAGTATTTTTAGCTCGATTTATATGTTTATATGGTTATGACCACGAGTTAAATATGGATTGTAGTAGGGATTAACGGTATATTTATAAATATATTTGTTTGGATGATTTCGGTGTTTCGTTTGTGATTGTTCTTCGTAGTTTGATTGTATTTATCGTATTGTTTGTTTATCATGCTTAGTTAGATAAATGGAGAATACGGGGTTTTGACAAACCTTGGATTCAGATTAAGGTAAACAAACGCCACGATTCTATAACCTGGTCGGGGTTTGAATTGTGGACAATCGATGACGTGGGGCCAAAACACATGCTACCTAGGGTCTTTAAGATGTTGAGAGGGACTTCTTCGTTGACTCGAAGTTGTATTATATCCCTCGTCTTACACTCAGGAGAGGTGGAGAGAGAGTTTTAGAACGGAGATTGTCGATAGGGTAAATACAACACGACGATCTAATAACCCGGGAGGGAGTTAGATTGTGTGCAATCAATGACGCTGGACGAGACTCACGTGACCTAGGGTCGTTAAGACATTGAGGGGGACTTCTTCGTTTGCTTGAAGTCATGTATTCCTCCGTCTTACACTCGGGAGAGGTGTCGGTGGAGTTTACGTACCGAGGTTGTCAAATAGGTTGAACACTGTAAACGTGAGTAAATCGAGATCGAACATGTATTTGTAAACACATTAATCCCTAGGCAATTCTTCACCCTAAAACATATTAGCATATTAGTGTAGTTAATTTAGGTTATATTAGTATTAGTTTAATTAATTAATTACATTTATTTTTCGCCTAGATAAAATTAGGTCACGACAAATGCGGTATTCGATAGTAACGACACCAATCCCTATGGATACGATAACCTGATCTTTCACGATCACACTATACTAAAACTTAGACCTCGTATACTTGCGAGTGTAAGTAGCGGAGTATTTTACGTGCTACCAGATTACCTGAGACAAAATATTTTATTGGTGTATCGTCTTCATAATATAAAAATAATTTATGGATCAAGTATATTTATCAAACACCACTTTTTAAAATATAATATAAAGATAACCTCACAATGAGTCGAAATAAAATTCCACAGTTATCATCACAATAAAACAAATGCATTTAAATTAATCAATCAGATTATTTTTATATATAATGAAATACCATACACATATTTCTCTATTAGTCATAGGATCGTTTCACCTCACGATATGGAGTTATAATGGTATCGTAACCTGTACAACTGTGCAATCTAAAGTTGTCATAAGTGTCAGGGCTATTTAATATCTCCAATAGTAGGAGCCAACACGTGATATAAACCACTATATCATGATGATAATGATCATCATCAACAACAACAACATATATCAATCACCTGCAGGACTTACCCTCCTGTCAGGTCACAATACAATGTCTTACAGGACATGCCCTTCTGTTAGGACCAACAACATCCCGTGGGACATGCCCTTCTGTCGGGATCATACTATGACATCCTGATTGGGTCGACCTCGCTTGTGAACCTTACAATGACCTCTAATTTACGAATTTATCTAAATAAATCTAATATGTCATTAGATGCGTGACACTAAAAAGACAGTTTTTCCTATTCTCAATTTTTTTCTTAATCATATAAAATTTATTAGACACCACATTTCTTAAGTCAATATTAATTTTATTAAAATATTATAACGAAATGTCAAAAAATATTATTTTAATAATATTTACAATTTTTACTTTAAATTAAATTCTTCATAAGTTGAATATATCTATCTAGAAATCTAACATATATATATGTCCGCCTACATATAAACATATACATATAATATATATACATGCATACAAAAGGAGAGAAAAAAAATGCTTACCTGATTAACTGAAAGAAAGGAGTAAGAGAACCAAGAAAATGGAAAAAATCATGTGAAAAAAAAAAAGAGAAAGAGAAATTATATATAGTAAGAGAACTATTTATTATTATTTTTTTTGTTTGTTCAAGAAATTCCCACGGCCTCAAACTTTAGTTTTGTTTTCTTATTGTTTTTTTTTTTTTTTTTAACTTTATAAAATCCTTGATAAGGTTGAGTTGATATTTTCTTGTAATGACACCTTAACCTCCTATGACAATTAATTACATATATAATTCTAAAAACAATTATAGATATTTAATCACCCTAAAACTCTTTGACGCGCCCCGATTTTTCAAAGAGGAAAAAAATATCAAATAATAATTAAACTTAAAGAGAGAGGGTTTTTAAAGTGCCGATTTTTTCAAAATATATACTTAAGCCGTTTTTAAAAAATAATGAGTCGCCACCTAGCATTGGGTTTAAATGGGGTGCTAGGTCACCGAATTTTTAGAAAATAATTTAAAAGGCCTGAGTAAAAAATTGACTCCAAAAAATGCGGTCAAACCAAATATTCATTTAAAGGCTCGAGGGTCGGTTACGCTCGGGGGAGGTGTTAGGCACTCCAAGACGCACGTCCAAAAATAGTACCTTATGTCCATTTAAATCTAATTAATTTAAGTTCGAATATTTTATTTAATTTTAAGATCATTTCCTTCTTATAAAATCTTTTTGGTACTTTCATAAATAAGGTGTGATAAATTTTTGGATTTTTTGAAATGTTCTCCCGGTATAACCTCTTATTGAATATTAAGGATTCGACAAGGATGGTCTCCGGGGGATTTTATGTGTGTTTCCTAGAGATTTTTTTAATTTAAATAGGCAAACTAAAAATAGATGAATAATAATAAAAACATGAATGCAAAACTAATATCTATATGAATTATTTTTTATGCAAAAGCAACCTAATAACATCTATATGAATTATTTTTTATGCAGAGGCAACCTAAAAAAAACTAAAGGGTTTGGTTTAAAAATGTCGATGCAAACTTGATATGAATATGAGAATCAAATAGAGAAATACTACATGAACTAACGTGATTAGGCGTGACAATAATTTAATTATTTAATAAGAAACTAAAAAATATAAAAAATATAAGCGGTGCACGTGTCATGACTAGATATGAGAAATAGTATGAATTCATGATAAAAAAAAAAAAAAAAAAAAAAAAAAAAAAAAAACTATATGTATAAGTGGTGAAAGTGTTCTAAATATGCCGTCTAAATGATATAAGAAATAAACATACTAAGCGGATGCAAAAAAAGTCTATTTTGAGTTTGCTTGATTAATTTATAGAAATCTCGTTTTGAAATTTCCTTGAATTCTATGGATATGAGAATCAATGGGAGATTTGCGGAAACAAATTTATTGGAATTAATCTTCCCGAAATTTAAACGAAATCCCACGAAAGATTTACCGAGGGAAGAAATTTTCTAACATCATTCGTTTCTAAATTCCACTCGAGTCGGGGAATGAAAACGAAGCCACGGAAAACTCTCTCACGATTTATCGAATCATCGGATTCACCTTAAGATTTGTAAGGATTAATTTCTTAAAACAAAGATTTTATTATTTTTGGATTTTTTTATTTTTAATTTTAGGGTTTTGATAACAAGAATAAAAAAAAATAAAAAAGAAAAAAGAAAATAAACAATGAAACATCCTTCACCTAATGCTCGGGATTAAGCTCAACGCGAGAAATCCACCCTGTTGTTTTCATCGCATCATCGGACGACTTCTTTTTTTTACGAATTACAAACACAAAAAAAAAATAAAAAAAATGCGGATGTCCTCGTCTAAATGCTCAAAGGTTCAAATTGAGAAGGGAAAATCTTATCCCAGCATTTTTCATCGAGTCATTAGACAAATAAATAAAAAAATAAATAAAGCTTACAGTAATTTAAATTGCGAAGAAAATAAAATAAACTGAAAAATAATTAAAAATCAAAAAACATACCTATTCTAGGCCAAGAATCCCGATACTCGGACTTTTTCTCTCTCGCAAACAGCTTCCCGAAAGGGTTTCCGATGAGAATCACTCTCTAAGAAATTTTTTCTCTCAATTTTTGAATGTCTCCCAAAGGGTTTCTCTTTAATTTTTTTTTCTTTTTTTAAACTATGAGGAGGAGAATCCTATTTATAATAAGGATAGAGAGTGAAAATCCTAGAAACCTTAGGAAACCCTAGTTCCAATTCGACGAGGAAAAAGAAACAAAACCTAAAAGAAAAGGGAAAAGAAAACCTAATCCCATTTTGACAAGGAAACTTTTTTTTTCCATTTTTTTTTTCAGTTTTACTTTCTTTTTTTTTCTTTTTTTCTTTTGTATTTCTTTTCTTTTTTCATTTTTTCTTTTATTTTTTCTCTATTTTTTTCTTTTTGTTTTTAGTTTTTTGAAAATAAAAATAAAATAAAGCATAAAATTTTTGCGGGACGGTCAAAATATTGTGTCTACAACTATCCCTCTTTGTCATGCGAGTTTCACTTGCTTGAAAAAGATAGGAGATCATGTCATTTTGAACGTCCTATTTTCTGATTTTTTTTTTCAAAGTGCATTTTTCAACGATAGAACAAATAAAATAAAATGACTCATGATGATACTCATGACGAACGAGTGTCCGTTTAGAGGATCGTTTAGAGTAATTAAAAAAATGACTCATGACGATACTCATGACAAACAAGTGTCCATTTAGAGGATCGTTTAGAGTAATGGAAAAAGAACTTATGACAATACTCATGACGAACAAATGTCCGTTTAGAGAATCGTTTAAAGTGATAAAAACAGAGACTCATAACGATACTCATGACGAACAAGTGTCCATTTAGAGAATCGTTTAGAATAATGAAAAAAGACTCATGACGATACTCATGACGAACAAATGTTTGTTTAGAGGATCGTCTAGAGTGATAAAAAAACAGAGACTCATGATGATACTCCTGACGAACAAGTGTCTGTTTAGAGTAAAAAAAAGACTCATGACGAATAAATATTTGTTTAGAGGATCGTTTAAAGTAATAAAAGATAGCTCAAGCCCAAGCCCTCTTGGCTGGGGGATAAAAGAAAATACAGAGGTATAAAATATACCCCAGCTTGTGGCTGGAAAACAATAAGAGAGTAAAGATATAAAATGTGCCCCAGCCGAAACTCTCAAATGGTTGAACATTTATAGGTTGCTTATGTACCTTAGCATTACGCCGATGATCAGGTTTAGCGTAGTTCACTAGACGCCCCTTTCAGGGCAAAACGCATACTTGGATGCTCATTTAGAGCTTATGAATTTTCAGCAATAAGAGTTCCCAATTTGAGCAAGAAGGTAAGAAGTCCTAGTGATAGGGAAATCTATGCTTCCAGTCCCTTTGAGATCCCTGTAACTGGACAAGAAAAACACATACAACATAAAAATTTAGTCTAAAGAACTTGTTACCTTTGACGACTCGCAATTCCGTTCCCGCCTTTCGGCCATAATCACTTTGGTTGATGGTGCTTGGATCGGAGCGATATCGAGAGATTTTTCCGTTTGATTTTCGAAGCTTCTCTTTCCAACTCAGGGCCCGATATGCCACGGGGTGATTCAATGAGACTTTTTTTTTTTTTTTTTTCATCAATTGTTTTTTTTTTTTACTTATGATATTTCACTTTTGAACTCATGAGAGGGCCTAACATGTCTTTATTAAGGTCTCCTTGGCTTGCACGACTGGATTCTTGTCTTTTCAAATTTCTGGATACTTTAATTCTTGAGGTTCTAATACTCCTACATACTCTGTGTTTTCTCAGGTCCTGCAAAACTGATTTAGTCTAAAAAATGGGCAAATATCGAAAATTACTAAAGGAGTACCTTCAATGCCTGATATGATTTTCTATGAGATCTTGAGTCGGATTGCAGAGGAATATGATTCCAATACATTTCCAGACCACGACCAATGTTTCTTTTCACAAATTCTAATTCCATTTCAAATCCATCAAGTTCTGATTCCGAAAAACGTCATTTGTCCTCTAATTTGGACCGAGGCAGAAAAATTGAACAAATCAATCTATCATATTTCTTTCCTCTTCAAATCTCTTCCACATTTGTAGTAGCGCTTCTTGCTTGGTTCCCCACTTTTTTTTTTTTTTTTTTTTGAAATAGATGATCGAACTTACAATAGTTTGAGAGCAACCGATCTTAAAAATGAATTGGATCTTTTTGCGAATTGAGATCTTCTTGCAACATTTGAGCTTTTATATTGGGATCATTGACCTGGAATGATTGTGTTCCTTTTTCTCCATTGGGTCTGACAGCAGGTGAACCAGGATGTTTACACCTGATTTTATCAAATCACTAAAGGACCATTGGAGATGGTTTGATCAGCTTGCAGCAACATATCAAAGTATCGTTAGGGCAATGAAAGTCAATATTGATTTTTGAATCCTCCGGTACTCTGGAATTGCTGTCGGATTTCGTCAGAGGCCTTTTGGATCTCACCATTGTTTAGTTAAACATAATCTTCCTTTGTTTCTAGTCCTATTGGATCATGATCTAGTTCTGTATTGAAATCATATACTCGCATCCTCATTCGGTCACATCACATACAACATATGCAGGCGATTTTGGGTATCTGAAAGATTAAAATTCAAATATTAGACTACAGTTTTGGATAAACAGTATTGCATTATTGAAATTTAAAAAGTCGTTATAGAGAAAATCCATTTTCATCCAAAAGGCCAACGGGATAGAAAGGTGAGTACATGAAGATGTCCCAATTTTATCAAAACACCTATCAGATTGAAAGTAAACAAGAACCCCAGTTTTGCAGTCTTTAAATTTTTTCAAATCAAGCCTTGAACATATGACTCGCTCCTATTTCTGCTAATATTTTGATAAAGATTGACTTCACCACTCCCTGAAGATGCATGCTTAGGCAGTGGATTCTGCTGACAGTTTGGCGCACCAGTCTCAGGATTTTTACGAAACATGATGGCTCATGTCCGTATGAACTCTCAGATCTTGTCTTTTAGCTGAAAGCATTGCTCAGTCGCATTTCTTCTAGTTCCCGAGTGGTATTCACAGAAAGCATTCGAAGAAGCTGCTTTACTCCCGGGTTTAAGTTCGTATGATAGAAGGGGTGTCAGCATCCCCTACTTCAAACAACTCCAGTATAGCTCGGTGATTGAGACCAGAAGGTCTAGTGGTTCATTGTCATTATTCTGGAAGTTTTCCCCAGTAGCACGAGGTAGATAACCTTGGTGGTATTAGGTTCTGGCATCAGGGTATGGTTAAGAATTTTAGGTGGATAGTTTTGGTTAGGCTGATATGAGGGCGTATGGTAAGCGGGTGTTTTGTAGGCTTGAGGGTAGTATTGGAGAATGCGATTTTGGTAAGGGAGAGGTACATTCTGGTAGTAGTGGGGACGACTTTGGGAATATGGTTGGTTCCAACAGGTAATATTAGTTTTAGCGATTTTGAAGGAGGTGGTTACGATATTGATTGTTTTGGTTCGGGTAGTTTTGGGGATAAGAAGCTTGGGGGTAGTTATAGTGATGGGTTTGCTAGGGGGAAACACGACAGCTACTTCATTTTCTCTTTTCTTTGGTGGAGCTGACCTCTTTGTTGGGTCGAGCGCAGCCCCTTCAATCTTTTCGCTCCTGATTCCTTCTTCCGTAACTTTGGCTTGCTTGATTGCATCGTCGAAGGAAACCACTGCTATGCTCGAAAGATCCCGATAGAAAGGCGACGTCTGAATTGACTTGAATATTTTTTACTGAGCCTCCTCGCTCAGCCTAGGGACAACTTTGGCAGCCTCCTCCCTTCAGCGGGCAGTATACCTCCGGAAGCTTTCATTTTTTTTCTTCAGTATCTAGTAGAGAGTATTGCGGTCCGACGTGACATCCTTATTGTACACATACTGCTCATAAAAGGCCTCTACCATATCCTTGAACGTTTTAATCTGTGATAGGTCCAGGGTCATGTACCAGTTGAGAGTCGGTCCTTTCAACGATCTTCGGAACATTTTCAGACAAAGGTCTTCGTTCCAAGCATTGACTCCGAATTCTTCATTGTAAATGCTGACATGCCACTCTGGGGGGCCCGTACTGTCATACTTCGTGAACTTTGGAACTACAAAATTTTTCGGGTCACCACCCGGGGTTGTGCTGACAGTTCCTTATACGCTGCTTTCCTAGATGGTTTCTCTCTTTTCAATTCTTCTATGGTTTTCTCTAACTCCTTCATTTTTAGAACCCAGGCTGGAGGGGGTCCATTCTCTTCTTCTCTATTTTCGATTTTAGTAGCCGGGGCCAGTCGATTAGCATTCAGATCATTCGGCGGAGCAACGACCCTCCCCGGGTGAATGAGGATTAGCGGTATGGTGGGGGTCGAGCCTTCTGGTGAGGCCTAATAGATATGCCCCTGGTTTGGATATGCTGACGCTCCATAGGTAAAAGGATGAGGGCCCATCTGGGGTCCATAGTAGACCGGTACTGCGAAGTTCAGGCCGACATGGTTCGAATTCAACACTGAGTTCTCCATCCCAACACTCGGAGGATTTCCATTTGGTGATTCAGTTACAGGAGTTCCATTGCATGGAGGAATAGGCATCTCATGGGGTCGGCTAAGTTCATTGATCCTTTCTCTTAGCATGTCGATAATTTCTTGCATCCGAGCCATATGGGTCGTATGGGGAGATTCAAGATTGCCTTCTGATGTCATCCTGGAATGAGTCTGGGCCCGGCTGTAAGTAAAGATCGGACTTCGGATGGGGGAAATTGGATTTACTTTTTTGGGACCAATTTTCCTATCTCGTCCTGTTCTTACAACAAACCCCTTTATTAGTCTACGTAGGTCTTAGGTAGTCTTAAAACCCATCTGAGTTCGATAATGACTGATCAAAATAATTTATGAATTTTTTTTCTCTACTTAATTGGTATTGGAAACTTTGAACTCGTTTGGTTTTTAAGACTTCATAAGATATCATCAATTCATCAAGTAAAAATCCCTTTCAATGCCTTGTATTCATAGAATCCAGTTCGAATAATATGGATACAAGACGACCATACTCATGTCAGAGGGTTTACAGCAATACAAGAGCTCAATAAAAAAGAAAGAAAATAAGAAAATGAACAAACATCACAATTTATTTACAAAAATAGAAGGAAAAGATAACGAAATAAAATATAACATTCGGACACGGAATAGTTGGACTTATTTGGACATATTAGGTTTGACCCTCTAATTGTCCCCAGTGGAGTCGCCAACTGACACGCCCCGATTTTCTGAAGAGGAAAATAATATTAAATAATAATTAAGCTTAAGGAGATAAGAGTTTTTAAAGCGCCGGTTTTCTCAAAAAATATACTTAGGCCATTTTTAAAAAATAAGGAGTCGCCACCTAGTATTGGGTTTAAATGGTGTGTTAGATCACCAAATTTTTAGAAAATAATTTAAAAGGCCTAAGTAAAAAATTGACTCCAAAAAACACGGTCAAACCAAAGATTCATTTAAAAGCTCGGGGGCCGGTTACGCTCGGGGAAGGTGTTAAGCACCCCAAGACGCCCATCCGAAAATAGTACCTAATGTCCAATTAAATCCAATTAATTTAGGTCCGAATATTTTATTTTATTTTAAAATCATTTCCTTCTTATAAAATCTTTTTGGTACTTTCATAAATTAGGTGGGACACGTTTTTGGATTTTTTGGAATGTTCCCCCGGTATAACCTCTTATTGAATATTAAGGATTGAACAAGTACGGTCTTCGGGGAATTTTATGTATGTTTTTGAGAGATTTCTTTAATTTAAATAGGCAAACCAAAAATAGGTGAATAATAATGAAAACATGAATGCAAAACTAACATCTATATGAATTATTTTTTATGCAAAAACAACCTAAAAAAAACTTTATGTATAAGTGGTATGAATATGAGAATCAAACTTGATATGAATATGAGAATCAAATAGAGAAATACTACATGAATTAACGTGATTAGGCGTGGCGATGATTTAGTTATTTAATAAATATATATATATATATATATATATATATATATATATATATATATATATATATATATATATATATAAGCGGTGCACGTGTCGTGACTAGATATGAGAAGTAGTATGAATTCATGATATAAATAAAAAATAAAAAATAAAAATTATATGTATAAGTGGTGAAAGTGTTCTAAATATGCCGTCTAAATGATATAAGAAATAAACATACTAAGCGAATGCAAAAAAAAATCTATTTTGAGTTTGCCCGATTAATTTAAAGAAATCTCATTTTGAAATTTCCTCGAATTTTATGGATATAAGAATCAAGGGGAGATTCGGGGAAACAATTTTATCGGAATTAATCTTCCCGAAATTTAAACAAATCCCACGAAAGATTTACCGAGGAAAGAGATTTTCTAAAATCATTCGTTTCTAAATTCCACTCGAGTTGGAGAATGGAAATGAAGCCATGGAAAACTCTCTCACGATTTATCGAATCGTTGGATTCACCTTAAGGTTCGTAAGAATTAATTCCTTAAAACAAAGATTTTATTACTTTTGGATTTTTTTATTTTTAGGGTTTTGATAACAAGAATAAAAATAAAATAAAATAAGAAAATATAGAAAATAAACAATAAAATATGTTTCACCTAACGCTCGGGGTTAAGCTCAACACGAGAAACCCACCCCGACGTTTTTATCAGATCATCGGACGACTAATTTTTATTTTATTTTATTTTTTATTTTTTATTTTTTTTTTTTTTTTTTTTTACGAATTACAAATACAAAAAATAAAATAAAATGCATAAAAAAAAAAAAACAACGGGTGTACTTATTTAAATGTTTAAAGGTTCAGATTGAGAATGGAAAACCTTATCCCAGCATTTTTCATCGAGTCATTGGACAAATAAATAAAGCTCGCAGGGATTTAAATTGCGAAGAGAATAAAATAAACTGAAAAAGAATTAAAAATCAGAAAACATACCTATTTTAGGCCAAGAATCCAGATAGTCGGACGTTTTCTCTTTTACAGACAGCTTCCCGAAATGGTTTACGATGAGAATCACTCTTTAAATGATTTTTTTTCTCAATTTCTGAATGTCTCCCAAAGGGTTTCTCTCTAATTTTTTTCTTTTTCTAAACTATGAGGAGGAGGATCCTATTTATAATAAGGATAGGGAGTGAAAATCCTAGAAATCTTAGGAAACCCTAGTCTCAATTCGACGAGAAAAAAGAAACAAAACTTAAAAGAAAAGGGAAAGGGAAACCTAATCCCATTTTGACAAGGAAATATTTTTTTTTCTTATTTTCTTTTATCTTTATTTTCTTTTATCATTTTTTCTTTTCTTTTTTCTCTATTTTTTTATATTTTTGAAAATAAAAATAAAATAAAGTATAAAATTTTGCGAGACGGTCAAAATGTCGTATCTATACTCTTAAAAGTAATTTTTAAATTGCATATTAACCCCTAATTTTTTTTAAAAAAAAATCAAATTGAAATTAACACATTAATCCCCAACACTTTTAAATTGAGATTGTAAATAACATATTACACCCTTAAAAATTTTTAAGTGAAATTTATATAACACAATAAATTCCAATATTTTTTAGATATTCTAAAATGTAAATTAAATACATGCACATGTAAAATCGGGTCTTACAACAATCACCGTTGATCACCATAAAACACAATTGCCATAGCAATAAAAGTTACTATCATCATGACCAACGTTTAACACCATTGTCACCACAACAAAATAGTCATACACATAAATCTCGGTGTCACAACCACATAATCGTAACCTACACCGACAACTGTCACTGTCATCAAACCAAAATAAAATCACCCCATGACAAATAATAATAATAAAAAAGTAAATAATAAAATACGGTACTAAATCAAAAGCAAACAAGAATTTTGCTTCAAAAGAAAATAAAAAATAAGTAAATAAATAAAAAATAAAAAATTAATTTGCTTCAAAAGAAATCACAGTAAATTTTGTGATACCAAACAATTGAAAAACACAACATTAAAAAAAATAAAATAAAATAATTATGACCAGAATTACAGCAACAATTCAAGTAACAGATATCAACCACCTGCAGGATTTGTCCTCTTGTCAGTTTATAATACAATGTCTTACAGGACATGCCCTTCTGTTAGGACAAACAACATCCCGCGGGACATACCCTCCTTCGAGATCACACTATGACATAATCGGATAATAAAAACCACTTTACAAACTTAAAAATTTACTTGATCCACATAACATTATAAAATAATCTATTTTAATAAACCATTTTTTTTTTCACATTTGAGTAAGAAAATATAATTTGACAATTTACAAAGAATACACTACACTCAGCTTGATAATTACGCTTCTTTTCGCATTACTGTTATAATCATGACGGGATCGGCTGTGCCTGTGGACATTAAAACGACAAGGTCTAAATTAAGAATTTATCTAAATAAATCTAATATGTCATGTGATGCGTGACACTAAAAAGACAATTTTTCCTATTCTCAAATTTTTTTAATTATATAAAATTTATTAGATACCACATTTCTGAAGTCAATATTAACTTTACAAAAATATTATAACGAAATATCATAAATTATTATTTTAACAATATTTACAATTTTTACTTTAAATTAAATTCTTCACAAATTGAATATATCTATCTAGAAATTTAATATATATATATATACACACATGCATACGAAAGGAGAGAAAAAATTGCTTACCTGATTAACTGAAAGAAAGAAGTAAGAGAACCAAGAGAATGGAAAAAATAAATCATGAGAAAGAGAGGGAGAAATTATATATAGTGAGAGAACTATTTTTTTTTTTTTTTGTTTGTTTTTTCAAGAAATTCCCAAGGCCTCAAACTTTAGTTTTGTTTTCTTATTGTTTTTTTTTTTTTTTTTTTTTTTTAAACTTTATCAAATCCTTGATTAGGATGAGTTGATATTTTCTTGTAATGACACACTAACCCCCTGTGACAATTAATTACATATATAATTCTAATTTTTATTTTTATAGAAATTTAATCACCCTAAATCTCTTAAAAGTAATTTTTAAATTGCATATTAATCCCTATTTTTTTTTTTTAAAAAAAAAATCAAATTAAAATTAACACATTAATCCCCAACACTTTTAAATTGAGATTTTAAATAACATATTAGACCCTTAAAAATTTTAAAGTGAAATTTATATAACACAATAAATTCCAATATTTTTTAGATATTCTAAAATGTAAATTAAATACATGCACATGCAAAATCGAATCTTACAACAATCACTGTCGATCACCATAGAACACAATTGCCATAGCAACAAAAATTACTATCACCTTGACCAACGTTTATCACCATTGTCACCAGAACAAAATAGTCATCAAACCAAAATAAAATCACCCGATGACAAATAATAATAATAATAATAATAAAAAGTAAATAATAAAATATTTTACTAAATCAAAAGCAAACAAGAATTTTGCTTCAAAAGAAATTAAAAAAAAAAAAATTGCTTCAAAAGAAATAAAAGAAATCACGGTAAATTTTGTGATACCTAACAATTGAAAAACACACAAAAGAAAAAAGTTAAAAAAAACAAAAACAAAACAAAACAAAACAAAACGTAACAAAAGCAATATGACCAAAATTACAGCAACACTTCAAGCATATGATACAAACCGAAATCAATAGCAACCTTGAGAAAAAAAAAATCAAATGTGAAGAAAATTAGATTTGAAAAAAAAAATCTAGATTTAAAATTTCAAATCTTGAAAATAAGATCTGTTACGTCAGTCAGTGATGGTGACGATGGTCGTGTGGTGAAGACGTCAACGCGATGATGGAAACATAAGGGTGATGGGGCGATAGTGGTTGTCGCATAGTGGTGGGGCCTTAGGCACAATGGTGGCAATGTAAGATCAGTGGGGGTGGTGGTGGTCGTGGCGCGGTGATGGAGCCATGGGAGAGAGAGAGTAAGAGGGGTGGTTGGGTTTGAAGGACCAGTAAGTTCTTCAGTTTGAGGGATTTATTTTAATCAAGGTATATTCGGAATAACAAAAACAAAAAATTTGTTTTTTTTTTTTTTTTTTTTTTTTTTTTAAATAAAATGTATTTTCTTGAATTTACTTTTGGACTTAAGGTTCATTTGTATTTAATTCTTGAAGTGGAATTCTCTCTATTTCTTTTCTTTTCTTCTTTTTTATTTTTTTATTTTATTTTATTTTAAAAAAAAAATGAAAAAGGAAGTGCATCAATTAAAAGCCAAAAAGGCACCAAACTGTCAACCAAAGTTAAATATGAATACACAAGTTCTACTAGAATTAGAGAATATCACTAGCTTAGAACTAGAAGTAAAAGAGTTTTTAGGACCAAAATAACATCACAAAGATGAAAGATTTGTCAAAACTCTTGGTATAAAAAAGAATTGGTGCCAATTTAAAATGCTTCTCAGTTCTCTTTACAACAATAATAACAACAAAGTTTTTGTCTCACTTATGTATGATTAGTTACATGAATTCATTTACGACATAGTGATCAATCAAGTACCATCCACTCAGTCAAAAAAATATATAAATTGTTATTCGAATTTGAACTCGGATTCTCAGTTCTTCTTGTTATTTAGAAAAAAAAAATATATAGAGATGATAATAACCATGAAACATAAGTTAGTAGAGATGAAGTATATAAACGTATAAAAATTATTATTGTTTAATTGAGGATAGCCTACTAGCATTTGGATTCTTCAATATTTTTGGTATGTGTGTGTATTTTTAACTTAAAAAAATTAATGAATTGACAAATATAGCAAAAATTTGCTCTATCACACTGCATGAGACTCCATTAATTGAACTTAATCGTTCAATTTTCTCAACTCTTCTCAAATAAAAAGAAAAAAAGAAAAAGAAACAATCTAACAGGCCGTGTTTTCAAGTGACTAAAAAGAAAAATTAAAATATAGATAAAAATAGAAAAGGGGCACAAATAAAAACATAGAATGAAATACAAAAAATTACTAATAAAAAATCAACAAGGGGAAAAAAGAAACTAACTGCTTGTTTGGTTGGATGAAAATGGAATAAAATTTAAAAGAAACAAAATTAGACGAAGAAGGTAATGAATTTACTAATGAAATCACTATTCATTTCTCTTATTTGATTTTAATTATATGTTTAAAGAAATAAAATAAAAAAATATTTTTTTATATATTAATTTTGTGATCAAATTCATTCACAATATATATATATTCTCATTCCTTCCAACCAAATCGAATGTGTTGTTTACCGTTAGATAAGGAATGTATAAAATTCCATTAGATAATCAAATAAAGGAATAGAAATCGAAGGTGAAATTGCGATTCCATTCTATTCTCATTCCTTCCAACCAAATTCATAAGCCCATAAGAGATGAAAAAGTCGATAAGAGAAAGGAACGAAGAAATTCCAGGGAACCCAAGGAGTCGATGAAATTCCAATTCCACACAAATAGGAGGTTGCAAAGTGCAATTTATACTTCAGAGTTCATTGGAAGTGTGTTTCCATTCAATCGTGACTCAATCTTTCCCACAAGCCATGGAAGATATATCTGTTTGTGTGTGACAGACGGAGTACAATCATCCATGAGAGGAAAGACAGGCTCAAGACTTGATACCAGCGACTAGAGAAACCAAATATCAAAACAAACAATAATGTAGAACGAAGTAGCCGGTAGAAGAAAAATCTATTTATTCAATTTGACACAATATCATGGTCACAAGCAAATTTATCAACAAGCAAAGGGAACCGGAGCACAGAAAGAAATCCCTTACAATTTCATACAAATTGGCAAAACGGCCATTTGTCTAACCGCGAAATTCATTGACTGTTTTAACCAACAATAGCTGTATGAATCAGTATTCATTTTTCCCAAAATTCTTGCACCAGAGCTGCGATGGAATCGGATGAACTGGGTGATGTGGCCGTTGCTGCAAGAAGAAAAGTTACGACTTCAGCTGTATGTGGGGGAGAACAATTAAGACAAAATTAAACAAATTCAACTCAA
The DNA here is from genome assembly GCA_016647705.1 of Eucommia ulmoides. Taxonomy (NCBI): domain Eukaryota; kingdom Viridiplantae; phylum Streptophyta; class Magnoliopsida; order Garryales; family Eucommiaceae; genus Eucommia; species Eucommia ulmoides. The sequence goes on from CM028328.1 coordinate 45,134,947, forward strand.
ATATCTTACTGCTCGTTTGGATAACGTATTTGAACGATAAATTTGATTCGGGAAAAGGGTTTTGTAAAAATACAATTAAAAACATCAAATAGAAAACATGACTTTTAGTGCGTGATAGTGTTTTGCACGTTTAATTTACCTGTATTCCAATAAATAAAACTGTGTACGAATACACTACAAAGCAGATAGGTGTTGTTCTTCCAATTAATTTTCTATTCACTTTTATTTTTCAAACAATTCAAAGTTGCAACCAATGAGTATTACTACTATTACCCACTATAGATTAGATGGTATAGTCAGGATGACAAAGACAATAAATTCATCATAATAAGTGATTTCATTCAAGTTCAAGATGTTAAAGAGACGACGGGAGGGGGATAAACAGAGGGAACATCACCCAAAGAGATGATAACAGACTTTAACAATCACTATATTAAGCTGAATACCGAAAATTACCAACATTTCATATACTACGCTTATAACATAATACTGATGATGGTTATGGAATCAGGAACATATCAAATTTTTGGTAAACAATAATACTATGGAATACATGCACTAGATCTCTCTCCCTCTCTCTATCTCACACACACACACACACACACACACACACACACACAGAGAAGATCAATGTTAAATGTACTAAGGTATCAGTTTTGAGTATGGTCATACACTAAGGCCAGGCCCTGTATGGTTACTATTTCTATTCCTTGATTCATGTTCTTGCTTTTGGGATTAATGTACAGAAACGCGTTTGGTAAACACGTTTTTGTTCCGAAGATTTTTGGAGTAATTTGGGACTATTTTCTTAATTTCTTAAGAATGTCAAAAACAAAAAAAATGTTGATTCCTAGTCACTCCCACAAAACTATTCTCACTACCATCCCCCCGGACACCACCATCTGCCTGCTGGCCACCATACATTTAAAGAGAAAAAAAGAACAAATGTTGCAACCAAACGTGTTTCTTGTTTCTTTTCTCATAAATTAAAAGAAACAAAATCAGGAGAATGGTCGTTACCAAACACATTTCTATTAACGGAATACTCCAGCATGGAAACAAAATTCCTATCCCATCCCAGTTTATTAGAAGTAGAAATAAAAAAATAGAAAACACTAACCAAACGCCACCTAAATTGTCTTGACCTTCACCTAGTCTTTGAAGCAAAGAGCATAGATACAGGAAATTCATATTCCAGATTCCTACATATTTTTAAATCAATTTCTCCAGATAAAACTAGCATCCATGTATCATATAATATTCAAGATGAATGTTTCGCTGCTTTTGAAAAATGAAACAAACACGTGATATATGGAGAACAATGAGAATTATGGGAAACAAAGCCAACAACCTTCTCCAAGTATAAGAGTGGCATTTTGAAGAGTCTAACATAAACTAGATAAAAACTCAAAATTTTGATTGCTTCAGTAATAGCAAGACTAGCATATGAATTTCTTTCCGTATAGATCATATGATTTTCCTAACCAGTGAATACAGTAGAACCACAGTTTCCTCCATATGATCCAGCCATTGTTTATAGTCAGTGAAGCAGGCTAAGGTATTACACACTTTTTGTTTTCTAAAGCAATGCATTTGGAAGCAGTATTCGGGCCTTGGTAATCCCAAACCGATGGAAACAACAAAGAGGTTGAACTAATTTTCGCTCAATTGCAATGCCAGATCCCTAAATCGTGTTTCCGTACGTTTTTCAAGTGTTGCTCAACAAATTTCAAAAGTTGAGCATATCAGTTCAGATCTTCAAGCTTAGCCTAATCAATAATCAATCGAGACCATATAAACGTAATCAGAATCTAAGGGATAGGGAGATACTGACCTCGAGCTCGGCAGATTTCATGGCGATGGGGATGCAGACGAGGACGATGCCGGCCATGGCGATCGCGGTGTTTCTCCTCCAGTGCTTGGGCCTGCAGTACGGCCCACCGGTCATGCTCCAAACTTTGGTCCGGAAATCGGCTCCGCCGTGAGTCCCCTCCGCGTGGTGGTGTCCATGGTCTCCTCCTCCCATCTTCTCTCTCCTCCTTCAACCAGTAAAACAAAGAGACTGATCAGAAGTGCCCTAAATAGGAGTTCTTCAACTAATAATTGGATTTTAAATTAAAAAAAAAAATTTAAAAACGCATATATATTAACTTATTTACAGGACACTAATAAAACGCAGATAAAATCTTTGTTTTTAAAAAAAAAAAAAAAAAAAAAAAAGAAAAGAAAAGAAGAAGAAAGAAAGAAAGAAAGAAAGAAGATGAGAAGGCATTAAACAAAAATGTCTATACTGTTGATTTTTATTTTTATTTTTACTAAAAACGCATAAATGATATGCGTTTTTAACTTAAAAACGCATATCACGTTTTCTTGATTGTTTCTATTTTTTTTTTTCTTTTTAAAAACGCAGATTTTATTAAAAAAATTAGGTACGTACAATTGATACGCTTCTTTTTTTTTTTTTTTTTTTTTTTTTTTTTTTTTTTTTTTTTTTTAAACGCAAAAGTGTATTCCGTTTTCATAAGAAACGCAAAGCATTTTTGCGTTTTCATTTGCATTTTCGTTATTTTTTTTTATTTTTTATTTTTTTAAAAAAAGGCAAATTGAAATAAAATATTTCCTTGATTTTTTATTTTTTGCCCCCGAAATCGCAAAAGTAAATTAATAAGGAATTAACGCTTTTAAATTTTAGAATAGTATTAATATAAACCCTATTGAAAATATTTAAGGGTATAAATGTCATTTAAGCCACGATCGCCTGATTTATGTTTTTATTTTTTTCTTGTTAATCTAACTAATATTCATTTCAATTTGGGAGCAAGGTCTATTTAAAAATAAAAATAATTATATTTCTTAAATTTTTGTTTATCATTTGATGATAAAATAATTTTTTATTGTTATTTTGTTTTTCAATTAAAATATTCAAATACTAATTGAAATGCAAATTTCCCGCAATCTACATTAGCGAATATCGGTGACTTAGATTTCGACTCACATCTGATGACATTTTCTAAACTGTCAAAAAATGTCCTAAAAATAATTTTGGATTTGGATGAGGAAGAAAAAGAAACAGATAACAAACCTTTTCGAAAAGCAATATAAGTGATTATGCAATTAGGCTTCAAAAATTTTCTAACTGAGATAGACATCAATTTAACATTAAACATTACATAAAAAGACAAAACATGAAACATTACATAAATTAGGAAATACTATCCATCATTGAACTTTTCTAACATCGATAACTACTTAGTTTTATCAAACCATTCGTAGTGAATCTCTTCGTCTTCGTAATCGGACAGTTCTGGGTCATCGGTGTATTTGGGATCGGTAAAGTACTTTAGTGTCTGCTCGTTTACATTTGGGATATTTGTCTTCCGAATCTGGTGAAGTCTATATTTGACATGAATCCATTTCTCCATTTATTTTATTTCTCGTTTCAATGCATGACAAATTTTGTCGATATTATCCGGTTCGTTTTTTAAAATTTCGAAAAATCGTAATTTTGAAATCTTGAGGTGGTACATATGAGACCTTGCCTCATAAAGGTTCATCTTCGCCATTAGCGCTGGCCATTGTAAATTGTTTGCCTCTTCGCTATCCTTGCCCCATTCAGTGTAGTTGTAACTCTCGTGGTAATGACAATCAACCCATCGAACAATTTATTAAGGATCACCGTGTATTAAGAAAGTTTGTTTCCTCGTGATGGGATTCAGCCATGTACCAGAGAGATCTAGTTGTCGTTGAATACCAGTATAGTCTGTAATAACATTCCAGGGACGTCACATGTCTTAGGGGTAACACAACTTGTCTCGGGTGTCATACCATAGTAGTGGGCGTCGTGATTCATCTTCGCTCTAATGTATGACTTTTGACCGACGTATTTGAATTTCATACCACGTACTAATCTTATCTTGGTACTTAGCATAGTCCTTTGTCGTTGAACCCTTATCAGTGCAATGGATCTTCATTTTTTCCTTACCTTTGCCCTTAGCCTTGTCGTTTCCTGACCCGTTTGCCATTTGAACTGATTTTTTTCCTGAGTAATAAAAATGGACAAGAGAAATGAATATGGTGTGAATGATAATTTTGAAAGCATAGATGCATGTATAGGCAATTTTTTGAGGCTTTCTCATTTCCCGCCAACCACTTTCCCGCTAATGGAATTCCCCAAAAAAAATTCCTACCGAAAATTTTCTCATATTTTTAATTTATATTTTTTTCTTGCCAAAGTCTTTTCACCATTTTGTTCCCCTATTTCCCACCAATTTGTTGTTGATTTCCCGACTTAGTTTTTTTTATAAATAGGAACAACCTCAGTTCTCATAATTATTTAGGTGTGTTGTTGAAATCAATATTTGTTTATAATTATTGAACTTGTTTCGTTTTGTTCGCAAAGACAATGAATAAAATTTTACGAAGAAGGTTATGGTGAATGAATACAATTATTCATTGTCTTTGCGAACAAAACGTATATATATATATATTTTTTATTTTTTTTTCATAATTTCTATTTTATTTTAATTCATTCTTAATTTGACAATTGTTTTGGTTTGTAGGTAAGTGCTTGGTCAATGTTAGTGGCTACATAACTAGTCAACATGTCGTTGCATTAGGGGGTTAATTAGAATGAGAACAGGCAACTGATGTAGTGGTTTTGCAGGGACAGAGTTGGTATGCGTCGAAACTTTAGCGGAACGTCAAAAAGATGCTGGCATACGAAGTATTCGCCAAGGCCTTTTATTGTTGAATCAAACAATGTTCACAAATTGCGTAATTTACTGTGACTGCAAGGCTTCTATTGAGGATATGATAAATACTGGTCAGTTTGAATGACTCCTAGATGAGACAAGTAGCACGGTGAAGTACTTACCGAAATCGATAAAAAACTTGGCAGTTAGGATGAGTTCAAAGGGTTGGGACTACTTATTTGAATTTAACGAGTTTGTAGAATTTCCTGATGCCTGAGCGCTCTTGAAGATATCCGAGAACGAAGGCTTGTTGATCCAACCGTCTAACAAACTTTATTTCAAACTCGTATTTTCTAATAGTTATGTTTGTAATGGACTATGTGTCTCTTTCTATGTGTTGTCCTAGTATTGTAAACCTTTCTTATTGTATGTGCATTTTTCAAATTTAAACGAAGATAAAAAAAATCACCTGTTTGATATAAGTAGCGTTATTATAATTTAACGTAGAAACGATACATTAGATTTGGAAAATAAATACACAGTTAAACTGCAATTCACGAACATCAAAACATTAAGTATCACTCTCATCATCAAACATTTTAATATTTGTCTGATATTGAGGTTCCCTTGAGCATTGCATGTAAATACAAGCTTCGTCAACCATACCTTCTTGTAGACGCATGTTTTGATAAATCAATTAATATTGATATTTTAAGGAATTAATGAGTTTTTTTACTATTTCAGATTTTAGTTCTGACTAAGAAAATGAAAAAAAAAAAAGAATGATTTTCAATAAAATATCTAAGAAATATCGAGATGATTACAATGAAGATATTGGAGATTTTTTTCAAGCAATAAGTTTTTTTGTATTTCTAGGTAAAAACATCTTATTTCTTATTATATGCAACTTGATTAGGATCATGCACGACACTTAAAATTAATTTAGAATACTTTAAAATATGTAAGAAGTGATAAATTTACGTGTCCAAATGATTTTCCTAAAAGTTCTACCAAGATAATATTTGAAAACGTCAACAATATGTTTTTTCAGCCTGAACAGTTGACCGACAATAGAAAGTGGTTGACAGCATGATTCAGGATAGTAATTTTGGATTTTTGGTTAAGCGATAGACCAAACGAATGAGTAATTGATTCAAGTTCTAATTGGTTGAAGAACCATTCGATCGGCCTAGGGTTTGATGATGAGAAATTCAGTTAGAAGACACCAGGGCACCATATGGCCTCAAATAAGCCACCAGTCCTGGATCTCCAGAACCGATCGATCGGATGGGCCCCTCGATACACTCGCTCCGGGTCACCACGCTTGACCAAGTCTCCACATCCCACACGGGTCAATACTCCTAGGGCATGAATGCTATCATGCTCCTGCTTCTTTATTTAATTTCTTTAACACCTGGTGACTTAGCATACCTTTTCAAAACTTATGCTAGATGGCGACTCCAAAGTTTCATAAAATTCGGCGCAAGTAAATTTGTTCAAAATCGATTCTTAGAAAAACCCCTGAATTTTTTTTAAAGGATTTTCAAAATTAAAGTTCATCCGAAAGCATTTTAAATCATTTAAAAAAGGATAAGTTTGTTTCAAAAAATGAATGGGATTCTAATAAACATATCGACACTAGATGGTGTTTGTTCTCGAACAATCAGGGGCGTGTTACTATCCAATGTTTGTTTTACTCAATGTCAAAATAGGATATCATAGTTGTGATGATACTTATGATCTTCAAACTTGAGGTATTGAGTATCACATGTGGATTTCTAAGCTTTGATAATACTGAGTATTGTCTTCTAGCCACAAAGCTTTAAATATATTCATTGGGTATAGTGAAACACATATGTGACTATTCGAGCAGGCACGAAAAGATCAATCACTCTTAGCAAAGATTAATGTGTCTTCTGTGATTACATTTAATGAATTTCAATATAGACTTTGGCTAGGACAATGTAACAACTGGGATGAGTTTTCATTTGGTGTCACATGAAATTATATTTTTAATTGATACACGTAATCGAACTAGGGTTTTTTCACTTTATATATACATGTTGGTTCTTTCGGGAACACAAGATAGAAAGATCGTAGTACAAAAATTATAATTGAGGGGGTTCTCTTGGTGAAATTTCTATCAACTAGATATGATTATAATATGTGGGTAAACGAGACTAGCAGTTGGAGAAAATACTATGGGAAATTTCTTTAGGGGAAAAATTAGAATTAATATAATTTTAATTAATTAATTCTATCGTCAAATTTTTTATATGAGCCTAATGAGCCACACACAAATAAAAAACAGAAGTTTGGATAATCCTATAAAAGAATTAGACCAAAGTACAATTAAAAAAAAAATGGGTCCAAGATTTTGAACCCTAAATAATATTTATAAGGGGAAGCCACAATGTGGCTACCCCTATGCTCAATTTCAGTCGACCTAGAAAGTCATGGTTACTTCCCTTGTTTCTTTGTTTGTTTTATTGTTTTGATTCTTACTATTACCTACAATCAAAGCATATCATCCTTAAATCTACAAATTTTGACTATGATTCTTAGATATTTCGTAGGCACAATCTTCATTGAGTTTCTTGCGTGGATATTGTTAGAGGCAATACATTTGTGTTGCTTTTAAGATAATCAATATCAGTTCTTGCTTCAAAATTAGATCTTGCCGCTCTTGAAGAGCCTTCTCAAATCGCGTCTCTAGATCAATCGGCTTAAAGGCTAAAACACCGAAAGAGGTATAAAGATTATATGTGATTTATTCTTTATGTATATTTGATTTGTTTATGTTAATACAGATAGATCCCCGCCTTAAGGAACATTTTTCATTAAATGGATTAATTGTTTTGTATTCTGGTCCATAAATCTCTAGATTTTAATATCTTCTTCCTACAACTCTCACTACTCATTTGCCTACCTTCTTTTCCATTAAATATTTTTCTCATTAAATACCCAAAAAAAAAAAAAATCCAAAGAAGAAAAAGAAAAAGAATACCAAGAACAAAAACAAGTCCTTTGAGAAAAATCAAAATTTTGTTTCCATTTCAAAAAGAAGACCAAGAACAAAAACAAGTCCTTGAGAAAAATCCAAGTTTTGTTTCCATTTCAAAAATAAAACCAATGTTTGTCCACTTTCTAATCTCAATTCAGTCATTTCTAAATGATGACCTTGAAACTGAAGAAGGGGTACTCCTGAGAACCTCTTGGAACACCGAACTCCTAAAACGCTTTTACCGAGAGAGGAAGTGTCTATGTAAACGTAGAAATTTCAATTTCAATGTTTGTAATGAAATTTTCAATCAATGAAAGAAGTGTTTGGTTCAATGCATTATATACTCTCCAAAATCTACATAAGTTCAATAGCGGAGCCGAGCAACCTCCTATCTCACCATGGACTGAGACGAGCAACCCTCCTACCTGTCTATAAGAAGAAGTACACCCCGGCGCACATTGCTGAGAGTGATAACCAGACCCCCTATATAGGTCGGTAGTCTTTGCCCAGGGGCTGACCTCTGTCGTCTACCGATGGCGTGACACCGATCGGGCCTTAGGACCTGAAGCTAAGTATCTACTCTCTCACAGCCAAGTTGAGCTCAAGCGACATAAAATGACGATGCTCCTGCAAGGACGAAATTGAGATAACCCAAAAAGGCTCAAGTATGAGCCTGACTATGGAGAACTCACCTATGATTGACCACAGGAATCTACCGAGGTGTTGAGGTCCATGGACCAAGATGGCTTGACGTAGGTCGGACACCCTAACCAGGTAATTAACCACTCAAGCACGGCCAAACTGAACTCATGTAGTTGGTTGGGGGCAAAATGACCGAGGAAGGGTGAAGGGCTGAAGGACCGACTTGATCACTCGACGCTTAAGTGAGACCTTGTTCTCCTCGATGCGACATACGATTGAAGTTAAATTTTTCTCGGTGTTTTACTTGATTGAGTTATGTCTTCTCAGTGTTATGATGATATGGTTTGGGTGGTTCTAGGTCCGATTTATAATTAAAAATGGCATTGGCATTGATAGGTGTGATCTACCTACGTATTTCCAAACTGAATTAAGTTGGTTTTCGAGCGTTTATATAGTATTTTATTATATTTTAATTAGTTTTCATACTTTTTGTATAAATCAAGTGTATGGAGCAAAAAGATAGAAAACTGGAGCGAAAACGATGAGATCGAACTGAAGGCGAGTCGAAGTTACGGTGTATAAACAAGCAAGGAGGCAAAAATATGAAGGAAGCCCACCGCCTAGTGGTAGGGGCGCATTTGTGCACGCCTACTTACGCTCGCAAGTATATGAGGTCTAAAGTTTTAATATAGTGGATCTTTGAAGATCGGATATCGTTCCCATAGAGAAAAGTGTGAATAATTGAATTGAATACCGCAATTGACGTAGTCTCGTGTTATCCTGACGACAGAAGACGTGAATTGAAATTAAACTAAGCTAAACTACAATTAGTGGGTTAATTCTAATTAGGTTGATTAATTAGGGATTGATTTCGTTCACTTAATACACGTTTGATTTCGTTCGGTTAACAATAACGGAGTTTAGGTATCCAACAATCTCGGTTCACAAACTCCTCCGCCACCTCTTCCGATTGTAAGACGAGGGAATACACGACTTCGTGTCGACGAAGAGGTCCCCCTCAATGTATTAAAGACTCTAGGCCGCATGAGTCTTGACCCAACGTCATCGATTGCACACTAACTAACGCCCTCCCGGGTCGTTAGGTCGTAACGATGTGTTTACCCTAGTCCGAATCCAGGGTTACCTCTCCCGAGTGTCAAACTCTAGATTCTCAAATCCAACCCTAATACCATAACAAGAATACTAAGATCGTCATCAAATGATAAACACAATCGGAGTTAAAAGCAACAACTATTAAAGAAACGTATATTAAACCAAACGAGTATTTACACAACTATATCTTTCCCTAAGTAATCTCTAAATTACAGTAACATGTTCTCAGCCAATACAACATTAAATCAAGAGTAGATCATCATCATAAAAAATAAACATTAAATACAATGATGGAAACAAGGGAAGAAAAGCCAAATCTCAAAGTGGAGTAGTCCACTTTCACCAAAGAACAGTCCTCCCGAGCTTCCTCTTCTCCGTTGATGAACTTCCTCTTCTATCTCTTCAAGGATTGTCCAAGAGCACCTCCTAAACTAATCTAATCTACTTCCTAAATTACCTAAACCTAACTAAGATAGAAAGAGAGCTCTCAAGATGTCAATCGGAGCCTCCTCTCACGTCTAAGCCTTTTTGAGGTTTGGTGGAGAAAAGGGTTAAATAGGTAAGGTTTGGAAATATCTTCAAAATATCTGAAAATAGATATTTCTGTGCAGAGTTTCACCGCCTAAGCGTTTGCTTTAAGTCAGTTAACTTCTATCGGTAACTTCGCCTAAGTAGTGGTTTTTCCGCTTAGGCGATGCATGCTGGCATAACAATTTGTCGTTTTCTTGCCTAGGCGGTGGTTCAGCTCTTCAGCACTCCAACATTTTGCCTCTTTTCCGCCTAAGCAGTGGAACTTCCGCCTAGGCGGTGGTCTTCATTCACCGAAACCCTGTTTTGCACATTTTGTTCACCGTTTCTCCACCGTTTTCACTTATTTCTCACCCTTTGACGTCCTTTCCTTGTTCTACACTAAAACATAATTAAATATAACTAAAACTCTTGAAAACTAACAAATCCGGTTTAGAAATCGATAGGTTTTTCACACCTATCAATACCCCCAAACTTAGAATATTGGTAGTCCTCGAGCAAAACACTAACGTTAAACTAAACTAACTAAAGAACTAACCAACTAAAAATGAAAAATTAAACTAACACGAAAGAAGTATATGCATGTAAATATAAAGTTCAATCAAAATAACCAATTTGTTCCTCCCTCAACATCCCTAAATCGGATCAAGTTCGGGACGTAACCCACACCAAGTGGTGTTCTAGAATTTCAACAATCAATATCAATAAAAACCATTCTAGATCCATTTGAAGTGTGTGTATGAGAACTCAAATGTATAACTAGTCAAATACCGGATTCGATTATTCAATTGTTAAGCTCATAATTTAAACCGTTGAAGGATTCAGGAAAACCATATGCTTGATTGGAGTCTACTATCCACTAATGTAGGCTCAGATATTCACAGAGATCAATAGGGCTTGGCTTGGCTTCGGAGAACGACCACAGGTATCACTGGAATAAAAATAGCAAATTGGTTTAATCGATCGATACCCGAGGTAAAATCGCTTGTCGCTATCCTCTCTCATGACCCCACATTCTTAGAATACAACTCTGAATAAGAATTAAAGATCTTTGTATTCACTTGTCAAAAGAAAAGAAAATAATAATAATAATAATAAAAAAAAAACTATATTCACTTTTTTTTTTTTTTTTAACATATTCCTAATTTAATTCGAATGATTACAGTTTTAGGAGAGTGCAAAAAGAAGTTAGAGAAACACACCCCCAAACTTATTCAAATTTATAAAATTTTAGGAATATGTAAAAAGAAATGATAGAATCACACCCCCAAACTTATTTTAGGAGCGTGCAAAAATCAATACAAAAGTGACAAGTGAATAAACTAATATCGAATCAATAAAAATTTAACAGAAACCCGACCGCTCACTTGATTTCACTCAATTTTTTTTTTTTTTTTAATTAGTCTTAGCGACATTGGGTTTGGAAAAAATTAATTGAAAGGAGTATTTGAACGTTTTCAGAATTTGATTACGTTATCGGCTTCGACAAGGGAAATAAGAAATTAACATTTTCAGGTTAGCTACAACGGTTCAAGCGAAAAATTGACGGCCTAAATCACGTCTCTGGAATTACCTTACCTAGGATTCCGCCTCAAGTTTTTTCCAAATCAAGTTCTAGTTTCCTCATTTTCTATCATGAACTTAATATCGAATAATCAACGTCTAATAGTTCAGATAATTATATATTGAGTTCAAATGTCGTGCAATTTTAAGATCGAGATAATTTTTACCCAATCGACATGTTAAGGACACAAAACACACAAGGAAGGTATTACCCTCGATCTCAATATGCAATTTGGGGATAATTCTCATCATCGGGTCTTGGCCCAAATGAATTCACATCTAAACATGCAAACACAACTTTATACATACACAATACTAAACTAATTCTAATACTAACATACATAAATTAATCTAACACTAAACATGCAAAAACAAAAACTAAACTAAACTAAACTAAAAATTTAAAAACTAAAACATTCAAAATAATAAAACACATACTCAAAATAATGGTTCATCATTTCATACAAAAATCAAAATGGATGAACATCCACTAAACTAATCATCCATTCCATACCATCCAGGCTTGAACATGGCATTGTTCCAAAAGTAGCGAATCCAATAAACATATAGCATGCATGCAAACAAAACGGGTTGAACACATACCTAGGGAATAAGACTTATTCCCTACTGTTCACCTGAAGAAGAATCATCTTCGTCATCACTTTGGGAATGAGAGTGTGGTCTTTGGAGCAGATGTGGCGGCACAGATGGCATCGGTGGGCTGTTTTCACCCACTCTGTATTTTTACCGCCTAAGCGGTGGGCCTTTTTTGTTGAAAAACACTCTTTCTGTATTTTTACCGCCTAAACGGTGGTTTACCGCTTGGGTGGTGGGCCTGAAGCTCCCACTTTCATGTTTTTCTCAAATTTTTAAAATACGGCTCCACCTTGTATGCTTCACTTCGCTTGTTCAACATGTTTAAACTTAAAATACTTCCCCACGTATCTGCATTCCTAAATTCACTCCTGAACACGTTCCGAAGCCATGCTGGCTTCAAAAAAGAATAAATAATCAAATAAATACTAACAAAAATCGGGTAATTTGATACCCTAAGTTTCATTTAAAAAAAAAATAGCGCTTGAGTTACCGTCCCTAGCTAGACTATCGTGTCACTAAGTATTTTTCACCAAAATTCCCCATAGACAAGGAATTTGGGCTCAAATGCTCAGTCGGATCAAGATCATGGCTTGAAGTTGGCTTCTCCTCTCGGTCCTTAACATTTGCAATAAGTTCAATCTCAGGATTGAGAATTAAGAATTCCAATCTTCTTCATCTTTTCTTGCACAGCTTGATCTTATTAACACAATGAAACAAAAATAAAAATAAAAAACAAAACAAAAATAAATGTCAGGATTTACATTCGACTACTTAGTTGCAATATCAACTTAGAATTCACACTAATCCCACGTCAACAACGCCAAAAACTTGGTGTGTTGACGGAACTAGGATACAATACATTTGCTTTTCCTATTTAAAACTTAAGTTCTGAGCCAATACCGCGTTTCTTTTTTAATATTCAAATAAAATTCAAACTAATCCCCGGCAACGGCGCCAAAAACTTGGTAGGGGCGCATTTGTGCACGCCTAATTACTCTCGCAAGTATATGAGGTCTAAAGTTTTAATATAGTGGATCTTTGAAGATCGGATATCGTTCCCACAGAGAAAAGTGTGAATAATTGAATTGAATACTGCAATTGACGTAGTCTCGTGTTATCCTGACGACAGAAGACGTGAATTGAAATTAAACTAAGCTAAACTACAATTAGTGGGTTAATTCTAACTGGGTTGATTAATTAGGGATTGATTTCGTTCACTTAATCCACGTTTGATTTCGTTCGGTTAATAATAACGGAGTTTAGGTATCCGACAATCTCGGTTCGTAAACTTCTCCGCCACCTCTTCCGAGTGTAAGACGAGGGAATACGCGACTTCGTGTCAACGAAGAGGTCCCCCTCAATGTGTTAACGACTCTAGGCCACGTGAGTCTTGACCCAACGTCATTGATTGCACACTAACTAACGCCCTCCCGGGTCGTTAGGTCGTAACGATGTGTTTACCCTAGTCCGAATCCAGGGTTACCTCTCCCGAGTGTCAAACTCTAGATTCTCAAATCCAACCCTAATACCATAACAAGCATACTAAGATCGTCATCAAATGATAAACACAATCGGAGTTAAAAGCAACAACTGTTAAAGAAACGTATATTAAACCAAACAAGTATTTACACAACTACATCTTTCCCTAAGTAATCTCTAAATTACAGTAACATGTTCTCAGCCAATACAACATTAAATCAAGAGTAGATCATCATCGTCAAAAATAAACATTAAATATAATGATGGAAACAAGGGAAGAAAAGCCAAATCTCAAAGTGGAGTAGTCCACTTTCGCCAAGGAACAGTCCTCCCGAGCTTCCTCTTCTCCGTTGATGAACTTCCTCTTCTAGCTCTTCAAGGATTGGCCAAGAACACCTCCTAAACTAATATAATCTACTTTCTAAATTACCTAAACCTAACTAAGGTGGAAAGAGAGCTCTCAAGATGTCAACTGGAGCCTCCTCTCACGTCTAAGCCTTTTTGAGGTTTGGTGGAGAAAAAGGTGAAATCGGTAAGGTTTGGAAATATCTTCAAAATATCTGAAAATAGATATTTCTGTACAGAGTGTCACCGCCTAAGCGGTGGTTCACCGCTTAGGCGGTGGCTTTAAGTCGGTTAACTTCTGTCGGTAACTTCGCCTAAGCGGTGGTTTTTCCGCCTAGGCGGTGCATGCTGGCATAACAATCTGTCGTTTTCTTGCCTAGGCAGTGGTTTTCTCACCTAGGTGGTGGTTCAGCCCTTTAGCAATCCAACATTCTGCCTCGTTTCCGCCTAAGCGGTGGAACTTCCGCCTAGGCGGTGGTCTTCATTCACCAAAACCCTATTTTGCACATTTTGTTCACTGTTTCTCCACCGTTTTCATTTGTTTCTCGCCCTTTGACGTCCTTTTCCTATTATACACTAAAACACACTAAAACATAATTAAATATAACTAAAACGCTTGAAAACTAACAAATCTGGTTTAGAAATCGATAGGTTTTTCACACCTATCACCTAGGCGTCCAGACCTCCGCCTAGATAGTGAAGATGCTGAGAATGACAAAAGGCTACTGATAGCCCACTGCGTTGGTATAAAATTCCACCTCCTAGGTGGAAACCCCAGTAGAAATATTTCCAAGTCCACCGCCTACTTCTTTGCCTAGGCAGTCACCAAACCTGCAAAGCCGGTACAGGTACTGTAACTTCAAGACTATTTTGGACTACAATGAAATATGATTTTGGAAATACTCAAAACATGGAAGTTTTAGATCTTTTTCTTATATTTCCATAGGTTTTTGAATCACCTCAATCAGAGTTCGGAAGAAAAAATTACAGTCAAAATAAAATTTTAAACCTGCAGTAACTTCGCCTAGGCGAAGTTTCTTTCGCCGAGGCGAAGTTCCACGAGAAAGTTAACCGACCTAACTTCACCTAGGTGAAAATCCAGTAGCACAACCTTGATATTTATTAGATATTTTGAGATCTTTTGCCTATAAATACATTTCTCCTCCCCCTTCTCCGGCCTCTCTTGGTTTTTTGAGCACCTTAGGCTATATTTAAGCCTAGGTTTAAGAGTTTTAGAGGTGGAGCTCACATCCTGAAGTGGAGAAGATGAAGAATCGATCGTTGAGCGTTCTTAGCGGTTTATCTTCGGAGGAGGCTAAGTTCTTCGATTATTTTTTCTTATTTCTTTATCTTAGGATAATGTGAGTATGTTTAGCTCAATTTATATGTTTACGCGGCTATGGCCACGAGT
Source organism: Eucommia ulmoides (assembly GCA_016647705.1). Lineage (NCBI taxonomy): Eukaryota > Viridiplantae > Streptophyta > Magnoliopsida > Garryales > Eucommiaceae > Eucommia > Eucommia ulmoides. Next base: position 45,150,320 of record CM028328.1, read on the forward strand.
TAAATATGGATTGTAGTAGGAATTAACAGTATATTTATAAATATGTTTGTTTGGATGATTTCGGTGTTGCGTTTATGTTTGTTCTTCGTAATTTGATTGTGTTTATCGTATTGTTTGTTTATTATGCTTAGAAGGGTAAATGGAGAATACGAGGTTTTGACAAACCCCAGATTCGGATTAGGGTAAACAAACGCCACGATTCTATAACCCGGTCGGGGTTTGAATAGTGGACAATCGATGACGTTGGGGCAAGACTCATGCGACCTAGGGTCGTTAAGACGTTGAGGGGGACTTCTTCGTTGACACAAAGTTGTGTTATATCCTTCGTCTTACACTCGGAAGAGGTGGCGAGGGAGTTTTAGAATGGAGATTGTCGATAGGGTAAATACAACGCGACGATCCAATAACCCGGGAAGGAGTTGGATTGTGTGCAATCAATGACGCTGGGCAAGACTCACATGACCTAGGGTCATTTAGACGTTGAGGAGGACTTCTTCGTTAACTTGAAGTCATGTATTCCCCCGCCTTACACTCGGGAGAGGTGGCGGTGGAGTTTATATACCGAGATTGTCAAATAGGTCGAACACCGTAAACGTGAGTAAATCGAGATCGAACACGTATTTGTAAACACGTTAATCCCTAGGAAATTCTTCACCCTAAAACATATTAGCATATTAGTGTAGTTAATTTAGGTTATATTAGTATTACTTTAATTAATCAAAAATACATTTGTTTTCGTCTAGATAAAGTTAGGTCACGACAAACGCGGTATTCAATAGTAACGACACCAATCCTTGTGGATACGATAACCCGATCTTAACGATCACACTATACTAAAACTTAGACCTCGTATACTTGCGAGTATAGGTAGCGGCGTATTTTACGCCCTACCAAGTTTTTGGCCTAATTTTATCTAGGCGAAAAACAAATGTAATTAATTAATTAAACTAATACTAATATAACCTAAATTTTGTATAGTGTGACCGTGAAAGATTGGGTTATCGTATCCACAGGGATTGGTGTCGTTACTATCGAATACCGCGTTTGTTATGACCTAATTTTATTTAGGCAAAAAACAAATGTAATTAATTAATTAAACTAATACTAATATAACCTAAATTAACTACACTAATATGCTAATATGTTTTAGGGTGAAGAATTGCCTAGGGATTAACGTGTTTACAAATACGTGTTCGATCTCGATTTACTCACGTTTACGGTGTTCGACCTATTTGACAACCTCGGTATGTAAACTCCACCGCCACCTCTCCCGAGTGTAAGACGGGGGAATACATGATTTCGAGCCAACGAAGAAGTCTCCCTCAACATCTTAACGACCCTAGGTCACGTGAGTCTTGCCCAGCGTCATTGATTGCACACAATCTAACTCCCTCATAGGTTATTGGATCGTCGTGTTGTATTTATTCTAGTCCGAATCTGGAATTTGTCAAACCTTGTATTTTCGATATTTAAATCTAAGCATAATAAACAAACAATACGGCAAACACAATCAACATAACGAAGAACAACCGCTAACCAAACACAAACTCAACAGAACAACACTTTTATAAATTACATTAATCCCTAGACAAAAACCCGTTTAGCTCATGGCATAGCCGATTATACAATGAAAACTAAGCTAAACATGCTTAAACAACAATCCTAAGTTAATAAATAAAAGAAGGAACAAGAGAAACTTAGCCTAGTCTGAAGATTTATCACTAAAAACGTTCCGAGATTGCTCCTCATTCGTTGCAACGTGATCTTCTCCTTAGGATTTGAATGAGAACTCCCAAAACATCTCAATCTATCCTCCTAAAGTCTATGGAGGTCCCTTAGTCTAATGGAGAGAAGAGAAGGAGAAAACCAGGCTCAAAATATCCTAAAATATCTAAAATAATAGGAAAAGGTACAATTTAGACCCTCTAACTATTGACACATTTCTAAGTGATCCCTCTAAGTTTAAACGTTTTATTTCAAACCCTCTACGTATCATAACGTTTCAAATTCGTCCTTCCGTTAGAAAATTAGTTAAAACTGACGGAATTTAGGGGCAAAATGGTCTTTTCATTTTTTTTAATTTTTTAATCATTTTTAATTAATTATTATTATTATTTTTATCTCTCTCTCTCTTCCTCCCCTTCCTCTCTCTCTCTTTCTCCCGCCACCTCCCTCTCCCTCATTCCCTTTCCCCGCCACCTCCCTCTCCCTCTTCCTCTTCTTCCCCTCTCTCCCTCCTACCCCACCCCTGCAACAAGGGTGATTTTTCACCCCCTGTTATGGGGGTGGTTCTACCCCTTGCAACAGGGGGTGAAAAATAACCCCCTATTGCAGGGGGTGGGGTGGGGTGGGAGGGAGAGAAGGGAAGGGGAGGAAGAGAGAGAGGGAGAGGGAAGTGGCGTGGAGAGGGAAAGAGGGAGAGGGAGGTGGCTGGAGAGAGAGAGAGAGAGGAAGGGGAGGGAGAAAGAGAGAGATAAAGAAAAATTAAAAAAAATTTAAAAAAATTTAAAAAAATTAAAAAAATAATAATTAAAAATGATTAAAAAATTAATAAAACGTGAAAAAAACCATTTTGCCCCTGAGATTCTGTTAGTTTTAATGGAATCTCTAACGGAGGGACGAATTTGAAACGTTATGATATGTAGAGGGTTTGAAATGAAACGTTTAAACTTAGAGGGACCACTTAGAAATGTGTCAATAGTTAGAGGGTCTAAATTGTACTTTTTCCCAAAATAATATCTAAACTGGCGCGGAGGTTTTCGCCTAGGCGAAGTTAGGTCAGTTAACATTTTACCGAATTTTTGCCTAGGCAGAGGAATTTCTGCCTAGGTGAAGTTACTGCAGGTAGATTGGTTAACTTTCTGTCGGATTTCCGCCTAGGTGAAGGAAACTTCGCCTAGGCGAAGTTACTGCAGGTTTGCAATTTTATTTTGATTGTAACTTCTTCATCTGAACTTCGATTGAGGTGATTCAAAAACCTATGGAAATATAAGAAAAATATATAAAACTTCCATGTTTTGATTGTTTCCAAAATAAGATTTCATCATAGTCCAAAATAGCCTTGAAGTAACAGCACCTGTATCGGCTTTGCACATTTTCGCCATTTTTCTACTGTTCTTGATATGATTTGATCATTTTTTATCCGTTTACATACCTTTTCACCTCAAACACCTGATTTAGATAAAAACATTTAAAAACATATTAAAACGTACTAAACATACTCGAAAACTAACAATGTTCGGATTGGAAATAGATAGGTAATTTACACCTATCAGGCATCAAAGTTAGAGTCGGTGTGAAACTTTGCCCGGTTCTTAAATTTATAAAATTAATATATCCAGTTAAGTGGCCTACCAACCTTATTCCTGATGATGACACTGGTTAAATAAAGTCGGTCAATTAGAACTAGGACCAAGCTGGTTTACAGTTATAGGAGCGTTCGATTGAGGTCGGTAGGTTCGGTCAAGGTCGGTGTTATGCTCTGACCATTTCTTAAGGATTGGTTGACTCTTAAATTTTCAAAATGGACCAAGTGATTAAGAATCGCTGATCTGTTTACAAGCGTTGAGCTTGGGTGCTCGAGATCGGCATGTTTGTTCAGGCAGAGCTACCGAGCTGATTAATTTTCCTATTCTTAAAGAACAAGGATGAATTGTTTTATAATTTTCCAAGTTTTAGGATTACTGAGTTGGGTCCAGATGGTGAGCTCAGTTATTCTAGGCCGGTTAGTTAAGCAATGTCCCAAATATTTCCAGAAGTTGAAGTGTGTAAAGATGTCCGAGCTTATATCTGGTTATTTAGTTGGTTGGATAACGTTTAAGTAACATTTGAAGCAGTAAATGCAAATACACAAGCATAGAAAGTATACTCCAGAAGCCATTGATAAACAGATAAGAGATTACCGAGGAAAAAAACCATTTATTCCACCAAAACGTTGTTTACAATTATGGAGTCAAAGCCCAATATTGCAACACCCAACTTGGGCCCAAAAGAAATAAAAACTTGACTAAAAAGTCGGTTTCTTGGTTAATTGTTTACTAAATCAAGGAGCTGTCTCGACCTGACTTCCTTCAACCCCAGCGTTAGTACTAGGCCTGGCTTTACCGCCCTGGGCTCCCTCGACCTCCTCCTTTGGAAATTTCATCCGAATATTTTGGTAAGGGATGTCGAGGTATTGACATCGGAGGGAACCAATGGAAGCATCAAATCCTTCTTGTATCACCTTGATGCTAATCTTGATCTCGAGGTCCTTATATTCCTGGCTTAGTTTCCAGGCCTCAACGTCACCTCTCTCAGCCTGGGCTACTGTCTTCCTCTTCTCCACCTCAGCAGAAGTGAGCTGATCAACCATCCTCGCGAGGTCATTCTTGTACCTCCCTGTCAAGGTGCGCAGTGTTTTCTTGTCCTTCTTCAGGTACTCGATCTCGGCCTTCTGCTTCTAATCTGCTTTGTTCAGCTCACGCAGTGTCTTGAGGGATTCGTTGTGACCCTTCGTCACTTAGAATTTTTTCTCGATTAGGGTTTTGATCTTCTCAGCAGCCCGGTAGAGGCGCAGACCCATCTCCTCAACTTTGAAGAGGCTCTGCATATAGAAGGAAAGAACAATCAATGTGTGAAAAAGGGGAAATTTTACAAATCGAAGAGGAATACCGAGAAGAGTTCTTACTGACGTGATGTCCTTGTAGACCTCCATGGCCAGCTTGGCGTTGGTCTTGGAAGCAATCTTGTGCCAGTTGTTCGGGGGGTAGTTTTGTGGATGAAGCTTAGAGGGATTTCGGGCTAGTCAAGGATCCAACGCCTGAGCTTTAGGTCGGTGAATGTTCTAACCTACTTGGGCTGACCGTCCTTTCTACTCCTCTTGGTCTGCGACTCGGCCTCCACCTTGGTCACCTTTCTCTTGCCTTTATTTATTCTTTCAAATTGGGCCTGACTCTCATCCTCTAAAGGAATGATAGGTGCAGCAGGGGTAGAGACCCTTTCCTCTGGTGCCGACCTCACCGGAGTTCCATGAGGGGTTACCTGGGCTGAGGTGGGCTCCCCCTCTTGGCTCTCCCCACCGGGCTGGATACCCTGCTAGGAACAGGAAGCAAGAGCGACATCAACTTCTTGCTGGGCTTGTTTCTCCTTTGCCAATCTTCTCATGGTAACTCGGTCTATAACTGCACCCAGAAGATCAACATGGCTTAGAGTGGATAAACATAAAAATAGATTTTTAATTGGAAGAATGTAAGACCCCGGCCTTTGACATACGTATGATTTAAGTCGCGTTTTAAAATATTTCGGAAAATGACGGGGTTGATGGTGTTAATTGTTGTCAAATTAAAAATTAGAGGGGGTAAATTTGTAATTTTGAAACACATCAAATATTAGAAATGGGATTAATTAAATATTTTATTAAAATAGAGGGGAAGATGGTGTAATTTGTATATATTATAATTATATAGAGAGAGAGACGGTGGGAATGAGGGCCACTTGTCCGGCCCCCATTTGTCAATATATATATATATATATACACATACATACATTCACACATATCCACGCACAACAGAGAGAAGGGAGAAGGATCAAGAACAATCGAGAACGGAGAGAGGGGAATAGTAGGTCGGTGAGGTGTGACCATTTTTTTCAGAATATATATATACACACACACACACACACACACACACACACACACATAGATAGAGAGACAGAGACAGCAAAAGAAAAACAAAAGAGAAAACAAAGAGAAAAGATCGTCTGTTCGGAAGGTGGCCAATGGTGGGTTGCTGTTTGGCAGTGAAAAAACCAAAGAGAGAGAAGGTTGTTCGCTTCGGAAGTGTACATTTTTGGCGGTAGTTCGTTGGGTGAGAGGATCCAGGTGTGTGTGTGTGCTCTGTTCGGCCGGTGATCATATGGGTATGTGGGTATGTGTGTGCTTGCTTTGTTTGTGTTCCCTGTTTTCTATTTTCGTTTGATGATGCTGTGTGTACATGTGTTCCGACGATGGTGGTGATGATCATGAGTGTGTGTGTGCATTTATGGGGGTTGTGGGTGTTGCGTGTGTGCTATGATGGTGTGTATGTATGTGTTTCTGTTTCCGTTGGTGCTGCCATATGGGTGAATGGATTGTGTGTGTGTTGCCGTTCATCGATGGTTGTTGTGTGTGTGTTTTGGTGTGTGGGTATCGGTGTCGGTTAATTTGGCCGGTGGTAGGGGCGCGAAATGCACGCCTACTTACTCTCGCAAGTATACGAGGTCTAAGTTTTAATATAGTGGATCTTGAAGATCGGATATCGTTCCCACAGATCAGAGTGTGAATAATTGAATACCGCAATTGACGTAGTCTTATGTTATCCTGACGAGGAAAGACGTGAATTGAAATTAAACTAATCTAAACTACAATTAGTGGGTTAACCCTAACTAATTCGATTAATTAGGGATTGATTTCGTTCATTTAATACATGTTTGATTTCGTTTAGTTAACAATAACGGAGTTTAGGTATCCGACAATCTCGTTTCGTAAACTCCTCCGCCACCTCTTCCGAGTGTAAGACGGGAGAATACATGAGTTCGTGTCGACAAAGAGGTCCCCCTCAATGTCTTAACGACTCTAGGCCGCATGAGTCTTGACCCAACGTCATCGATTGCACACTAACTAATGCCCTCCCGGGTCGTTAGGTTGTAACGATGTGTTTACCCTAGTCAGAATCCAGGGTTACCTCTCCCGAGTGTCAAACCCTAGATTCTCAAATCCAACCCTAATACCATTACAAACATATTAAGATTGTCATCAAATGATAAACACAATCGGACTTAAAAGCAACAACCGTTAAAGAAACGTATATTAAACCAAATGAGTATTTACACAACTACACCTTTCCCTAACTAATGTCTAAATTACACTAACATGTTCTTAGCCAATACAACATTAAATTAAGAGGAGATCATCAATATCAACAATAAACATTAAATACAAAGATGGAAACAAGGGAAGAAAAGCCAAATCTCAAAGTGGAGTAGTCCACTTTCGCCAAAGAACAATCCTCCCGAGCTTTCTCTTCTCCATTAATGAACTTCCACTTATAGATCTTCAAGGATTGGCCAAGAACACCTCCTAAACTAATCTAATCTACTTCCTAAATTACCTAAACCTAACTAAGGTGGAAGGAGAGCTCTCAAGAACAACCAAGCCCTCTCTCTCACGTCTAAAAGTCTTTTAGGTTTGGTGGAGAAAGGGGTTAAAAGGAGGAATTTGGAAAATATCTTCAAAATATCTAAAAATAGATATTTCTGTGCAGAGTGTCACTGCTTAGGCAGTGGCTTAATTCGGTTAAGTTTCTGTCGGATCTTCGCCTAGGCGGTGGTTTCTCCGCCTAGGCGGTGGCTGCTGGCATAACAATCTGATCTTTTCTCACCTAGGCAGTGGTTCAGCCCTTCAGCACTCCAACATTCTGCCTCTTTTTCGCCTAGGCGGTGGTCTTCATTCACCAAAATCCTATTTTTCACGTTTTGTTCACCGTTTCTCCACCGTTTTCACTTGTTTATCGCCCTTTGATGTCCCTTCACCTATTTTACACTAAAACAAACTAAAACACAATTGAATATAAATAATACGCTTGAAAACTTACAAATTAGGTTTAGAAATAGATAGGTTTTTCACACCTATCAATACCCTCAAACTTAGAATTTTGGTAGTCCTCGAGCAAAACACTAATGCTAAACTAAACTAACTAACGAACTAACCAACTAAAAAATGAAAAATTAAACTAACACGAAAGAAGTATATGCATGTAAATATAAAGTTCAATCAAAATGACAAATTTGTTCCTCCCTCAACATCCCTAAATCGGATCAAGTTCGGGAAGTAACCCACACCAAGTGGTGTTCTAGAATTTCAACGATTAATATCAATAAAAACCATTCTAGATCCATTTGAAGTGTGTGTGTGAGAACTCAAATGTATAACTAGTCAAATACCGGATTTGATTATTCAATCGTTAAGCTCATAACTTAAACCGTTGAAGGATTCAGGAAAACCATACGCTTGATTGGAGTCTACTATCCACTAATGTAGGCTTGGATATTCACAGAGATCAATAGGGCTTGGTTAGGCTTTGGAGAACGACCACAGGTATCATTAGAATTGAAAATAGATAATCGTTTTAATTGAACGATACCCGAGGTAAAATCGCTTGTCGCTATCCTCTCTCATGACCCCCACATTTAAAGTACAACTCTGAATAAGAAACGAAGATCCTTGTATTCACTTGTCGAAAGAGAAGAAAATGAAAACTATAGCCACGTTTTTTTTTTAATAACATATTCCTAATTTAATTCGAATTATTACAGTTTTAGGAAAGTGCAAAAAGATGTTAGAGAAACACTCTCCCAAACTTATTCGAATTAATAAAATTTTAGGAATATGTAAAAAGAAATGAAAGAAACACACCCCCAAACTTATTTTAGGAGCGTGCAAAGAGAAATACGAAAGTGACAAGTGAATACACTAATATTAAATCAATAAAAATTTATCAGAAACCCGACCGCTCACTTGATTTCTCTCAATTTTTAAAATTAGGCTTAGCGACATTGGGTTAGGAAAAATTTAATTGAAAGGAGTATTTGAACGTTTTCAGAATTGATTAAGTTATCGGCTTCGACAGGAGAAATAAGGAATGAAAATTTTCAGGTTGGCTACAACGGTTCAAGCGAAAAATTGACGGCCTAAATCACATCTCCGGAATTACCTTACCTAGGATTCCACCTCAAGTTTTCCCCAAATCAAGTTCTAGTTTCCTCATTTTCTATCATGAACTTAATATCGAATAATCAACGTCTAATCGTTCAGATAATTATACATTGAGTTCAAATGTCGTGCGATTTTAGGATCGAGATAATTTTTACCTAATCGACATGTTAAGCACACAAAACACACAAGGAAGGTATTACCCTTAACCTCAATATGCAATTAAGGGATAATTCTCATTATCGGGTCTTGGCCCAAATGAACTCACATCTAAACTTGCAAACACAACTCTATACATACACAGATCTAAACTAAATGTAATACTATCATACATAAATTAATCTAACACTAAACATGTTAAAACAAAAATTAAAATAACTAAACTAAAAATTTAAAAACTAAAACATTCATAATAAAATACATAAATAAACTTAAATTTGTACATCAAATTTTTTTCCATTTTGTTCAAAAAATGATAATTGTTCATCATTTTCTACAAAAAAATCAAAATGGATGAACATCCACTAAACTCTCATCCATTCCATACCATCTAGGCCTGAACATGGCAGTGTTCCAATATTAGTGAACCCAATAAACATATAGCATGCTTGCAAACAAAATGGGTTGAACACATACGTAGGGAATAAGACTTATTCCCTACTGTTCACCTGAAGAAGAATCATCTTCGTCATCACTTTGGGAAGGAGAGTGTGGTCTTTGGAGCAGATGTGGCGGCACAGATGGCATCGGAGGGTAATCGTCCATCTCAAGGCCAAGGCCATCCCAAATCTTCCGTTGGACTCGATCTTGCTGCGTCGAAAATTGGTCCAGGAAAGAATCGATTTCATATTGATTTTGGAGGATGGTCTGAAGCTTGTTATTTATCCTCTCTTGGGAGTTTTCATCTCGGGCTCTAGAAGGTTCCGCCGTCTTGTCTGCTTACTCTTCCTCTTCCTCAGGCTCAGGCTCGGCTATCTATTGCACCCCAGTCTTCCACAACTGGTTTATCGTTGACAGATTAAGTGGAACGATAGGGTCGCACAGGCTTCCCCCGGATACCGTCACGTCAGCTAATCGGAAAATATGGGTCAATAGTGACGAAAACGGGAGCCCAGCCTTTACCGTCTTCGTAGTATGTATGATCGATGAATAGATCAGGAATCCAAGGTTGATTGGTTGTTCGGTTTGAATTTTATAGATAAAAAAGGCTCTGTCCTTTGAGACATCTGACAGATGTGATGTCGGTAGGAGGCTTTCGCAAATGAAGTGGTGCCAGATTTTTGGAATTGGCTTGAGGTATTTCACTGAAAAGGTAGCGACGTTCGGCCCTTGGTGTTTCCACTTTACTTCACCAGATGTGATCTTTTGAATGACCCTATGCAAAGTAGGGTCTTGACTTTCAAGGGACTCCGATACCGAAATTTCAAAGAGATGGTTGATAAAGTCAGGGCTGAAGATGATAGGCTTATTTTGAACCCTTGCTTGGTCGTCAGTGGCCTCTGTAGCATTAGAATAAAACTCTTTGACCAAAGCAACCTTGCCCGGTGGTGGCGATTTATAGAATTACTCCCAGTGGCGGCTTCGGATTTCATTTTGAAATTCCACCGAGAGATCCTCAATCGGACCGAAACCCCGTTAACATGTGCAGGCACGATATTTTTCGTGTTCTTTAAAGTGCTCCTCTGCTTGTTTTGACACAAAGCGGGTGGCATCGTAGTCAACGTCGGTCGGCACCTCAGGGTGTAAACTTGACCCTTCTCCTCTCGCCCTCTACTTTGCTACTCTTTTCAGAATTTCCTAAAAATTACAATCACGAAAACCCAATACAACCTCATCATATATGAACAATTGAAAAACATAAACCTCCCTAATCATTTTGTCAAGAACACATACATCCCAAAATGAACACCCATTTGAATTTTCAAACAATTTTCACAAATGTGACATCCTATCTTAGTTCACATACTCAAACAATCCAATTAAATATGCTCATCACCAAGAATCAAACCAAAAACCCATGACACTTCGAAATCGCGAAAATAAGGTTAAGGGGTTTTGGGAAAAATTTCAAAATCCATTGATTTCTTTGATATAATCATGCAAACCAACCAATAATTTCAACAACTAGACTAAATGTAATGTAAAAGAAACTTACTTGTTGAGAATTAATGGTCCAATCAAAAGAGAATGAAGAAATTTCTCATTTCACGCAAAAACCCTAAATTTTCGGAAATAGGGGTGGAGATTCGATTTATGGTGGTTGAATCGTGATGGAAATGACTACTTTTGGTGATGGAATGATGATTTTTGAGTATTGGAACGGTTTGGAAGTGAGGTTCTAGAGAGAAGGTGGAGGATTTTGGGGAGGGAACCTTGCGATTTCAATTTTGAACGAACAGGTTGTTTTAACTGCAGAAGGTCCACCGCTTAGGCGATAGAGTCCTTTTCTTTAAAATCAAACCTTCTGACGAAATTCCGCCTAGGCGGTGATTTTTCTGCCTAAGCAAAATTACACCAGTGTGAAAATATTTTATTCTGCTGCTAATTCACCTAGGCGGTGGAGCGTATTTTCAAAATTTGGTGCATCCTGTATTTTTACTGCCTAAGCGGTGGGCCATTTTTGCTGAAAAACAGTCACTCTATATTTTTACCGCCTAAGCGGTGGTTTACCGCTTAGGCGGTAGGCCTGCAACTCCTACTTTTATGTTTTTCTTAAATTTTCAAAATACGGCTCTACCCTGTACGTTTTCACTTCGCTTGTTCAACGTTTTTAAGCTTAAACTACTTCCCCAAGCGTCCATACTCCTGAATTCACTTCTGAACACATTCAGAAGCCATGCCGGCTTCCAAAAAGAATAAATAATCAAATAAATAGTAACAAAAATCGGGTAATTTGATACCCTGAGTTTCATTTAAAAAAAAAAGCACTTGAGTTACTGTCCCTAGATGGACTATCGTGTCACTAAGTATTTTTCACCAAAATTCCCCGTAGACAAAGAATTTGGGCTCAAATGCTCAATCGGATCAAGATCATGGCTTGAAGTCGGCTTCTCATCTCAGTCCTTATCATTTGCAATAAGCTCAATCTCAGGATTAAGAATTAAGAATTCCAATCTTCTTCATTGTTTCTCGCTCTGCTTGATCTCATTAACACAATGAAACAAAAAATTAAAATTAAAAACAAAACAAAAATAAATGTCAGGATTAACACTCGACTACTTAATCGCAATATCAACTTAAAATTCACACTAATCCCACATCAACAGCGCCAAAGACTTGGTGCATTGACGGGACTAGAATACGATACATTTGCTTTTCCTATTTAAAACTTAAGTCCTAAGCCATTACTGCTTATCTTTTGCAATATTCAATAAAATTCACACTATTCCCCGGAAACGGTGCCAAAAACTTGGTAGGGGCGCGAAATGCACGCCTACTTACTCTCGCAAGTATACGAGGTCTAAGTTTTAATATAGTGGATCTTGAAGATCGGATATCGTTCCCATAGAGAAGAGTGTGAATAATTGAATACCGCAATTGACGTAGTCTCATGTTATCCTGACGACGAAAGACGTGAATTAAAATTAAACTAAGCTAAACTACAATTAGTGGGTTAATCCTAACTAAGTTGATTAATTAGGGATTGATTTCGTTCACTTAATACATATTTGATTTCGTTTAGTTAACAATAACGGAGTTTAGGTATCCGACAATCTCGGTTCGTAAACTCCTCAGCCACCTCTTCCGAGTGTAAGACGGGGGAATACATAACTTCGTGTCGACGAAGAGGTCCCCCTCAATGTCTTAACAACTCTGGGCCGTGTGAATCTTGACCCAACGTCATTGATTGCACACTAACTAATGCCCTCTCGGGTCGTTAGGTCGTAACGATATATTTACCCTAGTCCGAATCCAGGGTTACCTTTCCCGAGTGTCAAACCCTAGATTCTCAAAACCAACCCTAATACCATTACAAGCATATTAAGATCATCATCAAATGATAAACACAATCGGACTTAAAAGCAACAACCGTTAAAGAAACGTATATTAAACTAAATGAGTATTTACACAACTACACATTTCCCTAACTAATCTCTAAATTACACTAACATGTTCTTAGCCAATACAACATTAAATCAAGAGGAGATCATCAATGTCTACAATAAACATTAAATACAAAGATGGAAACAAGGGAAGAAAAACCAAATCTCAAAGTGGAGTAGTCCACTTTCGCCAAAGAACAATCCTCCCGAACTTCCTCTTCTCCATTGGTGAACTTCCACTTATAGCTCTTCAAGGATTGGCCAAGAACACCTCCTAAACTAATCTAATCTACTTCCTAAATTACCTAAACCTAGCTAAGGAGAAAGGAGAGCTCTCAAGAACAACCAAGCCCTCTCTCTCACGTCTAAAAGTCTTTTAGGTTTGGTGGAGAAAGGGGTTAAAAGGAGGCATTTGGAAAATATCTTCAAAATTTCTAAAAATAGATATTTCTGTGCAGAGTGTCACCGCTTAGGCGGTGGTTTAAGTCAGTTAAGTTTCTGTCGGATCTTCGCCTAGGCGGTGGTTTCTCCGCCTAGGCGGTTGCTGCTGGCATAACAATCTGTCGTTTTCTCGCCTAGGCGATGCTTCAGCCCTTTAGTACTCCAATATTCTGCCTCTTTTTTGCTTAGGCGGAGGTCTTCATTCACTAAAATTCTATTATTCACATTTTGTTCACTGTTTCTCCACCGTTTTCACTTGTTTATCGCCGTTTGACGTCCCTTCACCTGTTTTACACTAAAACAAACTAAAACACATTTAAATATAAATAATACGCTTGAAAACTAACAAATTCGGTTTAGAAATAGATAGGTTTTTTACTCTTATCAGCCGGCGGTGAGTAAAAGCTAGAGAGAGAAAGAGAAAAAAAAAAGAAGCTATGGTTGTGTGTGTGTAATGCTGCCTGTGTATGTGTGTGTGTGTTCAATTGTTGTGATATGCATGAGGGTATGTTCTGTGTGTGTTGTGTGCATAGACGTCCAGTAGGTAGTGGTTTTCGGAGTGGTGAGAGGAGAGAGAGAGAGAGAGGGAGGAGGCTGAAAATAAGAAAACAGAACAGAAAGAAAGAAGAGTGTCTGCCTAGGCGGTGGAGAATCAGTGTGCAGAGCAGAAAATTTGGGGACCAGCGCCGTGGCGGTGAGAAGTCAGTGCACCATAACAGAGAAAAAAGAGGGTGGTTTCGACACGACGATGGATCTTGCGCTGAGGCGGTGGGTGCAAAAGCATAAACTTAAGAAGATTTTTAAGAAGATCGACAATCGTTTCGGAGTGGGTACGTTTCTCGTTATATTTTGCGATTGTTAAATTAAATTACTAGCACTAAAAGGTCGAAACGGCAATAATAATTATCGGGACCATTAGCATGAATAAATTTTATATAGTAAAACTTTAACGGATCAATATTAGTTATATAGTAATATTTCGAATAGAAGGCGGGAAATAGGAAATTATGAAAAATTAGGGCCTACATGGTGCAGATAGGGTATTTTTACATAAAATATTAATTTAGGCCTTGTCATAAATAGGTTCGTGGGCACTGGAGGATCGGTAGTGTATAGATGTTTTCGGAGCGGATTACCAGGTGAGTGTACTATCATCTTGCTAAATCTATTTTCATACATATATGATAGAAAAATGTGTTTATTTAAAATTGGGGGAATTTATAACTTATATAGATCAAGCAGATTTGGCTATTTTGGAAATGTGGATTAAATTGATTTTGGAGATAGAAGTCGATGTTATTGATTTGTAGTTTGACGATGTTGTTATTGATTTGGCGATGCTATTGATTTTTATCTGCTACGGCAGTATGTTGTTATATCTTGCCGATGGGCGTCCGGCAAACGGTTATTGATATAATGTCCTGCCGATGGGTGATCTGGCAGACGGTTATTGATAATATGTCCTGCTGATGAGCGTCCGACAGGCGAATATCGATATTATGACCTGTCCGATGGGCGTCCGGGCAGATGGTCATTTGTCCCGTTAGGAAGGCAAATCCTACGAGTGGTACGGTTCCGTTGCAACTCCCGATCGTGTAGTTAAAACGATCACTATGGATAGCCAGTGAGTGGTGTGGTAGTGTGGTGTTTGAGATGGGGTGTTTTACTTATATTTGGTGTTTTATTATATATGGTGATTGGTATTATTTTATATTGATGGTTTGGATGGATTTCTTATATTTGATATAAATATATATGATAATTCTGAATGGTAGGAAGAAGGAGTTTTCTCATGGTATATGATTTTTATACTACTGTTCAAAATGTGTTTGTTTATATGCGTTAGGCTTGATCCATTTAAATGTTGTATTATTTAGAATGTATTAATATTCTAAAATATTTTTACTAAGAAGGAAGTACACTTACAGGTAAAGCAGTTAGGAGTCGGTCCCCTACTGGTACTAGGTAGAGTCCGGTGTTGGTGTAACGTAGGAGTACTTTGGGAGGAGCTGTCTGAGGCGAACCTATGAGATGTTGTTGGTTGTTTTTATTTTGTGTTGATATTATTTCCAGGGACGGGTGTGTCCTTAACTAGAGAGGTTGTATCTGGTGACATTTGTGGGTGTATATATATTGTAAATGTGCTTGGTCATTTCCTAGTTGGTTTGACGTTTGGGTGGTGTGTTGTCGACGTCACTCAGGGCCCCACGGTAATGGGTGTTCGGGGTGGGGTGTGGAAATTTTGGTATCAGAGCCTAGGTTATAGGTTCTGTAGACTTGTCAGTTGATGTGTCAGTTGAGGATCATGAGATAGGAAGACGTGTCGGTCATCTAGTTTGTAGGGGACATGAGATTGGGTGTCGGTAGGTGAGTTCAGCACGTGAGTGATAGTTATGTCATTACTTTTGTTAGTACATTGGCAACGTGCGTGGTTGGTAGTCTTATTGGCGAATGAGTAGATGCGACAATTTCGTAATATTCCTAGTTGGTGGATTCAAGTGATGTTGGGTGGTTGGTAGTAGTAATGGGTGGATCACAATTGTTGGAGTATTAGTAGTGGGAAATGTGAGATTATAACTGAGAAACAACCATATGTGTAATACTTGACGATAAAATTAACTATCGGTTACACTGAATATGTAGCAGGTAAAACACCCTTCAGTTGGATTATGAAAATAAAAGGAAAGTTCATAAGAGTTGGAATTAGGGATGTGGAAACTAGAAAGGAGAGGTCGTATTAGTTGGATGGAACTAGGGATGTGAGAAAATTGTGGCAATAGTATAAAAGATTTAATTTGGTAGTATGTTCTAGGTTGACGGGAAGGTAGAGCAAAATGTTTATGGAACTGGTTAAAAAAAAAAAAAAGGAAAAACGTAATAGAGAATGATATGTAGAAAGTAGCCGAGAAATTATGGGTATGTGATGATAGCAAGTGCGCATAAATAGAGTCCATTTTATATAAATAATATAGAGTTGTTGGTGGATAGTTTCAAAGAGAAGTTACTTTTCAAATTTTAGATGAATCAAAGTTTGTATTTTGGGGGAGATGTAATCATTACCCCAGTTAATTGGATAGTTGGTTCAGGAGATTAGAAAGGTGTTAAGGATATTAGGATACTTCACGCAGGTGTTGGGCACCAGTCAGAGCAAGTTTAGGCGGTGGATATGTTTGGGATTTTCCCTATGTAGTTCCAAAAGGAAATGTTGGGGTACTAGTAAGCATGTTTACTATTCGTAGTTGTTGTAAACTATTTTTTCCATAATTTCAAATAGATTGAACGTTCGGTTGATTTAGTAAGTTAAATATAATTGTATTGATAAAATGTGGTAAATTGAGATTTTAATTATAACATTGGGACATTAAAATGGGTCGCCATTGTGTAGAAAAATAAGTAGTTTCATTTTAAGTAGAAGATTGATTTCATTTAGTTGTATTAAATAAATTTTTCGTTGTAAAAATCAGAAATTCAAGCAGTTGTTGTTAGTACCACAAATTATTGAATACA
Organism: Eucommia ulmoides; assembly: GCA_016647705.1. Classification (NCBI taxonomy): domain Eukaryota; kingdom Viridiplantae; phylum Streptophyta; class Magnoliopsida; order Garryales; family Eucommiaceae; genus Eucommia; species Eucommia ulmoides. The sequence continues at coordinate 45,167,036 of CM028328.1, forward strand.
AGAATTCGAGTTAATTAGTTTTGGGTTTAGGAAGTCTCTATGGGAGAAGCCGTGTGACGGCCCTGAGAAATTGAGTCATTACAACAAATTAGACTGTTAACTCACGATTAAGGTGTTAGATTTTATAGTAGGATATTACCAGTTGAAGGTTGGAGGCTGACACGTGGTGAAAACGGTGATTCGGTCGAGAGTAGAGAAGAGTATATAGAACATCTTCAGATTATGTTGTTGATGCTGCGAGAAAAGAAATTGTATGCCAAGTGCAGTAAATGTGAGTTTTGGTTGGATTGAGTGATAAATTTGGGACATGTGATCTTGAGAAATAGTATTCACATGAATCCAAAGGAAATTGAAGCTATGGTTTAATGAGAAAGGCCGAAAAATATAACTGGAACTCGAAACTTTTGGAGTTGATCAGATGGCAACGCTATTTGCGAAAATTGGTAAGTTGGGTTGTGTACATTTCGGTTGTTCACACTAAATTATGTGCTGAGTTGAGACCCTTGTGAGTTTTAGGGGGTAGTTGGTCAAATGGCAATGATGTTTGATACTCTGATTTTGGAACCAACATTGATCGACTATGTTGTAGAAGCGTAAAAGTTGGATGTCCAGTTGAGAAAGATTAGAGATAAAGTGAGAAATGGTCGCAGAGCTGACGATCATGTCAAAAATATTGATAAAGTCTTGATGACTGAAAATAGATTGTGTGATCCTAATGATGCCCATTTGATGGAAGAGACCTTAAAAAAAGTACATAGTTCAATATACACAACGCACCCCGGTGACATCAAACTGTAACGAAATTGCGTGAGCATTATTGGTAGTTTGGAGGAGAATAAAAAAATCGCAAAATTTGTTGTTAGGTGTCATATATGTTAGCAAAATTAAGGTCAAGCATTAATATCCAGGTGGGTTATTGTAGCTTTTACCTATTGCAGAATGGAAAAGAGAGTCTTGATTTGTATGCTAAGTGTATATTGACAGGATTGTTCGGTGGTATGAGATACCGGTTCAATGTAAGTGTCAAATAAAGTTGGGATAAAATACCAGTGTGACATTATAGGAGAACTGTAAATATAGAAGGTTGGGTAGCTAATTCCAGGTAATAATTCTCTATTGGAAAAACTGTATAGGAGAAACTGTAGTACTAGGAGCTGATATTTATTTTGACGTTCTGGACGAATTTCTATACTACTTAAGGTGCCAAATTGAAAGTTGGTACCTCGTTTTGTTTGTAGATTAATGGTCAATCGAGAAGTGCGATTCAAATGTTGGGGGATTTGTTGAGGAATTGCGTTTTAAAAATTTTCTGATAGTGAAGTTGTTTATGTGGCGTTGATGGAAATTTGTTTCAAATAATAGATACCTTTTTGGCAATCGAGGTGGCATTATATAAAGCGTTGTAAGAAAAAAGATGCACGACTTCAGTCAAATAGACTGAACTAAGATAGGAGAACGGGAATTTTCGAAATTTGAATACAGCAGGTGTGGCTATATTTTTATTTGGGAGTGGTTTTTGATAACTCAATTAAATATTGGAAAATAATTGGGATGTATCTATGTCATTCGTTTCATATTTATACGTGGATATATGTTTGAAGCATGTTTAGGTAGATTGAAACGGAAATGAGGCGCATGACCTTGTCAGGGACTTGATTAAATGTGGAGGCATGAAGGAAATGCTTATAGATGACTCGTTTGACGTATTTGGATATGTAGTAATGTGGTTTGGTGATATCTATGTGTTTTGAGGGACATTGATATGATTTGAAAGTGATTTAAAACATATTTATGTGATTTTGGCGTATTGCAAAAATTTAACGGTAATATTAGAAAACTTTTATAAGAGAATTGAAGTTCTGAGGTAGATATTGAGATTGATGATTTTGGGCTATCTGTGCTTATGAGATCGCTTATGCTCTTGGTTGTGAGTATTGTTGGTTTAAATGTTAAACGGAGATATTGTGGCAAACTGGTTGACTGGAAATATCGGATGGATTGGATGAGTATTGGTTATAGGAAAATTGTAGCCGGAATGAGATAGGCCCAATCAATTGAGATTACCGCAATATTTTAAGCATATATTGTTGTTGATCGTTATTTTTATCAGAGTAGTGCAACGGAAACAGTTGTTCTAGAATCGTATAAGATGAACGTGACCGTGTGGTGCGATTTTGTCGTATTAGTAGTTTGACGAAAATTTCGGGACAAAATTTCTTTTAGAGGGGAAGAGTTGTAAGACCCCGACCTTTGACATACGTATGATTTAAGTTGCGTTTTAAAATATTTCAGAAAATGACGGGGTTAATGGTGTTAATTGTTGTTAAATTAAAAATTGGAGGGGTAAATTTGTAATTTTGAAAAATATCAAATATTATAAATGGGCTTGATTAAATATTTTATTAAAATAGAAGGGAGGTTGGTGTAATTTGTATATGTTATAATTATAGAGAGAGAGACAGTGGGAATACTTGGCCGGAGAGGGGGGAATAGTAGGTCGGTGAGGTATGGCCATATTTTTCAGTATATATATATATATATATACACACACACACACACACACACACACACACACATACACATGCATACATAAATAGAGAGACAGAGACAACAGAAGAAAAAGAAAAAGAAAACAGAGAGAGAAGAGGGTCCGTTCGGAAGATGGCCAGTGGTGGGTTGCTGTTCGGCTGTGAGAAAATCAAAGAGAGAGAGAAGGTTGTTTGCTTCAGAAATGTGCGTTTTCGGCAGTGGTTCATTGGGTGAGAGGATCCAGGTGTGTGTGTGTGTGTGTGTGCTCTGTTCGGCCGGCGATCATGTGGGTATGTGGGTGTGTGTGTGCTTGCTTTGTTTATGTTCCCTGTTTTCCATTTCTGTTTGGTGATGCTGTGTGTTCATGTGTTTCGACGATGGTAGTGATGATCATGAGTGTGTGTGTATTTGTGAGGGTTGTGGGTGTTGCGTGTGTACTGTGATGGTGTGTATGCGTGTGTTTCTGTTTCTGTTGGTGCTGCTATATGGGTGAGTGGATCGTGTGTGTGTTGCCATTCATTGATGGCTGTTGTGTATGTGTTCTGGTATATGGGTATCGTCGTCGGTTAACTTGGCCGGCGGTGAGTAAAAGCTAGAGAGAGAGAGAGATAGAGAGAGTTATGGTTGTGTGTGTGTAATACTGTCTGTGTATGTGTGTGTTCAATTGTTGTGATGTGCATAAGGGTGTGTTCTATGTGTGTTGTGTGCATGGACGTCCCGTAGGTAGTGGTTTCCGGAGTGGTGAGAGGAAAGAGAGAGAGGGAGGCGACTGAAAATAAGAAAACATAGCAGAAAGAAGGAGGAGCGTCCGCCTAGGCGGTGGAGAATCAGTGTGCGGAGCAAAAAAATTGGGGACTAGTGCCGCGGCGGTGAGAAGTCAGTGCGCCATAACAGAGAAAAAGGAGGGTGGTTTTGCCGCGACGGTGGATCTTGCGCCAAGGCGGTGGGCACATGAGCATAAACTTAAGAAATTTTTTAAGAAGATCAACAATCGTTTCGGAGCGGGTATATTTCTTGTTATATTTTGTGATTGTTAAATTAAATTACTAGCACTAAAAAGTCGAAACGACGATAATAAATATCGGGACCATTAGCATGAATAAATTTTATATAGTAAAACTTTAACGGAGCAATACTAGTTATATAGTAATATTTCGAATAGAAGGGGGGAAATAGGAAATTATGGAAAATTAGGGCCTACACGGTGTGGATAGGGTATTTTTACATAAAATATTTATTTAGGCCTTGTCATAAATAGGTTCGCGGGCACTGGAGGATCGGTAGCGTATAGATGTTTTCGGAGCGGATTGCCAGGTGAGTGTACTGTCTTCTTGCTAAATCAATTTTCATACATATATGATGGAAAATTGTGTTTATTTAAAATTGGGGGAATTTATAACTTATATGGATTAAACGGATTTGGGTATTTTGGAAATGTGGATTAAATGGGTTTTGGAGATAGAGATCGATGTTATTGATTTGTAGTTTGACGATATTGTTATTGATTTGGCGATGCTATTGATTTTTATCTGCTACGGCAGAATGTTGTTATGTCCTGCCGATGGGTGATCCGACAGATGGTTATTGATATTATGTCCTGCCGATGGGCGTCCGGCAAACAGATATCAATTTTATGACCTGTCCGATAGGCGACCGGGCAGATAGTCATTTGTCCCGCTAGGAAGGCAAATCCTATGGGTGGTACGGTACCGTTGTAACTCCCGATCGTGAGATTAAAATGATCATTATGGCTAGCCAGTGAGCGGTGTGGTGGTGTGGTGTTTGAGATGAGGTGTTTTACTTATATTTGGTGTTTTATTATATATGGTGATTGGTATTATTTTATATTGATGGTTTGGATGGATTTCTTATATTTGATATATATATATATATATATATATATATATATATATATATATATATATATATGATGATTCTGAATGGTAGGAAGAAGGAGTTTTCTCTTGGTATATGATTTTTATACTACTGTTCAAAATGTGTTTGTTTATACGCGTTATGCTTGATTTATTTAAATGTTGTATTATTTAGAATGTATTAATATTCTAAAATATTTTTACTAAGAAGGCAGTATACTCGCAGGTGAAGCAGTTAGGAGTCGGTCCCCTACTGGCACTAGGTAGAGTCCGGTGTTGGTGTAGTATGGGAGTATTTTGGGAGGAGCTATCTGAGGTGAACCTGTGAGAGGCTCTTGATTGTTTTTATTTTGTGTTGATATTATTTCCAGGGATGGGTGTGTCCTCAACTAGAGATGTTATATCTGGTGACATTTGTGGGTGTATGTATATGGTAAATGTCCTTGGTCGTTTTCTAGTTGGTTTGTCGACGTCACTCCGGGCCCCATAGTGATGGGTGTCCGGGGTGGGGTGTGACAAAGAAAGTCACCGAGCAGGGATGAATTGACTCACAATTTTTTGATTTTTTGTCGAATTCCGGCTCAGGAAGAAAGGGATCGCTCTAAAAGTACAAGTTGTTTAGGGACAACTTGATCTGCGCCTTGATGTGGGTGAAGACCGTGTGCAGATAATGGTCTCTGACAGTAATAATCTCCCCAGCTGGGCTTGTTTTTCTTTGACCCTGAAAATACAAACGATGATACAAGTTAGACAAAAATATTGGGAAGAAACGCTTAAACTCACATCGGGATTGACACTTACCGACTGTCCCCAATGCATCTGGATTGGGTAGACCATGTCCACGTCCGAGCTGAACTCCATTCCGGTTCTTCCAAGAAAAAAGTACTTGGGCTTCCAGTCTTTTATAGACTTATCGTAGCCACCTTGGAATTTTTGCCGAGTTGTGATGTAGTACCAACCCCTACCTCTAAGCATGGATTTGGCAAGAAAAAGATCCCAAAAGAGGTTCAGGGATGGGACGATGCCCTCAACACAGAAGATAATGTGGGCTACTACAACCATCTTCAAGCTGTTGGGGATGAGTTGTGATGGACACAACCCGAGACCCCTCCAGACAACCCACACCCATGGATGAAGGGGAAATCGTAGGCCAACTAAGAGCTGAGACCCCTTGGGAGGGGCACAAGCCCGGTCCTTAAGCCGGGGGATTCTCAGCTTCACCGAGCTGTGTAAAGCATACTTAGACCAAAGTTTCTTTATTTCGTCTTTTGTCATGCATGAATCGATCCTCTAGACTGGAGCCTCTAGGAAGACTTCATAGATGGGCTAGTTGAGTGCCACATTAGCCAATAATGCCTGACTTGACGAAATGGAGGGGGCTTAACTTCTGGGATGGTTGGGTTCTCAAAACCAAGCTCATCGGCCGGATCTGTGCCGAGCTTAGCCACCAGAACCCCAGAAGAACCCACCTCGCTTCTAGCTCTGTGTTGACCAGTGCTGCTGGTCACTTCAGGAGATTGGGAGGGCACAACTCCAACTGACTTGCAAGCCCTCTTGGACGATGAGGTCGTCCAGTCGACCTCTTATATAGATGAGCTGAGCTCGATTTGTTGGATAGGAGAGAAGGAAGAAAATATATTGGGGAAAGAAGAGAAGAAAATTGTACCGTGCTCAAGGAAGTTAGGAGCTACACTACTCTGGTGCTAGAAAATGAGCGAGTGTAAGTGTCTATTTATAGGTGACCCGTCCTGCTGAACGGTCGTGTTAATCGAATGTCGGAGAGCACCTTGATTCTCGCCTGATCGTGTATCTGCTAAAATGACAGTGAGGCTTCTCGCGAAAGCCAAGTAAAGACCGGCCAAATTCCTGTTCTATACAAAGCAGATTCATCCTGAGATCAAAATTATGTTCTCCACCTAGTCAAAAGAAGAACCCTCAACGCTTCACGTTCCATCTCTATGCTAAGACTTGGGGGGCAATTGATGTAGGTTAAAATCGACCGACCTCTAAGTGGCTCCACCTATGTCTATCACGTAGATCAACTAAGGACACGTCATCAACTGCCTGACCAGTCCGGTGTCTTATCTGCTTAGTACTTCATCAGGTAGGTCATTTCGCAGGACTTGGATGATCATTGATTGAGAACGTTCTACAAATATGGAGGTTCCAATCGGTGAGGTTCAAGTCAATATACTTACCTCGGTGTCTGTATTGATGTCTGGGCCCGCTCATCTGCTGGTCTTAACCGCGCGGCCTATGGACTTCTCCATTAATGTTTAAAGGCCCAGACCCATAGCTCTAATCCCTTCATGCGCCCTTTTGTTTTCCTCCACGTGCCGTGATTAAGGTTGATAACCAAGCTTAAGGTCTTAATCAACAAAATGCTAATAAGATTCTTTCCTATAAAAATAAAAGGTGAATAGTGTTTTCAATAGGTTGAAAAGGTAATCGCTTTTAGAATATTAAAAACATCCTTAAATTTTTCCCCCCAAGCTCTTATTCTTACGCCGAAAGGGATGCGCCGAAAACAACCTCGGCAGGTCTTATGTGCAAGTACCAATTTGAGGATCAGACCAAACAATATCAGCCTAGCTCGGTCAAGTGTAGGCTTAAGGATAAAGAGACTTAAAGGATCCAACTTCACAAAAAATAATTTCCAGATTACTAGCAATCCTCAACGTGGACTCTGATCAGACCATACTGTTGCTTGACCCATTTTTTGACATCAACATAACCTACTTGAGGTTGGTTGAAGATTAAAAATGATGAGTATCCCACATCGCTTGTGGAGGGAAAAATTGATCACTATGTTAGGTTATAAATTATAAGTTGTAAGTTATCCCACATTAGTTGTGGAAAAAAGAAATTAAGCTTATATCAACTTATATTTTGAAAATAAAGACAAACCACTAAGCAACAAATATTTAACTCATATTGGGCCAAGTCGGCATCCAGGTTGGGTTTGGGTCGAGTTAATTCGATCCATATTTGGATCGGGTTTGGGTTGGATTCAGGTCGGGTTTGGGTTGGATTCTGGTTAATTCGGATCTTGACCTACCAGGACAGTTTAAAATTTAATTAAGTGACAGTTAAGCAGTTAATTAACTGCTTAATAGTTAATTTTGAATTAGTACCAATGAACAAATATGAATCAGCATTTCCATATTTTGATTTTACTACCTATACATGATTATTTAGGCCCAGTTTGGTTAGTGTTCCTAACCAAACCCAACCCAAAAATTCAGAGATTGATTGTTGGGAACGCGTTTGGCAACGCACAAAACCCAACCCAACCCAACCCAAAAAATAGGAATTGATTCTCAAAATCCTAAAGAAACCAGAAACAAAAAAAAGTTGTTTCTTTTTGTGCCCAAAAAACTCAACCCAAAGTTCTCAACTTCCGACTTCATCTGCCGGCCGACCACCACCACCCGCCACCGCCGGCCACCGTCTGGCGACCATCGCTGGCCGCCGCCGCCGTCCGGCGACCTTCCGGCGACCGTCCGCCATCTTCGGCGACCGTCCGGCGACCGTCCGCCGTCTCCGGCGACCTTCCCGCTGCCGGCGGTTACCTCCGGCGACCATCGCCGCCCACCGCCTCCCCCGTCCGGCGATCGTCCGCCGTCTCCGGCGACCTCCAGCGACCTTCCACTTGCCGCCGCCGTCGCCGTCTGGCTGCCACCAAACAAAAAAAAAATTTAAAAAAAAAAAAATTAGTTTTAGGATAAAATCGTTACCAAACACATTCTGTTCTCAGCACAAAATAAAAATTGTCGTTACCAAACGTAATTCTATTCCCAAAATTCTCAACCCAACCCAATTCAACTCAACCCAACCCATTCCAGTTGGGTTCAAAAAAGTGGGAACACTAACCAAACGCCACCTTAATACTCACATTAATATTGTTTAATTATTATTAGTTTTATTTCATGATTATTTAAGTATTTATTTTGAAATTTCAGTAATTACCACCAACATTATCATCGTTCTTATTTTTGTTGATATTATTGTTGTCCTTCCATTAAAGGAAAAAAAAAAAAAAACTAAATAAAACAAATAAAACTTAAAAAAAATTAAGTTACAAGAGAACAAAAATATTTTATTTTATTTTTTATAAAATAGCTTTAACACTAAATCAAGGGAGAGTTTTCTATACAATTGTTTTGATTTTTCAAATAGAGTGCAATCTCAAAATAATGAGTTTGGAAAGACAATTCCCATTGTTTGGTTTAAAATTAGATCAATTTGGCAACACCCAAAAAAAAAAAAAAAAAAAAAAATGACTCAAACTCATTCTCATCCAATTACTGCAAATGTATCAAATTGCATGAAAAGATCTTCTTTCTTTATCTATTAAAAACAATAATTTGCGAAACCATTTTTTTTTTTTTGTAGAAGTTCTGTGCCAATCATTCCCCAAAGGTAATATTTCCCCAAGAGAGAGAGTCCGAGCCTCATTTCCAAGAAAAAATTGTAGTTTTTTAAATAAATAAATAAATAAAAATCAATTCAAATCTGATTTTCTTAAAATTAGGAAAATCATGTTTCCACACAAATTCAAATCATGTATATTAATTCAAACAAAATCATTTTTTCTCCTGCCCTTTTAGGTCTATGCAGGGGATTTATGGGAAAAATGATTTCAATACGTTGTTTTTTTCTTTTCTTTTTTCACCCTATGACATAAATGTATGCATTTCAATTAGGGTCGTATTCTCTAGTTATCATTCTACATATATGTCTTTTTTATTCCATTGAAACTCGAATTCACGATATGGACGTTTAAGACTCCCCTTTATGCCTTGCGGTAATGATGCCTCTAGTATCCCGACCTTTACCACAACGATGTTGTCCATAGATCAAAATAATTTGTGGATTTCACTTGACTATCTCCGAGTCTATTATGCTTGCTCGGGGTAGAAATTTTGTATAAATGTATTGCCATGTTATTAAGTATAAGTTCTTTTATTTTTAAGAGGTGGAATAGAATAACATAGTTGAAGTGTAATGATCATATGTTTATAATGCATTGTACGTTACATAATAGGTCTCATTCTTCTACCTTTTTTGGAAGTTGCTAATAATTCATAGTTATTTTCTTGACACCAAATAATAGTTCGACCCAATGTGTCATATAATGCTAATCCAAATATAAGCAAAAACTTTAGGGGGAGTGAAGTGCAAATTGTAGTTTACGCTAGGATCTGAAAGGACATAATTTTATTCAACAGCCGTACAACTTCTTCGGAGAGCATTTGTGGGCTTGCAACCGTAGAAGATATCGACGGCATTTAACCGGTTCGCCGGGTAGTTCGTTGTAAAGAGCTGGGCCTTCTCTCTCTTTTCACCCCGATTCTCTCTTCTCATCTCACTTACCAGTTCTTCCCCGAAGAAACTGAAAACACCGAGGCACAGATCGCAGAAAAGCCTTTTGAATCGAAGATCATATGCTTCCAGGTATGTACAATCTCTTCGTTTATATGCGTAATTGTTTCCTGTTTATGTAATTTAATTGAATACGCGATGAAAGTGTCCATTTGGAGGCCCCGAATCGCGGATTTGGAAACCCAGATCAAGTGATTTTTGAAGTTCGAATCGAGTCGGCCAAACGGACAAGTGCATCTCGATTTGGATTATTTCTCGAAGGAGAAATTTTTTGGAATCGTCTCTGTGTTTTGTATGCACATTTATAGCATAATTATTTGCAGATCTGTCGTTATGGAATTTTGATAGTTGCTGTGTCTTGTATGAACTTATGAATTTCGTCTAGAGTTCTTCAAATCTCTTGTTTGATTTTCATTTCGATATTGTGTTTTGGTGTTTTGCCCTATAATCATGCGTTCGATGATGTTTGGAGAGGTAGGATCTGGAAACACGTAATTGGAAAATTTGGAATTGGAATTGAAAATGTACGGCATAGGATAATTTTAAATTCTAACTCCGAACCTATTGTTGCATTCAGCCAAACACTACCTTACCACTTTAGTGTTACTCTAGATGGCGTTTGTTTAGTATTTCTGTGCCCGGAACATTTCGAACAGAAACAGAAACTATAAATTTGTTTCTGTTCTAATCACTATTCTCATAACATTTGGTTTCTATCCTGATCATAGGAAATACCAAAATCCATTTCTGTTCTGATCCTATTTAACTTTAAAAACTTGTTGAGTTTGACATGGTCCGTTTCTTTTTTTTTTTTGGTTCCCTGAAATCTGTTCTAGAAATCTGGGACCAGAACAGAAACATATTTTTTTCTTCTCATATTTCTCTTTCTTTTCCCGGTTTTCTGTGAAAAAATGGAAATTTGGGACATGAAACACTAAACAAACATGGTCTTACCACCCTAGGGTGACTATAGATGGTGCTTGTTGAGTATATTTTCATCTCCAGAAAACTTGGAACTTGAGCGGAAACCCTGGTGGCATTCATGTAGTGTTTTTGTTTCTGTTTCCAAAAATTTGAAGAGAAACAGAAACATGGAAAAAAAAAATTGTTCTGTTCCCATATTTAGAACAAAACATAAAAATAATTTGTTCTTGTTCCAAGATTTCTGTTTGTTTCTTCCAAGTTTTTTTTTTGAATAGAAACAAAACATCAAGTGTTTTTGTTTGTGTTTTCTTATTTTTCCCCAAAAAATCTTTGAACGAAACAGAAATATGAGACCAAAAAAAATCTATCTTTCTGTTTCTGGAATTTTGTTCTTAAAAACATAAAAATAATTTGTTCTAGTTCCGAAATTTCTGTTTGTCTTCCAATTTTTTTTGAATAGAAACAAAACATCAAATGTTTTTGTAAGCATTTTCTTATTTTTCCCCAAATTTTTTTGAATGAAACAGAAATATGAGAACAAAAAAAATCTATTTTTTTGTTCCTGGAATTTTGCTCTTAAAAATTGGGAACTAACAATAACAATTATCTTTCTCACTATTTCACTCTCTGTTCCAATGTTTTGGGGAACAGAAAAAAAAAAAGGACTAGACAAACACTCCTTATAAAGCTCGTTTCCTTTCAAAAATCTAAGACCAAATTTTCATTTTTGCCGTTGTTTCTGTGTTTCTCAGTCTTACAGAATTTCAACTAATTCGACAATAAATGGAAGAAGTGAACATGGCCGTGAGGCACTGGGAGGACTTGGACATAGACATTCTGGTGAGGATATTTCAGTCATTTGACATCTCTGATTTGATTTCCGGAATCGCCCGAGTTTGTAGCACGTGGCGTTTGGCTTGTTGCGATCCTCTCCTGTGGAGAACCCTCGACTTGTCTAAAATGAAATCCAATTTCATTAAAATACCATTGGAGCCATACGTGTATGTGGACGGCCGCTCCGATAAAGCATTGACTCGAGTGTTGAAGATTGCTTTGAATCTTAGTCGTGGGACAATTTTGACCCTGATTTTCCATTTCAATCTCTACGTCAGCGATGATCAGTTGACTTATACGGCCGAAAGGTAACATTATTTCAAAATTTTTTTAGGGAAAGTATTAAAACAGTTTCTGAAAATTGTGAAAAACTTGTCTGTTTTGGTTATAGAAAAAGTTTCGAAAGTGAGAAAGAAAATAAATAATAATAATAAAAATAATAAACAATAGAAATATTTAGAAGAAAAATTGTTATATTATCCTCCTAGTGCACTCATCATTATTTGGTTTTTTGGTTTTTATTCTTCCAATTTAGTTTTCAAACTTTCTAGATTGGATCTATTTTGTTGATGTTAAGTAGATGTTATCAGAGTAAAAGTCAAGTAAAATGCTGGTAAGGACTAAATTATAAGCTGGTATGGACTAAAATATAAATTACTCTAAAATTACTCTAAAAATAGGAGAAAAAAAAAAAATCAAAGATAGAGAACTCTAGTCACGTATGCAGGAATCCAGTGCCTAGGGGTGGCCATGGGCTGTAACGGTTGTGAATTTTTTAAAATCACCAGAAAATCCTTAAAAACTCAATAGTTGTAATTGTTCTACTCATTTAATCCTTAATAAACATATTCTAATAGATATTATGACATTTAACTATATATACCACACATTTTAAATATAAAAAAGACAAAAAATAAAAATTAAAAACCGTCGTACTGAACAATTTTAAAAGAATAAGAGGGTGTACTACATTTCATGAAAATATGTTACACAATTATAATACAACTATAAAAGAGTAAACCAAATATAGGCAAAAATTGTTCATAGAGCAGAAATTAAACCCAATAAGGGCAGAAATTTAAAATATATATAAAAAAAATGCAGATTTGCTTGAAAATGTAGAAATCTTGTTGTTTTGACGAAGAAATCCCGAAATTCTTGGATGTGGTTGCAAATGGAGTGGAGGGATTGGAATTGGATTTGGCCGAAAATAAAGCAGAGGAGGTTTGGACACAAATATACCTAATTAGTTGTAACGATTGTTACACTAACGCATAATTGCCATTAGTCTCGTTATGGGCCCTTACGAGACCGTTACGGGTTTGAATCGGTTTGCAACCGATTTTTCGGCCCGTAATAGTAACGGGGGGCTGAAAATTTGGCACGCACCGACAATTATGCTACGTAACGGCCATTACGTAAATCCCTAGCCCGGATGTCCGCCCATCCCGTTGCTCAATTTTTAGGGCTTAGACTGAGAGTTTAGGCCCAAAGGCCGGGCTAGAGCCTTGAGTTTTAGGCCCACCATTTTTTAGGGTCAGCGACCTGGCCTAGCCACCGTCATCTAGGATGAATTAAAATAAATTATGCATAATAATAATATAACTTAATAATAGATATTGTATAATTTTTGGTTTGATGAACTTTAATTAATAGTGATAATATTTGGTTTGATGAACTTTAATGAATAGTGATGAATCTATTTTGTCATTAGTAATATAAATTTTTAATTAATAGGACGTTTGATTGATTTTTTCTTTTTTTTTGGAAAAAAATATATTTTGATATGAAAGTAATTATTTTTCTATTTATATGAAAAAAATTTATTTGGCCGGGCTTGAGCCTTATTATTTTAATAATGAAAAGGCTTGGGCTAGGAAGTAGGGCCTGAAGACCGGGCTTGGCTCATGAGCAGTCTTGTAATTTCTTTTGGGAAGCCGGGCCTGGCACATGAGCGGGCTATGAAATTAGGAACCCATAATGAATCCATTTCTATAGCAGCTTCAATGAATGAGAAAAAAAATGATATTGAAAGAAGTTGGAATTATATGTGCTGGAATTGGTAATATTATGTGAATTTACATGCCATTCTTTCGAATTCCAATTCCAAGCAACCAAACACAGCCTTAGGTTGTGTTTGGTATCAGGGAATTAGAATTGGAATTGGAATTGGAATTGGAAGGCCCAATTTCAATTCTTTTGTTTGGATCACTAGTTAGGCCTAGATTTGGTTTCCTTGCAATATCATGGAGCCTAATGCATGGAGAATTGCAAATCCAATTACTTAAAAATTGGGCTTAAAATATTTTTGTAAGATAGAATAGAATAGTTTTTAGTTGAGTTTATACCCACCCGAGACACCCATGTCATTTTGACAAATACCAAGATCACCCCTTATCACATTTACAAAAATGCTGTTTCAACATTTTTTTTTTCCTATTCTTTTATATTTTTTAATTTTTAATATTTTTTTTCATTTTTTTTACTCTCTATCTTTTTCTTTTGTTTTTTATTTTTCATTCTTTTCTTTTATTCCATATATATATATGTTTTTTTTATTTTATTTATTTATTATCTGGCGTTTGTAGAATAAAAATTAAAAATAAATAATTAGAAAACAAAAAATATAAAAAAATAAAATAAAATAAATTTTAAGACAAAAAAAATATATGTTTTTTCTTTTGTTTTACCTTTTTATTTTTTATTTTTTATTTTTTTCCAAATCCTTTTCTTTAATTTTTTTATACAAATATCATACGAAAATAAAATAAAAAATAAAAGATACAAAATTGACAAAAAATAAATAAATTCAGAATGAAAGTGAAAAAATTGAAAAAAAAAAGAAGAAGAAAACAACAGAGAGTAAAAAATATAAAATATAAAATATGAAATATGAACAAGAAAAAATACTATGTTGTAAATGTATTTTTATCAACAAAATGTAATGGAGGTTATTTTGGGTAACCAAATTGGAAAGATAAGGGGGTGTCTCAGGTATTATGAAAATAATTGGGAGTGTCTTTGGTATTTGTTGAAATGACAAGAGGGGCCTGTTTTAAAACTTTTGTTTGTTTGTTTGTTTGTTTGTTTTTTTTTTTTTTTTTTTTAAAGCTCCGGATGCATGAAAAAACTGATTCGTCATATGCATGAAAAAAAATGTCTTTTTTTTTTTTTTTGTCAAAAGCCAATAAAAATGAAATGTATTTTTTTCCTATGAGATTTTGTTACATTTCGTAATTAAAATAATAATATTAATTATAGTGGAATTAGAAATGAATGATTTGATAATGCAAATGATGAAATTAGAATTATCATAGAATTACAATTGAATTTCAACTTACTATCAAACAATAGAACTGTAATTTCATGGAGGGGTTGATTATTTTTTATCCTCCTGTTGTTAGGTGTTTTGCACTACTTTGCTTCTATGGTTAGACTTTTGTTGCACTTTGTCCCCCTGTAGTTAGACTTACATTAAGGGGTAAAGTGCAACAAAACCTAATCACAGGTAAAGTGGTGACAAAAATATCACTGGGAGACAAAGTGCAAAATGGCCTAACCATATGGGGTAAAGTGTAACCCTTCATGGAATTACAATTGAATTCTGACAAACTACCAAACAATAGAACTCTAATGTTATAGAATTATAGTTAGAATTCTAATTCTATAGAATTGCAATTCCAATTTTTTGCCACCAAACACTACCTTATTTTTTTTGTCTCCTAGTTTTCCCCTGTTCCCGTAAAACTGGAATAGAAACAGTTCCAGGGAAGAATGTAATTGTTCTTCGATTTCTATGTCTGTTCCAAGTTTCCTGGGAACAAAATCAGGAATATAGAATAACTACTTAAAAGTCATTTGAGTATTTTTTTTTGGTCTTTTATTTGTTCCCATAATTTTTTTTGAACAAAAACAGTTTCTAGGAAGTGAACATAGTTGTTCTTTAATTTCTATTTTTGTTCCATGTTTTCGGGGGAAAAACAGAAATCTGGAGAAACACCAACAACCACTTAAGGTTTCGATTTGATAGTTCTGTGCTTTATTTTTATTTTTTTGGTTACTGTTTTTTTTGTCCCCTTTCTGTTTCCCATAAAATTTGAAAAGGAACAGTTTATGTTTTTTTTTTCCCTTTCTGTTTCCCATAAAATTTGAAAAGGAACAGTTTATGATCCCAAATACTCTTTAATAATTTGCGAACAGTAAGGGTGTGTTTGTTTAGCCCTTCTCTTTTTACCTTTTTTTTTTTTGGTTCTGTTTTGATAAAATTAGGAATGAAAAACAGTTTCGGGGAAGTGAACATAGTTGTTCTTAGATTTTTATTTTTGTTCCATATTTTCTGGGAACAGAAACAGATTCAAGTATCCTTTTTTTTGTAAGAAAAAACTTGGATTAGAAACACTTTCTGATCCCAAAATATTCTAAAATTTTTGGATCAGAACACACATATTTGCTTTACCCTTTTTTTGTTTCTATTCCATCTTTTTTGGGAACAGAAAAAAAGAACAACTTTATTAGGGGAAAAGACTTTTTATTTATTTATTTTTAATTTATTTGTTATTCAGGTGCCCAAGCCTTCGGCGACTGGTGATGCCGGCTTGGAACCGAATAAAAAAATCCGGCATCTGCAGAGCCATCCAAAGCTGGAAACACCTTGAATCCCTAACGATGCCGAGCATTGCGAATCCGCCATACTTAATCGAAGAAATCTCCAGAAACTGCAAAAATTTCTCTGAACTCAAAATCATGGGCCCCTGCGACATCTACTTTGCCTCAACCCTTGTCGCATTCCTCCCGAACCTGAAGGTCCTGAGCATCCGATGCTCGACGCTCTTCAAGGACGCCCTCATCATCATCCTCGACGGATTGGAAAACCTAGAGGTCCTCAACATCTCCCATTGCCTGATCGTCGAGGTGCCTCCAGCGCCCGCACCAAAACGGTTCTTGAAGGAGCTCGATGGGTCGATTTTAGGGCGGGTCGGAAGGTTAAGGGAGTTCCGATCATGCATGGATGATGTATCATGCGTGATGTGCCAGCGGACGTGGAATGATGAAGGGCTGGTGAGGTGGTATAAGTATGAAGAAGGGCTGTGGAAGGATGATGAGGTTAAATCACTTGCTCTATGAACAAGTTGATTTCAACTACTTTTTTTTTATTGGTAGTTAGAATAAAAGTTTGTGGTGGTTGGTCTGTCTAGTGTTTTTGTTCAAAAATAACTACGGAAAAAATAGGAATTTTTGGAACATGTTTTGGGAACAAAATGGATTTATCGTTCCCAAATTTGTTTCTGTTCCGGGAGCAGAAACACTAAACAAACTCCACCCTTGCTTCTCTTGGATTTGTGCTTTCTACTATTTGATGTACATAGTGAATGTTCCCTAGCCATGAAAAAATGCACTGTTTGTGTTTCTCTTTTAGAAATTAGTAGGTTATTCTTGAAATAAGTTATTTGCATTTTTTTTTTTATTTTCAGTTTTTGTCATTTTATTTTTAGCCTTCAAATATTTTTTTTTATAATTAAATCTATCTTGTTAATGTATGTTAAGTAGATTAGGAATTTGCAAATTTAATGTTAAGTAAAATATTAGTGTTTTTTATAAGAAAGAAAATAAAAACGTTACATACCAATAAAAATAATTTCGGACATAAATCAAAGGTCTTTTTGTCTATTTTCTCAAATAGGATATCTTTCGAATTCTTCGTAGGAGTCTCAAGGATTTTTAGCACACAATTTCCATCCACTCTTTTCGTGAGCAGGTCTGCACACCTATGTGTCTCTCTCATGGCAAATTTCAGTGTGTAATTGTTCAAAAGAAGTCTTGCATTCATCAATTCATTTCTTATACTGATAATTTGTAGGACATGGATTTTGGACTAAAGTGACCGTATCCACTGAGTTGATCACCATCACTTTTGGTGATGAGAACCAACAAGTACCATCAAAGGATCCGTTGTATGTTTCAGTTGGGCTTACTACTAGGGCAAGATCCAATAAGATCAAAGAAGCACTTAATGAGTTAATTCAAGAGATTTAGACTGAGTCTAAATGGTGAAGCCCAAATTAGGCCTAGATGACAATTAAGATCTAGCTCATCTCATCAAGACAAGTAGAAAGAGGCGTGAACTTAAATGGGCCTATGGGTGAGGGGCCACTAATTTCAGATTATTTATTTTATTATTTATAATCTTTTAATTTTAATTTAGGTCATTTATTTGTTGATTTGTAATTAGTCATTTCCTTGTTAGACTAGGAGTGAAAGGCAAAATATGGAGTTTTTTTTTTTTCCTTTATTTATTAGCTTAGGATTTTCTTGTACTTTCTTGGCTGCCTATTTAAGAAAAAGTGTGCTCATGAGAAAAACACACTTTACATTGATTAATATAATTTTGAGAGTTTTCTTTTAAGTTCTTCAGAGAACGTTTTCTGAACTTATCAAGAATTTCTTGTGCCGTTCAAACTCTATACCTTTGGTTTGTGATTCACTTATAATAATTGAGTCAAGATTTATTACTTTATATATTTGGTTCATGTTTCATTCACAAATGATTGGGTCAAGGTAATCTATTTAAGTTTCTGTATTTTCGTGTTCTTCATTTTTCATTAATAAATATGAATTTAGATCGATTCTAGTGAAAAAAACCCTAAATTGGTTTTGGGTTTCATTAATTCTTGATGAGATTCGTATCATTTAGTAAATAGAGTAAGGTTCGAATCAGATTTTAATCTATCTGTGTTTATCATTATTCGATATCTATTTTTTTTAACTTTTTACTTTAATTTCTTCTTGGCCGAATAGTATTGCCCAATTTGGTCAGTTTTTGATAAACAAACGCAGTGCATACTGGTTAAATCTCGTTTTAAAGTTGTTGTTTAAAAAAAAAAAGAAAAAAAAGAGACGAGAAAGAGAAAAAAAAACACCAGCCCACTATTGAGATTTACATTCTTCTTGATCTATTCCATAGCTTATCTTTTGTGTTATCCTTGTTCACTTTGTTTTCTTTTCTAAATCTCATTCTTAGCAAAGTAAATTGTTGAGTTTGGATTGTTTTGAGAAATTCTGATTGAGATTGGTTAAGTTCGATAAAGAAGTAAAGAGAGGAAGTTACGAGTGAAAAAAGGTAAGAGAGTGTGAGACTAATATTGAGAAAAAGCCAATTTAATAGTGAGACATGAGCGTGAGTGACATAATTTGAGTTCAAACATGTGAGGGAGTGTGTGAGGACTTATCTCTAATATTTATCTTTAGTTTCAAAATATGTCTTCCGGGGGGCAACTCATTAAACAACAAATGAGGAGGAGAGATGTTCTTCGTGTTGCAGGCTATGCAAAAACAATTTGAACGTATGAATGTGTTGTTTAATGAGGTTCGGGGTCGGATGGATAGGCAAGATGCTGCTATTGCTGCTTGGCATGAGGGGCAGCCCCAAGGAGTCCTTAATGCTAGAAGGCATGAAGGACGTGTGCAAGTGGAAGATTCGGATAGCTACAATGAGGATGAGTTTGAAAATGAAGAGGAACAATCTTCATTGAATTGTAAGGGCAGGTTCATGCCAAGGGTAGACAAAAACCTAGTAAACATCAAGATGAAGATACTATCGTTCCAAGGAAAAACGATCGAAGCATACTTTTATTGGAAAAGAAGGTGGAGTTGATCTTTGAGTACCACAACTATTTCGAGGATAAAAAGGTAAAACTCGTTGTACTTGAGTTTCCTGACTAAGCTATTATTTGATGGGATCAACTTGTGATGAAAAAAAGGAGAAACCATGAGAGGCCTACTGAGACGTGAGATGAAATGAAGGCCATCATGAGAAGGCGGTTTGTCCCTAGTCACTACTATAGGGACTTGTATCAGAAATTACAAAGCCTTACTCAAGGCTATTGGAGCGTGAAAAATTACTACAAGAAGATGGAGGTCTCTATGATTCGGGCTCATATTTAGGAGGATAGAGAAGCTACCATAGCAAGGTTCTTAAATGGGTTGAATCGGAAAATTGCCCACTTGGTGGAGTTGCAACACTATGTGGAGTTAGAGGACATGATGCACATGGCAATAAAGGTGGAATGACAACTTAAAAAAGAAAAGAACTTGACCATTTCAAGATCCAGGCTCCTCTACTTTATGGAGGTCAAATGGAAGGAGAGACGAATGGGTTGTTTTAGAGTCCAAAATTGAACTACCGAAAAGGAGAGATGGTATGCCCAATGCCAACATAGGTAAAACCGAAACCCAAACTCGTAACTGTAATATTAAATGTTTTCATTATTTGGGAGTAGGCCACATAGCTTCATAATTCCCAAATAAGAGGACTATGATAGCATGTGTTGATAGATGAGTGGAAACCCAAAGTGAGAGAGGTGATGACCAAATTCCACTGTATGAGGCTGCTTGTGACGATGATGTGGAGTACCTGGTGGAGTCAGTCACTTGTGGCTAGGCGTGCTCTAAGTGCCCAAGTCACGAAAGATGACATAGAACAACAAAGGGAGCATATTTTTCATACCAGATGCCACGTCAACAAAAGGTATGTAGTATGATCATTGATGGGGAAAGTTCTTCTAATATGGCTAGCACTAATTTAGTAGAAAAATTGAATTTACCTACCTTGAAACACCCGAGACCGTATAAGTTGCAGTGGTTGAATGATTCTGAGGAGATTCGGGTAAATAAGCAAGTGTTAGTTTTCTTTTCAATTAGGAAGTATAAGGTTGACATACTTTGTGATGTTGTTCCTATGCATGCGGATCATATATTATTGGACGAGTAGTGGAAATTTGATAGGAAGGACATTCATGATGGGTTCAATAATAGATATTCTTTTGTCGAAGACAATCAAATCGTTAATCTTGTTCCGTTGACTCCA
Source organism: Eucommia ulmoides (assembly GCA_016647705.1). Taxonomy (NCBI): domain Eukaryota; kingdom Viridiplantae; phylum Streptophyta; class Magnoliopsida; order Garryales; family Eucommiaceae; genus Eucommia; species Eucommia ulmoides. The sequence goes on from CM028328.1 coordinate 45,187,445, forward strand.
AGACAAATGTATGAGGACCAAATGAAATTAAAATGATAGAATGAGTTGAAATTTTTTTTGAAACCGAAGAGGTAAAACAAAATGATGAAAATGTGAGTGAAAAAAAAAAAAAAAGAGTGAATAGAAAAGAGAGGGTGAAAAGGAAAAAAAAAGTGGAAGAAAAAAAGAGAGTAAAGAAAATGAGAGAAAAACAAATAAACAAATGAGTTTTTATGCATAGGCGAGTGATGTCAAGAGCGTTTTTTATACGAACCAACCTATATTTGTACTCTTGTCCAAAGTGGCATGTTTCAATACTAAAGAAATCGATGAATCTTTGTCTAGTGTTTTTGTTTCTTTATTACAAAAATATGAGGACGTCTTTCTCGATGAGGTGCCTAGTGGATTGCCACCTATTGGAGTAATAGAGCATTAAATTAATTTTGTGCCGGGTGCGAAAATGCCTAACCGACCAGCCTATAGGAGTAATTCGAAGGAGATAAAGGAACTTCAAAGGCAAGTAGTGGAGTTACTGGCCAAAGGACACGTAAAAGAGAGCATGAGTCTGTAATGATACCGGTACTACTTGTGTCTAAGAAGGATGCAATTTGGCGTATGTGTGTTTATTGCCGGGCTATTAAGAACATTACGGTAAAGTTTCGACATCCCATTCCTAGACTAGATGACATGTTAGATGAATTGTATGGGTCATGTGTTTTTCACAAAAATTGATTTGAAAAATGGGTATCATCAAATTAGGATGAAAGAGGGCGATGAACGAAAAATTGCCTTTAAAACTAAATATGGGTTGTATGAGTGGTTGATAATGTCTTTTGGGCTAACTAATGCACCAAGTACATTCATGAGGTTAATAAATTATGCATTGCGTACGTTTATAGGCAAATTTGTTGTGGTATATTTTGATGATATTTTGGGATTTTGAGGAGAAAAAAAAAAACTACATGCGAATTTAAAAAAATGTTCATTTTTCTTGGATAAAGTTGTGTTTCTTGGCTATGTTGTTAGTGCGAAAGGGATTACGGTGGAAGATAAAAAGGTGAAGGCTATCAAAGAATGGCCTACACCTAAGTCAATAACGGAGGTAAGAAGTTTTCATGGTTTGACTAATTTTTATCGGTGATTTGTCAAAGATTTCAGTACATTAGCCGCACCACTCACCGTTGTTAAAAAAATCGTGGGTTTTAAATGGGCTAATGAGTAAGATCATGCATTTAATGAGATTAAAAGAAGGTTATGCGGTGCTACTTTATTGGCATTACCTGATTTTTCTAAAACTTTTGAGATTGAGTGTGATACCCTACGAATAGGTATTAGAGTTGTTTTGATGCGGAGAAGAGACCAATAACATACTTTAGCGAAAGGCTAAATGGGTCAGCTTTGAACTACTCGACATATGACAAAGAGCCTTATGCATTGGTGAAAACATTGGAGATGTTGCAACATTACATGTGGCTGAAAGAGTTTGTCATACATACGACCATGAGTCCCAGAAGCACTTGAAGGGACAAGTTAATGAGAGGACTAGCTTGGATGGACAAAAGAAGGTTGAGATGGGGGAAAAAACTCCATGAAAGTGTACGACAACACATAAAGAAGAAAAATAAGCAATATGCTACCAAAGCCAACAAGAGTCGTAGACGAGTCATCTTTGAACTAGATGATTGAGTTTGGGTGAATATGAGAAAATAAAGATTTCCACCCCATAGGCGGCCCAAGATACATCCTAGAGGGGATGGTCCATTTCAAGTCCTTGAGAGGATCATTGATAATGAATACAAATTGGATCTTCCAAGTGAGTATAATGTTAGTGCCATATTTAATGTTTCTGATCTTTCTCTATTGGATGTAGGTGACAATTCAAGGTCGAATCTTTTTGAAGATAGGGGGGATGATGGGAACCAACAAACACCTTAAAGGATCCGTTGCGTGTTTAAGTTGAGCCTATTACTAGGGCAAGATCCAAGAAGATCAAAGAAGCACTTAATGGGTTAATTCAAGAGATTTGGGCTGAGTCTAAAATGGTAAAGACAAGTTAGGCCTAGATGACAATCAAGGCCTAGTCCATCTCATCAAGACAAGTGAGTGGGAAGAGATGTGAACTTCAATGGGCGTAGGCATGAGGGGTGATGAGTGATTTAATTATCAATAAATCAAGTACTTTTATATTCAAATATTTTTGTATTTTCAAGTATTTTTGTTAGTTTAATATATTTTTGTGTTGTTTTGTAGGTTTATAAATAAAGAGGAAACAAGATACAAAATCGGTTCAGGTGCAGTAACATAAAGGCCATTTTTGATAATGATGAAATCCGATTTTGAAAACTTTCAAAACATGGAAGTTTTATATATATGTCTTATATTTTCATAGGTTTTTTAATCACCTCAATTGGAGTTCGTACAAGAAAGTTATGACCAAAAGAAGAACTTGGTGTTGGCATTGCCTTGAGCATCGCTACAACGATAGTTTGATCGCTACAACGGTGATTCGGCAGTGAGGTTTTGCCTTCCCATTGCTGCAGCGACCCAACACCAGCTGACATTGATATTTTGAGATATGTTTTAGATATTTTGTATATCTCTTGATTCCCACTCTTTCCCACAAGAGCAATAATGTTTTTGGGACATTTTTGGAGAGCTCAAGATCATACCAAGCAAGAAGAACACACAATTTGAGAAGAGGAAACAAGATCGGAGCGGATTTTAAGGACATGGAATAATCCATTCCTCAGATATCGACTATTCTCCCCTGTTTCTCTATTTTATTCTTAACTTTTGTTGGTTATTTGATCATGTATATATCATTTTAAGTTGAATATTTGGTTATGGCCAAGAGCTAAACATTTATTATTTAGGGATTGATGAAATTTACATATACTATGTTTGAGTAATTCTATGTTTCGTTATTGGTTGTTCTTCCCCATTCGATTGTGTTTACCGTTCTTGTACTTCCATTATATGCTTGTTATGATATTTTGGTTGATTTGAGAATACGAAGTTTAACACTAGGGAAAGGTAACCCCGGATTCGGACTAGGGTTTAAACACATCGCGCCGTTCTAATGTTTCAGGAGATTATTAGAACGTGTGCAATCAGTGAGGTTGGAGCAAGACTCATGTAATCGTTTAAACGCTAGATAGGGATATCGGTGTTGACACAAATTGTATATTCATTCACTTTACACTCAGGAGAGGTAGTGAGTGAGTTTTAGACACCTAGATTGTCGGATAGATTAATGACCGTTAATGTAAATTAGACTAAATCAAATAAGTTTAAGTGAGTAAAGTTAATCCCTAGATAATTTATTTCCATAGAAGTTATTCTTAGTATTGTAGTTTAATTTTTTATTATTTTAGTTTAGTTTATCTTTAAACAAAAACCCAAAATTTGATTGCCTAGATAAAATTTGGTTATGATAATTGCGGTACTTAATGAAAATTTAAACTAATCCCTATGGATACGACAACCCTACTCTTCCTATACTATTAAAACTTGACCTCGTGCACTTGCAGTAATTCAAAGCGATTAAAATATTGCCAATACGTTTTTGGTGCTGTTGCTGGGGATTGGTTTTTAGATTGTTGTTGATATTATGAAAAAATAACTTGATTTTAATTTAGACATTTATTTTATTTTTAATTTTTATTTTTAGTTTTGTTTGTCTTGCGAGGTACTGGAAGATGTCTCATCAACAAGTTCTATTGCAATTTTCTCAACGGGATTCCGAGCCGTTCTATTATGCTTGGAAACAATACAATGAGTTGCTATTTCGGTTCCCCAATCATAGTTTTCCGAGGGAGTGTCAACTATTGAATTTCCTCGATGGGTTACAAGTCGCAACAAGAACTTGGGTCAAATGAGAAAACGATACCACCTCTTTCCCCCAACTAACTGCGGATGAAGCCTATTGGTTGTTAGAAGAAATGGCGGAGTTTGATTTTCAGAGTTGGAATTATTCAACAAATCACCAAAGCTTGGGGGATAGTTCCAACATTTCGATGCCATGGATTGACACCCCAGACCAACCTGTGGAGTCTTCCCCCACCCTGGAAGAGATGTTCGCTGAATGTATGGGGGAGACTCTGGCTTTTTGGAGGGAAACGAATGACCATCTCAATGAGTATGAGGATCATCTTGACAATATTGAGATGATCTGCATTTAAATTTATACGGCCGTAAAGTCTCTTGAGACGCAAATCAGTTAACTTATTTGCTTTATTGAGGTTGAGTAAGATATGGTGGTATTGAGAGACATATAAGCCATATCTATCTGTAAAAGCCACTATGAGGAACCAAATGCAAGTGAGAGGACTTTTGAGGTGCATTATGAAGATGATTCGAAAGAAGACGAGGCTCAAGAATTGTTCGTTGATGACAAATCAGAAGATGATTTTGAGTCCTCACTTTTTGAAATCTAATTGGTGTTGCCACCACCGATCCAAGATGATCACATCTACGAGGATCCGATGTGGTTCACTTGTTTTCCACCACTTCTAGCATCGTTCATTCAAGCCCACCAAGCACATGAGCTGGAGGCAAGTCACATTGAGAGTACGTGCTGAAAAATGCCACATTTCGCTAAGCTTGAGGGCATTCTGAACCAAGACCCGTATGTTGTATTATATGACACATACTATGGGCGGAAGCCGCTCTTTGACTAGGCCTTCTCTGTGTCAAGCCGAGGACATTAAATCAAGTGCTTCTTGGGAGGCAACCCAAGTTTTCAAATAAATCAATCCATGTACGTGTTCAAAACCCCCTTCATCACTATAATGTATGCCATTTGTTGAGTTTGATGTTGGGTTACTGTGGGTATTGCCCATTCTGAGTTTGGGGGTATTGATGTTTTGTATGTTTTCTTGTTTAATGACTTTCTGTTGGTTATATAGTTAAGTTAAATAGTTGTTACATGTTGTGTAGTTTAAGTAAAATTGTTTTCATGCATGTTTGTTTAGTATAGCTGTAAGTGTGTTTATATTTGTAGTAGTTATTTTTGTGTGTTAAGTTTTGTAGTTCTTCTGGACCATTATTCGATGATGATATTATTCCCTAGTTGTTTATCGAGGTCAAAGGGTAATGCCCATTCATGTGTGTTCTGTGTGCTTGACATTTCGTTTTGGTAAAAGTCATTGTGGATCCTAATTTGTACGAGCACGTAAACTCAATGTACTAGCTATCAAATTGATTTGACGCCGATTATCTAGTAGCTAAGTTCATGATAATTTAAGGGATTCTAGAACCTGATTGGGAGAAATTCGAGGCGAAATCCTAGGCGAGGTAGTTCAAGAGATTTGATTTAGGCATTCATTTTGATCGCTTGAGCCGTTGAAGCCTTCTATGTAATATGTTTTACCCCTCGTTACCCTATCGAAGCCTGTTAGCTGTTTTAATTGTGAACACGTAAGAAATACCCTGGCCAATTAGTTTTTTTTTCCAAACCACTATCACTAAACCTAAGGCACGATTTGAGTTGAAATCAAGTTAGCATTTGTTTATGCTACTTAAAGTGAGCGGTTGGGTTTTGGGCGAACTTTTGATTGGTTCGGTATTCGAGAACTCAATTGTCATTTTTCTATCATATTTCCACACCTGTGAAATTGTGCAAATCAAATAAGTTTGGGGGTGTGGTTAAAAAAAATGCGTAAATATGGTTTTGTTTTCGTTTGTTTAGATAAATGAGTACTACGCTTTAAAAGTAAGTTTGGGGCTGTTTCGGATTTGTCTTTGTGGGTATGAGTATGATTGAGAGCTAAGCGTTGTGCCTTGGGTATCATGTGTTAATGACGTTTACCTATTTTATATTCCCGATATACCCTTGGTTAGTTGATAAAAACCGAACCAAGTCCTTTTGATCTTTTTGAATTGCTAAGCCTACATTAGTGGAGAGTGGAACCCAGTTTGGCATATGGAAATCATGTACCTTGCCAGTGTTAAGTCATGAACTTTATTGGTGGATAATCTAATCCGATCTTTAGATGGTTGTATAATTGAGTTTACGCACACATACTTGGAAAGAATCTAGAATGACGTTTACTGTTATTGAATGTCGAAATTCTAGAGCACCACATAGTGCATTTTATTTTTGAACTCAATATGATTGGGGGTCGTTGAGGGAAAAGGTTTTGGTCGATTAGTCGAAATTCAAAACTCATGCGTCATTTTTTTTAGCTCGTTTGTGTTTTTCTTCTTTAGTATTTAAGTTTGTTAATTCGTTGTAGTAGTTTGTTTTCTTGTGTGGGTGTTTTTGTTTGAGGACAAACAAATGTTTAAGTTTGGGGGTATTTGATGAGTGGTTTAATTCTCAACAAATCAAGTACTTTTATATTCAAATATTTGTGTGTTTTCAAGTATTTTTATTAGTTTAATATATTTTTGTGTTATTTTGTATGTTTATAAATAAATGGGAAACAAGATGCAAAATCGGTTCAGGTGTAGTAACTTAAAGGCCATTTTTTACAATAATTCAATCCTATTTTGAAATATCTTAAAACATGGAAGTTATAGATATATGTCTTAGCTTTCCATAGGTTTTTGATCACTTCAATTAGAGTTTGAACGCAAAAATTACGGCCAAAATAAGAACTTGGTATCGGCACTGCCTTGAGCATTGCTGCAGCGAACATTTCCATTGCTGCAGTGGATATCCGACAGTGAGTTTCTCCCTTCCTATCGCTGCAACAATGATTCCCATGGCTGCAGCGACTTGACACTAGCTGACATTGATATTTTGAGATATTTTTTTTAGATATTTTGCATATATCTTGATTCCCACTCATTCCCACAAAAGTAAGAACATTTTTGGGATATTTTTGGAGAGCTCAGGATCATACCAAGCAAGAGGAACACACAATTGGAAAAGAGAAAACAAGATTGGAGCGGATTTTACGGACGTGGAATCATCCATTCTTCGGATATCGGCTATTCTCCCCTGTTTCTCTATTTTATTCTTAACTCTTGTTGGTTATTTGATCATGTATATATTGTTTTAAGTTGAATATTTGGTTATGGCTATGAGTTAAACGTTTATTATTTAGGGATTGATGAAATTTATATATACTATGTTTGAACAATTTTATGTTTTGTTATCGGTTGTTCTTCCCCATTCGATTGTATTTACCGTTATTTTACTTCCATTATGTGCTTGTTATCATATTTTGGTTGATTTGAGAATACGGAGTTTGACACTTGGGAGAGGTAACCCCAGATTTGGACTAGGGTTTAAACACATCGCGACGTTCTAATATTTCGGGTGATTATTAGAACGTGTGCAATCCGTGAGGTTGGGGCAAGACTCATGTAATTGTTTAGATGCTAGATAGGGATATCCGTATTGACACGAATTGTATATTCATTCACTTTACACTCGGGAGAGATAGTGAGTGAGTTTTAGACACCTAGATTGTCGGATAGATTAATGACCATTAATGTAAACTAGACTAAATCAAACACGTTTAAGTGAACGAAGTTAATCCCTCGATAATTTATTCCCATAGACGTTATTCTTAATATTGTATTTTAATTTGTTATTATTTTAGTTTAGTTTATCTTTAAAAAAACACCCAAAATCTGATTGCCTAGATAAAGTTTGGTTACAACAATTGCGGTACTTAACGACAATTTAAACCAATCCCTGTGGATACGATAATTCTGCTTTTCATATACTATTAAAACTTGACCCGTACACTTGTGGTAACGTATTTACAACATAATTCCGCTACCAAGGGGCCACAATTTTTTTTTTTTTTTTTTTTTAAATTTTTAGTGTTTTAATTTTAATTTAGGTAATTTATTTGTTGATTTGTAAGGCATAAATACCAATTAGTCTTTTTCTTATTAGACTAGGTGTGAAAACCAATATAGGGAGTTTTATTTTCTTTTATTTCCTTTCCTTATTAGACTTGGAGTGAAAGGCAAGATATAGAGTTTGTTTCCTTTCCTTATTAGCCTAGGATTTTCTTGTACGATCTTGACCGCCTATTTAAGAAAGGGTGTGCCCATGAGAAAAAAACGCTTTACATTGATTAATATAATTTTGAGAGAGTTTTCTCTTAAGTTTTTTAGAGAACTTTTTCTGAACTTATTAAGAATTTTTGTGGCGTTCAAACTATATACCTTCGGTTCGTGATTCACTTATAATCATTGGGCTAATGTTTGTTACTTTATACCTTTGATTCGTGTTTCATTCTTTATCGATTAGGTTAAGGTAATCTATATAAGTTTCTATATTTTTGTGTTCTTCATTTTTTATTTACAAATCTAAATTTAGATCGATCCTAGTGAAGAAACCCTAAATTGGTTTTGGATCTCACTAATTCTTGGTAAGGTTCGCATGAGTTAGGTTGTCTCTAATTGCCACAATCTTAATTCCAGTGACGAAACTCCTTAGCTATGCTTCAAGGTCCATACAACTTTGCACCATTGGCAAAGGGTCTTACTTTCCAAACTCCCAAGTTGTCTCTGAAAAGGACCTCCGATACCTCATTTATCAGGGTTCTCTCTCGTACTTCCATCTATATTAAGTTTTAGAAAATATGCATTGGGAGAAAACCAATTGGTACATGAAATACAAGAACCATTTAGAATATTTGGTTCCAAGAATGATTTGGATAGGTCACCAAAGTAACTTGAAATTCTAGAAAGAGTGGCCTACGGAGAAATGCAAGTTCCTATCATTCTAAGTTTTTCAAATGGTAGCAACAAACAAGTAAAAGTTAGGATTGGAAAAACTCTTTTCTAGACATTTTTTAATCCAAGCCCAAATATCCAAACTAGAATGCTAAAACCTGAAACTAAAAATTTTCAATTTGGATAGGCCATCAAAGTAACTTGAAATTATAGAAAGAGTAGCCTGTGAAGAAATGTAAGTTCCTTCAATAAATTCCTTGTTCCTATCTTTCTAAAATTTTCAAATAATAGCAACAAACAAGTAAAAGTTAGGTTAGAAAAACTTCCTTTTAGGCATTTTTTTTTTATCTAAGCCCAAATATCCAAAGCAGAATGCTAAGACTTGAAACTAAAAATTTCCAATTTAATCACAAATAATTTGTTTTTGGGTAAAGTTCTAATAGCATGTTCAATATCCTCAATTGTTCTATGACATTTTTGGCATAAACTAAAAATGTAACTACCTCTAGAACCTCTAAATGAGTTAGTAACAAGTCTTATATGAAAGATAGTCCAGAGAAAAAACTTTATATTCTGAGGGACCTTAAGTTTCATATCCAACTCCACTTTCCAAACTCAAGGTTTTCATTTTCATTACTATCTCCAAGAAAGTAGCCCAATTTAATAGAGAAAATATGAGAGTTTTTGGGATGCTATAGGGGTTTATCTTCTTTATCAAATCATTTTCAGTCTCTTGATCAATTAGGTGGAGAATAGGAGCTAAGTAGCCACAACCTCTATTATTAACAACGTCTGCAACCTTAAGGTCAAATGCATTTTGAATTTCTACCTATGGGTTTATCACTGCACCACTAGTTGGTGCGAAGGTTGACAGAAGGACCATTTCTAATTTTCCATTTAATATCTCTTTTAAGGATATCTTTGGAATAAAAAATACCTCTCCAAATATGCGAACTCCTTGTTTTGTTTTCAAGAGTTATGACTATTATCAAGAGAATATTTATTATGGATCACTCTAGCCCTTTGATCATCAGATGCAATTTTCCAGCCTACCTTTGCAATGAAGGCCTTATTATTTTGTCTAGCTTTTTTAAGACCTAAGCCCCCTTCATTTTTGTTCCTGTAAACTTTTTCCCAATTAATGAGATGGAATGTTTTCTTATTCTCTGTATCCCTCCAAAGAAACTTGTGATTCATTTTGTCTATTTTATTGCATACCTTAAGGGGAATGGGGATGATTTGCATCGAGTAATTAGGAATAGTAGAAGTAATAGCTTGGATTAGCATCATTCTTCCAACAACCAAAAGCATATTCAATCCCATTTAGATAATTGGTTTTTCATTTTCTGAAGCACGCGGTTCATGTGAATTTTGTTAAGTCTACCATGACATATGGGAAAACCCATATACGTACCCAAATTACTTGTAAGACCTATGCTTTACTGAAATCACTAGCTCTACAAAGGGGGATAATAGGGGCCACTGATCGCTCAAATTAAATACTCTAATTAAGAGCAAAATATCGTAGTATAATGTGCTTAAGTACACGGGTGTTGAGCCACAGGGATTAGCTTGTAATTATCAATTCCTAATTATTTTTTATTTCTTTAATGGAAATGGATTTTGATTTTTTTGATTTTTTAATTTTTAATACAAGAAAAGTAAATACTAAATTTATGAAAAAAAAGAGAACCGGCTTAGGAATTATGGATCCACATTTCAAAATTTATGTTTTTACTTGTATTTTTCTCTTTATCGCAGATTTGAGCAAATGCGTTTTCTAAGTACAAGCTGAAACTACTTAGAAAGATCAAATTGATTATTTTATCGTCATGATTTATCTTCTGCATTTAATCCCTACATTAAACTAACCTACCGTGAATTAAAATCTAGCCATAAACCATCCAATATAATAATAAATCCCCAGAAATTACAATTGTATGATTATTAAATTTTGAGCATAGGTACTAGATTTAATATTTTTAGAAGTAATCGAATCTAAAACTAAAATATCTACAAGAATATTTTAGAATAACTTTAATCACAAGACAATAATGAAGAACAATAATTCATATCATACCATAGTTTACTCAAATTTGAAATTAAATTAAAAACACAACAGTATATAAATTTGAATTACCTCACCCTAATTCTAACCCGGTCGGAAGAAATTAGCCGCTCATTGATATGTGCAATGACGTTTTCTAAGATGAAATCCTTGAAACTGTCATCTTCCTTTCTATTTTTTCAACACAAGTTTTTCTCCCCAAGGTAGTAAAGTATGGTACCAAAATGAATTTGATAGAAAATTTGGGAACAAAAGTATAATTTTTTTATTAGCCAATTCATCTTTCCATTGATTACAACTCTCCTTTTTTAATGTTGAGAAATTGGAAAAAAAAACAAAGCCAAAAATATCCTAACCAATTTTGGAAAATGGAAAAAGTTGGCTACACATGGCAAGAATTTGCATGGTGAATTTTGCCTTGTTGTGCACGAAAATTGAGGCAAGAAACTACCTTGTCTTAAGAAATCAACTAGAGGAAACCTCGGCTCGAGAAACCAAGCTTGAGGTAGCACAGGAGCGGAGCCATCGGCTCAAGGGTGGAGCCAGGTTGGAGGTGGCTAGGTAGAAATCGACTGGAGTTTGCTTTGAGCTGTTTTCGACGGTTCTTGTTTGGATCGTAGTGGTTTGCTTGTTTCTTGTCCGTTTTGCTCCAAATTAACGCTATTTTGTTCTATTTTCAAAAACCTAACAAAACAAAACAAATAATTTAATTTATAATATGTTAATATAATCGAACGATTAACAAATTTAAGTTTAGTGGTAATCGATTGCACAAAATGCGGTGCGATCAGCCACAAACAATTTAAATTTAAGAAAATTAATTTTTAGACTCGAGGCTTTGGTGAAATAACAGAGAACATTTAGAATATTATTAACTTGTTTGTCATTTTCTCCAGCAAACAGAATTAAATCATCAACAAAAAAAGATAGGAAATCAACAGACCCTTTTTTTCCTTCCCTCACACCTTTCTAATCCCCCTTTTTTAGCATTATCAATAATCCATGTGAGAGAGTCTCTCTATGCACAAGGTAAAGATAAAAGTAGATAAAGGGTCTCCATACCTAAGCCACCTAGAAGGTTTGAATTCATCAAGGCGTTCCGCATTTCAAAGAATAGAAAAGATAGAATTACGAACACAAGACATGATTAATTGAATGAATAAGGTGGGAAAATTAAAATTAACAGGAGTTTCTTCCAAGAAAGACCAACTACTTCTATTATAGGCCTTTTTTAAAATCAATATTAGGAGAAGTCTACCTTTTTATTTTTGGATTTCCTAAGAGAGTGAAGGATTTCTTTGGTAATAATCATATTATCCGTAATTATATGACCAGGGACAACTTTTTGAAAAGGGCCCACTAGTTTGTCTAAGAGGGGTCTAAGTCTATAAACAAGCAATTTAGTTACAATTTGACTTGTAGTATTAGAAAAATGATAGGTCCAAATTAACTAATATTCTCAGGGATGTCAACTTTGGCAATAAGGGTAATTAAAGTTTTATTTTTATGCGCTATCCCCCCCTCCTGGTTATTTTTAAATAGTTTAAAATGAATTGGCATGCATCCTTTCCAACAACACCCCAATTTATTTTTTTAAAAATAGGTTGGTGACCATCTAGTCCTTGAGCTTTTAGGACTTTCATATTCTTCACCATTTCCCAGATGTTATGACCAGAAAGATCAATACAAATAGTGGGAGATTGTCATCAATATAGGGCAGTGATTCTCAATATAACCATCTAAACCATTATTATTGTCTTCAGGAAAAAGGTTCATAAAGCAGTACCGAACAATCATTTTAAGATCATTAGTATTACTCACCCACGTATTGTTTTTTTAAAAATTTATACCATTCAAATTAAACAAATCACATTCAATTAATTTTAGTGGGTTATTTAAACATTATTTTTAAAAAAGTTTAAGGGTGGAAAATGATATTTTAGAAGCCCATCATCAAGACATCAACCATTCTCTGCAAATTCATGCTCTGCAAATCTTCTTCGCCACCGAATTATCCTACATGAACGATAACCACTTGATAAGACCTGAATTTTGCTTGCAAATGACAACACCAACCAAGTGCCGATGTTATGTTCGGAATCTCATTCTTTTTTGAAACAAGATTATCATTTTTTTAAATGCTTTTGGATAAGCTTTTTTTCTTTTTTTTAATCAAAATATTTTAGAAAACAAGTTCAGGGGGTTTTCTAGGCATCAACTTTGAAGTAATTTACTTGGGCCAAAATTTTAAGAAAACTTGGAGTCACCACCTAGCATTGGTTTTGAAAAGGTGTGCTAGGTCATCGAGTTTTGATTTGTACGTTCTCGGAGAACGACTTATATTTTTGTCTTCTTCTTCTTCTTCTTTTCTTTTTTGTCTTTTTGATCTTTTTTTCATAGAGATTCTTAGACTTGTAAGACACTAAATTCTAATTTTGATTAGTGTTTCTAGGGAGAGAAAGAGCTCTTGGTGTGTAGAGAGAGAGAGAGAGTATGCATGCAAAAACAAGTGAATTAGCAAATGAAAATGGAAATAAGTCACCCCTATTTATAGGAGTGGCCATTTGTGCACTCCTCAGGGTACATGCGTTGGGGAGTGCACGGGCGTGCTTTGACAACTACATGTTGGCTCATTTGATGAGGGGCTACCCCTATATGGTGAATTACATACTTTAGCCCCCTAATTAATATAATGGAGAGTTGACTTTGTGAATTAACTTTAATAAGTCATGCTATTAATGGAAATGACTTCTCACAATCCCTAGGGAGCTTGAGGCACTCCAAATTTAGACTCCAAGGTTCCGTCTTATTCCTGGGAAGTGCACATTAAGTGATTTTTTTTATTTAGGTATTTTTGGTCGATTACATGTGATTTTTCTTGAAATTTAAATGAAAAAAGTAAAATTAAACTATCTAAATTAATATTGAAAAGTTCAATTTCGAAAAATAAATATTTTTGGTTGTCAATTTGACAAAATGGGCGAAAAATACAATTTTTGGGCTAAAATGAAAAGTGGTTGTAATTGGTTAAATTTCTTAAAATTAAGGGGGTGGGAAATGAAATTAATTATATCCAAAATTATTTTCTTTGAAAATAAGTTTTCAATATATTCAATTTAGTCCCCAATTAACTTTTAAAAATTTCAATTTTAGTCCGAAATTTTATTTCTTTGCCAAATTCATTCGAATTGTCGATTTTTTCCATTTTTTTTTCTTCAAAACATTAAGTAAAGATTAAAAACATGAATCTAAGGTTTGAATTTGACCCTTTAAATATAGTTTAAACTTTTTCCAAATTTGTACTTTGGACCCATATTTTTAAAAAACGTGAAAATGAGTGGGACCAGGTGCGAACAACACTGGGTAAGACTGGTCATCACTGTAGACGAAAATTGAAACAAACGATGTCGGGTAAGGTCGATTATCACCATTGATTAAAACAAAATCAAACAATGGCCAGGTAAGACAAGTCATCATCGTTGAGGAAAACTAAAGCAAACGCCATGGGTAAGACTGGTCATCACCATTCAAAGTAAACTAAGCAAATGATTATGCCGCAGCTTAGGAGCAGAGGATGATGGAGCACCAACACCTCCTAGGTTTTGAACGAACCCAACCAGGGGTTTTCCTATATATCTTAGACAAGTTAAGAATTAGGTCGGATGTAATTTTAGCAAACTTGGCTACTAAAGTAACAAAGCTAATGGAGTTACTGGCCTTTTTCGAAGTTACCAAAACGATAAAACAAATGGAGTTACCGACTTGTCGGAGTCACCTAAACAAGAAAAATAAATGAGTTATTGGCTTGTCAGAGTTACCTAAACGAGAAAACTAATGGAGTTATTGAGTTGCCGAAACCACCTTACGAGAAAACTAAGGGAGTTACCAATTTACCAAAGTTATTAAAAAAAGAAACCTAATGGAGTTACCAACTTGCCGAAGTCACCTAAACGAGCAAACAAATGGAGTTATTGACTTGCCAGAGTCATCTAAACGAGAAAATAAATGGAGTTACCGACTTACTGGAGCCACCTAAACGAGAAAACTAATGAAGTTACTGATTTCGGAGTCACCTAAATGGGAAAACAAATGGCGTTACGACTTGCTGGAGTCGCCTAAACGAGAAAACTAATGGAGGTACCAATTTACTGAAGTCACCTAAACAAGAAAACTAATGGAGTTACCAACTTGCCGGAGTCACCTAAACCAGAAAACTAATGGTTACATTGTGACATAAAAGGTCATGAATATTGGGTCACCAACATCTCCTGAATTTAGACTAGACCACACTAGGGGTTTTCCACATATCTTGGTCATTCTAGGACTCAGGTCAATTGTAGACCCAACATCCCAACCTTTCATGAGGCAGGAAATGGTAAGAACTTGCAAATGATTTAAAAATTGATATGGATGAGGTTTATATCGGAGAAACGGATTCCTCGAGCTACGCCTCGATTTTTATTTAGCACGAAAGAGGCTCACACGGCTTTTGGAAAAATCGAATCATAGCTTGGCGTCTCGTTTTAGGCTTTAGGTACTTATGATAATGACAATGGTACCTTTTAAACCTAGGAAGGGGATGTTGATGACATATGAATGTGCCCCAGTTCATGCTGGGGGCAGTAGATATCGGCTTCGTCTCGGGGAAGCCTAATCTTGTGACATATGCCCCGATTCATGATGGGATGGTAGTTGATGAAAATAGACATTTTAGGAAGTTGAACCTAGTGAATTACGTACTGGCCATGCCAGGGGTAATGAAAAATGAAGGTAGACTTCTCTCGGAGAAGTCAAACCTAATGGAAGTATCTATTGGCTTGTAATTGGGGGTAATAAAAACGAAGTCATACTTCGTTCGGAGAAGTTGATTTTCATGAAGTGGGCCCTGATTTTCCATTGTTGCATCATTTTAATTGTGACGTGATAAAACCTACGTGAGTTGCTAATGTCTCCTGATTTTTTTAGGGACCAAATGAAACCTAGTTCATCGAAAATGACGATTTTGTTTTATTTGACGACCGAACTCACATGGGTTGCCTATGTATCCTAATTTTTCGATCAAGAAATAGGTCGGGATATAGTTCATGTCAATTTTTTTTCTCTAAGATTTTGTAGCAGATCCGTGTTATGTGTTTCTTAGAGAAAATCATGACACTGTTCCAGGATAAAACATGCCCGAGCTTATGTTGGGGGGTGGAAAAAGAAGTCATGAAGTTGACTTTTATTTTTTATTTTTTTAATTTTTAATTTTTTATTTTAACAAGGGTGGTTTATAAATACAGGATATCAATCCCTCTTGGAGATAAATCTATTACTCCCACCATTGAAACCGTTGTTAAATTTAATAAGTGGTTAGCTTATAGCCGATAGTCAAATTTTGCAGACGTTGTGACACTGTCCTGAGTAAACAAATAGTTTGCATCCAACTATTTGGATTTGACAATTTATTGATTTAACTCTGCCTTGACAAATTATAGATGTGATTTGATTTTGTCAAATCACTCGATGTGACTTGATTTGATGGGATCTTAACGATTTGGACCTAATTTGACTTGAAGTGACTTTTATGCCTTTTTGAAAAAGGAATTTTATTTGCCTTATTTTTTAATTTTTTTTTTGTTTTTACTTTTTTATTTAAACAAAATCACTTTCCCTCATTATTTGCTCGTTTTGATCCGAAACGGGCCGAGCTTCCCTCCCTTGGCCCTAAATTTTAAAAATAACCGTTCCTGGTTAGAAACGGAGTTGGGAGAGATGGGGGGGGGGGGGGGGGGGGGGGGTCATGTGGACCTTGCACCTTGGTGAGTGCGCAGGGTCACTTTAAAAAGAGACCATTTTTTTTTTTTTTGGGCATCATAGCGAAGAAATAGGGGGAGAAAAAGGGAAGCGATTTTTGCTATTTTTTGCTAGAATTTCGATGATTTGAGCTTGTGTTTTTTCAAAACAATCATCTAGGATCGATCACAACAAGTTTCTAAGGCCTTTCAACTGTGTATTTCGCGATTTTTGGCTCCAAACTCACTTGAGGTTAGGGTTTGAAGTTTTACTCTCTCTCTTCATTTTCTTGCTACAAATCTCTTGTTTAAGCAATGGATATGAATATTATCCATGTTGTGGAATTGTTTTAAGCTTGATGGATGGTTAGAATATGAAATGTTAGAGTTTAGACAATGTCCCGAAGGTGAAGTGGCGTGTTTGCGCTATTTATTTACGGTTCTCTCTCTCTCTCTCTCTCTCTCTCTCTCTCTCTTTTCTTCTTCTTTTTTTTTTTTTTTTTTTTTTTAAGCATGAATTATGTTAAGAATGTATTTCTTAGAATATTGACGAGGTATGTTTGATGTTTTCATGTTCGAAACATGCCAAACCAATGGTTGAAAAATGCCGTGTGTTTTTTTCTTTTTTTTTTTTGGGGTTGCTCTTGGGCATATTCTTCATGATTTCCTTTTTATTTATTTATATATTTATTTATTTATTTTTATTATTATTATTATTATTATTATTATTATTATTATTATTATTATTATTATTATTATTATTATTATTATTATTATTATTATTATTATTATTATTATTATTATTATTATTATTATTATTATTATTATTATTATTATTATTATTATTGTATTCCCATCTATTGTTGTCCCAAATGTGCAAGACAAATGCATTTTGGATGTTTTTCGTGTGTTTTTTGGCGCGACTCCAATGTTGGCTAGAGTTTCATTTTCGTTCCCACTTTGTAGGAAAGAAAATTCTATTCATAGTAGAATATTTTTTTTTTTGATCTTTTACTTTTTTTATTTATTTTTATTTTTTTATTTCAATTTGTCCGAATTATTTCTTTAATAGCTTTCTCATATTGGTGAATTGCTATTTGACTTGGGCTAAGGTTAAAATTAGGGGCAAGAATTTTGAATTTTAATTTGAAATTTGGTGAAATGCGTTTTGGATTGGATGGACGATATTTTTTTTTTAAGAAAAATAATTAAATTAAATTTCTTACCCTTTTTATTTTTATTTTTTATTTTTTTTGCGATGTGATGGTGATATATGTAACTTTCTTCTGAAGTACCCTGGATTTTGAAAAAAAAGGTGAGAGAAGAGGAAGAATCGACAAGTTTGGCCCTTGGGAGAATTTTATTGTTGAGATTGTTTTGGCAAAATTAGTATGCATTTCAAAGAGAATAAAAAATATAAAATAAATTTAAGTAATTAAGAAAACATGTTTTTTGGAATGTTGAAAACTATGTTTTAAGTTTTTGTTTTTCAGTTTATTTTGAAAGAACTTTTAAGGAATGTTTTAAAAAAACTTTTATGAGAAGAGTTTAGACAAACATTTATTGATGAAAGGAATTTGGAAATAAATATTTTCAAGAATCTTTATTGATAAACATTTTTTAAAAAAAGATTATAGATTAAAGTTTGGCTATTTTGTTTTAAAAAAGGAAAAAGCAAGTTTTAAAGAGAAAAAAAAAAACTTTGAAGACACATTTTAGGAAAAACATTTTTTCGGAAAAACTTCTTGAAACAAAAATCATTCTTAAAGACTTGAGGAAGAGCTTTTTAAATATGATTTTGAAAGGGTTCCTTTAAAAAACAAGTTGTGAAAGAACTTTGTTTAGAAAAGATCTTAAAATCATTTTTTGTAAGAAGGCCCCTTCTTTTCAAGAGCAATTTGGAAAAACATTTTTAGAAATGAGGACAAATTAAAAGATATTCTTTATAAATTAAGTTAAAACATATTTTTGTAAAAAATTTCGTGGAAGAAAAAGTTTTTGAAGAATCATTTTTTAGAAAAATATTTTTAAAGACAAAGTTAAGAAGAGTTTTAAGAAGATATACAAATTAAAAACTTATTTAAGAAGATGAAACTTGAAAAATTATCTTTTAAAAAAACTAATTTTTTTGAGTAAAACAAAGAGTTCTTTTTTATGAAGAAAATTCTCCTTTGTAAAACTCATTTTTCTTTTTTTCTTGCCTTATATATATATATATTTAAGAAAAAATAGAGACAAAACGTGAAACAAAATGAAATGCATATTGATTTTGTCAAGAACATCACAACCAAATCCACTTTCTTAGGCAAGGTTATGTTTGTTTGTTTTTTAGTTTTTTTCTCTTTTCCTTTAGGAACATAAAATAAAATAAAGAAAATATGTATATGGCCCATTCTACCAATAACTAAGAAAAGAAAAACGTCTATGAATAAGGTCGCACTTATCCTTTGAGGAATTGAGGTTTTCTTTTATTCCACCTTTTAGCCATGAGGGACTCGACATAGATTATAATAGGTTCTGTCTAAAGACTCGACTTACATACATATAGGGTGTTAGTATATGGTCTGAGACTAAGTGCTGGTCTATGATCTAGGCTAAAACAAATGGTGCCAGTCTATGGTTTGAGACTTTGTACCGGTCCATGATCTAGGCTAAAAATAAAGAAAATGGTGTCAAGCTAAAGTTTGAGATTTAATACCAGTCAATGGCCTAGGCTAAAAAAAGGAAAATAAGGCATCAAGCCATGGTCTGTGATTTAATGTTGGTCCATGTCTTAGGCTAAAAGGAAAAAATATTGCAGAAGTAAAGTGCGGAAAGACGGAGAGCGGGAAAGTAAATAGTTAGCAGTTAGTGTTATGTTAGTGGTTTGTTTTAAGTTCTTTGTGTTTAGTTTTTTGTGTTTCCTTACAAAAACCAAAAATGATATGCAAATGGGGATGAAGAAAGCTTACCTAGCTTAGGGGAATGGTCTTTCCCTAAGAGTTTACTTCCTTCTTCTTCTTTCCCATTTTTCTTCTTATTTTATTTGTTTTCTTTTTTGGTTTTTAACCTCTTTGTGAGAGGGTTCAAGATGATTTTTGGAGAATTTTTAGAGAGCCTTTGTAAGCTTGTAAAGGGTGTAAAGCTTGTGAATCTAGCCAACCCGAGAGTGTATTTGGTCTTGGAGGGAGAGAGAGAGAGAGAAATCTACAAAGGGTGAGTTCCTTTGAAAAAGAGGACCCTTTTATATAGCACTAGCTTGCCTCTGCATTCATGAATGCACAGGCAAACCAAAGGGCATTAAATTTCCCTTGATTGATGGAGGCTACTACCCCCTTAGAGAGTGATCATGACATTTTAAACCCCCTATTTATGGTATTGCGGGTAGAGTCTTCCATATTGTCAAAATCAATGCATACCACTTATGTAAATGACCTAGGGATTCTCAAATGTGTCTATCACAACTCCCAAGAAGAATCCAATATTTTGTCTTATTCTTGGGGGGTGTGCTCGTAGCAATTTTTGTGTTTTGTGAACTCGTTTGTCTAATAAAAGACCAATTTATTGAATTTCTTGAAATTAAAGGTTTAAAAATGAAATTAAACTATCCAAAATATTATTTGAATGTTTAATTTTGAAAATATTTTTTTGTCATCAATTTGATAAAATCGGCAAAAACAAAAAATTTTGGGGGGTAAAAATGTAAAGTGTAATTGGTGAAATTTGATCAATTAAAGGGTGGAAACTAAAATTAAACATATTAAAACAAATATCCATAAAAACTCGCTTTAAATTTTATCATTTTAGTCCCCAATTAATTTTTAGAAATTTCCAACTTGACCCCAAAACTTTTGTTTGTGCCGAAATTCGATCGAATTGGTAATTTTTATGTTTTTATTAATTTTTTTTATAATATTTAACACGTAATATAAGCTGGAAATTCATCTCTCTAAACGTGGGTTTAAAGTTTGTTCGAATTTTATTTTAGACCAAAAACTTTTTAAAGTAAAAACAAGCGGGGTAAAATCTGATGTTTATATCTTAATTTTTGGCTGTTGGTGCGTACCTGCTCAAGATGTCTGAGTTAGGTTCTTCCGGCAGCGGCAGTCGTCATCTGTCCCGTTCTCATGGAAATGGCATAGCCTCGTCAGATGCCTCGGGTACTTGCGGGCGTGCTCGCGGTAGGGTGAGTGTTACGATTCCTATGAACTCTGGTCATGCCTAGGCCGAGGTAGTGACATTGATTCCCACAGTTGATATGGCAGAGCCTTTATCCTCTGCCCTTGCAGCAAGGGAACACTAGTGGTGGATATGGCAGACACTTCGACTTCAGTTCCCATGATGGAGGGAACATCAACGAAGCTCCCCTTGATGGAGTGTGATGTTGTAGGGCCATCTGGTGTGAATGGATGCTGAGACCCTTCAAATAATGCTCACGAAGATGCAAAGCAGTCGACATATCCATATTATGCGCCCTTTGATGACGAGATAGTGGAGTAGGATTTTCTCGAGGATTTTTTGGAAGAGGATGAGGAGCGTGATCTGTCCTATTTACCTTTTTGAGATCGGGCTCTTACTTTTGATGTACAACATCTTCATCATATAGTCTTGTAGGATAGGAGTCTCGTGGGGGATCTCAATCATCATCCCTCTATTTATCTCCATTATGCTTAGGTTTTTGCGTCATCTTTTCTTTCGTTTCCTTCTTTCTTTTGGGTTTTCATGGCTATCTTTCAGTATTGTGTACCATAACACAATGCATGCCGACTACTATTTTAGCTAGCCTGCAGCTTTGGAGATTTTCTT
The DNA here is from genome assembly GCA_016647705.1 of Eucommia ulmoides. NCBI lineage: Eukaryota > Viridiplantae > Streptophyta > Magnoliopsida > Garryales > Eucommiaceae > Eucommia > Eucommia ulmoides. Next base: position 45,208,694 of record CM028328.1, read on the forward strand.
AGTATCTGTGCCTTATGAATTAACCATTAGTATACAAACGCTTTATTGGAGAGGTGGTTTTTAGCCACCAATTCCCCTCACCTGGTATGTGGAGAGTTGGTGCCGACCCCTTTAGACTGGGTTATGATCACGGGGATAAGATTTTGAGGCGAACTGGTGCCTCTACAGGAGATCAGCTGGGCATGGGCAATGGAACTACTTGGTCCTATTTCTACTGATGTGGTATTAGGTGATTATCTTTGGTATCACCGTCTATTACCAAATACTATATTCCAAGAAGAAACACCTATGGATCCGATTCATCAAGATTAGTGATGGTGCATTCTTCTCCTTTACCTTTTCGGTAAGACTTTTATGAGTTAGGGTAGTAGTACTATCCCATTACAGTTTGTGGAGGCTTTGAGTGATCTGGAGAGCATAACACGGTATGATTGGGGGAGCTTCACCTTTGTGACGTTCTTGGCTGGTATGCGGACGAGGGTGTCGCAAGGTCGACAATGTTACTAGTCTTTGGCAGTTTCTTTTAGTGAGTTGTTCATGTTGGCCCAGAGATTGACCCAAGAGAGGGAGGGGGGGTTGAATTGGATTTTTAAAAACTTTTTCAATATCTTTCTATTAAAATCTCAAATCCAACTTGTTGATCCTAAGATTTTGATGAACAATTAAGTATTAATGTTTTGGTGGAACTAATGTTTTAATTGAGTATTTCAGTGATTTAAAGTTCTAGTGATGAAGATGACAAATTAAATGGATGCTAAATGATGAAGTTGAAGATATTGAAGATTTAAGAGTTTGAAGAAATTAGGGAAAACAACCCAGGTAAATTTTAACTCTTAATATCCCATTTAGGTACACACATGACACAAAATATTTTTATCATTTATATGTGTTTTGATTTAGTTAAATTATTTGCTCCTATGTGAATTGAGAAGAAATGATTTTGAATGACTAAAATAAAATATAAGAATGTTAGTGGAGCTAATTTAGAGTAGAAAATGGTTAAAAGGGCAAAATCGTAAAAGAATATAAGTTAAAAACGAATTCAGAGAAGATATCCAGCGACAGCAATCGACTGATGAGTCAACTGGACATAGAAGTTGTAACATCCTGTATCTCTAAGTCGACCAACAGGTCGACCGGCCAAGAAAACTGAACTCTCTGAATCAACAAGTCGACCGATAGGTCAACCGGTAAAGTAGTACTGAACTCTCTAAATCTGTGAATCGACCGGGCAGTCGACCTATGCACGCCGCAGCGATGGTTTGGCTGCAACCTGAGTTGGGCAGTCAACCGAACGCGCTGTTTCAGGATATAGTTTGATCCGAGATTATATCCAAAAGTAGCCATTTTTGGTTGGGATTTGAGAGAAATTTGTGGGATATTATCTATATTTAAGATATGGTTCATGTACTAATTAAATCCTATTAATATAGTTAATTAAATATTAATGTTTCTCAATTTGGTACTTGAAATAGATTCTATACTTATTTATTAAGATTGAGAAATACTTTGGGGGTTTAATTGAGAGATTTGAAAGTTGTTATTAAATGAATTAAACCAAAATGAAGTCCTTATGGTATAAGAGGTCTATAAGAGCTTTTAATTGTCATGACACATGTAAACTAGCTGTTAGAAGACTGATTTCATATTCCTTTGTATAGACCTGCGAATTTCATATATCATTAAGTAGTAAATAAGAGAGAAATCATATCACATCATAAGAGTGAGATTTTTTAAGAGATATCTTTCTGAGAGTTTGTGAGCTATTCTAAGAGTGATCTTGAAAATAAATTACGATTAATCTTTGCTGCTACCGGATTTGAAGTTACATTGCTTATCTAATTATTCTGTGGATTCCGGGTGAGATCTTTTCAATTATATTCTTTCATTGCATTATTTGTTTATTGTTTGGAAATTTATATTAGTGATTTTTGAAGAAAATATTTTTACAAACAATTTCTTGAATCTGATTACGTGCTCCAATTTGCTACCCATATTCTTGTTAAAATCAGATTTTTATATCTCACATATTTTTGTCACTAGTTGGGATATTAATCGAGTTATTGTTTATCTGGGGTGGTAGAAGCTCCGAGTGAGATTTACTTCTTATTAATTTTTGTATTAGTGAGTTGTGATGGATTAAATACTGTTGGGGGTATTTAATCAAGGGTAGCCAGGTTTTAGTCTCTTCCTGTAAAGAGATTGAGGTAGTAATTCTTCCTGGATAGAATTAGTTTGAGTGATTTGTAAATGTTCCATCCCTACTTGGGAAAATGATACGTAGAGTGTTTTGAGAGGTTTTGATTCTTGATCCTAAGGTATAAAAAGAGTTAGGTTAATTTTTAGCCTGTAAAAAGATAGGTTATTCTTGAGCCTGTAAAAAGTAGATGTTATTCCTGAGCCTTGGAAAAAGAAATTGTAAAGGTTGATTCTAAGCCTGTAAAATAATCGGTGTGCGGGTTTGGTTCCTACCTTTAAAGGGATCTTGGTTTTAGTAGGTGTGACCTTCGTGGAGCTCGGAGGACTGGATTAGCCAAGAGTAGCTTGGTGAACCAGTATAAATCTTTTGTGTGCTGCATTACGACTTTGTTATTTTTTCTATTTGGGTGCGCACATAGATTGATAATATTATTCTGCTGAGTTATAAAGATAATAATTAATTTAAGCTTAAAATTAATTATTTGATTTATTCAAATTTTATTCTGATAAGTTTTTTTAATTACCTAATTCACCCCCTCTCTTGGGTATTCTGCTAGGCCAACAAAACTTATTAGTTCTTGTGATTGTGTATGCGGTGGAATAATCAATCAAATTAAGATAATTGAAGTAAAGAGTAAGGGATAGAGACAATCAAATCACAAGACACAAGAGATTTATAATAGTTTGGCAAAACCTTTTTGCCTACTCTACTCTTCCGTGCTCCCGACGGAGAGTTATAATTCACTAATCCTTAATCTTCTTACGGGTGAATATTATTACCTTTTTTAATTTTTCAATCTTGTTACGGGTGAAGAGCTACATTTCACAATATTCCAATCTTCTTACAGGTGAAGATCAAACCTTTCACAATCTTCTTACGGGTGAAGATCAAACTGTTCACAATCTTCTTTCCAACGAGATCGGTCTGTCACAACCAAATGCTTCTCTTTTGGTTTGTCAACTTCTTCACAAGTTTATCTTTGATGTGGTGTTCTTTGAGGATCTTCCTTGCTTGTAATCTAACTTACAAAACTAACCTTGAAGCTCTAAACACTTTCTATAAAAATTACAATATTTTGAGTCACTAGTGTTTAGTGCTTCTCACATATATCACCTAAGAATATGAATAGACTTTAAGTACAAGAGTGATCACACAAAAAGTATAATTAAAAAAATTAAAGTGATGATGTTAAAGAATATCACTTGAATGCTTGGGTAGAACTCTTTGTAATCACTTGTGTGAGATTTTGTTTATTCCAACTGTTTGGACTTCATTTATATAGTTAAATGTGGTATAATATAAGCTAAGAATGAAACTAAAAGCCCTCATAACCATTGCCTATTTTCCCTTAGATCGTTATAGCAAAGAGGCTCATTGATAATAAGTCTCTTAAACAAATTTCAAAATCTACCGCAACTTTTGACTTACAGGATGCAAGATTTTATTCAACTATGTAGATAATATCTATGAGAAATTAATACATATATATATAATATTGAATTATCTTTCCAAGAATATATTACTCATCAAATTTGGTCAAGATTTGAGAAAGATATGTCATTTAGAATAGACAAAAGTCTCACTCAGATTTTTACTTGCAGCTGTTGATATTTTCGACAAATGGCTATATTTGGAATATAAATATAGATCCAAATCATGAATACTAAGAATATAATTCAATTGTATTGAATTAACTTTCCATATAAAAAATAATCACCTCATTTGGACTCCAAATAAGTGAGGTATAGTCAATTGAGTGAACAAAGGTTTATGCTGCGTTTTTCAAATCAGTTGCTATTTTTTTGAGAAAACATTCAGATTTAGATAACCCAAATAACTTGTACTGATATGAAATTAATATAGAGTGAAAGATATTTGAATTAGATTTCCAACTATATAAGATTCATTAATTTTGGACACGTATTGAGGGAGTTATGCCATTTTGAATACACAAGGGGAAAGATCCACATTTTCTAGTGATAATTTGAATAAAGAGTATAAAGTCATTATAATGATTATATATACAACCCCTGATTTGTCTAAAGCTAGACAACAATAAGGTGAAGCAATAAATATCATATATTGGAATGATTTGGCTCCATGCTATTAATGAGAATTATTATAAAAGTCAAATAAGATTGCTAAATCAAGATTTATTTATACTCTCATGGAATCTTATATATATATATATAATGTATGTACAAATTTCATGTATGACATTTAAATACCATATATATGAATCATATATATATATATATATATATATATATATATATATATATATATATATATATATATCATCACATGAATAATTTGCATGAGATATAATGGGATCAAACATATGGTATAGCAGATTTCATGCAAAAATATGATTTTTTTTCCATGAGATATAATAGGATCAAACATATGGTGTAGTAGATTTCATACAATATAGTAAAAATGTCAATTATTCATCAATCCAATATCATCAACTTGTTTATATATATATATATATATATATATATATATATATATATATATCATGAAAATATCTTAATCAATCATATAATAATATATTATGAGCAATGATAATAAGATTAGTCATGTAAAATCAAGTTTTCTCATTTTAAGAATATTGATCAAAATATGAAAATTCCATATGTGCATGTATTGATCAAACCAATGACACGTATTGTGACATATATGCATGTTGAACATGTTAAGGATTGAGATATCATAAATATATGCATATATTGATCATATTATCATTGTAAGCATATATTGAGTATTTTGAACATGTAATGCATGTAAGGTGTATGTTGACCTCATTATATCATGGTATAAACATAAGTTGAGCATATTGGATCAAGTATATCATGTTGTTATTATATAATGAATATATTGAGCATGTTAGATCAAGCAACGCATGCAATGTATCTTTTAATCAAATTAAAAACAAGTTTTTTCAATTTAAGCATATTGTGATCAATATGTGAATTCTCCAAATAATTACGTGTTGAACAATTAAATCACATGTATCATAATATAATCTAATAATAATTATATTTAAATCATAATATCATGAATATATGTACTTTCGGTGTGTGTGTGCGCACCCTAATGAGTCAAAGTATGTAATTTCTTAAAGAGTAACATTCTATAGACTTAATCTTACCTAAGTCTTGTGCTCTTGATATCGAGATTATACCTATATTTCACACCTAAAATTTCGTAGTGGTGAGCACGCTCGATGAATAATTGAATCTTAATACCTATACTTAAGATATCACTTTGGTTAGTACACTCAAGATATGATTTAATCAAAATATATTGGAAGATATAATTTGTGTTTAATAATATTACTGATATTGATATCATCATATTACTGAAATTGACATCATTACAATATATATTGTGACATCATCAAAACACACATATGACATCATCAAAACACATATAACAACAGTTCACTTTCCTTGTCTTTCTTTAAGATTTCTGAACTGATCATTCTCACTCCACAGTCCACGCGTTACTTCTATCTTATTTTCTCTTGTAGTTTTTGGCGTTCGAGTACCTTTCAACCTATCGCCCTTTTTCGCTAATTGAGAATAGATTTTTGAGGGGAGTGAAATTGCTCCGTTCTATCATTGAGGAGAATTCTTCCTTCTGGGATTTAGCAATCACAAGGACTAAGTTAGAGTTTAAAATTAGGTCTGACGTTTTGAGGTAGCCCTATCGTCGCAACCCTTTCTTTCATGTGATGGCTCGAGAGCGGCTTCTCTCCACCTAACGTTGATTCTTTAGGGGTCCTTCTACTTGGGAGGCTTATCTAGGAGAGCGGGCATCGCCGCAGACTGTAGTGTACCTTCACATTCCACCTTAGCTGCCTGTTGATATGTTTGGGGCAATCTTGGATTGTCTAGATATTGCTCGGTATGATGTGAATAGAAAAATACATATTTTTTTCCATGATAACTTTAACTAAAATCACTTGGGGAAAAGGGTCTTCCTTAACCCACCATTTCAAATTTCTCTCAAATTTAGGAAATCTAGAAATCGATTATGGAAAACCCTCCCTTTAAATTTCTTAGTTTCGGCCATTTTTTTTTGTTTGTTGTTAGTATAATATATATATCAAAAATAAAAAAAAATGTGTGATATTTAAAGTGCAAAAAGGCACAGAACAGGAAATATAAGGTGGCGTTTGGTTAGTGTTTCCACTTTTCTAAACCCAACTGGAATGGGTTAGGTTGAGTTGAATTAGGTTGGGTTGAGAATTTTGGGAACATAATTACGTTTGGTAACGATAATTTTTATTTTGTGCTGAGAACAGAATGTGTTTGGTAACCATTTTATCCTAAAACTAATTTTTTTTTTTTTTTTTTTTTTTGTGTTCGGCGGCGGTGTCAGACGGTGGCCGGATGTCGGCGGCGCGGCGGTCACCGGACGGCCGCTAGCAGCGGCGGAGGTGGCCGGCGACGGTCGTCGGAGGTGATGCCGGCGGCAAGGACGGTCGCTGGATGGCGACGTCGGCGGCCAACGATGGTCGCCTGACAGTGGTCGGCGGTGGCGGGTGGTGGTGGTCGGCCGGCAGATAAAGACGAAAGTTGAGAACTTTGGGTTGAGTTTTTTGGGCACAAAAAGAAACAACTTTTTTTGTTTCTGGTTTCTTTAGGATTTTGAGAATCAATTCCTATTTTTTGGGTTGGGTTGGGTTGGGTTGAGTTTTGTGTTTGCCAAACGCGTTCCCAAAAATCAAACTCAAAATTTTTGGGTTAGGTTGGGTTGGGTTTGGTTGGGAACACTAACCAAACGGGGCCTAAATGACATAAATTTAAATGCAGAATTGTAAATGATTGAAGTGCGAAAAATGTAAAGCGCGAAAAAGTCGTTGAGCAAAAAACTAAATGACAAAAAAATAAAGTACAAAAAATATAAAGCACGAAATGGCTTAGAACAAAAATGTAAATGACAGAAAAATAAAGTGCAGGAAAGTAAATGACGATAAATAAAGTGCAAAAAAATAAACTTGTTTTTAGTGTTCACTTGGGAACAACCACTTAGGTTATGGTCGGGTCTTCTTTAAGATGGGTAAAAAACTGAAAAAATATTTTTAGGGGGTTTAGAAGACTTATCTTACTATGGAGGAAGTCCTTTCACCTTTGAAGTTTCTCCTTCTCAAAATGATAGCTTTTCTTCCAGCCACTAATTATGATATGTGGCTGGCCATTGAGGATGATCCATTCATTCCTAGGATAATGGAGTGATTAAGAAGAAGGATAAATAGAAATTGTCTATTAATTCTCAAGCTATTAACATTCTGTTGTGATCTTTAGATGGAAATGAATATACTAGGGTTTCAAGTTGTAGGTCAGTAAAAGAAATGTGGGACACATTGCAAATCACACATGAAGGGACAAATCAGGTGAAACAATCCAAAATCAATGCCTTAGTTCATCAATTCGAGCTATTCAGAATGGATGAAGAAGAATCAATTCCGAAAATGTACACGAGATTCAATAATATCTGCACCAACCTTGGTCAACTTGGAAAGCCTTATTCTATGGAGGACAAAGTACAAAAAATTCTGAGATCAATGATTAAAGTTTGGGAGCCAAAAATAATTGCAATATAGGAAGCTAATGACCTCATAGTTTACACCATTGATAAGCTCATTGGAAACCGAATGACCCATGAGACAATAATACGAGGATATGAGGACAAAACATGAAATATAAAAAAGAAGTCTTTGGCATTGAAAGTTCAAAAAAATAAGAAAGAAGATGACAATAATGACATTAGTCTTAACAGTGAGCAAGAAAAGGATGTGACGCTTCTCAAGAAGAATTTCAAAAAATTGACTTGATAAACATTCCGTGGAAAGAGAAATTTCAACATGAGTAATGTGGAATGCTTCAACTGTGAGAAGAATGGACACTTCCAATCCGATTGTGCCGAACCAAAGAAGGAAAAAGAGAAAAAGACAAAGGAAAAGAAAATGGCGAACAAAGGTAAGAAGAAATCAATGAAATCCACCAGGCATGACTCGGAGTCTAGAAGCTCAGAAATATCGACCAACGATGATTTATCTATGCTTTCTTTCATGGCCACTGGAGATGAGGTAACAAAATGTTTTAGTTCTTGCCTTTTAGATTTCGATGACTTATTTGATGTTTATCAAGAACTAACGCATGATTATAAAAATTAGTATTCTCAAATTAATGCCCTACAAAGTACAATTAACACACTTAACAACCAAGTCATGAAATTCGAATTTCAAAACATTGAATTGAAATCCAAAATTTTGGATTTACATTCTATAGTTCTCAAATTCACGGGTGGTGAAAATAATTTAAAATTTCTTTTGGGGAGTTCACAAGGTATTTTTGACAAAGTTGGAATTGGGTTTCAGAAAAAGCATAAATAAAAGAGATTTCTTAAATTCATTTTTGGAATCAGGAATATTGTTCTATGTTTTTAATATAACATTGTGGATGCATACTATCAGTAAATGTTTTTCTAAAGTAACTAAATAAAGACAAATTTAGGTTCCTAAAAGAACTAAAATTTTCTCGACTAATAAGATTAGACTCACCTAGATTGGGTACCACTTAGGAACTATTTAAGGTACTCCTTGCAGGTTATTCTTGAAGCATCAATAGGTAAGGAAATGTGGTTCCTGGATAGTGGTTGTTCTCGGCACGTGGCAGGGGACAAATATAAATTCACATCTTTGACACCTAAAGACGGAGGTTATGTGACAATTGGAGACAATGAAAATGGTAAAATTATCGGTATAGGTAATATCGATAATGGGTTTACTACTATTAAAGATGTTATCTTAATAGACGGTCTTAAATGTAATCAGCTTAGCATTAGTCAATTATATGATAACGGTTATAACATGATTTTTGATCATTATAGATGTATTATTAAGAATGGATATGATAGTAGCATATTACTGGTTGCATCACATTTTGAAAATATTTATACATGTTCATTTGATGACTTATCTTCTCAAAATTTATCATGTTTAAATGTATTATCTGAGAATAGTTGGTTTTGGCATAAATGACTTGGGCATGCTAGTACGGAGTTAATTTCAAATCTGTCTAAGAAGAGCCTTGTACGTGGCTTACCTGCATTAAACTATGTGAAAAATAAAGTATGTGATTAATGTTAACTAGATAACCAATCTAGATCATATTTTAAGAAGAAGTTGCATACATCCACATTTAAATGTCTTGAATTGTTTCATCTTGTTTTATTTTGTCCGAATGTCATTATTAGTTTATGAGTAAATTTTATGCATTCGAGATTGTGGATGATACTTCTATATTCTCTTAGTTTTCTCAACGTGTTCAAAATTAGAAGCAATGTTGCATTATTAAAATTTGTAGTGATAGTGGTATAGAGTTTAAGAATGATGAGGTAATAAGCTATTGTGATGAGCACGGGTATGCTCATAACTTTTCTACACCAAGAATGCCATAACAAAATGGTGTTGTGGAGAGGAAAAATAGAATACTTTAGGAAATAGCTAGAATGATACTGAATGAGAATCGTCTTCCTAAATACTTTTGGGCCAAAATCGTAAGTACTACTTACCATGTTGTAAACAGGGTTTCTATTTAAAGAGGTTTTAATAAAACCCCTTATGAAATTTGGAATGGTAAGACTCTAAATATATCCTACTATAAAGTTTTCGGTTGCAAATATTTTATCTCAAATGATAAGGATAATTTGGGTAAATCTGATGCTAAATCTGGTTATAGTATTATTTTTGGGTCACTTCTAATAGTAAAGGTTATAGAATATATAATAAACGTATCTTAGTAGTGAAAGAATCTATGCATGTCATATTTGAGGAATCTGATCCATTTGTGTCGAGAAAGATTTTGGATGATGATGATGAAAGTACACAAAATAAGAAAAACGAAGGAGTTGATGTGACAAATGAACCACAAACTTCAAAGAATGAGGAATCAAAAGGTGAAGAGACAACTTTACTACGTGCTATAAAGACAATGTCGGGACATTCCGTAAAAGAGATTATTGGTAATTTCGAAAAAGAGATTATTGGTAATTTCGAAAAAGGTGTAAGTGCAATATCCTTTCTTAGGGATATAATTAATCTTGTTTTCCTATCTCAAATTAAGGCTAAGAATATTAATGAGGCATTAACTGATGAGTCTGGGATCTCCGCGATGCAAGAAGAGTTAGTTTAATTTGAGCGTAATAAGGTGTGGTCTCTAGTTCCTAGACTTGATTTTCATCTTGTAATTGGTACTAAATGGGTTTATCGTAATAAAAATAAAAATAAAATGGGTATGCTGATTACAAATAAAGTAAGATTGGTTGCACATGGCTATAATCAAGAAGATGAAATTGATTATGATGAGAAATATGCACTTTTGGCTATACTAGAAGCCATTATAATGTTATTCACATTTGCTTGTTCACATAATTTTAAACTATATCAAATAGATGTAAAGAGTGCATTCTTGAATAACTTTCCATCAGAAGAAGTTTATGTTGAACAAGTACTGGGGTTTGAGAGTGATAAACTGCCCGGTCATGTGTTTAAACTTCAAAAGACTTTATATCGACTCAAACAAGATCTGTGAGCTTGGTATGAGAGATTTAACCGATATTTTAAACGAAAATCGTTTTCGGCAGGGTCTTTGTGACATTACACTATTTATCAAGCAAAATGAGTCTGATATCCTATTGGTACAGATATATGTTAATGGTATTATATTCAGATCTACTAATGAGGATTTTTGTCAAGAGTTTGCCAAAATTATGCAGGTTGAGTTTGAAATGAGTATGAAGGGATAGTTAACTTTCTTTCTTGGGTTGCAAATTAAGAAAAACCGAAGAGAGGATTTTTATTAATCAAGACAAGAACACAAAAGAGTTACTAAAAAAATATGGTTTGGATGATGCTAAAGAGTACAAAACTCCCACGACAACAACTACAAAAATAGAAAACAACGATACAGGCAAAAATGTCAATGAGAAAATGTATTGAGGTATGATTGGTTTTTTGTTGTATCTCACTTCTAGTAAACTTAACATAATGTTTAGTGTATGCTTATGTGATAAATTTTCGTCTTGTTTAAAATAATCGCATCTAACAGAGGTCAAGCGAATCTTTTGATATTTAAAAGGGATAAATTATCTAAGATTATGGTATCTTGGGATGGTGACTTTAAGTTAACTAGTTACTCCGACACTGATTTTTTCAGATGTAAAATCGAGCGTAAAAGCAAAAGCGGATCATGTTACCTTTTGAGACATGCTTTGGTTTCTTGATCTAGCAAGAAACAAAACTCGATTGTCTTATCTACAACTGAGGCAGAGTATTTGGAAACTGGTAATTGTTGCGCTCAAATTCTATATATTAAGCAACAATTATATGATTTTGGAATATGTGAGGAGGAGGTCCCTATTTATTGTGATAATAAAAGTGCTATTTGCTTAAGTAGGAATCCTACACGACACTCGCAAATTAAACACATAGAGATTAGAAATCATTTTATTTGTGATAACATTAAAAAAAAGATGTAACTATTGAATATGTTAATACTTTCGATCAACTTGCTGATATTTTTTACCAAACCTCTATCTGAATATCAATTCATGAAAATTATTCAAGATTTAGGTATGGTTAGGCATAATGATGTATGCTAAAGTAATATTTTTGGTTCTCCGCCCGCACTTTTTGAGATTACAAAGGGGGAGAAGTTGATATTTAATAAGTAGTTTATGTTTAGGATTTGTTCGCCTAAGCATTGCATTAATTAAAGGGAGACATTTTCAAAGTTTTTGTGCCTATATTGAATATCTTTATTATTTTTTAATTATGTTTTCATGATTATTCTTAAATGAGTTTAAATATCCATCCTCAGATTTAGGGGGAACATGGTTACATTATATTTTGAAGAAAACATCAAAGTTAATTGTCATCATCAAAAGGGGGGAGATTGTTGAATCCAAAGTTTTGATGAACAATTAAGTATCGATGTTTTTGGTAGAACTAATGTTTTTATCAAGTGTTTCAGATTTAGAGTTCCATGAATTTGATTAGGAAGAAGATTTGATGAAGAAAACATAAAGGCTGCAAGATTGACATAATGAAAATATGAAGAGTTTTGAAGACGCTAAAGAAAAATAACTGAAAGTAACTCTTTACTTATATACTCTTAATGCAACCCGAATTAGGATCACACATGACACTTAAAATAAGTTAATTTTGTGTGTGTCATGATAAGGAGTGATAAGTTTAAGACCCTAAAATGAGATATTATATGTGCTTCTTATGTGAAATGATTTTGATAATTGACCTAATTGAAAATTGTGTTTTAAAGTATAAAAAGTTGTGTTTTTAGGTCAATTTGGTCAACTGAGAAAAATAATTGGTTAACTGATTAAAACACTGAGTTTGGAATTAAAACGAAGTGCTACTATTCCAATCGATTAACCGAGAAAGCAATTTGTCAATTGTTTGAAACAATAGCTGAAATGGGTAAGGAAGCGAGCATACTGATCTAATCGATCATCTGAATGAAGAGGGTCAGGCAACCATTTGAGTTAGTAGATGAATTGGTGAAAATTGAAAACACACTGATTCAATCGATCAACTGACTAGGTAGGGTTGGTAAACCGACTGGAGTTGTGCCAACGGCTAAATTATAAGCCTGGCACAATCGATCAACCGAATGGGGCAGGTCAATCAACTGACTACTTCAGTTACAGATTTGCCTGATTTGGTGTCTTGGTAAAAAAACTATTCATTTTTTATGATTCCGAGAGAGGGATTTGGGAGATTTGAATGTATTTCAAGTTTAAACAACCTATATAGTAATCCCCATTGACATGGTCCATACATTTTGAGATTCTCTTAATTTAATTGATTTAATACTTCTTATTTCAATGGTTTTAGATGGAGAATAATTTTATGGACTTAAATGAGATATTTAAAAGATATTTTTAAGTGAAATATATCTTAAATGAAAGGATATGATATATTGGGTCTTAGAGTGTCATTTTATGGCATATATTTGAAACATTTGTTTTTGGAGGGCTAGTTATTGGTCTATTAATAGAGACGTGTGCAAATTAAATTAAAAATATCTAGAACATCAGTTTGAGCTTTTATAAGAGTGAGATTCATGCTGAATTTTTTACGAAAGATTTGTTATAAGTTCTTGATGTAAAGCGCTTGTTGTTTGGCGTCACCGATTTGAGTTCTACTTGCTACATTATCATTACTTTCAGTGTTTTCCCGATGAGATCTATCCAAACTTTATTATTTCCTTTGAAGTTTTATTTATCTTGAGTGCTTGGTATAGGATTGTTAGAAAAATCGTTTTGAACTTAAAAGTCTGAAAATATTTTTTAAACGATTTCTGCCTGATTAGCTGATTATGTGCTAAATTTGTGGTACCCATTTTATTTATTAATTTGATTCAAATTTCCTCACATTGTATCTATCACATAGTAATTATTTGGGACATTAATCGAGTATATTTGTATTGAGGTGGTGGAAGCTCCTTGTGATAAAAAATTCATATTTTTTGTATTTGTGAGTTTGAGTGATTATGTGCTAAATTTGTGTGCTGCATTGTTACTTTTCTATTTGTTTGGGTGTGCACTTAGCTAAACATATTTCCAATGCTTAACAAAAGAATAATCAATTTCGAAAAATTGATATCTTGAATCAGAAGTTATTGTTTAAATTTTTATAACTACTCGATTCACCCCCACTTGAGTAGATCTTTGGGCCAAAATTGGTACCAAAGCTGGTTTAGCTCAATAGCCTTAAAATCCTAGCTAAAAAGAACACATGGTGTACCATGTAAACACTCTAGGTGAAGGATTTATGCATCATCTTTCTTTGTTCGCAGGTGATAACTATTCATCTGGTAATATAGAATGATTGTCTTTCGACAAGCCACTAACTATGATATTTGGTTAGTCATCGAAGATGGCTCATATATTCCTAAAGAAATAGAGTGTTTAGAACAAAAAAATAGTTGAATTCGTCCCATAAACAAAAATTATCTATTAATGCTCAAGCTATAAACATTTTGTTTTGTTTTTTAGATGCAAATGAGTATAACAGGGTTTCAAGTTACGGATCAGCAAAAGAAATGTATGATACATTGCAAATCACACATGAGGGAACTAATCAAGTAAAACAATCGAAAATTAGTTCCTTGATTCATCAATTCGAACTATTTCGAATGGGTGACGCAGAAACAATTTTGAAAAAGTATACTAGATTTAACAATATCTGTAATAGTCTTGGCCAACTTAGAAAGCCATATTCTATGGAGGTCAAAGTACAGAAGATTTTGAGAGAGTTGACCAAAGTGTGAGAACCAAAAGTGACTGAAATCGAGGAAGCCAAGGATCTCACCAAATACGCTATCGATGAACTCATTGGTAGCCTAATGATCCATGAGACAGCTATTCGAGGATAGGAGGATGGATCAGGAAGAAGCAAAAGGAAATCCCTGGCATTGAAAGCTCAAAAGAATAATAAAAGTGATGACAATGATGATATAGGCATTGATAGTTAACAAGAAAAGAATGTGACTCTTCTCAACAAAAAATTTAGAAAGATGACTCGACGAATATTCTATGGAAGAAAAAATTTCATCCTGAAAAATGTTGAATGCTACAACTATCACAAAATTGCTTACTTTCAATTTGATTGTCCTGAGCTAAAGAAGGAAAAAATGAAGAAAAGAAAAGAAAAAAGTGAAAAAGAGTAAGAAAAAGTCGATAAAAGCCACCTGAGATGATTCAGAATTAAGTAGCTTCGAAAAATAAGGTAATGGCAATTCATCCTTGCTTTGCTCTAATGGCTACTAGAGATGAGGTAACACAGTGTTCTAATTCTTGTCCTTTAAATTTTGATGAACTATTTGATGTTTATCAAGAACTAATGCATGATTATAAAAACCAATGTTTATAAATAAATGCTCTACAAAGTTCAATTAACACACTTAACAAACAACTAGTTAAAATTGAATTTGAAAACAATGAATTCAAATCCAACATTTTAGATTTACATTCTATTGTGCTCAAATTCATAGGTGGTGAAAATAATTTGAAAATGCATTTGGTAAGTTCAAAAGAATTTTTTGATAAAGCTGGAATTGGTTTTCAAAAAATATTTGAACAAAAGCGGTTTCACAAATTCTTTTCTGAAACTAAAAGTCTTGTTAGATGTTTTAGATGTAATGTTGTGGGGGAATTCTATAAAGAGGTGTTTTCAAAGATTATCTAAATATAAACAAGTATGAGTTCCTAAAGGAACTAAAATTGTATTGGTTAACAAAATCGAACCCATTTAGATTGGGTACCACTTAAGAACTATTTGAGGTGTTCCAAGGAGGTTATTTTGAAAGTATCAATAGGCAAGGAAATATGGTTCCTAGATAGTGGTTGTTCTCGGAATATGGTGGTGACAAATTTAAATTTACGTCTTTAACACCAAATGACTGAGATCATGTGACTTTTGAAGACAACACAAAGGGTAAGATTATAGGTACAGGTAATATTGATAATGGGTATACTACTATTGAATATGTGTTATTAGTAGCTGGTCTTAAACATAATTTGCTTGATAAAAGTCAATTATGCGATAAGGGTTATAATGGTATATTTGATAATAATAGATGCGTTATTAATAATGGCCATGATAGTAGTATATTACTTGTTGCATCACACGTTGAAAATGTTTACACATGTTCATTTGAGGATTTTTCGGCCCAAAATTTATCATGTTTGAATGTTTTATCAGAGAATAGTTGGTTATGGCATAAATGTCTTGGGCATACAAGTACGGAGTTAATTTCTAATTTGTCTAACAATACTTGGATTTCTTTTTATGAAATATGTTAAAGATAAAGTAAGTGATGCATGTCAATTAGGTAAAGAATCTAGATCATCATTTAAGAAGAAATTGCATACATCCACACCAAAGTGTCCTATTGCATCTAGACTTGTTTGGTCCTAATGCCATTGCTAGTTTAGGAGGAAAATTCTATGCATTCGTGATTGTTAATGATTACTCTAGATTAATATGGCTATTTCTTATCTAATAAAAGTGAAGTGGTATCTATTTTTTGTAAATTTTGTAAACGTGTGCGAAATGAGAAACAATCATGCAAAATTAATATTCATAGTGATAGAGGCAGAGAATTTAAAAATGATGAGATTCTTAGTTATTGTTGATGAGGAGGAATTTATCCAGAAGACACCAGGGTGCCACGTGGCCTCAAACATGCAACTGATTTGGTATCTCCAGAATCGACTGGTTGGATGGGCCTCTTGACATACTCGGTCTGGGTCACAACGCTCGACTAGGTCTCTACATTCTACACGTGTTAATACTCTTAGGGCATGAGCACCATCATGTTCCCGCTTCCAAAGGCAGTGAGAGCCGTCTCTCCCTCCAAGGAAAATGTCGTTTCCATAACGGTCTCACAATCTCCGCCAATAATCCTACTATCTCATTGATATGGAGGATGCGATCCATGTCACTTTCCATACCAGTACTCAAGAAATCATGGAAGGCTTGCCAAACGAGTCTTCATCTACTTCCTATATAAAAGTCAAAACCCTAACGGTTCTAGGTATGTGTTATGCAACTATATGCTACTGTATATTCTTGCCATATCTGCCTATCTTTCTCTTTAAAAACCAATACTGATTCTCACACCATAGGTGCAACTCTGACAGGCTCACTTGCAGTGCATTGATTTGCAGGAACCATACCGAGTGAAAGTGAGACAACCTTTATCTCTGACCACTGTCCCCGATCTTAGCAGTAGACGTGTTTAGTGATCTATTTCCAGGCATTAAGATTAGCACCATCTGCATGAACGACTACTATTGTTCTTATACTCTTAATTGAATGGTTATTCTAAGATTTGGACTTATGACTAATGACAATGAAAGTTCGAGGCAACTGACCAAACGACCGCCCCCAAGAATGGTCATCCCAGAGAACTGCAAGCACTCTTGGAAGAGATCATAAGGGAAGTTCGAAACCTCGCTCAGGATTTTTGGAGTCATGTCGAACAGATGTGCCCCTATTGATCTTGAGGTTTTGATGAACAATTAAAGGTTGATATTTTTGTTGGAACTAATAAGTTTGTTGTGTGTTTTAAAAAAGAAGAAGTTCTATTTAAAGATTGTATCATGAAGAAAATATCTAGGGTGCAAAGATGGACAATGAAAAAATGAAGAGTATTAAAGATCCTGAAGAAATTAGGTAAAAAAAACTCAATACTCTTATACTCTTAATGCAACTCGAATTAGGATCACACACAACACTATTAAATGAGTTATACTTTTGTGTATTAATATGATAAATTTTAGGATCATTATTAGTGATTAAATATGTGCTCCTATATGAAATTGAAAATGAAAATTGATCTAAGTGAAAATCATGTTTAAAGTTGTAGTTTAGGGTCAATTCAGTTAGTTGAGAAAAGCAATCGATTAATTGAATCAAACGTTGAGTTTTGGAGTAGAAATTGGTGATGGAATTGACCAACCAGTATTGATCGGTCAACTGGTCAAAAAAGGATTGGTCAACTAATTAAAGCAGTGAGGTTTCAGAGCAAAAATTATAGAACTTCCATCAATCGATCAACCAACCAAGAAAGGATCGATCAACCGATGGGCGTAGTGGAATTGTAGGTAAAATCTTTGAACCAATTGGTCAACCGACTGGGTGTTTCGTTTGGCCTGGCTTAAGCGATGTATTAATTACTCAACTGACAGGCCTAGGATCGGTCAACCGACTGTTTCGATTGAGATTTCAAGAATCTTGGTCTTCTGGTAAAAAACTAGATGGTTTCAAAAATTCTGGAGATTTGATCATGTTGAAGATATGGTTCATATGTTTTGAATTTATACTGATTTGGTTCACATATTAAATAATTTTCTCAATTTGGTTAGCTAAATGCTTCCTATTTTTGTGATTGATAATTGAGAAATATTTTATGGACTTATTTGAGAGTTTGAAAGTTATTTTTAAGTAAAATATCTCATAATTGAAAGGAAATATTATATGGGGTCTAAGAGTGTCTTTTAGAGGCATATCTTGTGAAAAGTAGTTGTTGGATAGCTTGATACTGATCTATATAATTAGACCTATAGAATTGTGATATAATATATCAAGAACATCAGTTCCTAAGTTTTTCTAATGGCATGTTTGGTTGGATGGAATCGAGGGCAGAATGGAATCGCATTCCGCCCTCGATTCCTATTCAGTTGTTTGGTTCTCCAATGGAATCACTTTTGTGATTCCATTGGAATGAAATTGGATGGAATGGGATTCCATTTGAAATAGAGTGGAATGAGATTCCAAACCAATGGAATCAATATCTTAAATTACATGATAGCCCTTGTAATTAAGCCCTTAAAAATTGAGAACAAAAATAGAAATTAGAGAACATAAATTGAAATTAGAGAACAGAAAGTTGGGAATAGAGATAGAAAATTGAGAACAAAAAATTGAAAACAAAACTAGAAAATTGAGAACAAAAACTGAAAATTGATAATAGAAACAGAAAATTGAGAATATAAACCGAAAATTGAGAATAAAAACAAAAAATTAGAGAACAGAAAATTGAGAATATAACTAAAAATTGAGACCAAAAACAGAAAATTAAAGAATAAAAAATTGATAACAGAAACAGAAAATTGAGAACAAAAATATAAAATTAGAGAACGGAAAATTGAGAACGGAAACTGAAAATTGAGAACAAAAACAGAAAATTGAGAACAAAAACATAAAATTAAAAAAATAGAAAATTGAGAACGGAAATCGAAAATTGAGAATAAAGACAGAAAATTGAGAACAAAAACAAAAAATTGAGAACATAAACTGAAAATTGAGAACAAAAAATAGAAAATTAGAGAACGGAAAATTGAAAAAGAAAACTGAAAATTGAGAACAAAAATAGAAATTAAAGAATAGAAACTGAAAATTGAGAACAAAAATAGAAATTAGAGAACAAAAACTTAAAATTGAGTTGAATAGTGAAATATAATAAAATGAGGAAAGGAATAGAATAGTGAAATATAATAAAATTTTATTATAACCAACCAAGAAGATAATAGAATAATAATTTTATAAGGGCAAAATAGAAATTTTACTATATTTCATTATTCCATTCTTTCTTTTATTCCATACCAACCAAACAAGATAATGGAATAGTGATTCCATTCACAATTCCATTCCATTCCTTCTCTCATTCCGTTACTTCTTCCATTCCATTCCACCCTCATTCCATTCCATCCAACCAAACATGCCGTAAGAGTTATCATTCTGTTGAGATTCATTCGAGAGAGTATTGAGTTATGTTCTTGATCTAAAGCATGAATTGTTTTGGTGTCACCAATTTGTGCCGTCTTGCGATTTTATTTACATTCTTCGATGTTATGTCGGTGAGATATTTCCAACCTGTTATTCTCTATTGTAATTTCATATTATTATATGTGCTTGGTTGTTAAGATCGTTGAAAAATTGTTTTCAAATTTAAGAGCATAATTTTTTTAAATGATTTTGTGTGATTATCTGATTACGTGCTTTAATTTATGCTACCCACATTTATTTTTAATCAGATATTAATTTTCCTCACATTGAATCTATCACGCAGTAAATTTTGGGACATTAATCGAGTATAACTGTATTGAAGTGTTAGCTTCTTGTGGGAAGAAACTCATCATTTTTTTTAATTTTTTTAATTTATGAGTTTGAGTAGATTAGACACGATTGGGGCGGTGTCTAGTTAGGGTAGCTAGGTTTCAATCTTTTTCAGTGAAAAAGGTTGAGGTTTGATCTTTTTCTACGTATAAATAGGTTAGGCAATTATTTTCCCCTGAAACGAACTAGATTTTGATTATTCTTGAATTGAATTGAGAGAATTATGAATGTTCCATCCTTACTTGTGAAAAGGGTACTTGTGAGAGTTGTAAGGTTTGATCTTTAGCCTGTAAAAGGATTAAGTTAAGCCCCGTTTGGTAACCATTCCCATCACCATTCCCAGATTTTTGGGATTTCTGTTTGAGAATAGCGTTTAATAATTTTTGTTCCCGTTCCTATTCCATTCCCATTTGAGAATTCATCCCACCTTTTCCTTTAGGATTTAGAAATAAAAAAAAAAAATCGATTCTTGTCCTTCCCATTCCATTCCCATTTCCTCATCACGTTTGTTCTAATCCTTCTCTCCATCACGTTCGTTTTGCTCTTTCTCGCCATCACCTTCGTCTCCATTATCATTGCCTTTGTCGCCTTCGTCAAACCCTATTTCGTCGAAATCAAAACTGGAATGGAGTTCAAAATCGAAATCGAACTCGAGTTTCAATTTCGAAATCACAATCAGTTTCAATTTTGAAATTGAAACTCAAAATCGAATTCAAAATCGATTTCAATTTCGAAATCGAAACTTGAAATTGATTTCAATTTCGAAATCGAAACTTGAAATTGATTTCAATTTCGAAAATGGAGTTCGTAATCGAAAATGGAACTGGGACTAGAAATGAAAATGAAAATGGAAATGGAAATGGAAATGGAGTTCGTTCTTGTATTTTTTTTTGTGAAAAATCAATATTCTTGAAAATAGAGTTCGATTTCGATTTCTTTCATTCTTGTATATTTTTTAAAATTAATATTCTTGATTTTGTTCTTGAATCTGTGGTTTAGGGTTCATTCTTGATTTCTTGGATAAAATCATTACCAAACTCAATTCTGTTCCCGGATCCAAAAAGAAAATAAAAAATTATCGTTACCAAACGCCCTTCTGTTCTAAGAAGTAAACAAAATTCTCATCCTATCCCATCCCATTCCCATCCTACTGCGAATGGGCACGAAACGGTTAGAAAACGGGCCCTTAGTCTTTAACTTGGTAAAAAGATAAGGTTTTTCCTTAGCCTATGAAATAAAAAATTGTAAGGGTTTTGGTTCCTACTTGGTAAAGGGATCAAGGGTTTAGTGGTTGCGAATCTCCGTGGAGCTCAGGGGACTGAATTAGGCAAGGCTAGCTTGCTGAACTAAAATATATCTGGGTGTGCTTATTTGTTATTATTTTTATCATATTCTGTTTGGATATGCACTTAGAATATAAACACTTATTTGCTGCGTAACGAAGATAATAATTAATTTAGGATAAATTTATTATTTGATAATTTAAGTGTTGAAATATTTAATTGTTTAAATTTTTATAACTATCCAATTCACCCTTCTCTTGGGTAGGTCACTAGGCCAACAATTGGTACCAGAGTTGGTTTAGCTCCATTAGTTTAAAGCACTAGTTAATAAAGATCATATGGTGCACCCAATAGGCACACTAGGTGAGGGGTAGTCTATGCATCGACCACCTTTGTTTGCATGTGAAAACTATTCATTCCGGAAGGATAGAATGATTGTCTTTCTTCAGGCTACCAATTCTGATGTGTTGCTAGCTATTGATGATGGTCCATTTGTTCCTAAGAAAAATGGAGTAACCAAGAAGAAAGAGCAACTGACCACTTCTGACAAGTGGAAACTTTCTATTAATTCTCAAGCTATTAATCTTCTATTTTGTTTTTTGGATGCTAACGAATATACTAGGGTTTCAAGTTATGGATCAGCAAAAGAAATGTGGGACAAGTTGCAAATCACCCACGAAAGGACAAATCAAGTAAAACAGTCAAATATCAATGCCTTAGTTCATCAATTCGAACTATTCAGAATAGGTGAAGCAGAATCGATTCAAGATATATATACTAGATTCAACAATATCTATAATAACCTTAATCAATTCGGAAAGCCCTATACAATGGAGGATAAAGTGCGAAAGATTTTGAGATCATTGACTAAAGTTTGGGAGTCGAAAGTAATTGCGATTGAATAATCAAAGGATCTTAAAAAATATGCTATTGATGAGCTCATCGGCAACTTAATGACACATGAGATGGCTATTCGAGGATATGAGGATGAAATGGGAAATATAAAAAAGATGTTATTGAAATCTTAAAAAAAAGGAGGAAGAGGATGACAGTGATGATAGTTTGCAAGAAAATGATGTGGCTCTTCTTACTAAAAATTTCAGAAGAAGGACTCGACGAACATTCCGGGGAAAGAAAATTTCAATATAGCTAATGTGGAATGCTACAACTGTCACAAGACTAGACACTTCCAAATCGAATGCCCTGAACCAAAGAAAGAAAAGGAAAAAGAGAAGAAGACTAGGAATAAATCGATAGAACATCAGGGATGACTCTGAATCAAGTAGCTCGAAAAAATCAGGCAGCAACGGTTCATCCATGCTTGCTTTGATGGCCACTACAGATGAGGTACTTAAATGTTTTAGTTCTTATCCTTTAGATTTTGATGATTTATTTGATGTTTATCAAGAACTAACTCAAGGTTATAAAAACCAAGGTTTTAAAATTAGTGCCCTATGAAGTACAATTAAAACACTTAACAAGCAAGTGATGAACTATAAATTTGAAAACATTGAATTGAAATCCAAGATGTTGGATTTACATTCAATAGTTCTCAAATTCACAGGTGGTGAGAACAATTGAAAAATGCTCTTGGGAAGTTCAGGAGGTATCTTTGATAAAGCTGGTATTGGATTTCAGAAAAACATTAAACAAAAAGGATTTCATAAATTCTTTTATGAAATAAGGGATCTTGTTAGATGTTTTAAATATAATGTTGTGGGGTATACTATTAGTAGATATTTTTCTAAATTATCTAAATGTAGACAAGTTTGGGTTTCAAAAGGAACTAAAATGGTCCCGACTAACAAGATCGGACCCACGTAGACTGGGTACTACTTAGGAAGTATTTGAGGTGCTCCTTACAGGTTATTCTAAAAGTATCAATAGGTAAAGACAAATGGTTCCTGGATAGTGGTTGTTCTCGGCACATGACGGGAGATAAATTGAAATTTACGTCTTTGACACCTGAAGACGGAGGTCATGTGACATTTGGACATAACGTAAAGGGTAAAATTATTGTTATAGGTAATATCGGTAATGAGTCTACAATTATTAAAGATGTTCCTCCTTATAGATGGTCTTAAACATAACTTGCTTAGTATTAGCCAAGTATGTTATAAAGGTTATAATGTTGTTTTTGATCATGATAGATACATAATTAAGAATGGGTATGATTGTAGCATCTCACTTGTCGCATTATGTTTTGAGAATGTTTGTATATGTTCATTTGATGATTTTACTTCTGAAAATTTATCATGTTTAAATGTTTTATTTGAAAATAGCTGGTTATGGCATAGAAGATGTTGATCCCAAGATTTTGATGAACAATTAAGTATTGATGTTTTGGTGGAACTAATGTTTGATCAAGTATTTCAGTGATTTAAAG
This sequence comes from Eucommia ulmoides, assembly GCA_016647705.1. NCBI lineage: Eukaryota > Viridiplantae > Streptophyta > Magnoliopsida > Garryales > Eucommiaceae > Eucommia > Eucommia ulmoides. The sequence continues at coordinate 45,232,282 of CM028328.1, forward strand.
TTCCAATGATGAAGATGTCAAATTAAATGGATGCTAAATGATAAAGTTGAAGATATTGAAGATCAAATTAAATGGATGCTAAATAATGAAGTTGAAGATATTGAAGATCAAACTAAATGGATGCTAAATGAAGAAGTTGAAGATTTAAGAGTTTTAAGAAATTAGGGAAATCAACCTCGGTAAATTTCAACTCTTAATATCCCATTTAGGAACACACACGACACAAAATATTTTTATTATTTATGTGTGTTTTGATAAGATGAATTTATTTGCAACTATGTGTATTTGGAAAGAAATATTTATAAATGGATAAAATAGAATTTGAGAAAGTTAGTGGAGCTAATTGAGAAAAGAAATTAGTTACCAGGGCAAAAATGTGAAAAAGAGAGTATAAAACGAGATTAGAGAAAAGATCCAGAAGGGAAGAGTCGGCTGAGCAGTTGACCAGTGGAAGCTTAACAAACTCTCTGAATCTATGAGTCGACCGAGCGGTCAACCGGTGGAAACTTAACAAACTCTCTGAATCTGCGAGTCGACCGAGCAGTCGACCGATCAAGTGCATGGGCTACATACTGAATCTCCTAGTCGACTGGTGGCTCTGTTTCAAGATAATGTTTGATCCGAAATCATATCTAAAGGTAGCCATTTTTTGTTAAGATTTGAGAGAGATTTAAGGGATTTGGTGATATTTACGATATGGTTCATATATTAATTAAATCCTATTGATTTGGTACATTAAATATTAATGTTTCTCAATTTGGTACTTGAAATAGTTTCTATTCTTATTAATTGAGATTGAGAAATACTTTAGGAATTTAATTGAAATATTTGAAAGTTGTTTTTAAGTGAAATTGAACCTAAATGAAGTCCTTATAATATAAGGGGTCTATATATAAGGGGTCTATAGGAGCGTTTAATTGTCATGATACTTGTAAACTAGCCGTTAGAAGGCTGATTACATATCCCTATATATAGACCTACAAATTTATGTTTTATGTAAGCAGTAAACAAGAGAAAAATTATATCATATCATATTGTGAGCTTTTATAAGAGTTATGCATTTGAAATATTGTGAGCTTTTCTGAGAGACGATCTTGACGATCAACTGTTATTAATTTGTGCTGCTACCGGATCTGAAGTTACATTGTTTTATCTATTCTTTCTATGAATTCTGGGTGAGATCTTTCCAAATATATTCTTTCATTGCATTATTTGTTTATTGTTTAGAAATTGATCTTAGAAATTGTTTATGATTTTTGAAGAAAATATTTTTATGAACAATTTCTTGAATCTGATTACATGCTTTAATTTGCTACCCATATCTTGTTAAAATCAGATTTTGTATCTCACGTTTTTCTATCATTAGTTGGGATATTAATTGAGTTATTATTTATCTGGGGTGGTAGAAGTTCCGAGTGAGATTTTCTACTTATCATTTTGTATTGGTGAGTAGTGTGACGGGTTAAATATCGTTGGGGATATTTAATCAAGGGTAGCCGGGTTTCAGTCTCTTTCTATAAAGAGATTGAGGTAGTGATTCTTCCTGGATAAGAATTGCGTTGTGAGTGAATTGTAAAGGTTTCATCCTTACCTGTGAAAATGATACTTGGAGTGTTGTGTGAGGTTTTGATTGTTGAGCCGTAGTGATAAAAAAAATTAAGTTAATCTTTAGCCTGTAAAAAGATAGGTTATTCTTGAGCCTGTAAAAAGTAGAGGTTATTCCTTAGCTTGAGAAAAGGATATTGTAAATGTTGATTCTGAGTCTATAAAAGAATCGGTGTACGGGTTTGGTTCCTACCTTTAAAGGGATCGTGAGAATTAGTGGGTGCGAATCTCCGTGGGACTCGGAAGACTGGACTAGCTAAGAGTAGCTTGGTGAACCAGGATATATCTTGGTGTGCTGCATTACTAATTTGTTTATTTTTGCTAGTTGTGTGTGCACTTAGTTGATTATATTATTCCGCTGTGATATAAAGATAATAATTAATTTAGGTTTAAAATTAATTATTTGATTTATTTAATTTTATTCTGATTATTTTTTAATTACTCAATTCACCCCCCCTCTTGGGTATTCTACTAGGCCAACAGAAGACTTGGACATGCTAGTATGGAATTGTTATCTAATTTATCTAAGAAAAATCTTGTACGTGGCTTACTCGCTTAAAATATGTAAAATATAAAGTATGTGATGCATGTCAATTAGGCAAGCAGTGTAGATCATCATTTAAGAAAAAGTTGCACATATCCATATCTAGATGTCTTGAAATGTTGCAACTCGATTTATTTGGCTCGAATGCCATTGCTAGTTTAGGAGGTAAATTTTATGCATTCGTAATTGTGGATGATTATTCCAGATATACATGGGTATTCTTCCTTACCAAAAAGAGTGAAGTTGCTTCTATCTTTTCTAAGTTCTGTAAACGTGTTCAAAATGAGAAGCAATGTTGCATAATTAACATTCGTAGTGGTAGAGGCAGAGAGTTAAAAAACGATGATAAAGCTTCTTTGATGACTCGTTTGATGCCCCAACAATGTGACCCAGGCTGTCTGACCGAGGACGACCTACTAGAGTAAGTTAGAGCCATACACGAGAAGTTAGGGCAGATTGGGAGGAAGGAGCCGAGCCCTTACAACATAGTAAAATTGAACGCTTTCCCGTTCACATTCTACGTGCTACCATAGCTGATCCCGCCTGACTTCACAATGCCATCCCATATCATGACCTACTAGGGAGACTTTGATCCTACAGATCACCTCCATATGTACCACATGCACATGGACCTCCGAGTAGCATCGAACTTGACCAAGTGCCAGAAGACCTCCGAGGAGCATCAAACTTGACCAAGTCCCAGGCCGTCCAAGCCACTTTGGATGGAGCTACGCACACATGGTACAAAACCCTAAAGCCATGTTGTTTAAACTTTTTTGATTTGTTTAACCTTACTTTTCCTATAAGTTTGTTAGTAGCAAGAAGTGGGCCCGAGGACTCGTCGCACCTTATATCGATCTGGCAGATGGAAGACGAGAGGCTAAAGGCCTACATCGAAAGATTTTGTCATGAGTCAGACCTAGTGGAAGAGACAAATGACGGGGTGGCTAGTATTTCCCTTATGTTTGGGCAACGATTGAGCCGGTTCCTACTTGAGATGGCCTGCGCCCCTCCTAAAACCTTGGTTGCGGCTTTTGTCCTCTCTATTGACTTTTTTTATTACGGAGGAAGTTTGCAATGCCTGAGCCCAAGAAGCGGTGGTCGTTGAGATAAAAAGGAAGGATGATGAGCCTAGTGGTCAAAAGATTGGGTAGAATGATTCCAGGCTGAAGAAGAAACGGGACGAGGCTGGAAAAAACTTAGCGTACCAGGGGCAAAGGGAAAACAGATCTCCTTAGTGCTATCCCACCTACACGCTACTCAATGCTCCGATAACCACTATTCTATTACAAATCGATGGCAAAAAGATGCTCAAATGGCCTTATCCCATGAAACCCTATGGGAAGAATTACCATGCAGATAAGTGGCACCACATCGATGACTGCTGATAGGTGTACTTTATGTATTTATTTCCAAGCTGGTTTTGGTAGTTTTTGAGTATTATTATAACGTTTTAATATGTATTAATATGTTTATGTATAAATCAGGTGTTTGGAGTGAAAATGGACAAAAATGGTCCATAAACAAGCAAGTCAGTGGAAAAACGGTGGAAAAAGTGCAAAAAAAGGCCATCTTGAAGCTGCAATGGTCCAACAACAAATCCTTTAGATATTTTGGGATATTTTTGAGATATTTTTGAATCTCATTTAATTCCCTCTTCTCCCCAAACACTTAGTACAGTTTTGGGAGTCTTGAGAGCTCCAAGACACTATTAACCAAGAGAAGATCATCAAATCCAAGAAGAGAAAACATTCTCGGAGTGGTTTTAGCATTAGTTCTTCGGATAATAGCTAGTCTCGTTAATGGTTGTTTGTGTTTATCCAATTTTGTTTACCATTTTATTACAATCTTGATATATTTGTTATGGTATTAGGGTTGGTTTTTTGAATATAGGGTTTGACACTCGGGAGAGATAACTCCGGATTCGGATTAGGGTTTAAATACAACGCAATGATCTAATGACCTGGGAGGACGTTGGAAAATGTGCAATCCGTGAGGTTGGAGCGAGACTCATGTGACCAAGTGTCATATAAACGCTCGAGGGGCACTTCGACGTTGATGCGAAGTCGTATATTCATTCACTTTACACTCGGAAGAGGTAGTGAGTGAGATTTCGATAACTACATTGTCGGATAATATGAATACCATTAATGTAAACTAGATTGAATTGAATGCGTTTAAATGAATGAAGTTAATCCCTAGACAATAAATTCCCATAAACGTCATAGTAGTATTATAGTTTAGTAATTAATTTAGTTTAGTAGATTATAATCATTATAAAAACTACATTTGAGTCGCCTAGATAAAGTTAGGTTATGATAATCGCGGTACTCAACGACCATCTAATCCAATCCCTGTGGATACGACAACCCCTACTCTTCCTACTCTACTAAAACTTGACTCGTACACTTGCGGCTTTTCATGAAGTACATCAAGCCTAAACAATATATGTTTAGCTATACATGGCCATAACCCAATATTCAACTACAAACAAGCTAAACATGATCAAAACTACCAAAGGTTTAAGAAATAAGAAGAGAAACAAAGGAGAAAAGTCGTTATCTGAAGAACCGACGCTTCCACGTCCGTGATTTCTACTCAGAATTTGTTCCCTCTTCTTTAATTTGATGATCTCCTCCCTTTGGTATTGTCTTGGAGCTCTCAAGACTCCCAAAAATGTGCTCATAAGTGTGTGAGATAAAGAGATATAAATAGGATCCAAAATATCTCAAAAATATCCCAAAAATATCATTGCAATCTGTTATTGGACCGCTGCAGCGGTGGGGAAGTCAGCAGCCTTTTCTGACTGGTGATCGCTGCAGCAGTGGGAAGCACCACTGCAGTGGTGAGGTTCACCACTACACCGGTGGAAAAACAACTCTCTGCATTTTAACCGCTGCAGCGGTGGAGCTGCAGATGCTGAAAGGCCTTTTTTGCAATTTTTCCACTGTTCTTCCACTGACTTGCTTGTTTATGGACCGTTTTTGTCCTTTTTCGTCCCAAACACTTGTTTTATACATAAACAAATACAAACATATTAAAACACTATAATAATACTAAAAAATTACCAACACTGGCTTGGGAATAAATAGATAAATTACACCTATTAAATATCCCCAAATTTAGAATTTTGCTAGTCCTCGAACAAAACACTCACACTAAAATAAAAAATACAACTAAATTAACTAACACAAAAACTAAACACGAATAAAAACACAAACTACCTAAACATGATGATATGCGAGTTTTGAATTCAATTATCGACCAAAACATTTTTCCCTAAAAACCCCCCAATCATATCGAGTTTAGGAGTAAAACGCACCATGTGATGTTCTGGAATTTCGACATTCAATAATGGTAAACGAAATTCTAGATCCTTTCAAAGTGTGTGTACGAAAGTTAATAATATAACTATCCAACAACCGGATTGGATTATCCACCAACGAAGCTCACGACTTAAATCGATAAGGATTAGGATTTCCATACGCCTGAATGGGTTCCACTCTCCACTAATGTAGGCTAAGCAGTTCATAAAGATCAAAAGGATTTGGTTCATTTTGGAACAGGGCCAAGGTATATCCGGAATATAAAACAGGTTAACGTCGTTAACTTCACGATACCCAAGGCACAATGCTTGGCATACAATCACACTCGAACCCCCATAGATAAATTTGAAACAACTCTGAACATCTATTTAAGAACGTCGTACTACTTGTCAAAAGAAATGGAAATTTAACTATATTTATATATGTTTTTTTTTTCAACAACAACCATACCCGCAAATTTATTCGATTATTATAATTTCACGGGCATGGTTAAAATGAAAGAAAAATGACAAGTGAGTACTCGAATACCGAACCAATCAAAAGTTTTCCCTAAACCCAACTGCTCACTTCAAGTAGCATACATGAATGCTAATTTGATTCACTCAAATTGTGCCTTCGGTTTAGCGATATAGGTTTAGAAAAAGTTCAATTGGTCACGGTATTTGTTACGTGTTCAGAATTGAAACGGCTGATTGGCTTTGACAGGGTAACGAGGGATAAATATATAGCAATGTAAGCTTCAAAGGCTCAAGCGAATCAAATGAATGCCTAAATCACGTCTCCTGAACTACCTCGCCTAGGATTTCAACTCAAGTTTTCCTCAATCAGGTTCTAGAATCCCTTAAATTTTTATGAGTTTAGCTAATGGATAATCGGTCTCAAATCAATTGAATAGCTATACATTTAGTCTACGTGCTCATGCAAATTAGGATCCACAATAACTTTTACCAAAACGACATGCCAAACACACAAAACACACATGAATGGGCATTACCCTTGACCTCGAAAAAAAACTAGGGGATAATATCATCATCGGGTAATGGCCCCAATGAATGCAAAACTCAGGACATAACAACACATCTACAAACATAAACACATACTACACTAAATAAACCTGCATACAATAAAATAAAACTAAACAACAATAACAATTAAACATACTAAACATCACCCCCAAACTTAAAACGTTCAGTGTTCACAATGACCCAATCATTGATCTCAACATTTAGCATCATTATAGTGACGAAAGGGGTTTAGAACACGTACCTGGGAGGTAATACAATCTCGCCTAGGAATGAAGTCGGCGATGAAATTCTAATTTATTTTGAACTTGGGTTACCTCCCAAGAAGTGTTTGGTTTAAAGTCCTCAGTTTGACATGGAGAAGTGCTCGTCAAAGAGAGGCTTTCGCCCATAGTAAGTGTTGTATAACACCACATATGGATCTTGATTTTAAACGCCCTCAAGCTTGGCGAAATGTGGCATTGTTCGGCTCGTGCTTTCAACTTGATTCAGTTCCAGATTATGTACTTGGTTGGTCAGAATGAATGTTACAAAAGGCGAAGGATGACAATTGAGCCACATTGGATCCTCATAGATGTGATCTTCTTGGATGGTGGCGACATCAATATTTGGATCTCAAATGGTTGAGAATCACGATTGTCAATCCATACTTAGGTCGTCTTCTCCTTAGAATCATTGCCATTAAACTCACCCAAGTTCCTCCCGCTCATATCTAGTTTCTTATGGTGGCTTTCACATTCGGATGTGACTTACATATCTCTTAATGCCACCATTTTTGCCTTGGCCTCAATGAAGCTAACAAGCTAACTGATTTGAGTCTCAAGAGACTTTACAGTCTCATCAATTTCAATGCAGATCATCTCAATTTTTTCAAGATGGTCCTTATGCTCATTAAGTCGGTCATTCGTTTCCCTCCAAAACGCCTAAGTCTCCGCCATAAATTTAATGAACATTTTTTTCAAGGTGGGAAAAGACTCTATATGTTGGTCCGGGGTGTTAATCCATGGCGCCGAAATGGTGAAACTATCCCTCAAGTGTTGCTAGCTTGTTGAATAATTTCAACTCCGAAAATCAAACTTGGCCATGTATTCCAACAACCAATAAGCTTCATCTGCGGTTAGTTGGTAAAAAGAGGTGGTACCATTTTTTTTTTCCACCCAAATTCTTGTTGCGGCTAATAACCCGTCGAGGAAGTTCAGTAGTTGACACTCCATCGGGAAACGATAATTGGGGAACCAGAATAGCAAATCCTTGTATTTATCCCAAGCACAATAAAACAACATAGAATCTCGTTGAAAGAAATTTAATAGCACTTGTTGATCTAACATCTTCAAGCACTTTGCAAAAGAAACAAAGCTACAAACAAAAATTATAAACAAAATAATGGCCTAAATTAAAATTAAGTTATTTACTCACAATATCAACAACAATCTAAAAACCAATCCCTGGCAACGACGCAAAAAACTTGATAGTGGAATATTACGTTGCTACTTTCACCGCAAGTGTACGGGTCAAGTTTTAGTAGAGTGGGAAGAGTAGGTGATAGGTATGATCTACCTATCTATTTCCAAACCTACCTAAGTTATTTTTCGAGCATTTTTATAGTATTTTATTACATTTTAATTAGTTTTTATTCTTTTTGTATAAATTAGGTATGTGGGGTGAAAAAGTATGAAACTGGAGCATGAACGATCAGATAGAACCAAGAACGGTCGAAAAACAAGCATGGAGGCAAGATTCTAAAAACCAGCCCACCGCCTAGGCGGTGAAAATGCGAAGAGGGCTAATTCTTGCTGGAAGCTCACCACCTAGGTAGTGAAACTGTCGGATGGTCACCAAATCTACCGCTGTCTTCACTGCTGCAGCGATCAATGAATCGACATACCCACCGCCTAGGCAGTGACCTCTGCTCCATATTAGATATTTTTTGAGATATTTTGCCTATTTAATCCACTTTCTTCTCCCCTCCTCTTTCTATCTCTGGCCATTAGAGCCCTTAGGGCTTAGTTTAGAATATAGTGAGAGTATGAGGAGTGCTCAAACAAATCTGAAGGAGAAGATTACCACGTGGAGAAGGAGAAGCGATCGGTTGACGGTTTTAGCGGCTAATCTTTGGACTACGGCTAAGTTCATTTGTTTTTCCTTTTATTTCTTAAATTCTATATTTGTTTGAGCATGTTTAGCTCGATTTCAATGTATAAATGGTTATGACTATGAGTTAAACATAGATTATATATGGGATTAATATTATTTATGAAAACGTAGTTTTGTTTGAGTTGTATTTATTTAATGAATGTTCTTTGATATTTTGATTGTGTTTGACGTATTGCTTGTTTATTATACTTGGATAGATATATCTTGAATTTGAGGTTTGACACTCGAAAGAGGTAACCCCAGATTTGGACTACGGTAAACAATGCGACGATCCAATAAAGGGAGTTGGATTGTGGGCAATCAATGACGTTAGGGAAAGACTCTTGTGACCTAGGGTCGTTAAGATGTTGAATGGGACTTCTTCATTGACACGAAGTCACGTATTCCCTCATCTTACACTCGGGAGAGGTGGCGGGAGAGTTTATGAACTAATATTGTCGATAGAATAAACATAACGCGACGATCTAATAACCCGGGAGGGGGAGTTGGATGGTGTGCAATCAATGACGTTGGGGCGAGACTCACGTGACCTAGTGTCATTAAGACGTTGAGGGGGACTTCTTCGTTGACACAAAGTCACGTATTCCCTCGTCTTACACTTGAGAGAGGTGGTAGGGGAGTTTACGAACTGAGATTATCGAATAGGTCAAACACCATTATTGTAAACTAAACGAAATCAAACACGTTTAAGTAAAAAAAGTTAATCCTTAGATAATTCATCCCCTAACTATCTCGTATTAGTATAATTAGTATAAATTAAATTAGGTTATATTAGTATTAGTATTAATTAATTAAAATAATTCTTTTCGCCTAGATAAAGTTAGGATATGAAAAACACGGTACTTGATAATAATGACAAACTTGGAATTTTGCTAGTTCTCGAGCAAAACAATTACACTAAAATGAAAAACAAAACTGAATTAAATAACAAACAACCTAAACATAACGATATGAGTTTTGACTTCTTCTAACGATCAAGTCATTTTTCCCTCAACAACCGCCAATCATTTCGAGTTCAGGCGGTAAAACACATTATGTGATGTTCTAGAGTGTTGACATGCAATAATAGTAAACGCTATTCTAGATCCTGTAAACGTATTAGTGGGAGACTCAATAATATAGCTATACAACGACCAGATTGGATTATCCACCAACGAAACTCATGACTTAGACTGTATAGGACTAGGATTTCCATATGCCTGATTGGGGTCCACTCTCCACTAATGTAGGTTGAGTAGTTCATAAAGATCAGAAGGACTTGGTTCGATTTTGGTATATTTGGCCAAGGGTAATTTGGAATAGAGACCGGGTTAACGTTACCCAAGGCTCAACGCTTGACACATTCACTCTCGAACCTCCATAGATAAATTGGAAACAATTCTAAACAAATATTTTAGATCGACGTACTCACTTGTCGAAAGAAACAAAATTAAATTATTTTTTTTAACTTACCACACACCCAAACTTATTTGATTAGTATGATTTCGTGGGTGTGGTTAAAACGAACGAAAAACAAGAAGTGAGTACTTGAATACCGAATCAATCTGAAGTTCGCCCTAAACCCAACGGCTCACATCAAGTAGCATATATGAATGCTAACTTGATTTACTCAAATATGCCTTTAATTCAATGATATAAGTTTGGAAAAAGATTAACTGGCCAAGGTATTTGCTTATGTGCTCAGAATTGAATTGGAATTTAGGCTTCGACAAGGTAATGAGGGATAAATATATAACATGGTAGGCTTAAAAAGGCTCAAGTGACAAAAAGAATGCCTAAATCATATCTCCTGAACTATCTCGCCTAGGATTTCGCCTCAAGCTTCCCCTTAATCAGGTTCTAAAATCCTTAATTTGTCATTAATTTAGCTGATCGATAATTATCCTCAAATTAATTGAATAGAAATACATTGAGTCTATGTGCTCGTGCAAATTAGGATTTACAATAATATTCACCAAAACGCATTGTCAAGCACACAGAACACACATGCATGGGTATTAACCTTGACCTCAAAAATAACCAGGGGATAATATCATCATCGGGTAACGACCTAGATGAACGCAAAACTCAGCATGCAACAACAACAACAAATAAACACAAACTACTTAAACAATGCACACAAGAAAACAATAAAACATTTAACATACTATATTACACATCACTTCTGAACTTAAAACGGCCAGTGTCCTCGGCGGCCCATTCATCAATCTCAACATATGAAATATAGCATGCTGACAAAGAGGGTTTAGAACATGTACCTGGGAGGCGAGAGAATATCGCCTCAGAATAAATTCGGCTGTAACAGATTTAATTTATTTATGACGTTGGGTTGCCTCTCAAGAGGCACGTGGTTTAATGTCCTAGGCCTGACATACTTAGAACACCCTCAAACTTGGCAACATTTTGCTTTGGATGGCTCGATCTTTCAATGACATGCCTCACTGGCTTATGTGCATGGCCACGCACGATAAAATGACTCGAAATCCCATTGAAAAGAATGCATCAATACCCGTCGATCTAACATCGCCAAGTACCCTACAAAAGAAATAAAAACAAAACTACAAAACAACAATTATATACAAAAGAAATGCCTAAAGTAAAATCGGGTCATTTACTCACAATATCGATAATAACAAAAAAATACAATCCCCGGCAATGGCGCTAAAAACTTATATGACGAGCGTTTGTTACACGCTTGTGTATTAACTACTCGTAAGTGTACGAGGTCAAACTTTTAGTATAATGTGATCTTTAAGATCGGTTATTGTATCCAGTAGGGGTTGTTGTATCCACAGGGATTGGATTAGATGACCATTGAGTACTGCGATTGTCATAACCTAACTTTATCTAGGCGACTCAATTGTAGTTTTTATAGTAGTTATAATCTACTAAACTAAATTAATTTCTAAACTATAATACTACTATGACGTTTATGAGAATTTATTGTCGAGGAATTAACTTTGTTTATTTAAATGCGTTTAATTCAATCTAGTTTTCAGTAACGATATTCACATTATCTGACAATCTAGGTATCAAAAGCTCACTCACTACCTCTCCCGAGTGTAAAGTGAATGAATATGCAACTTCGCGTCATTGCTGAAGTCCCCCTCGAGCATCTATACGAAACTTGGTCACATGAATCTCACCCGAACCTTAGAGATTGCATACTTTCTAATGCCCTCCCATGTCATTAGATCGTTGCGTTGTGTTTAAACCCTAGTCCGAATCTAGGATTACCTCTCCTGAGTATCAAACCCCGTATTCTCAAAACCAACCCTAATACCATAACAAACATATCAAGATTGTAATAAAACAATAAACACAATAGGATAAACATAAACAACCATTATTGAAACATTGATTTATACAAACAACGTTTTCCTGAAGTCAATCAAGCCCTAGACAATATATGATTAGTTTCTCATGGTTATAACCATATATACAACAAAATACAAGCTAAACATATACAAAACTATCAACCAAAACTAAGAAATAAAAAGAGAAATAAGGAGACTAGCTGTTATCTGAAGAACTGACGCTAAAACTGCTCCGAGAATGTTTTCTCTTCTTGGATTTGATGATCTTATCTTGGTTAATTGTGTCTTGGAGCTCTCACGACTCCCAAAAATATGCTAATTGTTTGGGGAGAAGAGGGGATCAAATGAGATTAAAAAATATCTCAAAAATATGCTAAAATATCTAAAGGATCTAGTGCCAAACTGCTACAGATTTAGGATGGCCTTTTTTTGCACTTTTTCCACCGTTCTTCCACCAACTTGCTCGTTTATAGACCGTTTTCATCCCTTTTCGCCCCAAACACCTGATTTATACATAAATAAATAAAAATATATTAAAATGCTATAATAATACTCGAAAAATATCAAAATTGGCTTGGGAATAAATAGATAAATTACACTTATCAACTGCATTGAGTTGAAAAATGAGATCGAGCAACTAATACGAAGAGGCTACCTCAGAAAGTTCACTGACAAAGGAGGTCAGTGTGAGCAATGCCTTAACAAAGAGAGAGGAACACTAGAAGTCCAAGAAAACATCTACACCATCCACGGTAGATTTGTCTTTGGAGGAACCTCTCATGCCAAACACAAGGATCACGCCCAGCATGGTAAATGCTTCGTCGAGTAATACATGTTCAAAGTCTCTAAGAATCTGACCACACCAAAGGAGGTAATCACCTTTACTAATGAATATCTCTATGGAGTACACACACCCTACGACGATGCTCTGGTGATCAACTTGCAAGTCGCCAGCTACAATATGGGGCATGTGCTGGTCGACAACAATAGCTTGGTAGAAATTCTCCACCTAGTTGTCTTTAATTGGATGGGGATCGATCGAGAATGGCTAAAACTAATGATAACCTATCTGGTTGGGTTCAAAGAGAAAATCGTGAAGCCCTTTAAATGGATTACACTGCAAATCACAGTTAGCAAGGAGCCCAAGCATGCTACAGTCAATACATGATTTATGGAAGTAAACTCCCATTGTCCTACACTGCCATCATTGGAAGACCATGCCTACATGCCTTGAGGTCCATCACCTTGACATACCACTTCATGCTTAAGTTCCCCATAAAGAACGGAATGGGGAAGGTGCTTGGAAGTCGGAAGGTGGTCAGGGAATGCTTTGTGGATCTGAATCACAGTCCACCAGATAATAATCAAAGACCGGAGGGGTTGATGAAGACTTTTTACTTGGGGACATCATTGAGTACCCCAGAACTGGGGACATCCTATACCACTAGGTCGAACAGATAAGTCAATCACGCCCCTACCCTGATGAAGAACTGGAGGATATTCAAATTCATCTGATAGATCTGAGTCGAATGGTCCAAATTAGAAGAGGCCTGACTGGGGGGCAATAGGAACCAACTCGTTGCGCTCCTAAGGGTCAACCACGACATATTTTCTTGGTCACATTAAGATCTGCTAAGATAGATATTGATGAGAATATATTAGCTGTACCAAGGGATCTATTGCATGTTCTAGTCGGTCGAATAACAAAGGCAAGAGCTAAAAGATTTGAAGAAATAATTAATGGATTAATTTAAAAGATTTGGACTGAGTCTATAAAAGTGAAGCCCAAATTAGGCCCGAATGACGATTAGGGTTTAGTCCACCTCATCAAAGCAAGCGAATGAGCTTAAAGTGTCAACCTGAATGGGCCTAGGATGAGACCTAAGAATTTTTAGCTTATTTATTTTATTAATTGGTCTTTTAATTTAAATTTAGGTTATTTATTTGATGATTTATAAGGCATGATTGTCAATTAGTCTTTTCCTTTTTAAACTAGGAGTGTAAGGCAAGTTAGGAAACTTCCTTATTCTTTTGTTTTGTCTTGTAGTGTGAGACACTAGGTTTTCTCTACTTGTACACCATTGGCCACCACTATTCATAGCTAGGTTTCCTAATTTTCTTGGTTGCCAATGTAAGAGGCAATGAAGGCTTCAGAAAATACAACTTTGATATTGATTAATATAATTGAAAGAGTTTTTCTCTTAAGTTCTTTATAGAACTTTTATGAACTTATCCAAATTTCTTGTGGTGTTCAATCTCTGTATCTTTGGTTCATGATTTGTTATAATCATTGGGTCAAGGTAATCTATCCTAAATTTTGTATTTTCAAGTTATTATCTTTCATTATAAATCTGAATTTATTTCAATCCTCGCGAAGAAACCCTAAATTGGCTTCGGGTCTCACTAATTCTTGATGAGGTTTGCATAATTTGGAATCAGTGTAAGGTCTAAATCAAGTTTCATCTATCATTTTCTTTTTCGTTCATCTTTATCTATTCATTCATACTATAACTTTCTTGGCCGACATATATAATCAAATCAAGTCAAATGTTCGTTTTCTTTAGTATTGTGCATCTTCAAATCTTAATTTAAAGTTGTTGTATTTAAAAAAAAAAAAATAGCACAAGAAAAAAAAGTAGTGAAATTCTATGTACAGAAAAAAAAAGAAAAAAATAAATAAAAAAGAACAACAAAATAAAAAAATAAATCCGGCAGGCATAGTGAGATTTAAATTCTTATTGTTCTATTCTATAAGTTTATCTTTTTGTGTTCTTCTTGTTCACTTTGCTTTTGTCCTAAATTGTATTCTTAGTGAATCGATTTGTTGAGTTTGGATTGTCACCAGAAATTTCTAATTGAGATTGGTTAAGTTTAATAAAGAACTAAAAGAGTGAACTAAAGAGTAGAAAAAGACAAGAAAGTTTGAGCTCATATGAGGGTAAAAGCTGAATTTAAGTGAAACACGAGTGTGAGTGCCTTCAATCTTGAGGGAAACACATGAGCGAGTGTTTGTGAGGTTTACTAACTTTATTTTGTAGTTTATTAAATATTTCTCAAGAAACAAACAAAGGCTTATCTGATTATGCACCGGAAAAGATAGACTTCAAACTTTTCTTCAAATCCTTGGAACAAAAGTTTGAACAATTGAACTCGCGGTTTGATGATGTGCATGAGCGACTAGACAATGTTTATTCCAATTCACAAAAGGGCCATCCACCTATATCTCATAATATGTAACAAATAGAGAGGAATCTGTAGGTTTGACTATAAAGATGATTATGGAGATGATTGAGATGAAGATGATTGCATCTCTAATGCGATGTGGGACAAATTCAGGCATGGGAATAGAGGAGATAGGTATAGGGACAAAATTTATAACAACTTAGATAGTATCAAGGTGAACATTCCATCTTTCCAAAGCAAAAACGATCTGAAAGCTTATTTGGAGTGGGAGAAGATAATGAAGTTGGTGTTTGATTATCACAACTATTTCGAGTTAAGGAAGGTCAAGTTAGCTACCACATAATTTACCAATTATACTATTGTATAGGGGGATCAAGTTACCTTGAGTAGGATGAGGAATGGTAAAAGACCTATCGCAACATGGAAGAAAATGAAAGCTGCTATGAGGAGGCGATTCATTCCAAGTCACTACTGTGGTCTTACACAAGGATCTAGAAATGTGGAAGACTACAACAAATAGATGGAGATTTCCATGATTCGATATAATATAGAAGATGACCGAGAATCTACTATGGTTAGGTTTCTAATCAGACTAAATCGTGATATTGCAAATGTGGTGGAGTTGCAGCATTATGTTGCGTTGAATGACATAGTGCATATGACCATTAAAGTGGAGCAACAATTGAACCGTAAGGGTTCCACACGAGTTGGAAATCAATTGGGTTCTTCGTTTTCATGGAAACCGAATTGGAGCAATAGGGATGAGAAGCCTAATTTTTAGCCCAAGGTCGAACCCTCCAAAATTCACAAAGTTGGAGGAACACCAAACCAAGGTAAGACTGATTCCCAACCTTCTAAAAATAGAGAAATTAAATACTTTAAGGGTTTGGGAACAAGTCTTATTGCATCCTAATATCCAAACAAGATAGTGATGATTATGGGGGATGATAGATGTATTGAGACCGAAGATGAGATGGATGATGATTCGATGCCACCTTTCTAGGATGCAAATGATATTGAATAATTGGTTGATGGAGAACTTCTGGTTACAAAAAGAGCTCTTAATGCACAAGTCAAATAAGATGAGACGATACAATGTGATAACATCTTTTATGCAACATGCCATGTCAATGATAAGGTATGTATCATGATTATTGATGAGGGAGTTATACTAATATGGCTAGTACTAATTTGATGGAGAAGTTGAATTTGCCAACTTTAAAACATCCTAGGCCATATAAGTTACAATGGTAGAATGTTTGTAAAGAAATTAAAGTGAATAATAAGGTGCTTGTATCGGTCTCGATTGGAAGTTATAAAGATGGTGCCAATGCATGCCCGACATATTCTTTTGGGAAGACCATGACAATTTGATTAACAAGTAACTCATGATGGTTATACCAATATATAATCCTTTGTATTTAATAACAAGCCAATTACTCTTGTATCATTAATGCCAAGATAAGTGTATGATGATCAATTGAGGTTAAAAAGAGAGAGTGATAAGAAAAAAAATAGCGAGAGAGAGAAAATATTAGAAGGTGAGGGAAAATAAGAGAGGAAACACTAGAGTTTTATGCGAGAGTGAAGTAAAAAAAATCTTTGTTCTCAAACCAACCTTTGATTGTACTTTTGTACAAAGAGGTAAGTTTTACCACTAACGATTTTAACTCCTCTCTACCTAGTTTTGTTTTTTTTTTTTTTCTCTTTTATAGGATTTTGATTATGTGTTTCTTGAAGAAGTGCCTAATGGTTTGCCACCAATAAGGGGAATTGAGCATCAAATTGATTTTGTACCCGAAGCATCCATTCCAAATAAACCTACATATAAAGCAATCTTGAGGAAATAAATGAGCTTTAAAGGTAGGTTAGTAAGCTTATGAAGAAGAGGTATGTACACGAGAGCAATAGTCCTTGTGTGGTTCCCATATTGCTTGTACCTAAGAAAGATAGTACGTAGAGAATGTGTGTGGATTGTCGTGCCATCAACAATATCACAGTAAAGTATCAACATCACATTCCTAGATTAGATGATATATTTTATGAATTGCATGGTTCTTGTGTATTTAATAAAATTGATCTTAAAAGTTGATATCATTAGATTAGGATAAGGGAAGGTGATGGGTGGAAAATTGCATTCAAAACATATTATGGTTTTTATGAGTGGTTGGTTATACCTTTTGGGTTAACCAATACATATAGTACATTCATAAAATTAATGAACTATGTTTTGCGTGTTTTTATTGGGAAATTTTTTGTTGTATACTTTGATGACATTTTTATTTATAACAAAAAACATAGATGAGCATGTTGAACATACAAAACTTGTTTTAGATGTTTTGAGAAAAGAAAAGTTGTTTGCTAACCTCAAAAAGTGTACCTTTTCCAGGGATAAGCCTGTATTTCTTGGTTTTGTTGTTAGTGGTAAAAGAATTGAGGTAGATGAAGAAAAGTTTAAGGAAATCAATGAGTAACCGAAACCTACAACTGTGGGATAGGTGAGAAGTTTCCATAGATTGGCTAGCTCTTATAAGAGGTTTATGAAAAAAATTAGTAGTTTAGTTGCACCTTTAACTAAAGAATTTATAACACACGTATATTATTATTATTATTATTATTATTATTATTATTATTATTATTATTATTATTATTATTATTATTATTATTATTATTATTATTATTATTATTAAATATGGATTTAGAAAATGGCTATTTACATTTTTCACTCCTACAGTTTGACCGATTACACTTGATACCATTGCGTTATTTTTATCAACACTTACACCCCCTATACTTAAATGCAACAATTGCAAATTTAATAAAACTGAAGGTATTTTCGTCATTTTACTTTAAAAAAAAAGAAGAAGATAATTTCATTATTTTTTTCTAACTATTTCAATTACGTATATTTTCAAAATTATCCAAAGATTTAAGGATCATTTTTTTATTTTATTTTTTTGCTTTCATTTTCCCATCTTTCTTTATCTCTTACACTCCGCATCACCTTCATTCGCCTCCTGTTACACTTCGACAAACCATCAGCCCCACCACTAGTTCTCTCATCTTCCTTCCTCCATGAATTTTCATCTTCTCTTTGTTCATTCATCTCATCTTCCTCTGATATTTATATAATAAGTTAAGACTAATAAAGAGTGTTGTCGGATCCAAAGACAAACAAACTTATATTTTGGACCATTGGATTATCTTAATTTTTAAAAATTAACTTTAATTAGAGTTTTCCTATCTCTTTCAGCTGCAATCCTCACCCAAATTTTTTTATCTCTCTATCTCACAAGGTCTCCAAGATTACAACTTTGATCTCTCACAAAAATCTTCAATCTTCTCTCTATTAAGATTTCTCGCAGATCGCAACTTTAATCTCTCACACAAATATCTGATATCTTCTCAATGTTTTGATTTTTCACCGATCGCAATTTCTTTTTGTCGCTCAAATCTTCGAGCTTCCTCCATGTGCTGATTTCTTGCGGATTGCAACTTCAATCTTTCTCAATGTACACTAATATTTTCTCTCTATTCTAATTTCTCTCAAATTGAATATCACAAATTACAAATCGATTTCTTACAAATTGTAAATCGCAATCTATAGGTCAATCTCACCCTCGCCTGTGATTTTTCTTTGCTGATCTACGAGTTGTTTTAACTGATTGTAATTGATTACATAAAATTGGTATTGAAAATGACCAGTTACAAGAGGCAATTTTATTGGGTTTAAGTTATCCTTTGCTATGGTTTTTCTATTCTCTATAATTATTTAGTGTGTTGTACAAGTTCAATTTCAATAAATTCAATTTTGATTATTTTTTGGTTTAATTTTACTTTGTACCCCTACGGTTAGATCAAATTTTATTTTACACCTATGGTATTTTCATCACCACTTACACCCCCTATACTTAATACATAAGCACAACGTTTAAAACTTTAATAGAAGTGAAGGTATTTTTGTTATTTCATTTAAAAAATAAAGGTAATTTCATCATTTTGCTTTAACTAATTCAATGGGGTCCTATTTGCCAAAAAATTAAAATTTAAAGGGTTTAAATATTTTTCTTATAAAAATCCCTCTCGTCCCATGTTCCACTCCCCCTCCCCTGTTCCACCCTCACAACCACCCTCTCCTACTTCATTTTTGACAACGATGAAGGCGACCTTTCGGCGACTGCATGGTGACGTCTCCCTATCTCTCTATTATCTCTCTATCCCATACACACACACACACACACACACACATATACACACACACACACACACACACACACACATAGAGAGAGAGAGAGATAAGATGCGTGGTAGTGGTTGTGGTTCAGCGTGGTTGGGGTTTGACACAGTTGTGGTGGTTCCATGTAGTGGTGGTGCGACGTAGATAGTTGGGCTGGATTGGTATGGTAGATGGTGGCCTGCATGGTGGTGGTTGGAATGAAGAAGATGAAGATGTAAAAAAGGAGAAAATACACTTTAACCCATAAAAGAGAGACAAATATAAAGAGATAGAAAAAGAAAAAGAGAGGGCGGTTAGCCGGATGGTTTCCCAAAAGGACAGTTTGCTGGAGGGGAAGAATGAGAAGGAAAAGATATTTAAAACTAAAAATATATTTGGATATTGTAATAATAGTCCCTATTAAATATTTTGAAGGGTATAAATGTAGTTCATTATTAATTAATATATTTTCTTTGACTTCACCCTCTGACCATTAAAGTTAGCGAAAAACTTATTTCTTAAGAACATGGTGTGTAAGCCGTGACAAAAATACTACACGGTACAAGTACAATTCAGTCTAATCACAGGGATGCAAAGTGAAATGAATCTTTTTTTTAAAAGAAAAAATAAACTTGAAGTTGTGACGTAAGTTTGTTATTTTTTTTTTTACTGAGAAACCAATATTTGGGTGGGCTAATGTAAATTTAATATTTAATTTATGCATAGTTAATATTTTTGTGTTATAACTTTAATATTTTTTTTAAAATTACTATAGGTCGATAAAGAGGTTAAAATGGTTATTATTAATATTGCATGAATTTTTTATAATGTATTTTATTTTATTTTTATTTTATTTTATGTATTTTTATTTTATTTTATTTGTGTTGGTGTAAAGAATGGAATGGGTTTCCCTTTTTTTCTCTTCTTCTTTTTATATTTTTATTTTTTCAATTGAAGAATAAACAAGTTACTACAAATGTCTTAACATGATGACCAAAATGATGGTAGTTTCGTAAACGTATATGAAAGGAAAGTAGTCTACAATACGATCTTTAATCAACAACTTATATATAAAAAAAACAAAACTATGGCCCGGACCTCTCATAGAGGGATCAAATTTTATTTCTATTTCTTATCTTAGAGCCTCTCATGGCATAATCTAATTTTTATTCCTGATCTCGGAGCCTCTAATGGCAGGAAAAAACCTCACTGGCCCAGAAAACCTATATTCTAACATCCATTCTATTGTAGCTCAGCCAGCTCCTCTTCAATCGTAGCTAAAAAGTTGATCCATTAGAAAATCCAGCAGCGGGATACAATTTAAATATATGATATAAATATAGATATTTAAATATTAAAATTTATAATTGTGGTTGATATTTAGTTGATGACAATTTAAATTTGTTCAATTTGTATTTTCTTGATTGAGTTTAATTAGTGTACAATTTTCAACTTTATGGTGTGGTTCATACTAGTTTTGTGTGGTTTACAATTTGTTTAATTCCAAATAGTGCCTTTAGACATAGGTGAAAACTAGTCTCTCTCTCTCTCTCTCTCCATATATATATATATGTGTGTGTGTGTGTGTGTGGCTTCGAATCTGTAGATCTAACTCCTAATCTGTAGATGCAAGCTTTAGATCTACAGATCTAAAGTTGTATTTCTATATATATAGTGAGTGAATGAGAGAAGAAAGGGAAAAAAATTAACAAACATAGAAGGTGGACTAGTGGTGGATGGATATGGTAGTGGTGGTGTTTGCCATAGGTGTGGCGAATGTGGTTATCGGCTCAAGAATGGAAGAAGAAAATGTAGTGCTCATGGCCGTTCAAGCAAGAAGAAGAATATTAAAGATTAAAAAAATCACCATGGCTCCCAATGTTTTTGAATCGTATTAAAATAGTCCCAATTAATATCCTTGAAGGTTATAAATGTCATTTAATATTAATTAATATATTTCCTTTGACATTTGCCCTTTGACCATTAAAGTTCACAATATACTTAAACCGTTGCACTTAAATCTTAAGTACAGAGAGTGTAAATGCTGACATAATTAATAAAGGGACAGAAAATATAATTCAGTCTAGCCACAAGAGTGAAAAATGTAATTAACCCTTCATAAAATTACTTTAACCCAAAAGTTATTAAGTTCTTCTACCTATGGGTGTGCTAACTCCAACATCCCCTCTACACCAATTCACCTCACCAGCCATTCTACCATAGTTAACTGTTATCAGTCTATCCACCTATTAGATATTAGCACTATAGTCAATTCTATTTTTATCATGTAGTGTTTTTCCTGCAAAATTACAATCTCAACAGTTCTTTAATAAAAAAAATAAAAAAATATTTGATATTATAGCAAGGGTCTAAAACGTGACATCCTAGATGTTCCATATACTAGTTTTGCACAATGTCAAAATAGAATGTCAGAGTTGTGATAGTTCTTATGATCTTCAGACTTGAGGTACAGGGCAATTACGTAGATGTTCTTGGTAGGGCATGAAATATGTCGCTACTTACACTCGCAAGTATACAAGGTCTAAGTTTTAGTATAGTGTGATTGTTAAGATCGGGTTATCGTATCCACAGGGATTGGTGTTGTTACCATCGAATACCGCGTTTGTCGTTACCTAACTTTATCTTGGCGAAAAACAAATGTATTTAATTAATTGAACTAATACTAATATATCCTAAATTAACTACACTAATATACTAATATGTTTTAGGGTGAATAATTACCTAGGAATTAACGTGTTTACAAATATGTGTTCGATTTTGATTTACTCACGTTTACGGTGTTCGACCTATTTGACAATATCGGTACGTAAACTCCACAGCCACCTCTCCCGAGTGTAAGACGGGAGAATACATGACTTCGAGTCAATGAAGAAGTCCCCCTCAACATCTTAACGACCCTAGGTCACGTGAGTCTCGCCCAGCGTCATTGATTACACACAATCCAACTCCCGAACGGGTCATTGGATCGTGCGTTGTATTTACCCTATCGATAATCTTCATTCTAAAACTCTCTTGCCACCTCTCCTGAGTGTAAGACGAGGGATATAACACAACTTCGTGTCAACGAAGAAGTCCCCCTCAACGTCTTAACGACCCTAGGACGCATGAGTCTTGCCCCCAACGTAGTCGATTATCCACAATTCAAACCCTGACCGGGTTATAGAATCGTGGCATTTGTTTACCCAAATTCGAATCCGGGGTTTATCAAAATCCCGTATTCTCCATTTATCTAACTAAGCATGATAAACAAACAATACGATAAATACAATCAAACTACGAAGAACAAACATAAACGCAACACCAAAATCATCCAAAAACATATTCATAAATTTATTATTAATCCCTATATAATCCATGTTTAACTACGACCATAACCGCTTCTACAATGAAAGAACGATCTAAACATGCTCACATGATCCTAAGTTAAATAAATAAGAAAAAGAATCGAAGAAATTAGTCTCGTCCGAAGATTAGTCGCTAAGAATACTTAACGATTGCTTTGCCGTCTTCTCCACTTCGGGATGTGAGCTCCACCTCTAAAACTCCTAAACCCTAGCCTAAATATGGCCTAAGGTGCCAAATGGTCGGGGGGGTTGGGGGGGGGGTGGGGGGGTCTCAAAGGAGGGGAGAGAGAATGGTATTTATAGACAAAATATCTCAAAAAATATCCTAAAAATATCTAGGTTGTGTAGAGGCTCTCCGCCTAGGCGAAGGGTAGGTCGGTTTGGTGACCGCCTTGGCGGTGAAGACAACGGTGGCTTAGGAAATCTTTCTGCTGGTTTTCCCTTTAGGCAGTGGGCTATCAGTAGCCTTTGGTCATTCTCATCATCTTCACCGCCGCGAGGGTGGTCTGGATGCCACGGCGGTGGGCTTGTTTCACAATTTTGCCTCCGATTTTATTTTTCCATCGTTCTTCGACCGCTTTTGGTTCAATCTCATTGTTTTCGCTCCAGTTTTCTATCTTTTTTCCCCACACACCTGATTTATACAAAAAGTATGAAAACTAATTAAAACATAATAAAATACTATATAAACGCACGAAAACTAACTTAATTCGGTTTGGAAATACGTAGGTAGATCACACCTATCAAATACCCCCAAACTTAGAATTTGGCTAGTCCTCAAGACAAACACACACACGAAAATAAAAAATACAACTGAATTAAATAGCAAACAACCTAAAACAATCTAAACATAACAACATGCGAGTTTTAAATTCTTCTAACGGCCTATTTATTTTTGTCCCTCAACAACCGCTAGTCATATCGAGTTTAAGCGGTAACACACACCATGTAATGTTCTAGATTTTTGACATGCAATAATAGTAAATGCCATTCTAGATCCTGTAAACGTGACTGGATTGGATCATCCACCAACGAAATTCATGACTTAGACTGTGAAGGATTAAAATTTTCATAAACCTGATTGGGGCCCACTCTCCACTAATGTAGGTTCAGTAGTTCAAAAAGATTAGAAGGATTTGGTTCAGTTTAGGAATATTTGGCCAAAGGTATTTCAGAATTGAAAACGGGTTAACGTTGTTAACTTAACGTTACCCAAGGCTCAACGCTTGACACATTCACTCTCGAACCCCCATACTTAGATTAGAAACAATCCCGAACATGTATTTAAGACTGACGTACTAACTTGTCAAAAGAAACAGAAAAAATCATAATTACACTTGATTCTTTTTTCTTTCTTTTTTTTACTATTTTTTTTTTCTTTTCTTTTCAACGAACACACCCCCAAACTTATTTGATTGTTACAATTGAAGAGATGTGTGAACTATAAATGAAAAATGACAAATGAGATCGAGGTTAGAGTTTGACTCTATGCCCTTAAAGCAGATTCACGCCCCCACAGAGGTGCTAATGGTTGAATGGACGTTTGCCTGTTAGGGTACAACGATCTTCAAGTTTTTGGTACAAGCACTTGAAACCGAAAATTTCGACGAACTAGACTTGTGCTTGAACTCTCACAAAACTTTAAACGTTCTGTGCTCTTGTGGTGATATGAAGTGAAAATGTTGTGTATGAGACTAAATAAAATTAATGACAAGTCTCTTATTTATAGAAGACCAAAAGCCACCATTGAATGGATGCAACTTTGAAAAGATATTTGTTCACATTAATGTTAACGCAAAACGTCACCAACTTTGGAAAAGCATATGTTCACGTTAACGTTAACTCGAACAGTCACCAACTTTGGAAAGGCACCTGTTCGCGTTAACGTTAACGCGAACAATCACCTAATGAATCTTCATGTCTGTTCATTGGTGCTAATTCAAAATTAACAATTACGCAATTAATTAAGTACTTAACTGCCAATAATAAATTTTAAACTAATCTGGCGGGTCAAGATTCGACCCAATCCGACCCAACTCAAATCTGGTTCAAACCAAATCCAAATATGGATGGATTTCTCCCAACCCAAACTCAACCCGACCCAATTCGAGTTTGAAGGTTTGATTGTTAGTGACTTGCCTTTGTCCTCAATTTAGAAGTTGATACACGCTTGAGTTTCTTCTGCACAACCAATGTGGGATAACTACCCTTACTACTAAAGTTTTCTCTTTCCAAGCAATGTGGGATAACTCATCCCCTTCCAAGCAATGTAGGATAATACATTCATTTATATCTTCAATCAACCTCAAATGAGTTTCTTTGAGAATTAAAATCTCATTCAAAACTTAATTATTTTTGGCATATAAATATACTACGTTGATCCTCAAACGACGAGGAACGCAACGGAATAATAATCTGGTTAATTTAATTAATGGGTCTCACTTTAATTAATCAATTAAAGTAGCCAAAAATTCTAACAATCCCCCACATGAATGAGATTGACTGCATATACATGCATATGCAATGTTGACACACTTTAGAGAGTTCAAATAGAAAGTAACTGCATTGAGATAGGTAGCTTTTCGCCTTGAACCTTCTCTAGTTAAAGACTATCGGATTTACTTGACTAATCAGTGAACGCGATATCTTGAACTGTTTAACCATTTGTGTAAACCAAGACAATAGAATTCACATAGATACTTCCTGACACAGTCAGTTCTTTGGTTGTGGTCATTTCGGCCTTGAACATCCTGGTGTTTCAATGAGTGCTTTAGAGAATTTAGCCTTCTCATTCTCGTAGAACTGTCCTTGTTCTTCACTCATCTAGGTGATTAACCTATCAAGAGTATCCCGTATACCCTACTTGAATTGTTCAAAGCTATAGGAATCATTAAAAGCAAAGTTTATCCTTAATATTTATATTTATCACTGGTTCACCATAGGAATGAGTATAAGACTTAAAGTCTTCCAGTGATTACTTAGTCTACACATAATTAGGTTGTCCTTTTGAACCTAGATCTTGGGATCTTTAGTTAGCTAGGTTGGGTTTCCATTAAGGTGACTATTTAGTTGTAGGCTTTAAACCCATTCCCTTCGATGAACAGTATACTTCCTCTCTAGTTAACCCTTTGGTTAGCGGATCCGCAATATTATCATTTGACTTCATGTAGTCAATTGTGATAAGTCCATTTGAGAGTAATTGTCTAACGGTATTATGTCCATGTCATATGTGTCGAGACTTACCATTATACATACTACTTTGTGCCCTACCAATTGCAGATTGGCTATCACAATGTATACAAATAGCTGGCACAGGTTTCGTCCACATTGGAATATCTTCTAAAAATTGACAAAGCCATTCTGCTTCTTTACTTGCTTTGTCTAAAGCAATAAACTTAGATTCCATTGTAAACCTTGCAATACACGTCTGTTTGGAGGATTTCTATGAGACAACTCCTCCTCCAAGTGTAAAGATGTATCCACTTGTGGATTTAGTATCTTTTCAATCTGTTATCCAATTAGCATCATTGTAACCTTCAAGTACAGCTGGATATTTGGTGTAATGCAATCCATAGTTTAGGGTATACCTCAAATATCTAAGTACCCTAACTATCGCATTCTAGTGTCCGTGTCTTGGATTGCTAGTATATTTGCTCAGTCTGCTCACCGTGTATGCAATATCATGTCTAGTACAATTCATTAAGTACATTAGACTGCCTATTATACGAGCATACTCTAATTAAGAGATACTTTCACCAGTATTCTTAGTCAGATGACAATCACATCAATAGGTGTTTTAGCTAAACTAGTATCATACTTGTTGAATTTCTCAAGTATTTTCTCAATATAATTAGATTGCGATAATACTAGTCCTTCAGTAGATCTAGAAATTTTAATTCCTAGAATTACATTAGCAACACCTAAATCTTTCATATCGAACTTACTGGTTAACATTCTTTTGGTAGACTTAATGATGTCATTGTTGCTACCAATAATTAGCATGTCATCTACATAAAGGCATACATTGACATATTCAGATTCATTAAGTTTAATGTAGACATATTTGTCACATTCATTGATTTTAAATCCATTTGACATCATAACTTTGTCAAATTTTGCATGCCACTATTTTGGTGCTTGTTTAAGTCCATACAAAGACTTAACAAGTCTACAAACTTTGTTCTCTTTGCCAGAAACAACAAACCCTTCTGGTTGTTCCATGTAGATTTCCTCATCTAGTTCACCATTTAGGAAAGTTGTCTTAACATCCATTTGATATATTTCAAGATTATGTATAGCTGCTATGGCTATCAACATTCTAATGGATGTTATCCTAGTAACCAGTGAGTATGTGTCAAAGTAATCAACACCTTCTCTTTGCTTGTAACCTTTAGCTACAAGTCTAGCTTTATATTTATCAATTGATCCATCTATTTTCATCTTCTTTTTGAAGATTCATTTACACCCAAGAGGTTTGGAACTGGATGGAAGATCCACTAGTTCCCATGTATGGTTTTGCAAGATAAATTCTATTTCACTGTTTACAGCTTCTTTCCAAAATAGTACTTTAGGAGTTGACATCGCCTCCTTAAAACTCTTAGGATCACCTTCTACCATATAGGTAAGAAAGTCAGGACCAAATAACTTTGTTGTCTTTACCCTCTTATTATGTCTAGGTTCATTATTTTCCAAAGATATTTCATTTTGGACCTCACCTATCGTAGTATCAAATGTTCTTTTTAAAGAACCAGACTCTCGAGAAGTCCTACAAGGAAATATATCCTCATAAAAGAATGTATTTCTGGATTCCATTAGTGTATTCTCATGTACATCTTCAATCTCAAACTTGTGAACTAAAAACCGATAAGCACTACTATATTGGGCATACCCAAGAAATATGCAATCAATTGTTTTAGGTCCTGTTTTAGTCTTTTAGGAATAGGAACCGCCACCTTAGTAAGATACCCCCACACTTTCAATAATTTATAAGTAGGAGTCGTACCTCTCCACATTTCATATGGAGTTTTATCCAATTTTGTATGTGGCAACTTGTTAAGAATGTAATTGGCGGTAAGCAATGCTTCCCTCCACATGTTCTGGGTTAGTCCAGACCTTATCAACTTAGCATTCATTATTTCTTTTAAAGTTCTATTCTTCCTCTCAGCTACTCCATTTTACTGAGGTGAATAAGGTGCAATTGTTTGATGAATTATTCTATGTTGAATACAGAATTTCACAAATGGTGATTCATATTCACCACTTCTATCACTTCGAAGAACTTTAATCTTTTTGCTAAGTTAATTCTCAATTTCGTTCTTATATTGCATAAACTTTTCCAAGGCTTCATCTTTACTCCTTAGAAGATAAACATAACAGTATCTTGTACAATCATCAATAAAAGTAATAAAATACTTTTTACCACCTCTAGTTTGTACAAATTTTAAATCACAAATATCAGTGTGAATGAACTCCCGAGGTTTAGTACTTCTTTCAATAGATTGAAAAGAAGTTCGAGTCAACTTGGACTCCACACAAGTCTCACATTTATGATTTGAACCAATTTTGCATATTGGCAATAAATCTAAACTAATCAACTTACGTAAAGATTCATAATTAAAATGTCCTAATCTAGTATGCCAAACATCAATTGACTCAATCATATAAATAGAAGATGTAATTTTATTAGCTTTTGGAATCACAGTCATTACATTTAATTTGAAGAGGCCTTCATTCATGTAGCCCTTTCCCACATACACTCCACTTTTGGTTATTACAACCTTTTCAGACTCAAAAACCATTCTAAAGCTCTTCTTACTCATCAAAGATCCAAAAACTAGATTCTTGTGAATATCCAGCACATAAAGCACATAATTGAGAGTAAGTTTTTTTCCAGAAGTCATTTTCAGGACAATCCTTCAATATCCTTCAACTTTAGAAGTCGAGGAGTTTCCCATATAGAGTTGTTCATTTTGATCCACCGGTTGATAGGTGGTGAACATTCTCTTATCTGAGCAGATATGGCGTGTAGCCCCAGTGTCCATGTACCATTCTTTCGGGTTGCCAACTAGATTGACTTCAGACACCACTGCTGAAAGGTTCATTTCGGAAACATCCTAAGTAAGATGCTCGACTTCAGTTACGTTAGCTTGATGTGTATGCCTTTTTACATTACATTTAACGCGGTATTCACTTGCACGGTGTCCAGCCTCTCCACACGAGAAACAGTTTCCCTTGAATTTCTTTATTTTCTTTCTTGTGGGACCAAAGCTTTGACTCGTTCCAAGTTTATGAAACTTTCGTTTCTTATTGGTCTTGTGAACCTCCACAATATTTGCCTTTGAGTTCATGGAATAACGACTATCAGGATTCTCAGCAAACCAATGTTCTTCTTCAATTCTAAGCCTCACAATCAGATCTTCAACGTTCATCTCTTTGTGTTTATACTTGAGACAATTTTTAAAATCACTCCAGGTCGGTGGTAACTTCTCAATAATAGAAGCTACTTGAAATAATTCACTCAATGACATTCCCTTAGCGAGAATGTCATGTATAATGACTTGAAGATCTTTAGCTTAATTGACAACAGATTTGGAATCCATCATTACATAATCAAGAAACTTTCCAATTACAAATTTCTTTGAGTCGGCGTCCTCTATTTAATATTTTTTATCCTAGACGGGGCTTAGCATCTTCTAATGATTGTTCTATGGTGGGTGTCGTGCTTCTGTCCGATCGGCTGAGATAAGATTTGCTTCTTCTATTCTATGGAAAACTACTAAAGATTATCCTCCCCGATAGGTTAAGGGGTAGGAACAACGTGCTGCTTGTAGCGTAGGCTAATCGATCCACTATCCTCCGCAACTGGACGACTGCCCCTCCCTATAAGGTATGAGTTCATACCCGGTTAGCCCATCGCTTTATGGCTTACAGGAGTAGCTGGCACTGGTCTTGACTCTGAGTCTGTATCCACCCATAGGATAAGACCAATAGACGGAATTAGTTTCAGGATTCCTATAATTCTTTAGCTGTTGAAATCCCTCCATATACTTTATACAGAGAGTTGATGAGGGCATTGAAGATATAGTTCCAACACAAATAGTCAGAATCTTTCCATACTTCTACCACAGCCTTTGTATGATCATCGGCATTCTCAGTCATAACTGGAGCATCTTCTTTGAGAAAACGAACCAATCTCAAAGTCGTAAGGTAGAACATCATCTTTTGTTGCCACCCTTTAAAATTGGTCCCATCAAACTTGTCAGGCTTTTCAGCCTTAGGCAATGGAGTAGGCACCGTAGTGATAATGATCTGAGTCATAGGAGATGTCACTTTAGACGTCTCAATTGGCGTAGTGTTTTCACTTGCCATCACATAGTATTATGTCTACAATTTTAACAAATGTATAATAAATACTTAGAAAATTTTACAACCAAAGCACACACTAAGGAATCAAATATATCACTAACCAGAAACTGAAAGTTAACGTTTACATAAGAATAAAAAATCAAATCAAAACGTTAACGTTAACATAGCAATTTACAAGACAGATTTAAAATATGAATATTTATTTATTTATCTTGAAATTTCAGAATAAAAGTGAATCTGCTTTAAGATTGTTAGTGTAAATTGCTGAAATTTCATGATAAATAAATAAATAACAATGAATTGAAACAAATCATTATTAAACAATATTAATGTGAATATTAATTAATCATGTAAGGACATTAAAAACAAGTCATGAAAATTTTGTGAATCAAATTAAGTGTTTACTAAATTAAAAAAGTGACGTTAACATTAACGTAACAGAAAGTTAAAAATAGCAGAGATAAAATGTGTTAACGTTAACGTCACAGAAACAAAGAAGAAATAGCAATAGAATGTCTTAACGTTAACGTCACAGAAACAAAGAAGAACAATAGCAAAATGTGTTAACGTTAACATAATTGAAACAATGTTTTTAAAAATACTATAAAAAAACTTACCCGGATGTTCAAACGACGAATTTGAATTAAAGTAGATCGAGGTTAGAGTTTGACTCTATGCCCTTAAAGTAGATTCACGCCCCCACACTGATGCTAATGGTTGAATAGATGTCTGCCTCCCAAGGTACAATGATCTTCAAGTTTTTGGTACGGCACTTGAAACCGGCGAACTAGACTTATGCTTGAACTCTCACAAAACTTTAAATGTTCTGTGCTCTTGGGGTGATATGAAGTGAAAATATTGTGTATGAGACTAAATAAAATTAATGACAAGTCTCCTATTTATAGAAGACCAAAAGTAACCATTGAATGGATGCAACTTTGGAAAGACATCTGTTAACGTTAATGTTAACGTGAGCCGTCACCAACTTTGGAAAAGTATATGTTCGCGTTAACGTTAACGTGAATAGTCACCACCTTTGGAAAGACACCTGTTCGCGTTAACGTTAATGCAAACAGTCACCTAATGAACCTTTATGTCTGTTCATTGGCGATAATTCAAAATTAACGATTAAGCAATTAATTAATTGTTTAACTGCCACTAATTAAATTTTAAACTAATTTGGCGGGTCAAGATTCAACCCGATCCGACCCAACTCAGATCCGGTTCAAACCAAATCCAAATATGGATGGATTTGTCCCAACCCAAACTTAACCCGACCCAATTCGAGTTTGAAGGTTTAATTTTTAGTGGCTTGCTTTTGTTCTCAATTTATAAGTTGATACAAGTTTGAGTTTCTTCTCCACAACCAATGTGGGATAACTACCCTTACTACTCAAGTTTTCTCTTTCCATGCAATTCATCCCCTTCCAAGTAATGTGGAATAATACATTCATTTATATCTTCAATTAATCTCAAATGAGTTTATTTGAGAATTAAAATCTCATTCAAAATTTAATTATTTTTGGCATATAAATATACTACGTTGATCCCCAAACGACGAGGAACGCAACGAAATAATAACCCGATTAATTTAATTAATGGGTCTCACTTTAATTAATCAATTAAAGTAGCCAAAAATTTTAACACTAGTTTGCTTGGAGTGTTAGACCACCATGATTTAACATCCAATAATTGATTACCTCCATGGTTTTAGTATCTCATAATTAATTAATTGTAATCAACCAATGAATTATTATGAATGAATTAATACAATAATTTAGGATCAATTTCCATATTCAATCATTTGTATATTGCATAAATTGGACACTTCTCATGGTTCAAAAAGAAAAAAAAAAAAGACACTCCTTCCCTTACAATGTCATAACAGAAATAGCCAAAGATAACAAGAGAGGACTTAGCAGATCTGGCAAACAACCGAGGATGATGAACCGCAACCGTGATGATAAACTGGGTGGAAAAAAGCAGCAAAGATTGCAGCGGCAAACAGCAACGGAGGTGAGGATTTTGGTGAAACAAACAATGGGGCTTCGATGCCGAAATAGATATAATAATGTTGGTTTAGTACAACGAATTATTATAGATGGGTTTTGTCGCCTTCCTCGTTTCTTTTGAGTTGGATTCTCCGGTTTTGGTTCATATGATTGAAGGAAAATTGTCTCCTCCATGGAGTTTTGGTATAAGTGGATATTTATTAATGCTAGCCTTACTTGGATAGATTTCACTATTACCCCTTCGTACACTGAAATAAACTGATTGACTATTTTCAAATTTAGGAATGGATAATTTCAATTCCCACTCTCTCTTTTAGTGATTTTCCTAATTTATTTAAAGAAATTTTTGACGATGCCATTCAAAAAAGTTGTCTGGTAATTGAATCTTTAATATAGATTCAATGAGTGGTGACATGGTATGAGTCTTATCCTCTACTGATTATGAGTTGAAAAGAAAATATTAAGTAGTGTAAACCACCGTATCATCAACATATTCAACTCCACCACATTATATTGTCAATATTATATTGAACTCTATCATACTGATATTTAGTACCATATTCGACTGCACCATATTAATAGTCAACAATAACAACAACAACTACCTGCAGGACTTGTCCTCATGTCAGGTCACAACACAAACGTCCTATAGGACATGCCATTCTGTTAGGACCAACGACAGTTTACAGGACATGCCCTCCTGTCGGGATGACACTATAGCATATAGGTATAGTAATAAAAACCACATTTCCACAATCAACTTTTTACTTCATCCATCTAAAATTATAAAACCATCCATTTTAATTAATCTTTTATTTTTTATAATTTAGTACGAAAATATAACTTGACAATTTACATAAAAGACGGTACACTCACTTTGATATATGCGTTGCTTATTATACTATCGTTGTAACACTGACGTTGTCGGCGTCGCTTGTGAACTTAACAACGATATGATCTAAATTAAGAATTTATTTAAATAAAAACACTAAAATGCAATCCTCCCTATTCGCAATTTTTTTGATTAAATGAAATTACTAAACGACCAATTTCTTAAGTTAATATTAACTGTACGAAAATTATTATAACAACGATTACAAAACTTTTCTTGTTAATAATTTATCTACAGAAAAATGTTAAATATTATTAGTCAATAAAATACTAAAACTTGTCATTTTAATAAAATTTATAATTTTTATTTTAAATTGTATTCTTCGCAAATTAGATATATCTATACATAGAAATATACCCACTATATTTCTTGAACTCAAATATATATATATATATATATATATATATATATATATATATATATAAGTTTGTTTTCTTCTTTAAGAACGAAAAAAATCTCCACAACATACTTTTTATTTATTTATTTATTTTATTTATTTACATTAATTATTCATTTTAGAATAAAGAAAATATTAATTATGTTCCAAAACTTTTAAAATTATACTTTAAATGACTTAATAATTCCAAAACTTTTAAAAGTCAAAATTAAAATTAATATATTAACCCCTAAAGTTTTTAAATTCAAACTTTTAAATACTCTAATGAATCATAAAAATTATAAGGTAAAAATTAAATAGCATAATAAACTTTATTATTCTTTTAAATGTTTTAAAATACAACTAAAAATATGCATGCACAAAAATTAGGCATTACAATCCTTCCCCTTAAAAGAAATTTTGTCTCGAAATTTTAGTTACTTTAAACGAATAAATACAGATATTTATTCACCATCTCCTCTTCTCTTTCCCATGTTACCTCCTCCACGGAGTGACTGCACCAGAGTACTTTCACAACGGGATTTTTTTTCGTTCGCAATACTTGATTTTTACGGTTTAAAATCTACACTGGCTCCTCAACGTTTGATAAATCTTCCTTCAATTTGATTGGTTGAGAAGTCAACACATGCGAAGGATCTGACTCATGTTTCTTGAGCATCGAAACGTAGAAAACATCGTGCAATTTGGACAACTCTGGCGGCAGGGCTAGTCAATAGGCAGTTGTGCCAACTCTTTCTAGAATTTCGTATGGCCCGATATACCTTGGACTTAGCTTCCCCTTCTTTCCAAATCTTATTATGCCTTTCCATGGGGATATACATAAAAAGACGCAATCACCTACTTCAAATTCTAACTCTTGTTTATCCTTATTAGCATAACGTTTTTGTCGACTCTAAGCAGTCTTTAGTCTTTCATTAATCACTTTCACATTTTTTGTTGTCATCTGAGTTATGTTGGGCATCAATAATTTTTGTTCTCCAACTTCAGTCCAGCAGACTGGAGCTCTGCATCTTCTACCATACAACGCTTCATATGGTGTCATCTCAATTGCCGAATGACAATTATTATTATAGGCAAACTCCATAGAGTCAAATGATCATCCAAACTACTAGGAAATTCTAGAACGCAACCCCTCAACATATCCTCCAATATCTAAATTGTACGCTCTGATTGGCCGTCTCTCCAAGGATAGAAATCAGTACAAAATTTAAACTTGGTACCCAGAGTACCTTGAAGACTCAGCCAGAATTTCAACGTAAATCTTGATTTCCTATCTGACGCTATGGAAACCAAAGCACTATGCAATCTGACAATCTCGTTAATATACAATTTTGCATACTTGTTCATGGAGTATGTGGTTTTCATGACTAGAAAATGAGTAGACTTGGTAAATTCTATCAACAATCACACAAATGAAATTATACCCCTTTTAATTACTGGGCAATCCCGAAACCAAATCCATCATGATATGTTCCTACTTCTATTCTGGGATAGGCAAAGACAACAATAATATACCTGGACGCTGGTGCTCAATTTTGACTTTCTATCAGACGAGACACCTGGCAACAAATTCTATAACTTCTTGTTTCATTCCATTCCACTAATAGTGTTCTTGCAAATCTCGATACATTTTGGTACTACCTGGATGCATTGCATATGCTGAGTTGTGCACTTCCTCTAAGGTATCTTTCTTTAAATCGGTATTATTGGGCACACACAGTATATTCTCATAACATCAAGGCTTCATCATTATCTCTGAGGCAATAGTCGATTCTTTTACCATTTTTTACTTCATCTTTGATCTTTCCTAATTGACCATTCGACTTCTGCGCTTCCATAATACCGTCAATTAACGTCTATTTGAAGGTCAAAGTCACAAGCAACGATTCCGTCTGACCAACTGCCAATTGGACTCACAGAGATCTCAACTCGGCATATAGGTTAGTATAAACAACTCGAAGGTAACCAACTGAACCAGCCAATTTTTAACTCAATGCATTTGCTACAACATTGGCCTTTATAGAGTAATAATAGATAGTAAAATCATAATCTTTGATCAACTCCATCCAACGCCTCTGTCTCAGATTTAGTTCCTTCTAATTAATTTTTTCAAACTCTGGTAGTCAGTATATATCTCACAAGTCTCACCATACTGATAATGTCTCCAGAGTTTCAAAATAAACATAATAGCTGCCAATTCTGAATCATTCGTTGGGTAGTTACGCTTATGATTCTTTAATTGTTGAGAGGCATATGCAATCACGTGGTCATGTTACGTTAGTACATAACCTAACCCTTGGTGTGAAGCGTAACTGTATATCACAAAGCCACCACATTTTCTCAGGAGAAAAAATATTGGTGTTATATCAGTCTATTCTTCAGCTCTTGGAAGCTCTGTTCACATTTATCAGTCCACTCAAATTTAATTTCCTTTCGGGTTAAACGGGTTAGTAGGGCAGTTATAACAGAAAATCCTTACACAAATCAGTGATAATAACTAGCTAATCCCAGGAAGCTTTGAACTTCTATTATACTTTTTGACCTTTCCCATTGAAGAACAACTTCGACTTTCTTTAGGTCGACTTGAATACCATCATCCGATATAACATGCCCTAAGAATACAACTCTATCTAGCAAAAACTCACATTTCTAGAATTTTGCATACAATTGCTTCTTTCTCAAAATCTATAGCACAATTTTGAGGTACTCTGCGTACTCTTCTTTATTTTGGGAGTAAATCAATATATCATCAATGAACACGATAATAAACTGATCTAAATAAAGTTGGAAGATCTGATTCATTAGATCCATAAATGCTACACGAGCATTAGTCAACCCAAATGGCATAATTAGAAATTCGTAATGTTCATACCTCGTACGGAATGTTGTCTTCGACAAGTCACTGTCTATGACTTTTAACTGATGATATCCTGATCAAAAATATTTTTTGAAAAATACCCTGGCCTTCTGCAACTGATTGAACAAATCAACAATTCTAGGTAACAAATATTTATTATGAATCCTCACCTTATTTAGTTTCCAGTGATCGATGTATATCCTCAGAGTGCCATCCGTTTTCCTTACGAATAACATTGGAGCTCCCCATGGAGAAATACTAGGTCTGATAAACCCATGGTCTAACAGATCTTGTAACTGAATCTTCAATTCCTTTTGCTCCTTAAGTGCCATACAATAGGGTAGAATTGATATAAGAGAAGTACCCAGAAGTAATTCGATAGTGAATTCATTTTTCCTATCCACAGATAGCCCTGTTTTTTTTTTTTTTGGGAAATAAATTGGGATAATCCCCGACCACTGGAATATCTACCACCTGTATCTCATTCTGACTGGTGTCAATCATATGCACGAGGTATCCCTAGTATCATTTATTTAATAATGTCTTGGCCTCTAGGACTAAAATCAAATTGACAGGGTAATGATTCTATCCCCCAAAAACACAAACTCTTACTCACCTTGGATTCGAAAAGTGACTTCATTTTTAAAATAATCGACTGTAGCATGATAGTTGGATAGCAAATCTATATCTAGTATCACATAAAAATCATCAATGCTCTGGGGTAATAGATCCACCGACAATTCTTTATCACCAATATAAAGCAAACTGTCTTTATACACACTATCTATCAACATTGAATCACTCACAGCGGTAGATATAATAAAACCATATGACAGCGAAGTAGAAAATTTTTGTACATGCATCATAAAAGTCGTCAAAACAAATGAATGAGTAGAATCGGGATCGATAAGTGTACGTGCATCTCTATCACATTAAGACATGATACTTGTAACAATATCTGGGGTAGCCCAGGCAACTTGCTAGGTAGTAGCAAATACACGACCTTGAGTTGGAGGTCTACCGGTTGATCATCTACCACGCCCCTAAACACTGCTAGGTCCAACACTACCCACACTACTCGCGAAAGGTGTAGGTATAGAAGTAGGTTTAGTATAATATGAAGACGTGTGACCCAACTCATGACGACGACAACATATTGGACCCACTATAGGACAATCTCTAATGAAATGATCCAATGATCCACATCGATAACATATGACTGTTCTAGCTCGGTTAAATGTCTGGTTCCTACCCTACCCTTGCTGACTTGAACTATGTTCATGTACGATATATTGTCGCCCAGAATATGATTACCGTGGGCCTAGGCTTTTAGCTAATTGATCAGCTGTCGGAGCCCGAGAAAGTTACGGTCGAGGGCCAGATTCTCAAGAGGTGTCTCCTGAATATCTGCTACATGGCTCGAACCTACTCTTCTTGTATTGTTCATGATTTTGAGATACTTTTTGCACATCTTTCTCTATCAATTGCGTTGTGGTCACTAATTTCGCAAAACTTTTGATCCGTCTGCCAATCAACCATGAATATATTTGTTGATCTAGGCCTTTCTGAAATCTTCTACATCTCATTTCCTCAGTCTTCACCAGATCAAGAGCAAATAGGGACAGGGCATCAAATTTGATTTCATATTGTAGAACTAACATCTTTCCATGTTTCAGTAATATAAATTTCTCCTCCATCGTGAATTGATAGGATTCAGGGGAAATATTTATCATTAAATGCAGCAACAAATTGGTCCCAAGTAATCTCCTGGCCTGGAATTGAAATTAGCCTCTTCATTTCTCCCCACTATTGTTCGGTTTCCCCTTTCAGTTGGAAGGTGGCAAGAGGAACTTAGTTGTCATCAGTAATGCCCATTGCCTCAAATACGTGCCCTATGCTACTCAACTAATTTTTAGCATTAGCAGGACCCGCAGTTCCCATAAAAGTGGAGGGGTCCAAATCTTTGAATCTTTTCAGGAGTACAGCCTGAGGATTGGCTATTTCAATTTGTCCCCTCTAGCATTCCATCACATTTGCTTGTCGCTCAGTCAGTTGCGTAGCAACCTATAAAATTCGCTTGACAGCATGCAAGCTTTCCCGTGTCCTACCCTTTTTTCTTTGGGGTCCCTAATTCCAACTATTTTCATTTCCACGATCCATATTCAAGATCTGAAATGAAATTTAATAAATAAAAAGGTCAACAATACAACAAACAGTGCATGATGCAAATATACTATTTAATCAAATAAAATAACTATCACTTACGTGGATGGATATGGTAGAGGTAGTGTTCGCCATAGATGTGGCGAAGGTGGTTAGCGGCTCAGGAATGGAAAAAGAAGATCCAATGCTCGTGGCCGTTCAAGCAAGAAGAAGAATATTAAAGAATAAAAAAATACCATGGCTCCCAATGTTTTTGAATCATATTAAAATAGTCCCAATTAAAATCCTTGAAGGTTATAAATGTCATTTAATATTAATTAATATATTTCCTTTGACTTTTGCCCTTTGACCGTTAAAGTTTATAGAATACTTAAACCGTTGCACTTAAATCTTAAGTATAGGGAGTGTAAATGCTAGCATAATTAATAAAGGGATAGAAAATATAATTCAGTCTAACCACAAGAGTGAAAAATATAATTAACCCTTCATAAAATTACTTTAACCCAAAAGTTATTAAATTCTTCTACCTGTGGAAGTCCTAACTCTAGTATCCCCTCTACACCAATTCACCTCACCAACCATTCTACCACAGTCGACCATTATCAGACTCTCCAACTATTGGATATTAGCACTATAGTCAATTCTATTTTTATGATATAGTGTTTTTCCTGCATAATTACAATCTCAAGTGTTCTTTAATAAAAAAATATATTTGATATTATCCTTTATTATATCATATTGATGTAGAACCCTAAATATTGAGCTGAAAATGTCTTAATTTTTAATGATGATTAAAATGAATCGGGTCATAGATGTTTTGGTAACTTATATACTAAGTATCCATAGTCAACTTGAATTATTAAAATGAGTCTTTACCAATTCAAACTACCTTGTGAGGTATTTTCTCTTTAAAATTTTTAAGTCTTATAACCATTAGTGTGAGACACTAGAATAACCATAAGAAGACTTACTAGTTTGTAGCAAGGGTCTAAAACGTGGCATCCTAGATGTTCCATATGGTAGTTTTGCACAATGTCAAAATAGAATGTTAGAGTTGTGATAGTTCTTGTGATCTTCAGATTTGAGGTATATATGGTAATTACATATATGTAAT
Organism: Eucommia ulmoides; assembly: GCA_016647705.1. NCBI lineage: Eukaryota > Viridiplantae > Streptophyta > Magnoliopsida > Garryales > Eucommiaceae > Eucommia > Eucommia ulmoides. The sequence goes on from CM028328.1 coordinate 45,271,814, forward strand.
ACCCCCAAAATTTATATTTTGAAAATATTATTTTTTACATAAATTTAATATTTTTTGAATTGTTTTGCAACTTTATTGTAGAAATAATATTTGATTATTTTTTAAGGTTAAATGTTAATTTTAAATTGATTTTAAAAGTTTTGGGACTATTGCATTATTTTAAATTGACTTTTAAACAATTTTGGGATATAATTAATATGTTTTATTTTAAAGGGACCTTAGTGTAAATAATTGAATAAATAAGTAAAAATATATGGCCAACAATTGTTTCCTTCCTAAGGAAGGAAACATTGTAGCCACTTATATATATACATTATATATATGTTTATGCGTGTTATATATATATATGAAGATAAAGGGAAAAAAGAAAAGAAAATAAAAGGGAGGATGATCATATATATAGGCCGAAATAGGACTAGGGGATGGATGAGCATATTATAACAATTCTAATAAAGGTTGTATGATTAGCATTTAGGAAGTTTTTAGCGAGGAAAATGTTCGGTTCAGATTTCGGCTTCGGATTTCAGGTAAAATTTCTAACTCTTTTAATATATGTATTTAATTTTTCTACGGTGTGATTTATGTTATTATGGTTGTTGAATTTTAACTATTAAATTTTATGAAATAATTATGATTATGTGAAAATCATACCAATGTGTTTTATTTATTATATCAATCAAATACACGTATTAGAGGGGTTGGAGTTTTACTGAGCATTAGCTCACAATCTCACAGTTTTGATTACAGGGCCGGTGAGAACGAAATGGCAACATGAATTTTACTTATTATCCACTGTTGTAATAGTTGATTATCCATATTCAATATTCAATATGTAATGTTAAATTTTCAGATTTCTGAATAGTAACCCATTTATATTTAAAAGGGTCTGCTATATTGCTTAATTGTACTTTTTATGAGATTTAATTAATGGACATGATTAATTTCTCAATGATATAAATAATGGTTATATTATTATTGGGTATTATTACTTTATTAGATAATCGAAATCATAATTGTCTCCGTAGCCTTGTAAAATTTCTCAAATTTATAAAAATAAAATGTTGGTGATTCGCATTTGGTATTAATTCTCTAAGGAGAGAAACCGCGTGGCGGCGCTAGGAGAAAAGTGATAATACTAACTATACTGTCAATATAATATTCAACTCCACCATAGTGATAATTAATACCATATTCAACTCCACCATATTAATGGTCAACAATAACAACAACCACCACCACAACAACAAAAATAACAACACCCACCAACAAAACTTACCCTCCTATGAGGTTATAACACAAACTTCCTACCGGACATGCCCTCTTATTAGGACTAATAATATCCCGCATGATATACCTTCTTGTCGGGATCACACTATGGCATATAGGTATAATAAAAAAAAACCACATTTCCACAATCAACTTTTTACTTGATCCGTCTAAAGTTATAAAACTGTCTATTTTAATAAATCTTTCATTTTTCATAATTTAGTACGAAAATATAATTTTACAATTTATATAGAAGATAATACACTCACCTCGATATCTACGCTGCTTATTCTACTATCACTGTAACACTGATGTTGTCGGCATCGCTAGTGATCCTAACAATGACAAGACCTAAACTAAGAATTTATTTAAATAAATCTAATATACAATGCGTGACACTAAAATGCAATCCTTCCCATTTCCAAATTTTTTATTATATGAAATTACTAAACGCCCAATTTCTTAAGTCAATATTAACTGTATAAAAATTATTATAACAATGGTTACAAATTTTTTCTTATTAATAATTTAATCTACAGAAAAATCATAATCGACTGTTAAAAATATTATTAGTCAATGAAATATTAAAAATTGTCATTTTAATAAAATTTATAATTTTTTATTTTAAATTATATTCTTTGCAAATTAGATATATCTATATATACAAATATGTTGGCCCAGTAGAATACCCAAGAAGGGGGGTGAATTGGATAATTAAAAATTATCAGAATAAAAATTTCAATAAATCAAATAATTAATTTTATTCCTAAATTAATTATTATCTTTATATCACAATGGAATAAATTAATCAACTAGGTGCACACACAAAAAACAAAAATAAACAAATTAATAATGCAACACACCAAGATATATCCTGGTTCACCAAGCTACTATTGGCTAGTCCAGTCTTCCGAGCCCCACGGAGATTTACACCTACTAATACTCAAGATCTCTTTAAAGGTAGGAACTAAACCCTCACACCGATTCTTTTACAGGCTCAGAATCAACCTTTACAAAATCCTTTTCCCAGTCCTGTACTTTTTACAGGCTCAAGAAAAACCTATCTTTTTACAGGTTAAAGACTAACCTAATTCTTTTTATACCTTAGGCTCAAGAATCAAAACCTCACAAAACACTCCAACTATCCTTTTCCCAAGTAAGGATAGAACGTTTACAAAATCACTCACAATGCAATTCTATCCAGGAAGAATCATTATCTCAATCTATTTACAAGAAGAGACTAAAACCCAGCTACCCTTGATTAAATACCTTCAACAGTATTTAATCCGTCACAACTCACCAATATAAATTGATAAGCAAGAAATCTCACTCGGAACTTCTACTACCCTAGATAAATAATAACTCAATTAATATTTCAACTAGTGATAGAATAACGTGATATAGAAAAATCTGATTTTAACAAGATATAGGTAGCAAATTTGAGCACGTAATCAGATTCAAGAAATTATTTGTAAAAATATTTTCTTCAAAAATCAGAAATAATTTCTAAGATCAATTTTCAATAATAAACAAGTAATGCACAATAAAAATTAATTAGAAAGATCTCACCTGGAATCCACAGAATAATTAGATAAAGCAATGTAACTTAAGATCCGGTAGCAACAAAGATTAACAACAGTTGATCTTCAAGATCGTCTCTCAGAAAAGCTCACAATATTTTAGAAGGATAACTCTAATAAAAGCTCACAAATGATATGACATGATTTTTCTCTTGTTTACTGCTTAATGATATATGAAATTCGCAGGTTTATTTAAAGGAGTATGAAATCAGCCTTCTAACGGCTAGTTTACATGTATCATGACAATTAATAGCACATGTAGACCCCTTATATCATAATAGCTTCATTTTAGTTCAATTCATTTAATTTCAAATACTGAATTGAGAAACATTAATATTTAATTAACCATATTAATAGGATTTAATTAATATATAAACTATATCTTAAATATAGAAAATATCCTTGAAATTTCTCTCAAATCCCAACAAAAAATGGTTATTTTTGGATATAATCTCGGATAGAATAGTATCCTGAAATAGCATCTCAAGTCGACTGTCAGATTCAGGTTGTAGACAATGAAGTTCATCGGTCGACCTGTCGGTCGACTGCTTGATTCAGAGAATTCGTCTTGCTTTCACCGGTCGACCTATCGGTCGACTTGTAGTTTCAAAGAGTTCAGCTTCCTTGGTCGATCTACTTGTCGGTCGACTTAGAGATATAGGATCTTTCAGCTTCTTTATCCGGTCAACTCATCAGTCGACTGCCATCTTCTGGATCTCTGCTCTGAACTCATTTTTTTAACATATTCTTTTTACATTATTGCCCCTTAAACCATTTTCTCTTCTAAATTAGCTCTACTAATATTCTTCTATTCCATTTTAGTCATTTAAAATTATTTATTTTCAAATCACATAGGAGCAAATAATTTCACTTAATCAAAACACACATAAATGATAAAAACCTTTTGTGCAATGTGTGTGTTCTTAATTGGGATATTAAGAGTTGAAATTTACCTTGGTTGTTTTCCTTAATTTCTTCAAACTCTTAATTCTTTAATATCTTCAACATCAACGTTTAGCATCCATTTAATTTGCATCTTTATCACTAGAACTTTAAATCACTGAAACACTCAATTAAAACATTATTTCCACCAAAACATCAACACTTAATTATTCATCAAAATCTTAGGATCAACAAAATATATTCACTATATTTCTCCAACCCACGTCTATATATACAATACACACACACACACACACACACACACACACACACAGTGTATATATATATATGAATTGTGCATACCTGAAACAAGAGAATCTTTTTTTTTTTAATAGTAGAAACACACACACACATATATATAGATCGATATAATACGTATATATACTCGGTTTACAACCATCGCCTTGCCTTTTTTTTTTTTTTTTCTTGACACATGTCAATTTATATATGGTTTAAGTTTGTTTCCTTCTTTAAGAAGAAAACAAATTTCAACCACACATTTTTTTTTTAATTTTTTTTAATTTTATTTATTTATACTAATTATCCCTCTTGAAATAAATAAAATATTAACATATTAACCCCTAAATATTATCACTCTTGAAAGTCAAAATTAAAATTAATATACTAACCCCTAAAGTTTTTAAAGTCAAACTTTTAAGTACTCTAGTGACCCCTAAAATTTTTAAGGTAAAAATTAAATACCACAATGAACCCTATTATTTTTATAAATGTTTTAAAATGCAACTAGAAATATGCATGAGCAAAAATTAGGCTTTACATTTCTAATGTGATTAGATTTAATATAATTAAAATACAAGTTGTGGCCTAGGCAATGTGATAATTGGGATGATATTCCAAATGGTGTCACAAGTGAATTATTAATCAATATGAATATGATTGAACTAAATTCTTAATGGTCAATGATTTTTTCGTCATTCTCTAGGCAACAAAAGTAGAGGATTGCAAGTAAGGAGATAGAGCATAGGTATCGACTATTACACCCCGAACTTCAAAAGAAGAAGAAGAAGAAGAAGAAGAAGAAGAAGAAGAAGAAGAAGAAGAAAAGAATGGGAAGAATAATAAAATAAGGTTTTGTTTCCTCCCTCTCGATATCCTCAAAAATTCGTTCATTTTAGAAAACTAATTTTCTAGGGCTTTCCTAGGCGTCGGTTTGAAAACGTTCTTTAGGCTAGGATTTGTTTGAAAAATGAATTCACCACCTAGCATTGAGTTAAATGGTGTACTAGATCAGTACGATTTTTAAAATCATTTTTATAATTTAGAAATAGCCCAAGTTTTGACTCGAAAAAAATAGTTGGTCTTTACTAGAGATTTCTTTAAAGTTTAGGAGTTGGTTATGCTCGGAGAAGGTGTTAGGCACCCCAAGACACCAATTCGAAGATGATACCTAAGCTTAAATAAATCTTTACCCTTAAATAAGTTCAAATAAATTTATTCGGTTTTGGTTAACACACTAATTTTTATTTTAAAATATTTTTGTCTTTTTATATATTTTTACGTAAGAAAGAAAGAAAAATTAATTTATAGAAAGCAGGAAGAGATTAAACACACTAAAATATAAATAAAAAATGCCCCCCTTTTAGACCGCCTGTCGATTATGGAAGAATCGACAAATTTAGCCACGGGGGGATGTTTTATTAGGACACTGAATTTAACAAAACTATTTTTATTTATTTTTTAAAGAGAAGAAAAAGAGTAAAACATCTTAACAACACATTTTTCATAGGAATGTGGAAAATCGTGTTTTAAATATAATAAAACAAGTAATAGTTTTATAAAACATTTTACAAAGACAAAGGTTTTTTTTTTTTGTGTAAACACCAAGTTTTTTCATATTGAAAACTCCTATGTCAAAAATACATTTTTTATTTTCCTTTTTGTTTATTTTAAGACAAGGTAAGAATAAAAATGACATAAATGGTAAGTGAATATGCACATTTGATTTTGTCAAGAACACTCCAACCGAACTTACTTGTTTAGGCCAGTTTACTGTTAAGGTTTACTTTTTTAGTCCAAAATAAAAAAAAATATATAATATAAGTTTCAATCCTGCTCGTAACTAAGAAGATGAAAATGTTTCTAAAGAAGGTGCAAACTTATCTCCTAAGGAATAAATGTCCTCATTTTATTCTGACTTTAAGCCACAAGCATTTAGACATAATAGTATGTAAAGGGTGTCAGTCCATGGTCTAAGACGTAGGGTCAGTCCATGATCTAGACTTATAGATATGAGGGCATCCACAAGCCTGAGACGTACAGCCAGGTAGTGATCTAAGCTAGCGCGGAAAGGCACAGAACGAGAAATATAAAAGTTAGTTATTAGTAGTTAGTGGTTAGTAGTCCATCATCGAGTCATTTTGGTGGTGATATAGTGGGAATTTGATGTTTTGTTTACCGTGGATCTAATCGTGACGTCAGACTTCCTTGGAATAAAATTGCTTGAAGGGTGACGTTTTAGAATTTCTCTTACTTCCTCCCCTTTATTCGTGTGTCTTTTATTCTTTCGACTATCTGCCTTGAGTGTTAGGCATGAAACAAAAGTATCACATATACAATCCAAAGTCATAATTTACAACACAAGTTTGCTAGATTTTTAGCATTCTTCAACCTTCCTCTTAAACCCAAAACATTCTGAATTACCAGTTGAAATTCATATATCTTATTCAAATTTTGGAATTGTTGTCTTTAGATAAACCTAAGAACTTCTTGATCGGATGACAAAGCAACCGAAATTAAATGCCTTTTTTGTTTTGTTTTTTTTTATTTTTTTTATTTTAATATTTTCATTTGTTTGTCATTTTTACCCTTAGCATAATTTAATAAGGAGTGAAAATGTGCATTTAGACCCTTTATCTTTTGCTTCATGAGGTGTGCACTTGGATTTTATTAAGTAAAATTCATGCACAACAATAGAAACTATGAGATCCTGCCCCAGCCCATGGTTGGGATTTCTACAATGTCATGACTGAACCTTAATAGATTTCCTATGTACCTTGGAAAGTTGCCAAGGATCAGTTCAAGCATAGTTCTGGAACGGGGATCCCTTGTAGTTTGAATAGTAAAGAGAGTGAAAACAACTTCTCAGAAAAAGTCGAAGGACTTCTCTGGAGATGCAGCTCGGCACAAGGGTGAGAAAATATTGTGAATTCCACACCTCTTTGATTTAACCAGACCCTGCTTCGATTTCCTATGTACCTTGATGAGTCACAAAGGATTAGGTCGTAATGTAGTTCCAAACAACAAGATGATTGTAAGAGTCACACCTCGCGTAGGCAAAGATAGCTATGTTCACTGGAAACAATCTACTCCAACCCAACGGATAGAGTCTCTTGCCTAAAAATTAGTTAGGCAAGATCGATCGTTGTCCTAATTGTTAGTCTGCTAAAGTCTTTGAATGACGTTGTTATAAGTTTTGCTGCTAGAGGTCAGCTGCGCTTTTGGGTTCCAATGACCTCGTGCTTTCGCCATAGATCGGTCGAACTGACTTCTTGCCTAGAAGAGGTGTTTTTATTGCTTCAACTCCCCTTATCAAGAGATATTCCTTACTTTTCGATGTCATTGTCGAAGACTCGCCTATCTCAGGTTGTTGGTGTGAAACAAAAATAACTACCATTGTGCCCAAATGTTGACGAGGATTCTCTGGAGTTTGAAACACTCAAGTAATGGTTTTTGGATGACCAGGGATATTAGCATTACAAAGATATGTGGAGTAGCTACAAGGATTAGAGTGAGCATCGGATGATTGTACTGTTGGCTTTGTTTCTACTGGAGACATTACTCCCTAAAAAGGGAATCGATCTCTCAGGTTGCACGGTCCTTCTAGCTGAGAAGATATTGTGTATTTTATTCTGATTGATAGTGCCTCTTATGCTAGCAGAGTTGTACCAATCGTTGACAGCTTGCTAAGCTAATGGTTACTACTTTTTTGGGAGTTGTGCATTATTGCAGATGTGGCTTATTTCTCATTTGTCTAAGCTACCTCTGACAGCCTAGTGTTCGCAAGAGTCAATAGTGGATCGACTATCTTCTCAGTTTTCCTCGATTACACAATGACTTCGATACCCCGAGGAAGGGGTGTCACTTCTTTTGGAGAGTTCTAGCTCTGATGTGGTATTGACCACTCGACGTACTATCACGACCAATATTTATTTGGATTGCATGGACCTACCATTAATATCTCATCTTGGGTTTAGAGTTTGTGTCCCCTATATCCCTATCCTAGTTCTTCACCAGTTTAGTCGAACACAACATATTCCCATGGTTATTGGTACAGTTTAGCGTGGTACACTTTTCAGTTCGAGAATGAGGCTCAAGATGTTGTGGCCTTTGCTCAGTGGGAGCGATGTTGTTTGACTTCTGATTAGATGTTATTTTCGGCCCATCTCTCTGCCGATTCAGAGTATATGGTTTGGATGGATCATCATTTTTGCCTAGCGATTCCGCGGTCTATTGAGATGTCTGTGGCTGAGGTTCATTCTCTATCGATAAGAGATACTCCATCTAATTTGGATTACCCTTCATCTTTCTTGGAGGAAGAGTTCTCTTGGATCTGTGCTTGTTTGGAGCCACCAGATTATGTGCAGTCTTTGAATTATCATTTTCTTCCAGATTGTCTGTTACCTGATGCTTGTGATCGGTCTGTTTATATTTTCTTTTTGTTGCATTCTAAACATTAGTAGTTCTACCTAGTACTTAGTTTGTAAGGTTTAAATTCATTGCTTGTACTTAGTCATACTCTTTTTTAAATCCTATGTGATGTTTAGATGGCAGTCTTAGTGTTTTTTTTTTTTTTTTTTTTTTCTTTTTATGTGAGAATCTTATGTCATTGTTCTCCTATTTCCATTATTGTTCTTATGGTTGCATTTTTAGAGTCGGGTTGAATACCCTTTGTCTTTACCCATCCTAAGGTAACTTTTGTTGTCATTTAAAATGGGAAAAGATTACTGCTATTTGTTAGAGCTTTCTTCTCGACTTGAGAATCTTGATAACAAGATCGCCTATCCTTTTTTGGACCATGTAACTCCTACTTCCTTATCGTGCGTTCTTCCTTATGGTACTCTTGACTTCCTTAAATGATTTCTCCAACATTTTTTATCTTACTAGGTAGTAAATCTTTTTTTTGGGTTGATTCTCATCCCTTTTGTCTTCCTAAATTCCCTTTAGTTTAGTTTTCAATGTCATAAGCTATTGTCCTTATCTCTCATTTGTAAATTCCCTATTTATCTCTTACAGGATTATTTAACTAAAGTGTATTTTGACTTTTATATTCACGTATTAAAACTTTTTAATACTTGAATATGACATAAATGGATTCATGTAGCCAACCCAACATAAGTAGGACAAAGGCTTAGTTGTTGTTTTTGTTGTTGTATTCAAGTATTAAAATATTTTAGCTGTCATAATCTTTTACGTTTGGAATTTATTTTTTTGGAATATGGTAAGTATAATTTTAAGAGGAGCTTGGATCAATCATCTTAGTAGTTTGTTATCAGAGTCGTGTATTTCAATTCCATCAAGTTTCGGTATTTGAAATTTCCTATTGCTATTAGGATTACCTAGGCCCAATATGTTACCCAAGGTTTCTACAACGACTCCAATTCATTTCTTCTGTCTTGAACTGAAGGCAACCAGAATCGGCCTTGTTGATCCTGAGGTTTTGATAGACAATTAAAGGTCGATATTTTTTGTGGAACTAAAGTGTTTGTTGAGCACTTAGAAAAAACGTTCCATTAAAAGACTGTATCGTAAAGAAAATATCAAGGGTGAAAAGATGGATAGTAAAGAAATGAAGAGTGCTGAAGATCCTCAAGAAATTAGGTGAAAACAACTCAATATTCTTATACTCTTAATGCAACCCGAATTAGGATCACACACGACAATATTGAATAAGTTATATTTTTGTGTGTTTAATTTGTTGAATTTTAGGATCCTAATTACTGATTAAATATGTGCTCCTATGTGAAATTGAAAAATGAAAATTGACCTAAGTGAGAATAATGTTTAAAGTTTGAGTTTAGAGTCAATTTAGTTAACCGAGAAAAGTAATTGGTTAACGGGATTAAACGATGAGTTTTGGAACATAAATAAATGAGAAAGTGACCAACCAACATCAATCAGTCAATTGATCTAAGGATGATTGGTCAACTGATTGAAACATAAAGGTTTTAGAGAAAATATGGAAGATCCAGCATTAATCGGTCAACCGACCAAAAATAAATCGATCAACTGATGGACAAAGTAGAATGGCAGTGAAAATTCTCTAAAAAGATCTGTCAACCGATTGAAGGGCGCCATCGGTCAATCGACGGCATTGGGGTTTGTCCTAGAAAACTCTCTAAACCAATCAGTTAATCGACCGGAGAGCAATTGGTCAACTAAATGGCATTTGGTTTTGGCCAGGCTTACACGTTGAATCAATCAGTCAATCGACTGTTTCGGTTGAGATCTTGAGGATTTTGGGGTTTCGGTAAAAAATTAGTCGTTTTTTATGATTCCAAGGGAGAGATTCGGGGGATCTAATCTTGTGGAAGATATAGTCCATATGTTTTGAGTTATTACTGATTTGGTTCATATATTAAATAATTTTCTCAATTTGGTTTATTATATATTTCTTATTGTTGTGATTGTTAATTGATAAATAATTATGGACTTAATTGAGAGTTTTAAAAGCTATATTTAAGATAAATACACCATAATTGAATGGATATGATATATGGGGTCTTCAAGTGTCTTTTAGAGGTATATCTTTTGAAAACTAGTTGTTGGAAGGCTTAATATTATTCGATATAAATAAATTTGCGAAAATGGGATAAAAACATATCAAGAACCATCAGTTCCTAAGCTATTCTAAGAGTTACCATTCTGTTGAGATTATTCGAGAGAAAGTTTGTATTAAAAGTTCTTGAGCTAAGGTGCAATTGAATTGGCATTACCGATTTGTGCTATCTTGCGATTTTGTTTTCATTCTTCAGTGTTTTTCTAGTGAGATCTTTCCAAGTTACTGTTCTTAATTTAGATTTCTTATTATTGTTGATTGCTTGAATTTTCGTTGAAAAAATCATTTTCAAATTTAAAAGCATAAAAATCTTTTTCAAAACGATTTTGTGTTAGTATCTAATTATGTGATATATTTTGTGCTACCACACTTATTTATATTAAGATATTAATTTGTCTCACTTTAATTCTATCACGTAGTAACTTTTGGGACAATAATCAAGTATAACTGTTTTGGGATAGTAGAAGCTCCAAGTGGGAAGAAACTCATAATTTTTTATATTTGTGAGTTTGAACGGATTAGACACAATTGGGTCGGTGTCTAGTCTGGGTAGCTAGATTTCAATTTTTTTTGGTGAAAACGGTTGAGATTTAATCTTTTCCTAAGGTATAAAAATGTTAGGATATTTTTTTTCCTTGAAAAGAACTAGGTTTTGATTCTTCCTAAAATTGAATTAATTTTGAGTGGATTGTAAAGGTTCAATCCTTACCTGGAAAAAAGATACTTGTGAGTATAGTGAGGTTTAATCTTTAACCCTTTAAAAAGATTAGGTTGTGATTCTTTCTATAATAGAATTAGGTTTATTCTGAGTCTGAGAAAAGAATCGTTGTAAGGGTTTGGTTCCTACCGTCAAAGGAATCATGGGTTTAGAGGTTGCGAATATCCGTGGAGCGCGGGGAACTGGATTAGGCAAGACTAGTTTGCTAAACCAGGATATATCACATGGTACACCTGATACGAACACTAGGTGAGAGGCAGTCTATGCACCGACCACTTTTGTTTGTAGGTGAAAACTACTCATTTTGAAATGATAGAATGATTGTTTTTCTTCAGACCACCAATTATTATATGTGGCAAGCTATTGAGGATGGTCCATTTGTCTATATGGAAAATAGAGTAGTCCATAAAAAAGAGTAGTAGACTGCTTCTGACAAGTAAAAGCTTTCTATTAATTCTCAAGCTATTAATATTCTGTTTTGTTCTGCTAACGAATATACCAGTGTCTCAAGTTGTAGATCAACGAAAGAAATGTGGGTCAAGTTGCAAATCACCCACGAAGGGACAAATCAAGTGAAACAGTCAAAGATCAATGCCTTAGTTCATCAATTTGAACTATTCAGAATGGGTGAATCAAAATACATTCAAGATATGTACACAAGATTCAATAATATCTATAACAACCTGAATCAACTCGAATAGTCCTATACGATAGAGGCCAAAGTGCGAAAGATATTGAGATCGTTAACTAAAGTATGGGAGCCAAAAGTGACAACGATTGAAGAAGCAAATGATCTTACAAAATATGTTATTAATGAGCTCATCGGAAACCTAATAACACATGAGACGGCTATTCAAGGGTATGAGGACGAAACGAGAAATAGCCAAAAGAAATCCTTGGCATTGAATGTTCAGATAAAGGGAAAAAGATGATGCCATTAATGATATCAATCTTGGCAGCGATCAAGAAAATGATGTGACGCTTCTCACGAAGAATTTCAAAAGAATAACTCGACGAACATTCTGGGGAAAGAAAAATTTCAACATGCCTAATGTGGAATGCTACAACTGTCACAAGACTGGACACTTCTAAACCGAATGCTCCAAACCAAATAAAGATAAGGAAAAAGAGAAGAAGAGAATGGAGAAGAAGAAAGGAAAGAAGAGCAGGAAGAAATTGATGAAAGCCACCTGGGATGACTCTGAATCAAGTAGCTCAGAAAACTCAAGTATTGAAGGTTCATCCATGCTTTCTTTGATGGCTACTGGAGATAAGATACCTAAATGTTCTAGCTCTTGTCCTTTAGATTTTGATGATTTATTTTATGTTTATCAAGAACTAATTCAAGATTATAAAAACTAGTGTTCCAAAATTAATGCCCTACAAAGTACAATTAAAACACTTAATAAGCAAGTGTTGAACTATGAATCTAAAAACATCTAATTTAAATCTAAGATGGAAGATTTACATTCGATAGTTCTCAAAGTCACAGGTGGTGATAACAATTTAGAAATAATTTTGGGAAGTTCACGAGTTATCATTGATAAAGCTGGTATTAGGTTTCAAAAAAACTTTAAACAAAAAAGGTTTCATAAATTCTTTTCTGAAACCAGGAATCTTGTTAGATGTTTTAAATGTAATGTTGTAGGGCGTACTATTTGTAGATGTTTTTCTACAGTATCTAAATGCAGACAAGTTTGGGTTCCTAAAGGAACTAAAATTGTCCAAACTAACAAAATCAGACCCACGTAGATTAGGTACCACTTAGGAACTATTTGAGGTAATCCTTGTAGGTTATTCTAAAAGCATCAATAGGCAAGGAAAAATGTGTTGATCCTAAGATTTTGATCGACAATTAAATGTTGACGTTTTTTGTAGAACTAACAAATTTATTGAATGTTTCAGTGTACGAGTTCTATTGAGGATAGTATCATGAAGAAATAGTTAAGGATGCAAAGAGACTAACAAAGATATGAGCATTAAGAGGCTAAAGACTTTGAAGAATTTAGGAGAAAACAACTCAGGTTAATTTTTACTCTTAATATATTCCAATTAGGATCACACATGATACAAAATGAATTTATTTTTATGTGTTTTTTTATTAGGATCCTAATTAGTTAACATATTTGTTCCAATGTGAAATTGAAGAAGAAATATTGACTTAAAAAAGATTAGTACTTAAAATTGATTAAAAGGGCAAAAACGTCTAAGATTAGAGTTAAAAATAACTATGGAGAAAGAGTTACAGCTGGGATTAGTCAACTGAGCAATGTGGATTAATTAACCGATGAGGAGAAGTTGGGAAAATAGTGAAGTCTCTAGATCGATCGGTCAACTGACCGAGGAGAGATTGGTCGACCTATGGCCAATACATGAACTTTCTAAATCGATTAGTCGACAAATCATGGAAGATCGATCAACCTATGGCCAATACATGAACTCTCTAAATTAACCAGTCGACAGATCATGGACGATCGGTCGATCGACCATGGCTGACAAATGGCCTGGGGAGCATCCTAATCGATCAGTCAACCGACCGATGGAATATCGGTTGACTAACTGGCGAGTAATTTTGGCTTGGGCTATAATCTGAATCGATCGGTCGACTTATGGTGTTTGGTCAGTCAACCAATAGGTCTGTTTCATGTTTAGAAGATTTCATGGATTTGATCAAAAAGTAGTCATTACTAGCCATTTTATGGTTTAAATCTGAGAGATATCATAGGGATTCAATGTTATTTAATATATATGGTTTCTATTTTGATGTTCAAATTGATATATTTAATTCTTTCTATCCAATTTATTTGAGATTGAGAAATATTTGAGAGATTAAATTGAATGATTTAAAATCTATAATTAAGTGAATTGAACCAGGATTGAATCATATCAATATAAAGGATCTATAAGAGCAATTAAGTGTCATGATATGTGGAAACTAGCCATTAGAGGGCCTATTTCAAATCCTTATACATAGACCTACATTTTTTCATTTAAAGAGATCTCAATCAATTGTTTTTCAAGAGCTATTCAATTTCTGAGTTTTCTGGGAATTTTTATTCTACGATTATACTGAGAGTATTGTGAGATTATATTTGAAAAAAGTTCTTGAATAAGTGTGTGGAAATTGTTGTTGTCACCAATCTAAAGAGTTTCATTGCGATCCAATTTTCATTCATTCGATGATATCCTTGTGAGATCATTCCAAGCTTGAGCTTTTCATTGATGTTTGATATTAGTATTTATTGTTCGGAATTTACATCTTTGAAATCATTTTTCTGAACTTAAATTGCTTGAAAATATTTTTGAAACGATTTCTTGTGAAAATCTGATTACGTGCTAAATTGTGTGCTACCCATTATTTATTTAGAATTAGATTTTGAAATTCTCACTTTATTTCTATCACTAGTATTTATCAGGACATTAATTGAGTTTAAATTAATCTTAGGTTGTAGAAGCTCCGAGTGGGAAAAACTTATCAATTTCTTGTAGTTGGTGAGTTGTGTGCGGATTAGATATTATTGGGAATATCTAATTCAGGGTAGCTGAGTTTCAATCTCTTCCGATAAAGAGATTTAGGTTTGATTTTTACCTAGTGTATAAAAAGATTAGGTTACTCTTTTCCCGTGAAAAGAGATAGACGTAATTCTTCCTGATTAGAATTAGATTTTGAGTGAATTTATAACGGTTCCATCCTTTCTAGGTAAAAGGATACTTGGAGTGATTTTATGAGGTTTAATTCTTAAGCCTGAGGCATAAAAAGAATTAGATCGTGATTCTCCCTGTAATAGAATTAGATTAATCTTTAGTCTAGTAAAAAGATAGAGATTCTTTCTTAGCCTGTGAAAAGGGAATTGTAAAAGTTGATTTTGAGTCTGGGAAAAGAATTATTTGTAAAGGTTTGTTTCCTACTTGATTAAAGGAATCATAGTGATTAGTGGGTGCGACTCTCTATGGGGCTCGGAGGACTAAATTAGCCAAGAGTAGCTTGATAAACTAGTATAAATTTTGGTGTGCTGCTATCTTACTTTATTTATTTTCAGTTGTTTGGGTGTGCACCTAGTTTACATAACACTTATCCACTACTATAAAAATAATAATAAACATTTATCCAATTCACCCCCCTCTTGGGTAGATCATTAGGCCAACAAAATGGTTCTTGGTTAGTGGTTGTTCTCGGTACATGACGGGAAATAAATCAAAATTTACATCTTTGACACCGAAGGACGGAGGTCATGTGACATTTGGAGACAATGCAAAGGGTAAAAGTATCAGTATAGAGGCAGAGAGTTCAGAAACGATGAGGTAATTAGTTATTATGATGAGCATGGATATACTCATAACTTTTCTACACCAAGAGCACTACAACAAAATGGTGTTGTGGAGAGGAAAAACAGGACGCTTTAGGAAATGTCTAGAATGATGCTAAATGAGAATCGTCTACCTAAGTATTTCTGGGCCGAAGTAGTAAGTAGAACTTACCAAGTGGTAAGAAGGGTATCCATTCGAAGAGGTTTTAATAAAACCCCTTATGAAATATGGAATAGTAACACTACGAGTATATCATATTTTTTAAGTTTTTGGACACAAATGTTTCATTTTGAATGATAAGGATAATTTGGGTAAATTTGATGCTAAATCTTATTATGGAATCTTTCTTGGATACGCTACTAACAGTAAATCTTATATAGTCCATAATAAACATACATTAGTAGTTGAAGATTCTACGCATGTCGTATTTGAGCAATCTGATCCATTTGTGTCGAGAAAAGTTTTGGATGATGATAATGCAGGTACATTAAATAACCAAAACTAAGAAGATGATACGACAAAGGAACCACAAAAAGAGGAACCCAAAGGAGAGGATTCGACTTTACCAAGAGCTATAAAGACAATATCAGGACACTCGTTAAAAGAAATTATTAGTAATTTCGAAAAAGGTGTAACTACACATTCCTCCCTTAGAGATATTATAAATCTTTCTTTACTATCTCAAATTGAGCCTAAGAATGTGAATGAGGCGTTAACTAATGAATCTTGGATCTCCGCAATACAAGAAGAATTAGTTCAATTTGATGACGATCTTAGTATGCTTGTTATGATATTAGGGTTGGATTTGAGAATGTAGGGTTTGACGCTCGGGAGAGAAAACCCTGGATTCGGACTAGGGTAAACACATCGTTACGATCTAACAACCCGGGAGGGTGTTAGTTAGTGTGCAATCGATGATGTTGGGTCAAGAGTCACGTGGCCTAGAGTCGTTAAGACATTGAGGGAGACCTCTTCTTCAACACGAAGTCGTGTATTCCCCCGTTTTACACTCGGAAAAGGTGGCGGAGGAGTTTACGAACCGAGATTGTCGGATACCTAAACTCCGTTATTGTTAACTAAACGAAATCAAACATGTATTAAGTGAACGAAATCAATCCCTAATTAATCAACTTAGTTAAGATTAACCCACTAATTATAGTTTAGCTTAGTTTAATTTTAAATCATGCCTTTAATCGTCAGGATAACATGAGACTACGTAAATTGCGGTATTCAATTATTCACACTTTTCTATATGGGAACGATATCCGATCTTCAAGATCCACTATATTAAAACTTAGATCTCGTATACTTGCAAGAGTAAGTAGCGGTGTATTTTATGCCCTACCAATTATGGTATCCTAAGGGGAGTAATTTCAAGTTAACTAGCTACTCCAACGTTGATTTTGCATAATCCAAAGTCGAGCGGAAAAGCATAGGCTGGTTATGTCACTTTTAAGGACATGTCTTAGTTTATTGGTCTAGCAAGAAACAAAATTCTATAGAAGCACTACTGAGGATGAGTACATGGAAACCGGCAATTGTTGTGCTCAAATTCTATATATTAAGCAACAATTGAATTATTTTGGAGTGTGTATGAAGGAAGTCCCAATTTATTGTGATAATAGAAGTGCTATATATTTAAGTAAGAATTCGACACATCACTCACGAACTAAGCACATAGAGATTAGACATCATCTCTTTCGTGATCACATTTTGAAAATGGATGTTACACTGGAGTATATTGATATCTATGAACAGCTTGCCGATATATTTACCAAACCTTTAGTGGAAGATCAATTCGAGAAAATTATTCGAGGTTTAAGTATGGCTAGATGTTGATCCTAAGATTTTGATGGACAATAAAATATTGATGTTTTTGGTGGAACTAATGGATTTATTGAGTGTTTCAGTTTATAAGTTCCAGTAAAGATATTATTATGAAGAAAATGAATGCTGAAGAGACTGATAAAGATGATGGATGTTAAGAAACCGAAGAAATTGAAGAACCTAGGGAAAACAACTTAGGTTAAATTTTTACTCTTAATGTACCCTGATTAGGATCACACACAACACAAAAGATTTTTATGATTATGTTTATTTTTAATGGGATCCTAATTAACTAACATATTTGTTCCTATGTGAAATTGAAAAAGAAACATTGTTTTAAGAAAGATAATTGATTAAAATTGAATTTAAGGATTTAGTTGAGCTAACCGAGAAAATAAATCGGTTAAAGGGGCGAAAACGTCGAAGAAATTGAATGAAAAATTATTAAGGAAAGGTGTTCTAGCAATGGTTGGTCAACAGATAAGTCGACCTATAAAAATTAGCTGAACTCTCTAAATCAGCAGGTCGACAGGTAGGTTGACCTGTAGTTATAAGGCGAAGTCTCTAGATCTTACGGTCGACAGGTAAGTCCACCTGTGAATATCTCTGAATCGTTCGGTCGACAGATGGATAAGTACCGGTCGACTTATGGGTGAGGAATTTTGGTTTGGGCTACATCTGGAATTGGGCGGTTGACCGATGGGTGTTGGTCGGTCAACCGATGACCAATTTTAGGTTTTGTAGAATTTCGGGATTTATTCAAAAACTAACCATTATTTATTTACATGATTGAGAGATCTTATGGATATGGATATATTTAAGATCTGATACTCCTAGTTGAATATCCCTCTAGATATGGTTCAAGTATTTTTGATATCTCTCAATTTGGTACATGTAATTCTTTCTATCTTATCTAATTGAGTTTGAGAAAATGTTTGAGGGACTTAATTGAATATTCTAAAAGATATTATTGAGTGAATTATACTAGGATTAGGTCATAATGATATATGGGGTCTATAAGTGCTTTTTATATACTTATTATTTGGAAACTAGCCGTTGAAAGGCTTGTTCTAATTCCTTATGTATAGACCTGCAAATTTTACATAATAAAATGACAATACACACAATATCACGAACTATTCAGTTCCTAAGCTTTTCTAAGAGTCATCATTCTAATATTATTTTTAGAGATCAATTGTGAGATCGATTATTAAAAAGTTCTTGAGTTAAAGTACTATTTGAGTTAGCGTCACCGATCTAAGCTGTCTTGTGATACTACATGCAATCTAATCAGTGTTTTCCTGGTGAGATCATTCCCAACTTATTCTTTAATTGAGTATTTTATTATTATTATTTACTTGGTAAATTGATCTTTTCGAGAAATCGTTTTTGAACTTTAAAAGCTTAAAAATCTTTTAAAAACGATTTATGTGTTAATCTAATTACGTGCTTAATTGTGCTACTCGCATTCTTTATTATAATCAGATTTTGTTTCATCACTTTATTTCTATCACTAATATCGGGACATTAATTGAGTATTAATTAATCTAGGGTGGTAGAAGCTTTGAGTGGAAAAAAGTTTATCAATTCTATAGTTGGTGAGTTGTGTGCAGATTAGATATTATTGGGAATATCTAATCAGGAGTAGCTTTGGGTTTCGATCTCTTCCTGTAAAGAGATTGAGGTTTGATCTTTGCCTAAGTACTAAAAGGTTTAGTTACTCTTTTCTGGTTAAAAAGAGCTTCGGTGTGATTCTTCCTGATTATGATCAATTGTGAGTAAATTGTAAAGGTTTCATCCTTACCTAGGAAAAGAATACCTGGAGTAATTGTGAGGTTTGATTCTTAACCTAAGTATAAAAGAATTATGTTAATCTTTAACCTGTGAAAACGATAAGGTTATTCCGCAGCCTGTGAAAAGAAATTGTAAAGGTTTATTTTAAGTCTACGAAAAGAATCATTGTGAGGGTTTGGTTCCTACCTTTAAAGGGACCTTGAGTTTAGTGGGTGCGACTCTCCGTGGAGCTCGAGGGACCGGATTAACCAAGAGTAGTTTAGTGAACCAATATAAATTTCTATGTGATGCATTAATTATATTGTTAATATTTTGTTATTTGGTTGTGAACCTAATTGATAACACATATTCGTTGTTATAAAGATAATAATTAATTTTAGGATAAAAATAATTATTTGATTTTTGAAGTATTATATTCTGATAATTTTTAATGCTACCCAATTCACCCCCCTCTTGGGTAGTTCACTAGGCCGATACTAGATATAACAATGTTTGCCTAGAATGATGTTTTTGGGTCTTTGTCCCCAGTTTTTGAGATGACAATGAGGGAGAATTTGGTTGATGTTTGAATGAAAATTTTATTTGACAAAGGGGGAGATCATGGTGATATTATGCTTTAAGAGAGTTATGACGCATAAGCATTGCACTGATTAAAGATAGATCAATGTTGAATTTCTTAAACTGTTCTCTATTGAATGCCTATGTTTGACTTTATCTTCGTGATTGTTCATAAATGGTCTAAATACTCGTTCTCGGATTCAGGGAGAGCATGATTACATTTTTATTTTGAAGAAAACATCAAAGTTAATTGTCATCATAAAAAATGGGGAGATTATTGATCTAGAGATTTTGATGGATAATTAAATGTTGATATTTTCAGTGGAACTAATGTGTTTGTTGAGAGTTTCAGAAAAAGAGTTCCATTAAAGACTGTATCATGAAGAAAATATCAAGGGTGTAAAGATGGATAGCGAAGAAATGAAGAGTGTTGATGATACGAAAGAAATTAGGTGAAAATAATTCAATACTCTTATACTCTTAATGAAACCCAAATTAGGATTACACACAACACTATTTAATAAGTTATATTTTTGTGTGTTTGATTTAATAAATTTTAGGATCCTAATTAGTGATTAAATATGTGCTTCTATGTTAAATTAAAAAATAAAAATTGACCTAACTGAGAATAATGTTTAAAGTTTGAGTTTAGAGTTAATTTAGTTAACCGAGAAACGTAATCAGTTAACGGGATCAAACATTGAGTTTTGGATCAAAAATAAGTAAGAAAATTACCAACCAGCATCAATCGGTTAACTGATATGAGGAGGATTGGTCAACTGATTAAAATAATGAGGTTTCAGAGAAAATATGGAAGATCCTACATAAATCGGTTAACCAACCAAAAAGGAATTGGTCAACCGATAGGCACAGTAGAATGGCAGTGAAAAGTCTCTGAAACGATTGGTCAACCGATTAAAGGGCAATCGATCAATCGACTGTGCTGGGGTTTGGCCTAGAAAACTCTTTCAACTAATTGATCAACTGACCGGAGAGCAATCGCTCAACCGATTGGCATTTGGTTTTGGCCTGGCTTACACACTAAATCAATCGGTTAACCGACTAGCCAGGGTTCGATTAACCGACTATTTTGGTTGAGATCTCGAGGATTTTGGGGTTTCGTTAAAAAAAAAAAAACCTTTTTTAGGATTCCAATGGAAAGATTCGGGGGATATGATCTTGTGGAAGATATGGTCCATATGTTTGGAGTTTATATTGATTTGGTTCACATATTAAATGATTTTCTCAATTTGGTTTATTAAATACTTCCTATCTTTGTGATTATTAATTGAGAAATTATTTATGGACTTAATTGAGAGTTTTAAAAGTTATTTTTAAGATAAATACACCAGAATTGAATGGATATAATATATGGAGTCTTTAGGTGTCTTTTAGAGGCATATATTTTAAAAACTAGCCATTAGAAGGCTTGATCTTATTCTATATAAATAGACTTGCGAAAATTGGATAAAAAATATCAAGAACTATCATTTCCTAAGCTATTCTAAGAGTTATCATACTGATGAGACTATTCAAGAGAGATTTTGTGTTAAAAGTTCTTGAGCTAAAGTGTTGTTGAATTGGCGTTACCGATTGTGCTATCTTGCGATCTTGTTTTCATTCTTTGGTGTTTTCCTGGTGAGATCTTTCCAAGTCACTGTTCTTAATTTAGATTTCTTATTATTGTTGATTGTTTGTATTTAAGATTGTCGAAAAAATCGTTTCCAAATTTAAGAGCATAAAAATCTTTTTGAAACAATTTTGTGTTATTATCTGATTACGTGCTATATTTTGTGCTACCTACACTTTTTTAAAATAAGATATTAATTTACCTCACTTTAATTCTATCACGTAGTAAATTTCAGGACATTAATCAAGTATAATTATTTTGGGGTAGTACAGGCTCCAAGTGGGAAGAAACTCATAATTTTTTATATTTGTGAGTTTGAACGGATTAGACATGAGTGGGTCAGTGGCTAGTCAGGGTAGATTGGTTTCAATCTCTTCGAGTGAAAACGGTTGAGGTTTAATCTTTTCCTAAGGTATAAAAATGTTAGGTTATTCTTTTCCTTGAAAAGAACAAGGTTTTGATTCTTCCCAAATTTGAATTAATTTTGAGAGAACTGTAAATGTTTAATCCTTGATTGGGAAAATGATACTTGTGTTTATGGTGAGGTTTAATCTTTAACCCATTAAAAAGATTAGATTGTGATTCTTCCTATAATAGAATTAGGTTAGTCTTCAACTTGGTAAAAAAATAAGGTTCTTCCTTAGCCTAGAAAAAAAGAAATTGTAAAGGTTGATTCTGAGTCTGGGAAAAGAATCGTTGTAAGGGTTTGGTTCACCTGATTGCCTTCGTGTGACCACTCAATGTTTAAAAACTTTCTAAGACCAGTCTTTATTATTATATTTTTTTTCTATTAACATGTACTTTAAGGATTTTACATATTTGAGAATAAGGTAGTTTGAGTCAGTCTTAAGGTCTTCGTTGAATTCACCCATATCCCAGATACTTATCCATTATCGGCTACTATCTAGTAAAGCCTCATTGTCTTATTCTAACTTGATCGGATTATCCTTTAAATTAAAAGATACATCCTACTTCTTTCTTCCGAGTAGGTTTCACGAGTTTCCAAGACTTTCACTGACGGGTCTGCTATCTCTGGGCAAGATCTTTGTCTACATAATTTCATCTTAGAAGTCCATCTTCCTTTGTTCACTTGCCCAGCCTTTTCAATAATTTTTCTTTTTGGCACGGTGATAGGTTGAAATAACATATCTACTTCTAAGTCGAATTTAGTAGTTTTCAAGTGAATTAGTAATATTTAGTTGTGCTTTTGTTAGTTTTTATGTAATTCATGTGTAGGGACGTAAACGAGTGACAAACAAGCAAAAACATTAGTAATATTTAGTTGTGCTTTTGTTATTTTTTATGTAATTCATGTGTAGGGACGTAAACGAGTGACAAACAAGCAAAAACAGTGGGAAAACGCCTAAGAAATAATAAAAAAACAAGGTCTCAAGATCACAAGACCTACCGCTGTGGCGATAAATCTTCCGCCGCGGCGGTAAGAATGCAGAGAATGGGTTTTCTAGCATAAAGTCCCACCGCTACAGCGGAAGGCCACTGCCACGGTGGTGAAAGATCAGAGAGTAAACTGACTTACCCACCGCCGCGACCGTGATCCCCACCGCTGCGGCGGCCAGCTCTGCATAGTAAAATAGATATTTTCATATATTTTGAAGCCTTGCACCTATAAATACCCATTCTCCCACTTCCATTGAAGATCTCTTGGATGCTGGAACGTCCCTAACCCTTAAGAGGTGATCCTTGGCCATTTTTGAAGAGCTCAAAGAGGATATTCATCATCCGGAGAAGAGGAAACATTAGTGGATTGATCTTTGGCGACAGTGGATCATTCCACTTTAAGATTTGATCTTTCTCTCTATGTTTCTCTCTTTGTAATTAAATATTTTATTGTAAGTGATGATAAATCTCTCTTAGTTTAATATTTCAATGGCCAAGATCATGATAGATTAGATAAATATTAGCTAGGGATCGATGTAGTTGTGTAAATACTTGTTTGGTTTAATATATGTTTCTCTAACAGTTGTTTGCTTTTAATTTTGATTGTGTTTATCATTTTATGACAATCTTAGTATGTTTGTTAAAGTATTGGGATTGGATTTGAGAATACAGGGTTTGACAATCGGAAAAGGTAACCCTTGATTCGGACTAAGGTAAACACATCGTTATGATCTAATGACCCAGGACCTCTTTGTTGATGCGAAGTCACGTATTTCCCCATCTTACACTCGAGAGAAATGGCGGAGGAGTTTACGAACTAAGATTGTTGGATACCATAAACACCGTTATTGTTAACTAAACGAAATCGAACATGTATTAAGTGAACGAAATCAATCCCTAGGTAATCAACTTAGTTAGGATTAACCCACTAATTGTAGTTTAGCTTAGTTTTAAATAGTTTAATTTTAAAATAATTCTTTAACCGTCTGGATAATAGGAGACTATATAAATTACAGTATTCAGTTATTCACACCGTCCTTGTGGAACGATATCCGATCTTAAAGATCCACTATTTTAAAACTTGACCTCGTATACTTGCGAGTAGTCAATACGCGAGCGTAAAACCTCGTCGTACACACAGTCAAGTTACAAAACTTTCCTGATCACGATTCTATCTTAAATTCTCCAGATATTTCCTCCTTAGGTCGGCTAAGGACCTCTTCTAAAGATCTTATATAACTTTTTTTTACCATCCCCAGGTTGGAACATATGCAGTGATTCTACATCAGGGCTCTTAGGTTTTCCTTCTAACTTTCTCAAATTTTATTATCAATATCTCACCATCGTCTAGTCGAAACAAGACTTTTATTTTAATATTACTTTGGATTATGCTCCACTTTAATGTTAAAATTATATTATCATAACCTTAGTCTGCCCATGGTGTATAAATTATGATAGACAGGTCAACGTTTGAAGGCCAAAAATAGAAGTTTGAAACAAACTTTAGGTAGATAATACTGTATTATATAATAGTAGGGTTACATCTTAGTCACTTATTGGATGTTGTTTATACACCAACATACCTTACTTAAGGAAAACTAGGAAAAACAAAAGTAGATGGATATCTTAATACTTTCTTAACCTACTACCCCGTGTTGACTTAGTTTGCACCTTTGTTTACATTGATCACTCTTGCTTGGATGAGATCTTTCATATGGTTTAGCAGGGAAAAACAATGATCGGTGTGGTGACCCATTCCTCCATATTAGTATTCATAAAAGGCATACAGGTTAAACTGCAGAGACTGAGGATTAGTTGGTGGGAAGGAAGAGGTGTCAACAGGTTGTCACTGAGGCAGTGGTGGTTAATTTGGGAGAGTGGAATAAAAATTATGGTGAAATTCTTACGTCCCTGAGAGGTTAGAGCAGGTTTACAAGAATTGAAGGAGTGTGGTGCATCGGTAAAGAGTCGACGCTTAGGGTATACACGATTTTCAATAGAGGTCAGGTATAGAGTCCCAATCCTCAAAGTATTAGGCTAGATTTTGGGCATAGATTGTCCTTTTTCCTTGATGGTTTGACCCAGGAAATTGATCTGATCCCACATTTTGGATATTTCTCCTTGGACTAAGTCTTGCTTAGGGACTTCATCTTCGGGCAGTTGAGCGGTTGGTGTCTCAGCCATTAGTTTCACATCAGCAATCCAGTCATCTCCTAAATTCTTATTAGAATATTTCTTGTCATCCTCGTATTTATCCTCCCATTTAATGTCGTGGTTGTCGACTTCCTTCATAGGCTCCGAATAGGCTACCCAATAGACCTTTTCAAAGTTCCTCGAGGCGATCCATTCTCCATGAGGAGGCTTAGGGTCATGTCTCCATACTTCAATGTTATTGTAGTTATTACAATGTGACATTTTTTTTATTCGGTCAAAGGTTTCGTTTTCGTTTGTCCTAGGTAGAGACCATGATTCTTCTTTGATCTTTTCAAGAAGTGATGTCAGTTTTTTCTCGTTTAGCATATTTTTTTTCAGGGCAGCAACCGTTCCTTGCATCTTAGCATACTCAACATGCTATCGCGATGTTTATCCCATCTAATGTCTTAGCGTACGAACTTTTAGATGGCAGTTCGACAAAGGCTATTTTTTATATGACTATTTAGGTGGGTTTTTGTATATTATTCAATGGCAAATGTACTTATGAGATATTAAAGCAAGTTTGTTTTTATGTGCATTAGTTTGGATGTAAGGGGCATTTATGATTTATATGAGTTTGATGAACTTTTGTTACTCGACGAAAATAAGGATTCTCATTCCTCTCTTGCAACTTGCTCCCTAATTTGATTTTGAAAATGTTTTTTATTTGAGTAAACTTGCGAAACGTGAGATAGAACAAGAATTCTTATGTTGTCTATTATGCCCCCTATTTGTCCTAGAAATTTTCATTCTACAGATCAAACAAAACAAATGTATAAACAAATGTACACAAGGTAAAAGCAAAATTTCTCTACAAGATAGTGTCCTAAGAAAAATGGGATTTTGGGTACCATTCTATCTTAGGCTCATTATATGTAGATCACGACTTTTCTATTAACGCATCCTAGAAAGGTACAGTTCCTAGATCTTCAAACATCTAGCGTCCTCCCTGGGGGAACATCCATCTGTAATTCGTTATTGAGTGAGACGAGTTTTGAAGTTGGTTACCAGCAGATATACCACATGGCCTTTCTTCTACTCACTCCTCTTTTTAAATCCTAACTGGATATTGAGGCTTAGATCAGCGTGATGAAATCGCACAACTTCGTCCCTTACTGTCGGCCTCCAGATGAGGTTTACAGCTTTGGATTTTTCTTATGATATGCAAATTCAAAGTGATGTTTGTGCCTTAGAGAGAGCTTACGAAAAGTAAAATGCGGAAAAGTAAAGAGTAAATAAATAAATGATATATATATAACATATAAGAGGTAAAACTATATTTATTTATTTTTTTAAAATGTAATTGTTTCAGACTTTATTTAATCGTAAAATAAATTTAGACTCCAACTAGGCTTGACCCTCAAGAGTCCCCAGCAGAGTCGTCAGCTAACACACTCTAAATTTTGTAAAAAATACGAAGAAAAGAATGAGAAGAAGAGTAAAACAAGATTTGGTTTTCTCCCTCTCTAAATCCTCAAAACTCAGTTCATTTTAGAAAACTAATTTTCAAGGGCTTTTCTAGGTGCTAGTTTTGAAAATGTTCTTTAGCTCAGGATTTATTTAAAAAATAGAGTGGCCACCTATCATTGAGTTAAATAGTGTGCTAGGTCACCGGAATTTTAAAAATCATTTTTATAGTTTAGAAACAACCGAAGTTTTGACTTGAAAGAAATAGTTGGTCTTTACTAGAGATTTCTTTAAAGTTCGAGAGTCGATTATGTTTAGGGAAGGTGTCAGGCACCCCAAGACACCCGACCAAAGACGGTACCGAAGTTTAAATAGATCTTTACGCTTAAACAAGTTCAAATAATTTCCTTCGGTTTTGATTCACTAATTCCCATTTTTTAATGGTTTTCTCTTTTTATATATTTTTATGTAAGAAAGTAAGAAAAAATTATTTATAGAAAGCAACAACATATAAAACACAGTGAAATATAAATAACAAATGTCCCCCTTTTAGACCGTCTGTCAATTATGGAAGAATCGACAAGTTTAGCCATAGGGGGATATTTTATTTGGACACTTAATTTTGACAAAACTACTTTTATTTATTTTTTAAACAGAAGAAATAGAGTAAAACATCTTAACAACACATTTTTCATATAAATGTGAAAACTATGTTTTATATGTAACAAAACAAGTAAAAGTTTTGTAAAAACATTTAGACAAAGCTTATAAACATTTATTTATAAAACATTTTACAAAAACAATTTTTTTTTTTTTTTTGAGTAAACACCAAGTATTTTCATATTGAAAACTTTTATGTGAAAAATCTTCATATATATATATATATATATATATATATATATATATATATATATATATATATATTATTTTTATTTTCGTTTTGTTTATTTAAGATAAGGGAAGAATAAACATGACATAAATGGTAATATGCACATTTGATTTTGTCAAGAACACTCCAATCGAACTTAGTTGCTTAGGCAAATTTAGTGTTCTGGTTTACTTTGTTAGTCCAAAAGAAAAGAAAATATGTAATATAAGTATCAGTCTTACTCGTAACTAAGAAAACGTGAAGAAGGTGCACATTTATCCCCGAAGGAATATAGGTCATCCCCTTATTCTGACTTTTAGCCACACGGGTCTAGATATAATAGCACATAAAGGTTTCCAGTCCATGGTCTGATATGTAAGGTCAATCCATGATCTAGGCTTATATATATAAGAGATCCAGTCCACAATCATGAGATGTAGGGCCACTTTGTGATCTAGACTAGCACGGAAAGACGTAGAGCGAGAAAAGTAAAAGTTAGTTGTTAGTAGTCAATGGTTAGTAGTCCATTATTGGTGGTTTCTTTTAAGTTCATTGGAGTACGGCTTCATGTGTTCTTGACAGAGCCAAATATCTTATGAATTTACCACAGTGTTCTTATTGTTCTTGACACAAAACAAATTATTTACACTATGCACATGATCTAAGACACTAAAAACAAACAAAAGTACACTATATATAAACAATTTAAAGGTACTTAAACAAACAAAATTAAAGAGGAGTTTAAGAGAACTTATCTAACTCAGGGGAATAATCTTTCCCTAAGTATTTTTCCTTCTTCTCCTTCTTTAATTTCTTATTCCTTTTGCTTTGTTGGTCTTCAACAACTTCTTTAACTCTTGTTAAAAGAGTGTCAAGAACACCTTTTAGGAGCTTTTTTGGAAGCATTTGAGAGTGTTTTAGGGGTAGAAAACTTAAGGAATCCAAGGACCTGAGAGAAAATTTCAAGCCTAGATAGAGAAGGGGTTTGGCCAAGGATGTTACCAAATGAAAACAACATGTCTTTTATAGGCAACAACAGGCCTGCACATGCACCAATGCGCAGGAATTGCTAACAAGTTTTTAATGTCATTTAAGGACATTAATGGCCAGATCAATAGGCAGATGCTCAAGATCATCCTAGCTTAGGTAGGTAATCATGTATATTTTGTAATGATTCACAAAATATTTCCAAAATATTGATCATTAACGCCCATTAAATGCCCCCCATTAATCCCATTTAATGCTTATTTAATGCTTGATGTGATGGGAACTAGTTCGGTTAGCTTTGTAAGTACTAGTTACTCTTGGTAACTAGGTTTCATGATTATATTTTTTGCTAAAACATCTTGCCAAAATATCTTCTATTGAATGTCATTTAATGCCTAAATTAGATGCAACATTTTTTTTACATTAATGATGGCATGCAAGTTTGGTTAGTTTTGGACTATGTTAAGGCACTAGTTACTCTAGGTAACTAAGTTTCATAATGGAATTTTGTCCAATAATATTTTCGAAAGATTTCCTCCTAAATGCATATTTAATAATTGAATATAATGCCCACTTGCTAAGGGCACACCGGTGGAAGAATCCTATGTTTTTTTCTAAGCTTAGGAGGGTATATCTTTAGTAATATTGTCTTGGGAACCACTTTGGCTAGTCAAGGATTTTTTATTGATTTAGGAGATTAGTAATTCAAACAAAATATTTTTGTTGTCAATTTGACAAAATCGGTGAAAATAAAAGTTTCAGGGTTCAAAACGGGAAGTAAATGTAATTGTTGAATTTTTCTTAAATTAAAGGGTAATAACTAATTTAAACATATTAAAAGTGATATTCATGGAAAATCAACTTTCAATATTGTCATTTTAGCCGCCCGTTGACTTTAGGAATTTTGAAATTAACCCGAAACTTTTATTTATCCCGAATTTCAATCGAATTGAAGATTTTATATTATCTTATGTTTTTTGTCCTTTTTGTAGTATCAAAAGTAATCTAAGGCAGAAATTTGTTTCCTTTAAATCTCAGTATAAAGTTTATCCAAATTTGCAATTTAAACACTTCAAAATTTAAATGAGTGGAAAAAAATGTGGTATTTACAACTGCCCCTCTTTGTCATGCGAGTTTACTCGTAATAATAAAAATAAGACACACAAACATTTTGTTCTACGAGACATGAAAAGGAAAGGAATTTGATGCTAAAACAAGAAATTTAAGCTAAATAAGCAAAGTCAAGAACATTCTTGAACACCATTGCATCTAAACAAGGAAAGCAGTAAAGCGAAGGCTAGGGATTTTCTTGGAAATTGCTACATCTTCACTACAAAAATAGTAAATTCATAAGAAAGCAAAGTCCAGGAAAGTTCGAACGTTCTTGAGCATCACTGTTTCTTTACTGGGCAAAATAGTAAAGCGGATGTAGAATATTCCTGGGAATCGCTGCATCTATACTACAAAAAATAGTAAACTCCTAGAAAAGCAAAGGCCAGGAATGTATGAACGTTAACTTTCTTGGGAATCACTGTTTCTTCACTAGGCAAAATAGTAACCTCCTAGGAAAGATAAGACCAAGGATGTACGAATATTCTCGGGAATCGCGGCTTCTTCACTTGGGAAAGCAATGACCTCCTAGGAAAACGAAGGCTAGGAACATATGAACGTTCTTGGAAATCGTTGTTCTTCACTAGGGTGTTGATCCTAAGATTTTGATGGACAATTAAATGTTGATATTTTTTGTATAACTAATAGATTTATTGAGTATTTCAGTTTATAAGTTCCAGTGAAGATATTATCATGAAGAAAATGAATGCTGAAGAAACTGACAAAGATGATGGACATTAGAAGCTGAAAAAATTGAAGAACTTAGGAAAAACAACTCAAACTAAATTTTTAATCTTAATGTATCCCGGTTAGGATCACATACAACACAAAATGTTTTTCAAAATTATGTATATTTGTATAGGATCCTAATTAGTTAAATTATTTACTCCTATGTGTAATTAAAAAATAAACAAAGATAATTAATTAAAAATGAATTTAACATTTTAGTAGAGCTAACCGAGAAAAGAAATCGGTTAAAGGAGTGAAAACGTAAAAAAAAAGAATTAAAATCGGATCAAGAAAAGATGTTCCAGCTTGAGCAGTCGACTGGTCGGTCGACAGATTCTTAAAAGGAGACGTTGTTGGATCGTTCGGTCAATAGGTAAGTCGACCTATAGCCAAAAGAGAAAGTCTCTGAATCTTCCGGTCGACAGGTGAGTTGACTTATGTAACTCTCTGAATCGTCCGGTCGATAGATGAAATATGGGCGGTCGACCGATGGGCGAAGGATTTTTGGCTTGGCTACATCTTGGAATCGGGCGATTGACAAATAGGTCTTGGTCGGTCGACTAATCAGTCTATTTCAAGTTTAGAGGATTTCGAGGATTCTGATCAAACTATAGTCGTTACAAGCTGTTTATGGTTAAGATATACAAGATATCTTAGGGATCTGATACATTTTGAGCTATTTAATTAATATTTAAATATCCCTATAGATATGGTTCAAGTATTTTTTATATCTCATAATTTGGTACATGTAATTCTTTCTATCTTATCTAATTGAGTTTGAGAAAATGTTTGAGGGACTTAATTGAATATTCTAAAAGATATTATTGAGTGAATTATACCAGGATTAAGCCATAATGATATAGGGGTCTATAAGTTCTTTTTAGACTCTTATTATTTTAAAACTAGCCGTTGGTAGGCTTGTTCTAATTCCTTATATATAGACATGCGGATTTCACATAACGAGTGAATAATACACACAATGTCAAGAACTATTCAGTTCCTAAGCTTTTCTAAGAGTCATCATTTTGATATTATTTTGAGAGATCCATTGTGAGAACGATTATTGAGAAGTTCTTGAGTTAAAGCGCTATTTGAGTTAGCGTCACCGATCTAAGCTATCTTGCGATACTACGTGCAATCTATTCGGTGTTTTTCTGGTGAGATCGTTCCAAGCTTATTATTTAATTGAGTATTTTATTATTATTATTTTCTTGGTGAATTTATCTTTTTGAGAAATTATTTTTGAACTTTAAAAGCATAAAAAAAATCTTTTAAAAATGATTTGTGTGTTAATCTGATTACGTGCTTAATTGTGTTACCCGCATTTTTTATTATAATCAGATTTTGTTTCCTCACTTTATTTATATCACTAGTATCGAGACATTAATTGAGTATTAATTAATCTAGGGTGATAGAAGCTCTGAGTGGGAAAAAGCTTATCAATTCTGTAATTAGTGAGTTGTGTGCGGATTAGATATTATTAGGAATATCTACTAAGGGGTAACTTTGGGTTTTGATCTCTTCCTGTAAAGAGATTGAGGTTTGATCTTTGCCCAAAATACAAAAAGGATAGGTTACGTTTTTCCCGTTGAAAAGAGCTTAGGTGTGATTCTTCCTAATTAGGATCAATTGTGAGTTAATTGTAAATGTTTCATCCTTACCTGGGAAAAGGATACTTGGAGTGATTGTGAGGTTTAATTCTTGAGCCTAAGGTATAAAAAGAGTTAGGTCATGATTTTTCCTGTAATAGAATTAGGTTAGTCTTGAGCATGAAAAAAGATAAGGTTATTCTTGAGCCTAGAAAAAAGAAAAGGTTATTCTTGCGCTTGGGGAAAAAAAGAGGTTATTCCTAAGCCTGGGAAAAGTAATTTGTGAAGGTTAATTCTAAACCTGTGAAAAGAATCATTGTGTAAAGGTTTGGTTCCTAAATGTTTTAAAGAGTCTTAGCGATTAGTGGGTGCGAATCTTCATGGGCTCGAAGGACTGGATTAGTCAAGATTAACTTGGTGAACCAGGATATATCGGTGCGTACTGCATTATTTTATTTTTTTATTTTATCTTGTGTTGTTTGGGTGTGCACCTAGAACTTATTACACTTACCCGCTACATATAAAGTTAATAATTAATTTTAGGATAAAATTAATTGTTTGATTTTTGAAGTGTTATTATTCTGATAATTTTTAATACTTCCCAATTCACCCCACCCACCCCACCCTCGCCCGCTTGGGTATCTCATTGGGCCAATAACTTCCTAGGAAAGCGAAGGCTAGGAACGTTCCTGGGAATCACTTTTTCTTCACTATAGAAAATAGTAGTTTCCTAGGAAAGCGAAGTTCAGGAACATTCCTAGGAATTACTGCATCTTTACTAGGGAAAAAAATAACTTCCTCGAAAAGCGTAGGCCAGAAACGTACGAACATTCTTGGGAATTGCTGCTCTATTACTAGGAATACTACATTGTAGACACGACATTTTAACCGCCTTGCAAAAAAAATTATGTTTTTATTTTATAGTTTTATTTTATTTTTTTTTATTTTCAGAAAATACAAAAAAGAAAAAAAAATAAAGAAAGAAACTTGAAATAAAGGAAAAGTGGGAGAAATTGAAAGAAGAAGAAAAAGGGGGGGGAGGAGAGTATAAATGAGAGAGAAAAAATGGAGAGCAGAGAGAAATAGAGAGAAAAGAAATTAGAGAGGTAATTCAAACCGAGAGAGAGAGACAGAGAGAAGGGGGTAAAGGGTTGTGGGCCCCTCTTTTTCTTGATAGCCGACATTAACAAAGAGAGAGAAAAAAAAAAAAAAAAACCACAAAGGGGTTCAGCCCCATACCCAACCGCACGAGTGAGAGAGTGAGAGATATAAAGAAAGGTTGCAATGTGTTAGGTGATAATGATTGCGCGCGTGTTCTTCACGCACATGCTACCTGAATGCCTTTTTTGTCCTTTTTCCAATTTACCCTTTCCCAATCTAACTTGGATTGGGTTTAGGTGGCTAGACCTAATTTTCAGGGTTTTGCAAAGTGATTTTCACGCCCCATCTTTCCCTATAAATAGGACTCTCCTCCTCCTAGTTTATTCATAAAACATTGAGAGGAAAAACCCCTGTAAAAATAATTCTCATCAAAAGCCCTTACGGGAAGCTATCTACGAGAGAGGAAAAACTTGAGCATCGATATTCTTGGCCTAGAACAGGTATGTTTTTCTTTTATCTTCTACTTTTTTTTAGCTTATTTCTTTTTTTCGCAATTTAAATTCCTGCAAGCTTTATTTCTTTCAATTGTTCGATGACTTGATGAAAACGTCAGGATTAGATTTCTCATTCCCAATCTGAACCTTTGAGCATTTGGACGAGGACACCCATATCTCGTTGTTGTTGTTTTCTTTTTTTTTTTATTTTGGATTCTTTATATTTTTCGTGATTCATAAAAGAAAAAACTAAAAAAAGAAAAAGAAAAAGTAAGTCATCCGATGATCCGATGAAAATGTCGCAATGGGTTTTTCGTGCTTAAACTTAATCCCCGAGTGTTAGGTGAAGGATTTTTTTAATTATTTATTTTTCTGTATTTTATTTTATTGTTATCCTTGTTATCAAAAAAACCTATAAAATAATATATAAGTCATCCGATGATCCAATGAAAACGTCAGGATAGGTTTCTTGTGCTTAAACTTAATCCCCGAGCATTAGATGAAAGATATTTTTCACTATTTATTTTTCTGTATTTTCTTTATTTTATTTTTATTCTCATTATCAAAAAAACCCTAAAAAATAAAAACTATAAAAATCCAAAAAATAATAAAATATTAGTTTGTTGGAGTTAATTCTTATGAACCTTAAGATGAATCTGAGGATTCGATAAATCGTGGGAGAGTTTTTCGTGACCTCGTTTTTATTCCCCCAACTAGAGTGGGATTTAGAAAGGATTGGTTTTAGGAAATATTTTCCCTCAGTAAATCTTTTTGTGGGATTTCGCTTAAGTTTTGAAAAGATTAATTCCAACAAATTTGTTTCCGTGATTCTTCCTCGATTCTCATATCCATAGAATTTGAAAGAATTTCAAATTGGGATTTTTTTAAATTAATTGGGCAAACTTAAAATAGACATTATTTGCATTCATCTCGCATATTTATTTCCTGTATCATTTAGACGACATGTTTAGAACACTTTCATCACTTACAAATTTTTTTTCTTACATATAGTTTCTTTAGACTTCATAATCCATATTTATTTCTTGTATCATTTAGATGGCATGTTTAGGACACTTTCACCACTTACATTTTTTTTTTATATTTCATTACAAATAGTTTTTTTTTAATTCATAATCTATACTACTTTTTTTCATTTAGTCACAACACGTACACGATTTGTATTTGTTTTACATATATTAAATAATTAAGTCCTTACCACGCATAATCACATGAGTATTCCATGATTAATTCATATAATCATATCATTTTGCATTGGCATGTTTAAATTAAACCATTTCTTACATAAAAATCGTATAATAGTTTTTTAGGCTTTGGCATAAATAAAATAGAATTCATATCATGTTAGTTTTTGCATTCATATTTATTCACTTGCTTTAGTTTGTCTTTTTAAATTAAAGAAATCTCTCGAAAATACACATAAAACTACCCCTTGGGGATCATCCTTGTTGAATCCTTAATATTTGACGAGGGTTCATACTGGGGGAACATTCCCAAAAAATACAAAAAACTTGCCCCATCTTATTTTTGAAAATACCAAAAAAGATTTTGTAAGATGAAAATGATTTCAAAATAAAATAAAACATTCGAACTTAAATTAATTGGACTTAATTGGACATAAGTTACCATTTTTCGGATAGGCATCTTGGGGTACCTAACACCTTCCCTAAACGTAACCGACCCCCGAACATTTTAAATGAATCTTTGGTTTAACCATGTTTTTGGAGTCAATTTTTACTTAGGCCTTTTAAATTACTTTCTAAAAAATATTGTTGACCTAGCACACCATTTAAAACCTATGATAGGTGGCAACTCCTTATTTTTAAAATGACCTAAGTACTTTTTGAGAAAATCGGCGCTTTAAAAACCTCTTCTCCTTAACGTTCTTTAATATTTCATATCCTTTTCCTTTTGAAACATTGAGGCGCATCAGCTGGCGACTCCATGGGGGATAATTAGAGGGTTGAGCCTAATATGTCCAAATAAGTCTAACTAATCCATGTCCAAATGTTAAATTTTATTTTATTATATTTTCCTTTTATTTTGTAAATAAGTTGTGATGTTTTTTTTTTTTTTTATTCTTCTTTTCTTTCTTTTCTCCCAGGCTCTTATATTGTTGTAAATCCTCTGACACAAGTACGGTCATCTTGTATTCATATTATCTCCACGAGATTCTATTAATAGAAGACATAGAAGGGAGTTTTATACTTGATGGATTGATGATGTCTTAGGAAGTCTTAAAAACCAAATGAGTTCAAAGTTTCCAATACCGATTAAGTAACGAAAGAATTTTTATAAATCATTATCTATTTTGATCGGTTATTATCGATATTGAGAAATTCGAACTCGAATGGATTTTAAGACTACCTATGACCCACATGAACTAATAAATGAGTTTGTTGTAAGAACAGGACAGGACAGAAAAATTGATCCCAGAAAAGCAATTACAGTTCCCCCCATCCGAAACTTGGTCATTACTCGCAGTCAGGCCCAGACTCATTTCAGGATGACATCGCAATCCCGAATCTCCCTGTATGGCCTAGATAGCTCGAATGCAAGAAATTATCAACATGTTGAGGGAAAAGGTCAACGAAATTA
Organism: Eucommia ulmoides; assembly: GCA_016647705.1. Lineage (NCBI taxonomy): Eukaryota > Viridiplantae > Streptophyta > Magnoliopsida > Garryales > Eucommiaceae > Eucommia > Eucommia ulmoides. The sequence continues at coordinate 45,307,725 of CM028328.1, forward strand.
GCCGACCTCAGGAGGTACCTGTTCTCCCGTCCAGTGGAACTCCCATGAATGAATCACTAAATGGAAACCCTCTAATTGTCGGGATAGAGAACTTTGTGCCGAATCTGAACCATGCCAGCCCGAACTTTGCAGTGCAGGTTTACTATGGACCTCAGATGGGCCCTCATCCCTTCGCATATAGAGCGCTAGCATATCCCAGTCAGGGGAATATCTATCAAGCCTCACCCAATGGCTCATCCCCATCTGCACCATAGATTCCCATTCACCCGAAGAAGATCGTTGTTCCATCCAACTATCTGAATACCAATCGACTGGCCTTGACCATCGAAATCGAAAGTAAAAATGAAGAGAATGGACCCCCTCCGGCCTGGGTTCTAAAAATGAAGGAATTGGAGAAAACTATGGAAGAATTAAAAAGAGAGAAGTCATCCAAAAATGCAGCGTATAAGGAGTTATCAATACCACCACGGATGGTGTACTCAAAAAACTTCATAGTTTTGTAGTTCACAAAGTATGACGGTACTCCTCCCCTAAAATGGCATGTCAGCATCTATAAGGAGGAATTGGGAGTTCATGCTCGGAACAAAAACCTTTGCCTAAAAATATTTTGGAGATCGTTAAAATGACTGACTCTCAGTTAGTGCATGACCCTAGACCTATCGCAGATTAAAATGTTCGAGAATCTAGTAGAGGCCTTCTGTGAACAGTATATGTATAATAAAGATACCATGCCGAACCACAATACCCTCTACCAGATACTGAAGAAGAAAGATAAGATCTTCTAGAGGTACACTGCCCGTTGGAGGGAGAAGGCTGCCAAAGTTGTCCCTAGGCTGAGCGAGGAGGCTCAATTAGAGATATTCAAGTCAATTCAAACACCTCTGTTATATCGAGATCTCTCGAGCATAGCAGTGGCTTCCTTCGACAATACGATCAAGCAAGAAAGGTGACAGAAGAACGAATAAAGAGCAAAAAGATTGAAGGGGCCTCGCCTAATCCATTGAAGAGGTCAACTCTGCCAAAGAAAAAAGAGAATAAGGTAGTCGTTGTCATTTTCCCCCAGCAAACCCTTCACCAGAACAACTCCCAATCTTCTTATCCCCAAAACGTCCCAAACTAAAACAGCCAATACCACAATAATTTCCTACAAAATCTCTAAAACCGATATTACTCCCGGAACTAACCATATTTCCAAAGCCATCCCCGCTATTACCAGACGTACCTCCCCCTTAACAAAACTACATTCCCCAATATTATCCCCAAGCCTACCAAACACCCGCTTACCATATATATCAGCTAAACTAGAACCCTCCACCTCAAATTCCTAACCACACCCTAAAGCCAATAACCCAATACCACCCAAACTATCAACCTCACGTTACTGGGGAAAACTTTCAAAACGATAAAATGAACCACTAGACCTTCTGGTCTCAATCACCGAGATATACCGGAATAGTTTGAAATAGAGGATGATAACACTTCTTCTATCCTATGAGCTTAGCCAGGAAGTAAAATCACTTCGTCGAACTCTTTTTCGTGAGTACCACTCAAAAACCAGTTGACATACGATCGAGTACTACTTTCAACTGAAAGATTAGATCCTAGAGTTCATACAAACATGAGCCATCATATTTCCTAAAACTCCAGAGACTGATGTGCCAAACTGTCAGCATAATTTGCTACATGAACACTCCCCCTCAAAAAGTAGCGTCAATCTAATTTTTGCGAAAGAGGCTAAGGAAGAAATAGTTTTGATTGATATAGATGGTATTTATTTGCACTTGGAGGTTCTCAATAAAGGGTTCAAATTGCATCCAGAAAAGGTGGCTGAAAAGTTGGAGAAATCTCTGCTTCTGTCTTTCCCTATCTAAAAGCTAGTGAAAAGCCTTAATAATGTTCAATGTAACTACGAGATTGTTGCTAAAAGTAGAGAAGAAAATGAATTGCCAATCTCAACAGGAGAAATCAGCAGAATCACTTGATTTGGAAAAGTATACACGCCGCAGAATTTGATCTAGGTTGTTGTGAGAGAACCAAGATGGGTTTTGAAAATGCTGGTGTTAAAACAGGAGGCTCAGAACTTCCTAAAGGTAATGAAGAACTCAGAATACAAGATAGTTGAGCAGCTTAGTAAAGCACTGGAGCAAATCTCGATACTCTCACTACTTCTATCCTGAGAAGTACACAAGAAGACACTACTGAGGGTCCTAAATGAATATCACTTACCAAGAACGATCCCTCCAAAAAACAAAATTTACCCTAATCAAGCAAGTCCTACGGTCTAACACCATCACCTTCACCGACAACGAGATTGATGAAGATGGAATAGATCACAACAAGTCTCAAAATATTACAGTCGAGAGCTAGGGGATGTTCATAGCTCAAGTATTGATTGACAATAGATCGGTGCAAAATATCTATTATTTGTCAATACTGTAGGAAATGGGGATCGACCTACCGTAGATATAGTCGTCAAAAATGGTTATCAGGGCATTCGATGAGGCTAAGAGAGATAGCATCAGGGAGATTGACCCACCAATTAAAATTGGCCCAATCTAGTTCAATGTGAAATTCCAAGTGCTTGACATACTGACTTCATACAATCTGCTGTTGGGGAGGCCTTGGGTCCATAATATCAGGGTAGTGCCTTCATCACTACACCGAAAGATGAAGTTTATCGTTAATGACATGCTATATGTGATTAATGCCGATTCGGATGTTGCACATTTTCGTCAAGCAATAAGTCGATATGTCCTGGTAATAGATGATGAGAAAGAAAAAAAAAAGATTGAAGCCTCTTATCATGTGTTCAACATCGCGAATGCTATTTTTATGAAGGGGAGAGGACACGAATTAGCGCCATTACTATCTAGCACTGTTGCCTTCGTTGCAAAATAGATGAAATCCCTGGGCTACAACCTTGGGAGAGTACTGGGCAAGAACCTTGATAGAATAATAGAGTCGATAGAAGTTAAGAAACAAGAGGGGGAGATTTGAGTTGGGATACGAGTTAGCAAGAGCAGACAGGGTGAATTGCTTTTGAAAGAAGAAGGACGGATTCTCGGATAGCTAGCTAATGAAAATTCTGCATATCTGAGTCTTCTTCCCATTTCCAATAAAAACTATCAACAGGGAGAAGGGAGCGATAGAATTTAAGTTGCACCCTAAAAAAGTAGGGATCGAGGAAGCTGTGAACGTAATCCTAGAAAAGAAGCCAGGACCAAGTCATGGGTCTGGTATTCGAACTAAAGGGGTGAAAAGCTGCACAATTAGGATTTTTGTTCCCTCCCGATTCATCGGGAATTTCAATAAAATTGGAGAAATTTTCTATACTCACCCTTCCATTTAGGTAGCTTTCTATATGGAAATGGATTTTTCTGTGTAATGGATTTTTATATTTACAATTCTGTTTTATTTAATCTATGATTTTAAATTTTGGAATTTTACTTTTTCAGGTTACCTAAGTTACAAGTGTATGATGCATGCAATATAACTGAGCTAGAATATGATGATATGATTTTAATACAAAACCAAACCATAATCTGATGGGAGTGGAAACAGAAAATGACTCTTTCCAGCCAGGCAATGGTGAGATTCAGAAAGCCTTTATGAAATTTGAGAGTAAGTCGATTTTCAATGCTGATGAAACTGAGTTGATAAACTTAGGGACCCCGGAAGAATTGAAGAAAGTAAAAATTGGATCATCCCTCACTACTCTAGAAAAAAAAGAGTTGACACTTGGTTGCCTTGGTAGATATCTTTGCCTAGTCCTACGATGACATGGTAGGGTTGAACAAAAGTATCGTGACCCATAAGCTACAGCTAAAGCCTGGTAGTATTCTAGTCAAGCAAAAGTTGAGAAAGTTGAGGCATGCTATCATCCTCGAGGTCAAGGAGAAAATCGTGAAACAGTTCAATTCCTGAATTATCGAAGTCTGTAACTACAGTAACTGGCTCTCTAATGTCGTTCCAGTGCCAAAGTTTTTTGAAAAAAGTTAGAGTCTGTGTGGATTATTGTGATCTCAACCGGGAAAGTTCGAAAAATGATTTTTTGTTACCAAATATTCATATCATCATCGACAATACCGCAGGGTAAAATCTCTATTCCTTCGTTAATAGATTCTCCGGCTATAATCAGATTCTAATAGATAAGAAAGATCGAGGAAAGACAGGCTTTACTATACCGTAGGGAGTCTTCTACTACAAAGCGATGCCTTTCAGTCTAAAAAAATATTAGGGCAATATACCAAAGAGCGATGACGACCCTCTTTTATGATACGATGCACAAGGAGATAGAGGTGTATGTTGACGACATGATCTTTGAATCTCAAGAGAATGAGGACCATCTCTACCATCTGAAAATGATGTTCGACAGAATTCATAAGTTCGAGCTTAAGCTCAACCCAACAAAATGTGCTTTCGGTATAACTTCGAGAAAACTTCTTGGTTTCAAGGTAAATCTCCATGGAATCAAGATTGATCTTGTAAAGACAAAGGCCATTCATGAGATGCCACCACCAAAAAATAAGAAGGAGATTCGAGGTTTTTTGGACCGATTGAATTTCATAGCCCGGCTCATCTTCTAGTTCACTACCACTTGTGAGCCAATCTTCAAGCTGCTTTGAAATGAGAGTAATGGAGATAGAATATCGATTATCAGAATACCTTAGAAAATATTAAAGCTTATATGACCAACCATCCAGTTCTGGTGCAACCTCGGAAGGGAGTTTCGTTGTTGTATTTGTCAGTTCTCAACTCCTCCATTGGAGCCATTTTCAAATAGCTCGATGAATTCATGAAGAAGGAACAATCCATCTACTACCTCAGCAAGTGCTTCACGAAATACGATAAAAATTACACCTTGCTAGAGAAAACCTATTTTGCATTGGCCTGGTCCGAACCTACCAAAGACCCGTGGTACCACGTTATAAAGAACTTCCTAAAAACTTGGGAGTATCTAGAGGGAGTATCAAGTTTCTATTGGAATACCATCCAAAGATTAGTAGGCTAATTCTTCCTAAGCGGGGAGACTCTATACAAGCGCTCTCCTAACATAGGTCTGTTGAGATGTATTGGAGTTGAAGAGGCCATCCAGTTGATGAAAGAAGTCCATGGTGGTATATATAAACCTCACTTAAGCGGATTCATGCTCACAAAGAAGATCCTGAGGACCGGACATTTTTTGCTAACGATGGAAAATGATTGTGTGCAGTTTGTTCGAAAATTCCATAAGTGTTAGATTCATGGCGTTCAAATCCATATCCTACCTTCGTAACTTTATTCCTTAGCGGCCCCGTGACCCTTTTCAGTATGGGGTATGGACGTCATTGGAGAAGTTACCCCTAAGGCACTGAGTGGTCATCGCTTTATCTTGGTGGTGATTGATTATTTTACCAAGTAGGTGGAGGTTGTCTCACTGGCCCACGTGAATCAAAGGACAGTAGCCCGGTTCATCAAAGAAAACATCTTGTTGAGGTACAAATTTCCACAAGAACTAATAACTGACAATTTCGAAAACTTGAAGGGCTAAAAAATACAAGAAATATGTTAGCAGTTTGAGATCGAGCACAGAAACTTGGCGCCTTACCATCTAAAGATTAATAGAGTAGTTGAAGTCGCCAATACAAATATTAAGAAAATCATCCAAAAGATGGTCGATAACTATAAAGAGTGGGATGATATGCTGTTGTATGCTTTGATGGCTTACCAGACTTCAATCTGAACCTCGACAGAGGCAACCCCCTACTCTTCAGTCTATGGCACAGAAGCGGTTATACCAGTCAAAGTGGAATTCCATCTTTGCAAGTGCTCATGGAGGCTGAGCTTAATGAAATTAAATGGGTACAGTAGAAGTTGGACCAACTTTACGTAATCGATGAAAAATGGCTGGCAGCGATATGCTACGGATAATGTTATAAACATAAAATTGCCAGAGCTCATGATGGGTCCTTCCTAGAGTCTTCAGGGCTGGTAAATTAGTATTAAAGAAAATATTCTCCTTCCAAGATGAAGCTAAAGGCATGTTCGCCCCAAACTGGGAAGGTGTTTTTGTTGTTCACAATGCCTTAAGCGGTGGAGCATTGATTCTCCAGGAAATGGATGGTGATGTATTTCCCGAGCCTCTGAATTTGGATTCTATAAAGAAATATTTTGCCTAATAAAGACCTTTGTTTTCCAAGTAAGTTGTTTCAATTTGTGATTTATCTATCTCTGAAAAAATGTGTGGCCCGAACGTAGTGAAAACTTGAAAGAACACCATGAAATGAATATAGAGACCATAGCAAGATGGAAAAGAAAAAACAGGTACATCGCGCGGGGGTCCCTTTTCGGAATACCACTAAGGCTAACTTTCATCGACTATGGAGATTTTTGTGTTCAAAACGGGAAGGATTTGGAAGGAGTTTGAAACTGAGGAAATGAACATCAGGTTTGGCTCAGATTTGCATTGAAATCGTACTTGTCAGACAGTCAAGGTTTAAATCTCGTAGCAACCCTATATGGTGATAAAGGTACTTGTTCTTCTAAGGTTTTATACATTTCTCCATATTTTGACTAAACCATCTTTGCAGGATTTAAGAAATAAAAAGCAAGTAGGAGTACATGAACCCCCTAATACTGAAGACACCTAGTAGAAAAAGAGAAAATGAGAATCAGCAGGCGTAAGAAAATAAAGTTGATGGAAATATCGTTTGATGTCAGACCCCGCCAATAACCCAGAGAAAACCTCCTCAGGGCGCACCTCTAGCATTGAAAAAAGTATAAGACGAAAGAATTTCCCGATAACACTTTGATCCAAGGGTCATCAACCGAAGTGATTACGGCCAAAAAAGGGGAACGAAATTGCGAGTCATCAAAGGTGGCCAATTTTTTCAGACAAAGATTTTATTTTGGAAGTATTATCTTGTCCACTTACAGGGATCTCAAAAAGGCCGGAAGCATGAATTTCTTTATCACAAGGTCCTCTCACCTTCTGCTGACTCGAATCGGAAACTTTTGTAGTTGAAAATTCAAAAGCTCTAAAAGAGCATCCAGGTATGTGTTTTTGCCCTGAAAGAGGCCTTTAGTGAACTATGTTAAACCTGATCCTTGGCGTAACACTAAGGTACGTAAGCAACCAGTAAAGGTTCGATCATCTGACAATCAACCCCAACCATAGGCTGGGGCACATTTTATATCTTTGATGTCTTATTTTTGCTTAGTAGTGGCCGCTAAATAAGCGCTGCCACTTTCACCCCAAGCGTACGGATCAAGTTTTAGTATAGTGGACCTTTCGGTCGGGTATTGTATCCACAGGGATTGGTTGAGATTACTATCGAGTATCGCGATTGTCGTAACCTAATTTTATCTAGGCGCTAAAAATGAAATTTAATTTAATACTAATACTAAACTAAAATACTAATTAAGTTAACTATACTATAAATACTAATTTGAGATTGTTTAGGGGAGTAGATTGCCTAAGGGTTAACTTTATTTATTTAAATGCGTTTGATTTTGTTTTAGTTAACATTAACGGCGTTCAGCGTATCCGACAATCTCGGTTCGTAAACTCCCTCGCCACCTCTTCCGAGTGTAAGACGGGGGAATACGTGACTTCGTGTCAACACCGAAGTCCCCCTCAACGTATTAACGACCCTAGGTCACGTGAGTCTCGCCCCAACATCATCGATTGCACACTTTATAACGCCCTCCCGAGACATTAGATTGTCGTGTTGTGTTAACCCTAGTCCGAATCCGGGGTTACCTCTCCCGAGTGTCAAACCACGTATTCTCAATATATCTAAACTAGCATATAATCATAGAAAACATGGCAACACAATCAACATATGAAGAACAACCAAGAACAAAACACAAATTCAACCAAAACTACATTTTCATAAATAATACGTTAATCCCTATTACAATCCATGTTTAACTCATGGCCCTAACCGTTTATACAATGTAAAATGAGCTAAAAATGCTCAACAATCACCAAAATAAAGAAAACAAAGAGAGGAAACAAGCGACTTAACCGATATCCGAAGATTTTCCACTAGAAACATCGATCTCTTCCTCATTGATTCCCCACCTCGGGTTGAGAGCTCTCTTTCAAAAATCCCTTATCCTAACCCTAAAATATGGCCTAAGGCCTTTGGAGCTCAAAAAGAAGGAAGAGAGGAGGAGAGAAGGGTATAAATAGGCTAAAAACTATCTCAAAAATATCTATTCTACACAGAGGTTTTGGCCTAAGCGAAGTTAGGTCGGTTAACTTTCTGCCGGATTTTCGCCTAAGCGAAGTTACTGCAGGTTTGCATTTTGTTTTGACTGTAAATTCTTCATCCGAACTCTGATTGAGGTGATTCAAAAACCTATGTAAATCTAAGAAGACTATATACAACTTCCATGCTTTGAGTGTTTCCAAAATTGGATTTTATCATAGTATAAAATAGACTTGAAGTTACAGCACCTGCACCAGCTTTGCAGGTTTGGTGACCACCTAGGCGAAGAAGTAGGCGGTGGACTTGGAAATGTTCTCAGTATCTTCATAGCCTAGGCAGAGGTATGGACTCCTAGGCAGTAGGATTCTTTCACAATGTTGCCTCCTTGCTCATTTATCCAACGTAACTTCGTCCGCTTTGGTTCGATCACATCATTTTCGCTCCAATTTCATACATTTTCACCTCACGCACCTATTTTAATACAAAAAGAATAAAAACATATTAAAACATATAGAAATAACTATAAACGTACTCGAAAACTAACAAATTCAGATTAGAAATACATAGGTAATTTACACCTATCAAATACCCCCAAACTCAGAATTTTGCTAGTTCTCGGGCAAAACACCCACACAATATGAGAAAGTATACAAACTAATTACGAAATTAAAAACTACAAATGAAAAACATTAAAAACAAAAATGTGTAAGTTTTGATTATCATCTACCGGCCGAAATATTTTTCCCTCATCGGCCCCCAATCGTATCAAGTTCAAGCATAAATCACACCATGTGGTATTCTAGAATTTCGACATTCAAAAATAGTAAGCATCATTCTAGATCTTGTTTAAGTGTGTGTGATTAAACTCAAATATACTACTATCCATTGATTAGATGGGATTATCCCTAAATAAAGATCATGACTAAAACCTTTAAAGTATAGGGAATCCATACGCCTGACCTAGGATCTATTCTCTACTAATGTAGGCTTGGAGGTTCATAAAGATCAGTAGAGCTTGGTTCGGTTTTGGAATAATGACCAAGGGTATTTTGGAATAGAAAATAGGTTAACGTCATTAACTTCACGTTACCCGAGACACATTGCTTGGCACTCTCATACTCGAAACCCCATAGTTTAATTAGAAACAACCCTGAACAAACATTTAAGAACATCGTACTCACTTGTCATGTCAAAAAGAAACTATTTTTTTTAACACACCCCCAAACTCATTCGAATTTCTACAATTTTAAGAGTGTGCAAAAATGATTAAGTAACACACCCCAAAACGTATTCGAATTCTTATAACCTTAGGAATATGCAAACAATATGAACGACAAACGACAAACGAGTACTCGAAAACCAAACCAATTAGAATTTCGGCCTAAACCCAGTCGCTCACATCAAGTAGCGAAATGCTAACTTGATTCACTCAAATTGTGCCTTTAGTTTAGCGATATAGGTTTGGAAAAAGGTCAATCGGCTAGGGTATTTGTTAAGTGTTCAGAATTGAAACAACTATTAGGCTTCAACAGGGTAATGAGGGATAAACATATATCAAGGTAAGCTTAAAAGGCTCAAGCAATCATATGAATGCCTAAATCATAACTCCTAAACAACCTCGCCTAGGATTTCGCCTCGAATTTCCCCCAAATCAAGTTTTAGAATCCTTATTGTCATAAAATTGAGTAAAGGAAAATTGGTTTCAAATCAATTAGATAGTGCTATACTGAGTTTACGTGCTCGTGCATTTAGGATCCACAATAACTTTTACTAAGACGATACGTCAAGCACACAGAACACACATGAATGATCTTTACACTCGACCTCAAAACAATCAGGGGACAGAGTCATCATCGGGTATAGGCCCAGATGACGTCAAAACGTAACACAAAACAACATCTAAACTAACAAACTAATCCTAAATGAGCATGCATACGATAAAAATAGTAAAACATGCTAAAAACATATACACATACTAAAACATACTACACATCGCCACCAACTCAACACAGGTGATGTCCAAAATGAACCGTCAGCGATCCCAATGACAATATATAGCATGATATTGAAGACGGGGGTTTAGAACACATACCTGGGAGGCGAGAGGATCTCGCCTCCAACTCAAATTGATGGAGATGTATCTAACTTATTTGTGACCCTAGGTTGCCTCCCAAGAAGCGCTTAGTTTAATGTCCTCGGCCTGACACATGCCTTCAAGACTGGCGAGATATTCAATGATCGAACCGCAAAAGCACCTGTCGATCTAACATCTTCAAGCATCTTGCTGGAAACAAAAACAAAACTACAAATGAAAATTATATACAAAAATGCCTAGATTAAAATCAAGTTATTTACTCCCAATATCAAAAGTAACACTTCTTCCAATCCCCGACAACGGCGCTAAAATCTTGGTGGCCGCTAAATAAGCGCTGCCACTTTCACCCCAAGCGTACGGATCAAGTTTTAGTATAGTGGACCTTTCGGTCAGGTATCGTATCCACAGGGATTGGTTGAGATTACTATCGAGTATCGCAATTGTCGTAACCTAATTTTATCTAGGTGCTAAAAATGGAATTTAATTTAATACTAATACTAAACTAAAATACTAATTTAGTTAAATATACTATAAATACAAATTTGAGATTATTTAGGGGAATAGATTGATTAAGGATTAACGTTTGATTTTATTTTAGTTAACATTAACAGTGTTTGACATATCCGACAATCTCAGTTCGTAAACTCCTTCGCCACCTCTTCCGAGTGTAAGACGGGGGAATACGTGACTTCGTGTTAATACTGAAATCCCCCTCAATGTATTAACGACTCTAGGTCACATGAGTCTCACCCCAACGTCATCGATTGCACACCTTCTAACGCCATCCCAGGTAGTTAGATTATCATGTTGTGTTAACCCTAGTCCGAATCTGGGGTTACCTCTCCCGAGTGTCAAATCCCGTATTCTCAATATATCTAAACTAGCATATAATCATAGAAAACATGGCAACACAATCAACATACGAAGAACAACCAAGAACAAAACACAAATTCAACCAAAACTGCATTTTCATAAATAATACGTTAATCCCTATTATAATCCATGTTTAACTCATGGATCTAACCGTTTATACAATGTAAAACGAGCTAAACATGCTCAACAATTACCAAAATAAATAAAACAAAGAGAGAAAATGAGCAACTTAGCCGATATCCGAAGATTTGCCTCTAGAAATATCGATTGATCACTTCCTCGTTGATCCTCCACCTCAGGTTGAGAGCTCTCCCTCAAAAATCCCTTATTCTAACCCTAAAATATGGCTTAAGGCCTTAGGAGCTCAGAAAGAATGAAGAGAGGAGGAGAGAAGGGTATAAATAGGCCAAAAAATATCTCAAAAATATCTATTCTGCGCAGAGGTTTTTGCCTAGGTGAAGGAAACTTCACCTCGGTTAACTTTCTGTCGGATTTTCGCCTAGGCGAAGTTACTGCAGGTTTGTATTTTGTTTTGTTTGTAACTTCTTCATCAGAACTCTGATTGAGATGATTCAAAAACCTATGGAAATGTAATATAAATATCTAAAAATTCCATGTTTTGAGTGTTTCCAAAATATTATTAAATAATAGTCCAAAATAGCCTTGAAGTTATAGAACCTGTACCGGCTTTGCAGGTTTGGTGACCGCTTAGGTGAAGAAGTAAACGATAGACTTGGAAATGTTCTCAGCATCTTCACAGCCTAGGCGAAGGTCTGGATGCCTAGGTGGTGGGCTTCTTTCACTATGTTGCTTCCTTACTCATTTATCTATTGTAACTTCGTCCGCTTTGGTTTGATCACATCGTTTTCGCTCCGATTTCATACCTTTGCACCCCCCATGCACCTATTATAATACAAAAAGAATAAAAATATATTAAAAAATATAAAAATAACTATAAACGTACTCGAAAACTAACAAATTCGAATTGAAAATACACAGGTAATTTACACCTATCATTTAGCCATAGGCTGGGGCATATTTTATAGATCTAGACTTTCTTTTATCCCCCCAGCCAAGAGAGATGGGGCATAAGTGTCATTTTTTATTACTCTAAATAATCCTTTAAACGGACACAAGTTCGTCATGAATATCATCATGAGTTATTTTTTATTACTCTGAACGATCCTCTAAACAGATGTGCGTTCATCATAAGTATCATTGATGCACCCCAAATTTTGATACGAAAGAAGTAGAGAATCAAGAAGATGATGAAAACAAGTTTCATCCATTTCTCTCTAAGTCATCCAAATCTGTTCATTTTGAAAATAGTTTTTCAAGGGCTTTTCTAGGCGTCGGTTTTGAAAAACTTCTTGGGCCGAGATTTTATGTTAAAAATTGAGTCGCCACCTAGCATGGGGTTAAATGGTGTGCTAGGTCACCGGGATTTTGGAAATTCATTTTTCCTTTTAAAATGACACGTGTTTTGACTTCCAAAGGTTTGTGTACTAGAGATATTCTTTAAGTTCAGGAGTCGGTTATGCTTGGGTAAGGTTTTACACATCCCAATACACCCATCCATAGACGGTACCTTAATCTAAATAGATATTCACTTCTAAACATATCCAAGCAGTTTCCTTTGATTTACTTAAACAAGAATAATTCTATTTTTAAGGTTTTTACTCACTTTATGGTATTTTGCATGATATAATGGAAAGCTGGTAAATGCTACAGCTACTACTAGTCAGCGACATCCAATAACAGTTTATATAGACAGAAATATAAATATGCAAGCTATACTGAATGAAATACAAACTAAGACTAAATTATTTGCATATGCGACCAAACCCGCACGTGGATTGCATATGTATCTCGGATTAATGAGAATCAAGTCTTTACATAGTTTATTTTGATTAGGTTAAAGGATATGGTTTTTTTTTTTTTTTATTAAAGGTATGACCGAACCCTTACGGGTTGCCTAGATACTTTGGGTGGTTACCAAAGATCAGGTTAAACATAGTTCATTCTGGTTAAGTTGAAAAATTGGCAAGTTGGGTTGGTTTAATTGAAAATTGGTCTGGTTTTCATTACAAAACTGGTTTGTTTATAGTTAATTTTAGTTGATTATTAGTTGGTTTTGGTTGTGAACAACCTACATCACAACCTTAGTTAGTTATTATTAACAGTTCTTAAAGTTGTGAACAGCCTGAATCACAACCTTAATTAGGCTTATTATTAATCATTTTTAAATTGTGAACAACGTGAATCACAACATGACATGTACATAACCTCTTTAATTTTGTCAAAAACACCTTGAACGAACTCTTTGCTTAGTGTTGGTGTGTGAGTTGTTAGGTGGAAAATGAAAAGCAATACCATATATTTATGCCAATCCAACTCATAACTAAGGAAAATGGAAAGGTTTCTAAAAAAGAAGCACACATATCCCCAAAGGAATCGAGGATCTCCCGTTATCCCGAGTTCTTAGCCACAAGGGTCTATCAATGTAGTATATATGTGTGTGTGTGTGTGTGTGTGTGTGTGTGTGTGTGTGTGTGTGTGTGTGTGTGCCAGTCCATAAGGCAATCTAGTTGTGATCTTGATGTTTAGCAGAAAGTAAATCTAGTTATTAACAGTTATATAGTTAATATTAACAGTTAGTAAAGAGTAGGTGTAAAGTTCTTGAGAAAATCATAGAAAATATGTACAACGCATGGTGTAATTGAAGTTTTGTTTAAATCCTCACATGTTCTTAACACGTTCTTGGATATTTGGGTCCCCACATGTTCTTAATATGTTCTCAGACATTCTTGATATGCTTGAAATGATTTTGTATGATTTGAACATAGTTTGGTTGTTATAGCGATAATTAAGTGTTTGTTTGATTGTTTAACAAAAAATAAGTGTTTATTTGGTTGTTTATGAGTTTTATGTGCATGTACATGAAATTAAAGTGTGTGGATTACATGATTATGCTATATACAAGTCACATACACAAGTTTAAACCAAGATCATAGGGTTTTTTTAAGAAACATACCTACTTAGGGGATGTGGTCTTCGCTAAGTGATTACCTCATTTTCCTCCTTGATCTTCTTGGTTAGACATTAATCGGTGATCGTTGATCCCTGGAGTTCTTGGCCAAGAACCTCAAGAACACCCTACTTAGGGTATATGGTTGTCCCTAAGTGGATATCTCAGTTCCTTCCTTAATCATCTTGGCTTGGTGTTGATCAGTGACCGTCGATCTTTCGAATTCTTGCTCTAACAACTTCAAGAACACCCTCTAGGATCAAATTTCAGCAGAATAATGGTGTGTTATTTGAGAAATGTGCTTGAAAAGCCTCGCACCAAAGAGAGTTGCTCGAGTTTAGAGAGAGAAGCTGGGCATTCAAGTCTTGATAAATTAAGACCCCAACACCTATATTTATAGGATGGGAGCCTACGCATTCACCTATGTGTAGGCTATCCCAACCACTTCCTTGAGGTGATAATTATTTCCAAATATTTTCAAATATTCGGTAATGATTGGAAATCATTACCAATAATTACCTCCCCACCAATCATATTCCTTACACATGGGTGCATTAATGGCTTGATGTGATGCATCCGGTTCGGTTGAAGGGCTAAGTACCGATTAGTTTCACTATTTCGGTTAAGTTGCCATTAATGTTTTCCAAATGCATTGAACCTAGTCTTGATGTGTAACTAATGCATTTGATACTCTTTTATGAGTTATTTCTTGGTGAGCACTCCTACGGTTGGTTTTGGATGGAATCGGGTTAACTTACCTTGTAACCGACAATTAGTTTTCAAGTTTCTAGTTAACCCTAAGTTATTTTGGTGAAAATATATTCATACTTTAAACCTATCCATTAAATTTCATCCCAATCATTTATTTATTGATGGGATGTGCATTTAATGTATTGGATAGGTGGCAAACCAATTCGATTTGGGTTCGGTAACGGGTAGTGACGTTTCAAGGTTTTCGGTTACACCTAAGATATTTTTCTCAAAATATCTAGATACCTTGAATGTGGAATATCTATGTCATACCAAGCATTTAATTCTTGATGATATGGGTATTTAATGCACATTAAATGCCTAACTTAGGTGGCAAATCGAATCGATTTAGTTTCGGTAACGGTTGGTCATACCCTAAGTGTTTTGGTTTCCTTCCTTTGCCATTTGTAGGCAACTTCTAGGAATGTTCCTTGGTTATTTCAAGGAATCTTATGTGGGCCTTTAATGATGGCTAGGATCTTAATGCATTTGGCGTAGGGTTGTTTTGGCAAGACAAACTTGAATTAGTGTAAACTCAAATCAAGCCTAGCTCCTTAAACACCCTTGTGATTTAGGGATTTGTTATGACCTTTGCAAGACTTGATTAAGATCTCTTGGATTGTTTCTGGAAGGGATTTTATATAATATGCATAATTAAAAAAATTGTTTTTTGTGCTAAACCAACGAGATTCAGTGATTATAAATATTTCAGGGTTAGGATAGGTAACCGGAGTAATTGTTTGAAATATCCTATAATTTAAAGATAGTGGCTAATTTTTATCCATACTAAATATGACTTAATGAAAAATCAATCTTTAATAAATTCATTTTAGACCCTCTTTAATTATGGAAATTTCGAGGTTGACCCGAAACTTTTACCGAATAAAATTTCATCAAATTTAACAGTTTTTCTTTTATCATGTTTTTTGGGTATTTTTTTGTATTATATAGTGTGATCTCAGGTAGAAATTCATTCCCTTTAACCTAAGTTTAAAATTTATCTGAACTTGTACTTCATTCGATATTGACTGAGCGGGACAAAATGTGATGTCTACAATCGTCGTGAGTCATTTTTCATTACTCTAAATGATCCTCTAAACGGACACCTGTTCACCATGAGTATCATCATGAGTCATTATTTTTTATCACTCTAAACGATCCTCTAAACGGCCACATGTTCATCACGAGTATCGTCATGAGTCATTTTCTATCACTCTAAATGATCATCTAAATGGGCATATGTTCGTCATGAGTATCGTTATAAGTCATTTTTTATTTCTCTAAACGATCCTCTAAACGAACTCGCTTTCATCATGAGTATTGTCATAAGTCATTTTTTTATTATTACTCTAAACGATCCTCTAAACAGATACGTGTTCGTCATGAGTATCGCCATGGGTCATTTTTTCATTATTCTCAGTGATTCTCTAAACGAGCACTTATTCATCATAAGTATCGTCAAGAGTCATTTTTTATGTTTTGTTTGTTCTGTTGTCGAAAATTGTGCTTTGGAAAAATCCAAAAACTGGAACGATCAAAATAACGTGGTCTCCTATCTTTACCAATCGAGTGAAACTCGCATGACAAAGAGAGGCAGTTATAGACACGGCATTTTAACCGCGATGCAAAAAATATATTTTTATTTTATAGTTTACTTTGTTTTATTTTATTTCTAGAAAATACAAAAAAAAAAATAAAGAAAAAAAGGAAGAAAATTGAAATAAAGAAAAAAAGATGTGAAATTGAAAGAAGAAAAAATAGGGAAGGTAAGTAGAAATGAGAATGAGAGAGAGAGAGAGAGAGAGATGGTAAAGAGCTGTGGGCCCCCTTTTTTGACAGGCGATATAGAGAGGGAGAGATAAAAGAAGAGAAAGAGAGGGGAAAAAAAACAAAGGCGTTGGGCCCCACGGTCAACCGCACGAGAGAGACAAAGGCTGTCACGTGTCAGGCGATGGTGATTAGGCACGTGTTCTTCATATGCACGCAACCCTAAAGCTTTTTTTATCATTTTTTTCCAAGTTTATCCTTTCTCAGTCTAACTTGGACTAGGTTTAGGTGGCCAAACCTAAATTTTAGGGCTTCCTAAGAGATTTTCACGCCCCATCTTTCCTTATAAATAAAACGCTCATCTTCCTCCTAATTTGTTCATTCAAAAATTGATAGGAGCAACCCCTAGAAGTGTTATTCTCATTAAAAGCCCTTTTGGGAAGCTGTCCATGACAGAGGAAAAACCCGAGTATTGGGATTCTTATCCTAGAATAGGTATGTTTTTCTTTTATCTTTTATTTTTTTTAGCTTATTTCTTTTTCTCGCAATTTAAATTACTACAAGATTTATTTCTTTCAATTGTCCGATGACTCCATGAAAATGTCAAGATGAGGTTCCTCATTCTCAATCTGAACCTTTGAGCGCTTAGACGTGGACACCCATATCTCGCTGCTTTATTTTATTTTATTTTTGCATTCTTTTTATTTGTCGCGATTCATAAAAGAAAAAACTTAAAAAAAAAAAAAAAAGGTAAGTCATCCAATGATCCGATGAAAACGCCAGGATGGATTTCTCGTGCTTAAACTTAATCACCGAGCATTGGGTGAATGATTTTTTTTTTTTTTCATTATTTATTCTTCTGTATTTTATTTTATTTTATTTTTATCCTTGTTATCAAAAAAACCTAAAAAATAATATATAAGTCGTCCAATGATCCGATGAATTTTGTATTTTTTTTATTTTATTTTTGTTCTTGTTATCAAAAAACCCTAAAAAATAAAAAATATAAAAATCCAAAAAAAATAATAAAATTTTAGTTCGTGCGAATTAATCATTACAAAACTTAAGATGAATCCGACAATTAAATAAATCGTAGGAGAGTTTTCTGTGACCTCATTTTCATTCCCCAACTAGAGTGGAATTTAGAAACAATTGATTTTAAGAAATCTCTTTCCTCAGTAAACCTTTTCGTGGAAATCCGCTTAAGTTTTGAAAAGATTAATTCCGACAAATTTGTTTTCGCAATCCTTCCTCAATTCTCATATCCATAGAATTTAAGGGAAATTCAAATTGGGATTTCTTTAAATTAATTAGGCAAACTTAAAATAGACATTATTTGCATCCATCTTGCATGTTTATCTCATGTATCATTTAGACGACATATTTAGAACACTTTCACCACTTACATTATTTTTATTACATTTAGTTTTTTTAGACTTCATAATCTATATTTATTTCTTGTATCATTTAGATGATGTGTTTATGACATTTTCACCATTTACATTTTTTTATATATATATATATATTTCATTACATATAGTTTTTTTTTTAAATTCATAATCTGTACTACTTCTTCTCATTTAGTCACGATACATACACTACTTGTGTTTTTTTACATATATTAAATAATTAAGTCCTTGCCACGCATAAGCATGTGAGTATTCCCTGATTAATTCCCGTATTCGTATCATTTTGCATAGGCATGTTTAAATTAAACCCTTACATAAAAATCATATAAGTAGTTTTTTAGGTCACTTTGGTATAAATAGAATAGAATTCATATCATGTTAGTTTTTGCATTTATATTTATTCACTTATTTTAATTTGCCCATTTATATTAAAAAAATCTCTTGGAAATATATGTAAAACCACACCTTAGGGACCACCTTGTCGAATCCTTAATATTTGACGAGAGGTCATACCGAGGGAACATTCCCAAAAAAAATACAAAAACTTATTTCATCTTATTTTTAAAAATACCAAAAAGATTTCATAAGAAGGGAATGATTTCAAAATAAAATAAAACATTCGGACTTAAATTAATTGGACTTAATTGGATATAAGGTACTGTTTTCAGATGAGCGTTTTGAGGTACCTAACACTTTCCCCGAGCATAACCGACCCCCAAACTTTTTAAATGAATCTTTAGTTTAACCGTATTTTTGGAGTCAATCTTTATTTAGTCCTTTTAAATTGTTTTCTAAAAAAAATTAGTGACCTAACACACCATTTAAAATCCATGCTAGGTGGCGACTCCTTATTTCTAAAATGACCTAAATACTTTTTGAGAAAATCAGCCCTTTAAAAACCCCTTTTCCTTTACACTCTTTAATATTTCATATCATTTTCCTTTCAGAAAATCGAGGTGCGTCATACATTCCTACCTAGAGGATAAGGAGTCTTCTCGAGGGAAGGTTAGTTAACCAGTCCTAAAGAATTACGCCACAATGTTTGGAGAATGCTGACTCATCGCCATTTCCTAGTTATGACCGTACCCATTTAGGGACTTTCCTACATATCTTAGGATAGCTAAGAATCAGGTCAACTGTAGTTCTAACAAGTCCTAAGGAGAGTCAACCAACCAATCCTATAATGGACATGCCATAGCGTTGGAGAATGCCGACTCATGGCATCTCCTGATCATAACCGTATCCATTTAGGGGTTCTCCTAAATATCTTAGGATAGCTAAAAATCAGGTCAAATGTAGTTCTAACAAGTAAATCAAGATTGGGTGGAGAGGTTCTAAATTAGAGAAACTAAATCCAAGGATGTCTTCTCAGTCTGAGACTGAAGTCGACAAACGATGGTTCTTACCAAAGTTTTCACACAGATCCATCCATATAAACAGTAAATTAAATATTTATTTATTTATTTAAACCTTGATTTACCAAATCCCATCGGGGCGCCTACATATCCTAGAATAATTAAGAATCACTCCACAACATAGTTCGAGATTTTGTTTTAACTGAACCCACAAGGATTTTTTGACATATCTTAAGATAGCTAAGAATCAGGTTAAATGTAGTTCTAATAAGGAAAATAAATCAATATTTGGTGGAAAATTTTCTTGGTTAGAGAAACTGATTCCTGGGTTGTCATATCAATGCATGAATGAAAATGATTGAGAGAATTCTCACCTAAGAAACCCTCGAGAAAACTCGACACCCAATGGAGTTTTACAACCATATCCCACCTGGGACTGGCGACGAGGACTAGAAAACTACCCGTAAGAAGTTACCTTGGATAAAATGTGCCCCCAATCAGAGACTGAGACTCGGTGGTACTTACTTTTAGAGGGATATGAATTACAATTTATTTTTATTTTTTTAAAATTTGCCCTAGCCTAAGCTGGGAAAAAATGCTAATCAAGGAATCGCGACGAAGAAACCTGATACAATGTGCCCCAACCCTAGCTAGGGCGAAGGAATAAGTCCTAGACATTAGGGAAAATGACACAGAACCCACATGGGCTGCCCACGTATCCTGAACTAAGTGCGTGGTTTTTAATGTCGAACTGAGACTTAAAACCTCGTGGGTTGTTTATGTATTTTATTTTAGAAATCATGTCAAGTCGTTGTTTCGGACAATGATCATTTTTCCTGATTAGACGACCAAAACCCACCCGGATTGTCTATGTATCCTGATTTTCTAGGTCAAGAACCAGGTCGAAACATAGTTCGGCCCTCGTTGTGATGATTTTACAAGATACACTACTTAAATAATAATGTAATTATAATAAGTTAATAAAAAAATTACAAAATTGGTCCCACTCCAAAAATTCACGATGTTTCTGAAATATCCTACACATTCATTTCGAGTGTTGATGACGTGTCGAAATCCAAAATAAAAAAATTGGACACACGCGACACGTGTCGGAGGCACGTCAACAGAGTGTTGGACACGAACACTTCGTCAATGCTTCCTAGTAAGAAACTCATCAACAGTGGAATTCTAAAGGCCAAGTAGGTGGAGGAGATCTACCGCAAAACGAGAACAAGAAGGACAACTATGATTTTGAGGATTGACTGTTGTAATAATCAGTGAGCAAAACTGTTATTTCTTCTTGTTAGACTGATTCTGATTGGGAGAAAGTAGGACATATAGTGAAAATTCTGCATCAATTTTGAGTGGATTAAAATGGGGTTTTCCGATTGGGTTAATTATTTATTCTCTGGGTTTTTTGTTTCGTCGATGATTTTTGTGTCAATTTGAATAAATGAGTTTTCTTTTTTCTTTTTTTTCATTTAAAAAGAAAAAAGAAGACAGACAGAAGTGGTGGCGGGGTTGGTTGTCTTGTTCGCCGAAGATGAAAGATATTCACCGCGGATGAACCAGGGAAGGAGAAAATAAAATGAAAAAGAACTTTAAGTTTTGACTCTTAAAATTTTGAAGAACATTTTAATTTGAGCCCATTAATTTTAGGAAAATCCTTCAAAAATTCCACCCCTTAAAAACACCACTTTGTAGAGGACCATCCAAGTAATTGTTTAAACCTTTGGATGGTCCTTAAAAGGTGGGGTTTTGAAGTAGTGGGACCTTTCACCAAGATCTCCTTAATTTTGTTAAAAGAAAATGACGACATTATCCCTAATTTGAATTGAAATGATGAAATTATCCTCAATTCTGTTAAATGTTTAACTAGTGCACCTAAGTTTTAAGTACGGCGAGTGCAAATGCTAACGAAAATATTACAATGATGGAAAGTGTAATTCGGTCTAACTAAACGAGTGCAAAGTGTAATTAATCCTAAAATTAGTGTTAGTTTGTGTTTTTAATTTTATATTTTGTTAGTTTGTGTTTTTAATTTTATATTTTGTGTTTCGTTTGTATTTGGGTTTAAAAAAATTAAAATAACTTCTCTTTTTATTTTTTAAACTATTTAGTCATGCTCAATTAATTAAACAAATATTCTTCTTTAAGGGATTGTTCAAATTCGGCAGCTACCCCAGTCAAACATAACATAAGTAGATGCCATTACAAATTCTACATGAAAACTTGTATGATCAAACATGAATCTCGATTCTAGAGTATCGTTGTTGTTTTTGATTTTTATTTTCACTCTTAAAATTTTAGTGAAAATATTTATATTCTCAAAATTTTGAGAGTAATTCTTGAATTTTTTTAATATTTAAAAAGTAAAAATTAATTTTTATTCACTTTGACAAAACTATTCTCATTTTCAAAAAAAATAAAAAAATAATAATAATGATTACAATCAAGCATGTTTTTTTAGTTTTTATTCTTATAAAAAAAAAAACAATTTTTACATAATAGCCGTTATCAAATATGTTTTTATTATGTTTTGAAATGGAAACAAAATTTTCAAAGTAGGAACAAACAAACGTCACCGCGTTCACGTTAATGCACTCCACTACCTACCAATTATGAAAAAATAAATAAATAAATAAATCTTTATAGAAAGTCCACTTTTTAGTTTTTCTTAATTTTTTTTTTTTTTTAAAGTTACCTATCTTTGGAAGAGAGAGAGAATGAAATCATACAAATTAACATAAAAAATTATACCAATTTTAGATAGATTCAACGAGGAAATAATTCGTGGAATTGAATTTTGAAATTCAAATAGTTTTTTTGTAATTCTTGTTGAATTTTTTAAAAGAATTTTTAATATTTGGACCAAAATTCACTCTCTTTCTCCTCAATAAACCTTTCAAGTAAAAAGATTATTATTTAGTTCTTTATTAAAACATTGTTATTATTTAATCATTTGTCTATAGTGAAGGGACATATATTGTCACACCCCATCCCGGACACTCGTCACTCTGGAGCTGGCGTGACAACGACACAACACCACCTGGACATCCCACCAACTAGAAAATGACACTAGACATACAAAAATATATAATCACATATACAGGCCATATACATCCTCTCGTATGGGGGACACATCTATCCCCAAATATAATAACAACAAAAATATAATAACCATGAACCTCTCACAGGTTCGCCTCAAACAGCTCATCTCAAAAACTCTCACATGACTACATCGCAGGACTCTACCTAGTGCCAGTAGGAGACTGACTCCTAGCTGCTATACCTGCGAGTTTACTGTCTTCTTAATAAAAAATATTTTAGATGAATCAAGTATAAAACATATAAACATCACATATCAAATAAAAATCTCATAATATATAAATGTTTCATACCACAAGGAAAATACTTTTTTCCTGTCACCACATAATCAACATCTATATATATATATATATATATAACACCCCAACTAAACAGTAAAAATCAACCAGGATAATTCAACTAACCATATAGTATAATGAAATCAGAACATACCAATCCAGTATAAAAGAATATATAAATGTACTCATCCCAATCACCATATACAACAAAACACCACATACGACACCACACCACACCATATCACACCACACCACAACACATCACACCCCAGCTATCCATGTGATCATTTTAACCTCACGATCGGGAGTTGCAACGGTACCATACCACCCGTAGGATATGCCTTCCTAGTTGGACAAAACAACACTTTGCCGGACTATGCCAAGCAGGTGAACAACGCTCTGATGGACTATGTCAAGTAGGTGAATAATGCTCTGATGGACTTTGCCAAGCAGGTGAATCCCCAAACACCAATTTTCACCTCAACAACAACAACTCTGCCCACAATCAATTCCCGCCTCAACAACAAATGTCTTTATCCACAAACAATTTCCACCCCTTAAGAAAAACAATGAAATCCACAATTTCAGAAACACCCAAAATACCGCTTGATCCATGTAAGTTAGAAAATTTATCCAATTTTAAGTAAACACATTTTTTCATCATATATATATATATATATATAAATAGATTTACTAGAAGATAGTACACTCACATGGTTATCCGCTTTCGAAAACTTTTACCTACTATCCTCTATCGATACTTCAGTGCCTGCGAACCTAATAGAGACAAGGCTTAAATTAATATTTTATGTATCAATAACCTAACCATCCAATATAGGCCCTAATTTCCGTAATTTCCTATTCCCCGCCTTTTATTATGAAATATTATTGTTCAATGAGTATTTCTCCGTTACAGTATACTATATCGAATTTATTCATGTGAACATTCTCCATATTTATTGTCGTCATTTCAACATTTTCGATGCTAGTAATTATTTTTTAAAATCATAAAATTAAACGAGAAATGTTACCCATTCCGAAACGATTGTCGATTTTCTTTCTTTATTTTTTCTTTGATTTTCTGCGTCCAAGCCCACCGCCGAGGCGAAAGAATCACCGCCAAGGCGAGAAACTCTCCTCTGCACACTGATCTTCCACTGCCTAGGCGAACGTTCATCCTTTTTTCTCTAATTTGCACATTGTCCCTTTTCCGCCGAGGCGAACACTATTCTACTTAGGCAAACTTACCATTGTCTGACCTACTCTGTTTCTCCCAAAAGCTAGTCGTGCCCTTCCCTCTCTCTCTTCTCGCTAACTTCAGCGACCACCATCTACAACCACGACAATTAACAAACACTCACACAGACAACCAACAACACACACATACATACACAAAATCACGAACATACACACACGCGGAAATACCATTGGCGATGGAACAGGGACATTCACACGCCACCGACAAGTTTTCTCTCTCTAACCCACTGCCGGCGACGCCCCACTAGAGTGAACGACCACACCGTTGAATAGACGGATAGCACACACACACACATACACACAATTAAACACACACATATATACATACAGTAGCACACACTCACACAACGCTCACATGATCAACACACGACACCCACAACCACAACATACACAACACACATAACCGAAACACACCCTCACTCACTCACTGAACGGCGACGAACAAACGACCAACAAATCACACACCCTCGACGACGGCGATAGTTGAACATACAAGCTCTACACACATACATCGACACCACTGACCGGACCACCCACGCCAACTGCTTTCTCTCTCTCTTCGATTTCTCTCTCATTTTCTCGATACTTCTTCGTTGTTCCCGATTATGTATGGAAATATATGAATATATGTATGTATATATGTAAGACCCCTAAATAATGCGTACGTTATTTTAGTTGTATTTTAGAGTAATTGTGAAATTCGGGGTGAAATTTGGTCAATTAAAAAAAAAATTCAAATAAAAAGTTTAGGGGTCAAATTAAAAATCTAGAAACAATAAATCCCAACTTAGGGAGGTAAATTGACATTTAGCCTTTTAATTGAAATTTAAAGGGGTGAAATTGCAAATCTTAAAAACTTTTAAAAGTTGAAATTGATTAAAATTAAGATTTAAAATTAAGATAAAAAATCCCAAATTAAAATATGAAAATCAGATAAAAATCTAGAGAGAGAAAGAGAGAGTAGGCCGGAGTTCGGGTTTGAGAAGCGATCGTCGGTGAGGGTGTCAGACGTGCATGGGGGTGTGATCGTCGGCGTAGAGGATCGTCAGTCCGTTTTGAGAGAGAGATCAGGTAGTGGAATCTAGAGAGAGGAATTGTGGATCGTTTCCTGTTGATCATTGGCGGTGGTTGCAGACAGTGACAGTAGAGTATTTTTCGGCATGTGGGGGTTGTCGTGCCAGCTGAATCAGGGCAGATCAAGGTCGGCCGGCGAAATTGGGTTGTCGACGGTGACTATTGGTACGGTGCATGTGTTTCGCTGGTGAATGTGTACTCTGGTTTCGTCCGATGGTGTGTGTGTTTAGTTGTGTGCGTGTTGTCATCGTTCGGGGGAAGGTAACGGTGGAAGTGATCGTAGCGGTCATCCGGCGGGGTGTGCGATCGGTGACCTTGGGGGGGGTGTCGTCAATGTTGCATGGGAATGGGTGTTTCAACGTGAGAGTGGTAGTCGCTACGGTATGTGTATGTATTGCAGTCAGTGTGTGTGTGCGAGCTCAATAATCTGGTGGGTATGCGTGGTCGGCTGTAGGGTGGCTGGTGGTGGTTGTTGAGTGGTGGTGGGTGTTGTGCAGGATCTTCAGTGAGGGTCGGCAGAGCATGGGAAGAGGGTCAGTCGTCCGGTCGGGAACCAGAAACGGAAAAGAACAGGAAAAAAAAGACTAAAAATTTGCACGAACAACCCCGATAAAAATTCAAAATCCACCTCGCAGCTGATAGTCGATTCAGAACGGGTAACGTTTTTCATTAAGTTTATTTTAGTTTATTAAATTAAATTCTAGCATGAAATTGTTGTAACCAGAATAATAAATTTGGGACCATTCACATGAATAGATTTTATGCAGTAATTAGTAACGGAGCGAAATTAACCGAATAACAATTTTCACAAATAAAATGTGGGAATGAGAGAACACGGAACTTAGGGCCTGCATTGCATAATTAGGATATTTTACATAAAATGTTAATTTAGGCCCTGTCACTAATAGATTCGCAGGTACCGGAGTAACGTTAAAATATAGTCGGTAAAAGCTTTTGGGAGCGGATCACGAGGTGAGTGTCCTATCTTCTTACCAAACTATTTTTCTATGTATATATATATGATGAAATATGTGTTTACTTAAACAGTACAAATTTATAAATGATATGGATCAAGCAGGATTTGGGTGAGTTGGTAAACTGGATTTTTGGAAGATTTCGATGGTTTTCGAAAAGAAGTTGGAAATGAATTTTTGTTGGATTTGGTGAAATCAGACGGTGTTTTTAAAAGAGAATAGAAAACATCTATTTTTCTAAAAATGCCTGGTTTTCTAAAAATAAAGAGTGGAAAAGTGGTTTTGATAAAATCAGACGTTTTCTTTAAAAGAAAGTGTGAAATATGGTTTTTGGATTTAAAAATTGGTTTTGAGGAAAAGAGATAGACGTGGTAATTTGATAATGTTGAGTAGACGATATTTATTGAGTTGTGATTCGATGATGCTGTATTTGATTTGACGATACCATAGTATTTATCCGCTTCGGCGGAGTGATGTTTATTTACTTCGGCAGAGTGATGTTAAACGTTTATACAGCGCAATGATTATCCGCTTCGACGGAGTGATGGGTGTTCGTAGGAAGGCATATCCTATGGATGGTACGGTACCGTTGCAAACTCTCGATCGTGAGGTTAAAACGAGCACTAGGGCTGGCCAGTGTGTGTGTTTGAGTTGTGTGCTTAAAAAGTGTATTTGAGATGTGTGCTTGAGATGTGGTGTTTTACGTATATTGGCTGATTTGATATTCATTATCATGGTGATTAGTATGATTTTTATATTAGTTGGATTTGAATGGAACTTAATTATGCCGCTTTATTTTCCCTGCTTTTATATTAGAGATTTTACGAGCTATGTTGTATTTATATACTTACGCTTGATCCATTTAGATGTTGTAGAATGAGTTTTATATTAAAAATATTTTTACTAAAAAGGCAGTACACTCGCAGGTGAAGCAACTAGGAGTCGGTCCCCTACTGGCGCTAGGTAGAGTCCTATGATGGAGTCGTGTGGAGGGTTGAGATGAGTTTTCTGAAGCTAACCTGTGAGGGGTTCATGGTATTATATTTTGCTATTAAAATATTTGGAGAACAAGTGTGTTCCCATAACAGAAATATGTATAGCTTCATATAGATGATGGTTTAGTTACATATATGCTTATTGTCGTGTAATAGATGGTTGGTTAGTTGTTTTCGGTGATGTCCTGATGTCGTCACGCTAGCTCGAGATGTCGGGATTTCGAGACGGGTCATAACAATATATATATATATATATATATATCTGTGTGTGTGTGTGTGATCATTGGCCGAACATGATGCCGTCTATCCTCCGTTCATTATCTTCACCGTCTCTCTCTCTATATATAATATATATAATTTGCACTAAGCCCCCCTTTATTTTAGTTAAGTTATAATTTAACCCAATTCAAATTTTTATGTTTATGTAGATTAAAATCCAACCCCTAAAATTTTAATTCGCATAATTAATATCGCAATCCACCCCGATATTTTTGAAATATTTTAAAACGTGACTTAAATTATATGTCAAAGGTCGGGGTCTTACATATATGCCCTTCTATATATAACTAAATAACTAAAACCCTAAAACCTAAATTAAATTGGGAAAGCCGTCTGTCTCTCTCATTCTCCATCTCGTTGTCTTCGTCTTCCATTCACGGTGCCCCCGTTGTTTTCATCTTCTAGTCACAGTGCCTCTGTCATCTTCCTTTTCCAATCACGGTGCCTCGCTCTCTTCACTCTCTTAGTGCCCTCGCCATCGTGACTCGCACTTCTAGTGACTCGCCCCGCCCCACTATCTCTTTTCCTCAACCGCGCCTTACCGCCGCATCGGTTCACCAAAACTTCGTTGTCTTCTAGGTCTGTTTCGCCTTTAACCACCATCGCCATGTTCGTCTATGCCGTCTCCAGATTTGCTTCGCAGTCGTTTCACCGCTTTGATCTCTTTGCCTCGCCGTCGTTCTCTCTATCTCTCTAGACTTAGATATGTTGAATATTCTTTTCACCCCTGAATTCCTGAATGTTCATATTTTTCACCCCTAAATATTTATCTCTTGTTATTTTGTTTCAAAATATTAAATGCACATTCACGCTGTGAATATTTCTCACAAATCTGTTTAGAGTTTGATTTTTTATTTATGAATATTCTCCCAAATCGATATGTATTTGAGAGTTTTTTTTTTAATGTTCATATAGGGTTTAGATTTGTTTTGATTTTTCATTGTGAATATTCCCTTTTGTTTGATTTTGTTGTTATT
Organism: Eucommia ulmoides; assembly: GCA_016647705.1. Taxonomy (NCBI): domain Eukaryota; kingdom Viridiplantae; phylum Streptophyta; class Magnoliopsida; order Garryales; family Eucommiaceae; genus Eucommia; species Eucommia ulmoides. The sequence continues at coordinate 45,336,139 of CM028328.1, forward strand.
GATTCTTTTAGATCTGTTTTTGGGGCAGTTTTGGTGTGATTTTTATTGTGAATATTCTCTCAAATTTGTTCAAATTTGAATGTTCATACAAGTGTGTTTTCATTGATATTTTTTTTTTATTTAGGGTTGGTAAAATGTCCATAAATACTGAAACGGTTTTTGCAGTGACCATGACATTCATATGAACATTCACTATAAGACCCTGATTTTTTTTAAAGCACAATTTAAGTCATATTTTCACACATTTAGGAAATTATGGGGTAGACTTGTGTTATTTATAATTTGAGGGATTAATTAGCAATTTTCAAAATAAAAATTGTAAACTTTTGGACTAAAAAGATTTCAAATTCTTAATTAGGGAGAGATTTATGTAATTACAACAAAATTAATATATATATATATATATATATTGGAACATAAGGTTGGTGGGTTAGCCCGTTTGGTAACTGTTTCCATCCTAAAAATTCTCATCTCATTCCTAGATTATTAGGATTTCTGTTTGGGAATAGCGTTTGGTAATTTTTGTTCACGTTCCCATTCCATTCCCATTTGAGAATTGTACCCATTTTTTTCTTAAGAAATGAGAAATAAAAAAAAAATTGTTTCTCATTATTCCCATCCCATTCCCAAAACCACTATCACTGTTCATCCGCCGGTTGACCGCTGTCCAGCCAAAACAAAACAAAAAATTCTCAAAAAAAAAAAATGGTTTTAGGATAAAATTGTTACCAAACGCGATTCTGTTCCAAAAAAAATAAAATTATCGTTACCAAACGCAATTCTACTCCCAAGAAGGAAACAAAATTCTCATCTCATCCCATCTCATTCTCATCCCACTGCTGGGATGGGAACAGAAACGATTACCAAATGCCACCTTTTATTTGCCATCTATATATATATATATATATATATATATATATATATATATATATATATATACACATACACTTGGAAGCACACGAGCATGGAAGAGGACACGCGGCCGATTCATCATATATATATATATATATATATATATATATATATATATATATATATACACACACACACTCATGCACACACACGTAGGGAGGAGGGGTAGCAAAACAGAAACAAAGAACAAAAGAGAGAGAGAGAGAATCGGAAGAGGAGTGTCTTATCGCCGGGGGTGTTGTTCCATTTCGGTGGTGTGTGTGTGTCGTCGTTGGCTGGAGAAAGGAAACAGAACAGGAAGAGAAAGAGAGATAGAGCAGTGGGTGTGTGTATGATTTGCGTTAGTAAGTGTGTGTGTGTGTGTGTGTGTGTGTGTGTGTGTGTTCCTCTATTGGTTACGGTGTGTATGTTCGACTATCGATTGTATGGATACATCTTCGTCATGTGTGTGTGTATTGATGTGTATGTGTGTGTGGTGTGTGTGGTCAGTGGGTGATCGACGGGGATGGTGGTGGTATGAGTTGGTCCGACGGGGTCGGTGGTGGTCCGTTGATGGTGGATGTCGACTGTGGAGTTAAGTCGTCGGCAAAGTACGTATGTGTACGCGCAAGGATTCACAACCTTTTCCTCATCGTGGTAATTGGACTACTCGCAAGTGCACGAGGTCTAATTTTAATAAAATGGATCTTGTAAGATCGAATATCGTTCAACTGGGACAGGCAGGTAATTCGGTTGAGTATTGCAATTTCAATAGTTTCATATTATCTCGACTAATCAAATTTTGTTTGTTTTCTAATTAATATACTAAGATAAACGACAACTATGAAGTTAGTTCTAATTACACTAATTACTTAGGCATTTATTTATTTCACATAATGCATAATCGAAGTCATTAAGTTAGCTATAATGGTTTTCTATGTAGTCCGACAATTTCTGTATCGATAACTCTTCCGCTACCTCTCCTGAGTGTAAGACGGGGGATTACACGACTTCGTGTCAACGAGGAAGTCCCCTTCAACGCCTTAACGACCCTATGTCACGTGAGTCTTTAGCCAACGTCATGGATTGCATACGTTCTAACGCCCTCCCGGGTCGTTAGAACGTCACGTTGTATTTACCCTAGTCCGAATCCAGGGTTACCTCTCCCCAGTGTCAAACCCCGTATTCTCGGTTTATCAATACAAGTATAATATCAAGAATAATGGTAAACACAATCGGATTTAGACAAAAAACACATTAAAGTAACACTAATTCATTCAACTTAACAATTATATGATTTCAACTACACCTAAGTAACATTTAACTAATACTATAAGATCTTAGCCGTATACCATACAAAATAATAGATATTTAACATTCTTAGATATGAAAAAGTGATTACAAAGATAAAAACAAGAGAGAAACGATTAAATCTGGAAGTGAAACAGTTCACTGTCGCTAATGATCGATCCACAAGTGATTCTTCTTTGTCCGAATGATGAACCTCCTTCTTGATCTTCAAAATATAGCTTAAGAGCTTTCTACTAGGGTTAGGGTTTGTCAACTTTCTGTTTCAGACGTGGGAAAAGGGTATATATAGGCCTAGAGGTTCAAAAATATCTAAACAGATATTTTGGGCTGTTCTGCGAATTCCGCCTAGGCGGCAGAATCTTCGCCTAGGCGGATTTACAGCAATGCAGCTCTTCCAGCAATTCAACACTTCCAGCGTTCTGATGGATTTTCGCCAAGGCGGTGGAAACTTCATCTAGGCGGAAATAATACTTCAGCCCTTGCAACCTTCTGACGAATTTCCGCCTAGGCACTGGAAACTTCGCCTAGGCGAATTTCAACTCTTCAGTTTTTGCAACTTTCTGATGAATTTTCGCCTAGGCGGTGGATACTTCGCCTAGGCGAAATTGCACTATTCTTTGAAACCTCTTTTTTTCATCTTTTTGGCTACCTTTTTCTCCACCATTTCACTCGGTTTGCCTATTGTTGACGTCCCTTCTCCTGACTAATAAAAATAGCTAAAAAGGTATTCAAACTCCAATAAAATACTCGAAAACTGGCAAATTCGGTTTAGAATTATATAGGTCTTTTACACCTATCAGTGTGTGTGTGTTTAGTTGTGGGTATGTGATCAGATAGTGTGGGTGTGGGTTTCTGTATGTGATTGTGTAGGTGTGCTGGTCAGACGTCGGCATGGATGTGTGTTGTGGATCAGGTTGTGTGCGCATGCTCTGTTCATAACTCTGTGTGTGTGTGTGTGTGTGTGTGTGTGCGCGTGTGTGTGTGTGTTGATCGGCCGGTGGGTGTCATCGATTTTGTGGGTATGTGTGTGTTGTCCGTTTGTTGATGGATCATCAGTGTGTGTGTGTGCGTTGTCCAGTGCCGGGGGTGTGGGTACAGTGATCGGTGGAGAGATAGTGGAAAGTTAGAGAGAGAGAAGGTGGTTCGGTTCTCTGTGTGTGTGTTTAGTCGTAGGTTCAGTAGGGGCTATGCAGGAGACCGACGGTGTGTGTCCCATTCGGTGGCGTGGGTGTTCTGTCTTCATGGGTGTGTGGCGTGATTGGAGCAAGGTCGGTCGATGGCGAGTCCCAAAATCGGAAGTAGAGGCGGGAAGAAAAAGTACAAAAAAAAAAGAAAAAGTACAAAAAAAAAATTACACAAACCACCTCAATAGAATCCAAAATTCAATCTCGCGACCGGTGAAAAATTCAGAAGAGGTAGAGTTCCTAACTCTTTTAATATATGCATTTAATTCTCTCAATGTGACATTTGTGTTATCATTGTCGGTGTATTTAGCGTTAATTGTTCGCATAAAATGTTTTGATTATCTATTTGATTATATGCAAAGCATGCTAAGGTGTTTTATGTGACGTATTAAATTTAAATGCACGTATTAGAGGGGTTAGAGTTCTACTGAGCATTGACTCACAACCCCACAGTTCTGGTTGCAGGGACAAAAACGAGAGAAGAGATATTGTATATAAAATTTCTACTTGTAAAACTTGTATTTATTATTTATTATTGTAATCGAAGGAAACGATAATTATAATTATCATAGTCATTGTGAAATCTTTAACTCTTTTAACATATTGAATATGCGGTTTGAATAAAAATTGTTTTAAGAAAACCGATTTAATCAAATGTTGGAAATTTGATTTTAAACTTATGACTTTGGTAATTATTAGTTACTACTGCATATTTTTATAAATTAAATTATTAAATTATAAGTTTTGTCTCCGTTATATATAAAATTTGCGAATTTAAATCAAAATAGATGATCGGTTATTTGGCCGTATCTAAATCGGGATTATTATATTTAATAATTACTGTAGAAAAAATCGACGACTCAAATTATCGTTATTATTATAAAAATTTACTGAAATTGCTAGGTAGAAGATTTGACCAGTCGATTTTGGTTATGAATTAATAAATAGTATACACCAAATTGTTATATAAATAAAATTGATTATTATATTCGATAAAGAGATGGATAACAAATTTGTTTTGAATATAAATTTTAAATATCGTTGTCGATATATTTATAAAAGAAATTTGTCGCTGTAGTAAATGAAATTTGTTCGGATTTACACCTAATAAATTGTCGGATATTTGTTTTGGGTAGAAATTCTTTATAGGAGAAACCGAAGTAGCGGCCCTGAGAAACCAGGCTGTTACAAGTTGGTATCAGAGCCTAGGTTATAGATTCTGCAGGCACAGTGCTTAGATTTGCGAGCAACTTAAACCGGGGTCATGGAGCCTATTATTCATAATAAAAGTAATAATACTTCTAAATATTTGTATAATTCGTTTAACAAGCAAGAAAATTTTAAAAATTTTAACTGGAAAATTAGCACTTTTAACCCTTAAGTTTGCGGTAGTTGTCAAATTGATCCTTCTGATTTAAAAAGATACATTTTGATCCTAATGTTAGTGATAGGTGTAAAATACCTATCTAATCTAAACCGAATTTGCCAGTTTTCGAGTACTTTATTTAAGTTTGAATATCGTTTTAGCTATTTTTATTAGTTAGGAGCAGGGAAGTAAACAATCGGCAAACCGAGCGAAATGGTGCAAAAAGGATAGCCAAAAAGATGAAAAGAGGAGGTTTCAAATAATAGAGCAATTCTGCCTAGGTAGAAATTAAGTAGAAAGATGCAAAAACTGAAGATTTGAAATCTGCCTAGGCGAAGTTTGCACCGCCTAGGCGGAAATTCGTTAGAAGGTTGCAACGGCTGAAGTATTGAATCCACCTAGGCGAAGTTTCCACCGCCTAGGCAAAAATCCATCAGAATGCTGGATTGACTGAACTACTGGATTGAGTTGTACTGCTGTAAATCCGCCTAGGCGAAGTAGCTACCGCCTAGGCGGAATTCTGTCAGAAAGATAAGGAGCCAAGAAGTTAGTCCTCCGCCTAAGCGAAGATTCTACCGCTTAGGCGGAATTCTAACCGACTTAAGCACCGCCTAAGCGAAGTTTCTACCGCTTGGGCGAAAATCACAGAACAGGTCAAAATATCTGTTTGGATATTTTTGAACCCCTAAGCCTATAAATACCCCTTGGCCACGTCTGAAACTTGTGGTTGAAGAACCCTAACCCTAGTAAATAGCTCTTAAGCTATATTTTGAAGATCAAGAAGGAGGTTCATCATTCGGATAAAGAAGGATAACTTGCAGATCGATCATTAGCAACAGTGAACCATTTCACTTCCAGATTTGATCGTTTCTCTCTTGTTTTATGCTTTGTAATCACTTTTTCATATCTAAGAATGTTGAATCCCTCTTAGTTTGCATGGTATATGGCTAAGATCTTGTAGTAGTAGATAAATGTTACTTAGGAGTAGTCGAAATCATGTAACCGTCTAGTTGAGTAAATTTATGTTACTTTAACGTGTTAATTGTCTAAATCCAATTGTGTTTATCGTTATTCTTGATTTTATGCTTGTATTGATAAACCGAGAGTACGGAGTTTGACACTCGGGAGAGGTAACCCCGGATTCAGACTAGGGTAAATACAACGTGACGTTCTAACGACCCGGGAGGGCGTTAGAACGTATGCAACCCATGATGTTGGCTTAAAATTCATGCGACTTAGGGTCGTTTAGGCGTTGAAGGGGACTTCTTCGTTGACACGAAGTCGTGTAATCCCTCGTTTTACACTCTGAAGAGGTAGCGGAGGAGTTATTGATATAGAGGTTGTCAGATTAGATAAAAACCATTATAGCTAACTAAATGAAATCGATTATGCATTATATGAAAGAGATTTATACCTAAGTAATTAGTGTAATTAAAACTAACCCAATAGTTGTAGTCTATCTTAGTATAGTAAATAGAAAACAAACGAATTACGATTAGTCGAGATAATACGAAACTATGTAAATCACAATACTCAACCGAATTACACGAATTTCCCAGTGGAACGATATCCGATCCTAAAAGATCCATTATATTAAAACTAAACCTCGTACACTTGCGAGTAGTCCAATTACCGCGAGGAGGAAACATGTGTGAATACGAGTGCGTAGCAGTTAGGACATAACGTCGAAGTAGACTAATCAGTAACGAATTGTTCAATTAGCAAAGGAATAAATAAATGGAATGGAAGATTTCTTTGAGATCATAAAACAATGTTCAAACTATAATGAAATGTATTTTCATTTTGAGTAAGGAATTATGGTTTTGTTCATTCCCCTGTACAAATTAACCCATTACTCATAATATATTATAATTGATATCTAAATATAATAATTTTCATAAAATCCATTAACTAAGAGAGCAAAAGTATTTGTTTTGTTCCCAAAAATGTGCTTGATGGTTTGTGTACTATGGTTTGATCCATATTTGTATACATTGACGTTCTGTTATGTTTTTGGTGATTTGACACTTTGCACCAATGTGTTAATACCATTATTTCACTTTGGTCCCTATAATTTCACTTTGGTCCCTGTAATTTCACTTTGAACATATTAATATTTGAGAGGAGAGGTGGATTAATGTAACTTGTCTATAATAAGTGAAATAAGCCTAGGTGAGTGCCGTGTTTGTCGTGGACCATAGGAAATTGTCGCTGAATTGGAGTTATTACTATAAAGGTATGTGATGTATTCTATATAAATCATGAAAATATATCTCCGTATTAAAGTATAGAAAAAACAAGTGTTGATAAAATGGACAGTTGACAATGATTCATGGATCAAGTAAAATTTTAAAAAGTGAAAAAAAATAATTTTATTATCCTGTTAAGCCATAGTTTGGATCCCGTCAGGAGGACACGTCCTGCAGGATGGTTTTGACCTATTAGGAGGGCACATCCTACGGGTGCTTGATTACGTTGCGCGATATTATGACTTGTCCGGAGGGTTAATCCGGCAGGTGGTTGTTGATATTATGACATGTTCGGAGGGTTAGTCCGGTAGGTGGTTGTTGATATTATGACCCGTCAGGAGTGTCAGTCCTACAGGTGGTTGATTATATTATGACCCGTCAAGAGGATAGTCCTACGGGTGGTTGATTATTATAACCCGTCAGGAGGATAATCCTGCGGGTGGTTGACTATTATGACCTGTCAGGAGGGTAGTCTTGCAGGTGGTTTATTATGACCTATCCGGCAAATTTGTCCGATAGGTAGTTGATTGACCCGTTAGGAGTGCAAATCCTACGGGTGATACCCCTACCATTGGGGAGAATAAATAGAGTTATTTACACTTCTAACACTTTTTAAAATAAATAAAATAACTAAACAAAATAAAATAAAATACTGAAATAGAATTGTTTTAAACATATTTACGGAAGTAGACTTACCCTGGGATGTGATCCCTGGGTTCGTGGGGCCGGACGGATACCCGGGGTTTGGAACCCCGGGTATATAAAAAAAAACATAAATAAAGAAATAAATTGGTTTTGGGGGTTTGTACCCGGGGTTCAGTGCCCCAATCCTAAAAAAAAAAAAAAAAAAAAAAAAAAAAGGAAACACGTTTTTGCCCAAGAAATTTTTAAAGTTTTCAGCAACTTTGAGTTGATTAACGGTGGTCTATCGATATTTTAAATAAATCTAATTTTTTTGTGCATAAATTATGTTCAAAACACTCCATAATTCTTTTTACAATACTAACAACGGACAAGTGGATGAATTTTAAAAAAATCGTCAAAATTGACCAAATGAGCTGTTTCAATAACGACGAAATTTTTTTCGGCAATTTGGAATTAACAAAAAATTTCATGTCCGTAATAGAAATGAACTAATTTTTTGTATATAAATTATGTTCATAACACTATATAACAAAACTTAGAATACTGAAAACGGACTAGTGAATAATTTTTAAATAATCTTCAAAGTTGGTCGGATGTAAGATAATAGAAAAAGTTCGGATGGACATAACTTTGTGCTCGGTGGTCCGTTTAAGGCGCTTTTTTTTTATTTTGGGTATTTTTTCGAGATCTAGGCGTAGGAAATTGCCGTCGAGTATTTTTTAAATAAAGCTCATTTTCACCTTCAATTTTGAATTTGAAGTATTAGGTGACTAAATTTGTAATCTTTGTTGCGAGCGTGCATCTTGTCCCGTTGGTAAAATTAAAATCTTCAAAAGCCAGAGTGATGAATCAGATCAGACTCAACTTTCAAAAAAAAAATCACCCCCAACGGACCATAGAGCGCAAAGTTATGTCCATCCAAATGTTTTCTATTATCTTACATCCGACCAACTTTGACGATTATTTAAAAATTATTCACTAGTCCATTTTTAGTATTCTAAGTTTTGTTATATAGTGTTATGAACATAATTTATATACAAAAAATTTGGTTCATTTATGTTACGAACATGCAATCTTTTGTTAATTCCGAATTGCTAAAAAAAATTTCGCCGTTATCGAAATAGCTTATTTGGTCAATTTTGACGATTTTTTAAAATTCATCCACTTGTTTGTTTTTAATATTGTAAAAAGTATTATGGAGTATTTTGAACATAATTTATGCACAAAAAAATTAGATTTATTTAAAATATCGATAGATCACCGTTAATCAACTCAAAGTTGTTGAAAACTTTAAAAATTTCTTAGGCAAAAACGTGTTTTTTTTTTTTTGTTTTTTTTTTTGGGGGGGAGGGGGGTTAAACCCGGGGTTCAGTTCCCCGGGTTTTAATTAAAACACGAGGTACTGAACCCTGGGTATAAACCCCTAAAACTATTTTTTTATTATTATTATTTTTTGTATACCCAGGGTTCTGAACCCCGGGTATCCGTCCGGCCCCACCAACCCGGGAATCACATCCCCGGGTGAGTCTACTTTCGTAAATAAATTTAAAACAATTCTATTTCAGTATTATTTTTTTTTAAGTGTTAGAAGTGTAAACAATTCAGAATAAATGGCTCTGGCACTGTTGATCACATTAGATGACACAATTGTACAGGTCATGGTACTGTCGTAACTCCCGATCATGAGGTTAAATGATCCTATGGCTAGTTGAAGAATGGTATGCGGTATTTTATTATATGACAAGATATTTGGATTGGTTGACTCAAAACATTTGGATGGGGTGTTAAATATATTATTTCATTGGTGGCAATGGAACTAGCTTTTTAACACGGTATGTGGTTGTATATTATAGTGTATCTTAAAAAGTGGTGTTGATAAAAACACTTTATCAATAATTTTTTTTTTATGAAGGCAACATGTACATTGTCTTCTATATAAATTTACAAATTTTTACTTTCGTATAAATTGTGGAAACTGTGTTTATTTAAAATAGAAGATTTTGTGATGTATTTGAATCAAATGGTTTTAAAGGTGAAAAATGATTTTTGGAATTGAATTGGTTGTAAAGGTGGAAAACAATTGTTGAATCAAGTTGGTTTTAAAAGTAGATGATGATTTTCAGTCCGACTATGCCATAGCTATGATCCTGTCAGGAGGGCATGTCCTGCGGGATGGTTATGACCTATCCAGAGGATTTGTCCAGCAGGTGGTTATTGATATTATAACATGTCCAGAGGATTAGTCCGGCAGGTGGTGTTGATATTATGACCTGTCAGGAGGATTAGTCCTACAGGTGGGTGATTGACCCATTAGGAGTGCAAAAGCTACGGGTGATACGGTACCGTTGGAACTCTCGATCGTGAGGTAAAAACGATCCTATGGCTAGTAAGGAAGTATGTTATTTTATGATATATACGTGAGTTGATTAGTCAATTTGAAATCGATTTTATATTGAAGATATTTGGTTGAGATTTTGATATTGACAGTAAGTTGGTGATATTTTGTCGAGATCTGGATACAATCCGGTGTGGCTACATTTTATTGGGAAGTGGATTTTGTTAAAAAAAAAAAAAAAAAAAAAAAAAAAAAAAAAACTTGATCCATAAAATGCTTTTATATTTCGAAGACAATACACCGATAAAAATAATTCAACTATATGTATTGGTCCACTACTAACATTAGGCGGAGTCGGAATGTAGGGTCATTGGGATTTCATGGGGAAAGAATAATCTGAATTATCCTTGAGTTGATGAGTATTTTAGAAATCTATTGATATAATATTTTTATATAAAGTGACTATTGACTCTTTATGACATATCAGATTTTCGTAGTTGGAACATATTTATGTATTTCGATACATAGTTATATGTGGATTGAGACGTATTTGAAGCGCTTGGCCTTGTCAGGGACTTGATTAAATGTAGAGGCATGAAGGGAATTATTATAGATGACGCATTTGACGTAATTTGATACGTATTGATGTGGTTTGGGGATATTTATGTGTTTTGAGAGACAGTTATGTGATTTTGACGTATTGCAGAAAATTTATTATTTAAAGTTAGATTGTGGTAATTTTTTTATAAAATGTTTACGAGATTGTTGAAAATTTTGATATTAATATTGAGATTGATGATTTTTTGTCTCGCGGGCCAGCTCACGTGGAGTTTGGGTTATCTGTTGCTATGATATTGATTGCGAGCATTGTTGGGTAGAAATATTGTTGCGAATTGGTTGACTGGAAATGTCGGATAAAATAAATAAATGTTGGTTATGAAAAAAATTACTAAGGTTGTAGACCTACTGAAAATGAGATAGACCTAATCCACTGAGACTACCATGATATTTTAAGGATATCTTGTATTGATTCTTATTTTTATCAGAGTAGCGCAGCAGAAGCATTTAGAAACATGAGATTCTTTGACAGTTAGTTATCTGTTGTACGCCGAGGATTTACACCCTCAAAGTATATGACTACTCGCAAGTATACGAGGTCAAAATTTTAGTATAGTATGATCGTTAAGATCGGGTTATCGTATCCACAGGGATTGGTGTCGTTACTATCGAATACCTCTTTTGTCGTGACCTAATTTTATCTAGGTGGAAAAAAAATGTAATTAATTAATTAAACTAATACTAATATAACCTAAATTAACTACACTAATATGCTAATATGTTTTAGGGTCAAGAATTGCCTAGGGATTAACGTGTTTACAAATACGTGTTCGATCTCGATTTACTCACGTTTACGGTGTTTGACCTATTTGACAACCTCGGTACGTGAACTCCACCACCACCTCTCCCGAGTGTAAGACAGGGGAATACATGACTTCGAGTCAACGAAGAAGTCCCCCTCAACGCCTTAATGACCCTAGGTCACGTGAGTCTCACCCAGCGTCATTGATTACACACAATCTAACTCTCTCTCGGGTTATTGAATCCTGCGTTGTATTTACCCTATCGACAATCTCCATTCTAAAACTCTCTTGCCACCTCTTTCGAGTGTAAGACGAGGGATATAACGTAACTTCGAGTCAACGAAGAAGTCTCCCTCAATGTCTTAACAACTCTAGGTAGCGTGAGTCTTGCACCAACATCATCGGTTATCCACGATCCAACTCCCTCCTGGGTTATTGAATCGTGAAGATTGTTTACCAAAATCCGAATCCGGGGTTTGTCAAAACCCCGTATTCTCCATTTATCTAACTAAGCTTGATAAACAAACAATACGATAAATATAATCAAACTACGAATAACAATCACAAACGAAACACCGAAATCATCCAAACAATTTATTTATAAATTATATGTTAATCCCTACTATAATCCATATTTAACTCGAGGCCATAGCTGTATATACAATAAAATAATGAGCTAAACATGCCCAAATGATCCTAAGATAAAGAAATAAGAAAAAACAATCGAAGAACTTAGCTTCGTCCGAAGATAAACCGCTAAGAACGCTCAATGATCGATTCTCCATATTCTCCACTTTGGGATGTGAGCTCTACTTCTAAAACTCCTAAACCTAGTCCTAAATATAGCCAAAGGTGCCCAAATGACCGGGGGTTTACAAGGAATGGAGAGGGAATGGCATTTATAGCCAAAATATTTCAAAATATCTAATAAATATCAAGGCTGTGTCAGGGGTTTTTGCCTAGGCATAGGGTTTTTCGCCTAGGCAGAGGTAGGTAGGTTAACTTTCTGCCGTTTTTCCGCCTAGGCGGTGGAATTCCCGCCTAGGCGAAGGAACTGTAGATTTGCATTTTGTTTTGACTATAACTTCTTCATCCGAACTCCGATTGAGGTAATTCAAAAACCTATGGAAAGCTTAGAAAAAAATATAAAACTTATATGTTTTGCATGTTTCCAAAATTGGATTGAATCATAGTCCAAAATAGCCTTGAAGTTACAGTACTTGTATCGGCTTTGCAGGTTTGGTGACCGCCTAGGCGAAGAAGTAAGCGGTGGACTTGGAAATGTTTTTATTGGGGTTTCCGTCTAAGCAGAGGAATTTTTTTCCTAGGCAGTGGGCTATCAGTAGCCTTTTGTCATTCTCAGCATCTTCATTGCCTAGGCGGAGGTTTGGACGCCTAGGTGGTGGGCTTCTTTCATATTTTTGCCTCCTTGCTTGTTTATCCACCGTAACTTCAACTCGCCTTCGATTTGATCTCATCGTTTTTGCTCCAGTTTTCTATATTTTTTCCCCACACTCCTGATTCATACAAAAAGTATAAAAACTAATTAAAACATAATAAAATACTATATAAATGCTTGAAAACTAACTTAATTCGGTTTGGAAATAAATAGGTAGATCACACCTATCATCTATGTTAGGTGTTATCGACCAAAGTGCACCATGTTTGCTGGTTATTGGATATAATATAGGTCACTGCAAATGAAAATGTTGCGATGTGTGGAAATGAGTTGACGGTTAAGAATTATGGGTGACTTTTGGTTATGAGACCTTACATAAAATACAGTTGTTCTAGAATCAAATGTAACTAACATGACCATGCGGTGCGAATCTGAAATGTTATTGTTTTGACCAAAATTTTAATTCCTATTGTTTTGAACAAAAATTTTGAGACGAAATTTCTTTTAAGGAGGAAGGGTTGTAAGACTCTGATTTTTTTTTAAAGCACAATTTAAGTATCATTTTCACACATTTAGAAAATTATGGGGTAGACTTGTGTTATTTATAATTTGAGGGGTTAATTAGCAATTTTCAAAATGAAAATTGTAAAATTTTGGACTAAAAAGATTTTAAATTCTTAATTAGGGGGAGATTTATGTAATTACAACTAAATTAATATATATATACACTCATGCACACACACGCGGGGAGGGGGTAGTAAAACAGAAATAGAGAATAAAAGAGAAAGAGAGAATCGGAGGCGGAGTGTCTCGTCGTCGGGGGTGTCGCTCCGTTCCGGTGGTGTGTGTGTGTGTGTCGTCGTTGGCTGGCTGGAAAAAAAAACAGAACAGGAAGAGAAAGAGAGAGAGAGAGAGAGAGAGAGCAATGGGTATGGGTGTGATTTGCGTCGGTAAGTGTGTGTGTGTGTGTGTTCCTCTGTTGGTTTCAACGTGTATGTTCGGCTGTCGATTATGTGGATACATGTCCGTCGTGTGTGTGTGTGTGTGTTGTTGTGTATGTGTGTGTGGTAAGTGTGGTTAGTTGGTGATCGTCAGGGGTGGTGGTAATATGAGTTGGTTCAACAGGGTCGGTGGTGGTCCATTGATGGAGACGTCAGCCATGGAGTTAAGTCGCCAACGAAGTGGGTATGTGTGTGTTTAGTTGTGGGTATGTGATCAGACAGTGTGGGTGTGGGTTTCTATGTGTAATCGTGCGGGTGTGCTGGTCAAACGTTGACGTGGGTGTATGTTGTGGGTCAGGCTATGTATACATGCTCTGTTTATTACTTTGTGTGTGAGTTTGTGTGTTGTTGTGACAGTGTGTGTGTGTGTGTGTGTGTTGATCGGTCGGTGGGCGTCGTCAATTTCGTGGGTATGTGTGTATTGTTCGTTCACTGACAGATCGTCGGTGTGTGCACGTTGTCCAGTGCCGGGGGTATGGGTGCAGTGATCGCCGGAGAGAGAGTGGAAAGTTAGAGAGAGAAAATGTGGTTCGGCTCTGTATGTGTGCATTAGATCGTGGGTTCGGTAGGGGCTGTGTAGGAGACCGGCAGTGTGTGTTCCGTTCGGATGCGTGGGTGTTCTGTCTTCGTGGGTATGTGGCGTGATCGGAGCAAGGTCGGTCGGCGGCGAGTCCTAGAACCGGAAGCAGAGGCGAGAAGAAGAAGCGGGGAAAAAAAATTATTTTTACACATACCACCCCAATAGAATCCAAAATTCAATCTCGCGGTCGGCAAAAAATTCGGAAGAAGTAGAATTTCTAACTCTTTTAATATACGCATTTAATTCTCTCAATGTGACATTTGTGTTATCATTGTCGGTGTATTTAGCGTTAATTGTTCGCATGAAATATTTTGATTATCTATTTGATTATATGGAATCTATTTGATTATATGCAAAGTATGCTAAGGTGTTTTATGTGGCGTATTAAATTTAAATGCATGTATTAGAGGGGTTAGAAGTTTACTGAGCGTTGACTCACAACCCTACAGTTCTGGTTGCAGGGTCGGCGGGGACAAAAACGAGATAAAAGATATTGTATGTGAACTTGTAAAACTTGTATTTATTATTTATTGTTGTAATCGGAGGAAACGATAATTATATTTATCATAGTCATTGTGAAATCTTTAACTCTTTTAACATATTGAATATGCGGTTTGAATAAAAATTGTTTTAAGGAAACCGATTTAATCAAAAGTTGGAAATTCGATTTTAAACTTATGAGTTCGGTAATTATTAGTTGCTACTGGATTATAAATTGAAAATATTTTTATAAGGTAAATTATTAAATTATAAGTTTTGTCGCCGTTATATATAAAATTTTCGGATTTAAATCAAAATAGATGATCAGTTATTTGGCTGTATCTAAATCGGGATTATTATATTTAATAATTACCGTAGAAAAAATCGCTAACTCAAATTATCGGTATTATTATAAAAATTTACTGAAATTGGTAGGTAGAAGATTTGACCAGTCGATTTTGATTATAAATTGATAAATAATATACACCAAATTGGTATATAAATAAAATTGATTATTATATTTGATAAAGAGATGGATAACAAATTTATTTTGAATATAAATTTTAGAGAAAAGTACAATTTAGACCCTCTAACTATTGACACATTTCTAAGTGGTCCCTCTAAATTTAAACGTTTCATTTCAAACCCTCTACATATCATAACGTTTCAAATTCGTCCTTCCGTTAGAAAATTAGTTAAAACTGACGGAATTTAGGGGCAAAATGGTCTTTTCACATTTTTTAAATTTTTTAATCATTTTTAATTAATTTTTTTTTATCTCTCTCTCTCTCTTCCTCCCCTTCTTCTTCTCTCTCTCTCCCGCCACCTCCCTCTCCCTCCTTCCCTCTCCTCGCCACTTCCCTCTCCCTCTCCCTCTTCCTCCCCTTTCCTTCTCTGCCTCCCACTCCACCCCCTGCAACAGGGGGTGGCACCACCCCCCTGAAACAAGAGGCGCAACCACCCCCTGTTGCAGGGGGTGGGGTGGGAGGGAGAGAGGAGAAGGGGAGGAAGAGGGAGAGGGAGGTGGCGGGAAGAAGGAATGAGGGAGAGGGCGGTGGCGGGAGAGGAAAGGGAGGAAGAGAGAGAGAGATAAAAAAAATTAAAAAAAAAAAAGAAATTAATTAAAATGATTAAAAAATTTTAAAAATGTGAAAAGACCATTTTGCCCCTAAATTCCGTCAGTTTTAACTAATTTTCTAACGGAATGATGAATTTGAAACGTTATGATATGTAGAGGGTTTGAAATGAAACGTTTAAATTTTGAGGGACCACTTAGAAATGTGTCAATAGTTAAAGGGCCTAAATTGTACTTTTTCCTAAATTTTAATTATCGTTGTCGATATATTTATAAAAGAAATTTGTCGCCGTAGTAAATGAAATTTGTTCAGATTTGCACCTAATAAATTATCGGTTTTTCGTTTTGGGTAAAAATTCTCTATAGGAGAAACCGGAGTAGCGGCTCTAGGAAATCGGGCCGTTATATTCACTATTTTACATTTCTTGTCCAAAAAATTCGAAATTTATCTCATTAGAAAGATGATTTTATGAATATTAATTTGATGTTTTTTGTTAACTTCTCAAACATGGATTTTGATCACAACAGTCTTTTTTTTGTGGTTGGTTTTGATGTTTTTGGAAATTGTAATTTTCCATAAATACAGACCGTGCATAATATTCAATGGCAGTGGTTTGTAAATACAACATCATTAGAGGGCAAATGTTATGGACTATTTTGTAAGAAGTAAAAAATTTATTCTTCTAGGTGAAGGTTCCTTTTATGAGTTGTACATCTCTTGAGAACTATATAATAAAATTCCTTTTTTTTAAATTAATATTTAATAGTATAGATTCTTGTGTAAGTAAATATGTTATTTGTGTTGGAAAAAATTTCACATAATTATATAAAAATAAATTAAATAATAAATAAATTGTTAGACAAAAATAATGTTTGGACTATTTTAAGTCTAATTATTTATATGTAATTTAATTATAGATTGACATATTTTCATATTTCAATATGTTAGTCTTAGTATGAAAACGAACGTTAAATATTAATTTGTTAAAACCATTAAAATGTGAATAAGAAATTATCATTCAATGTAGTCTCATTAAGTTAATTGAAGTAAGTAAAATGAATAATCCTACTACGGTTGATGAAAAACACTTAAACCACTTTTATAATCTATTTTTGAATTGTGGACCAGAGGTCGGATCATGGGTCATGAGTTTGGGTTTGGTTTAGACTTCAAATAGTCTAAACATCATTTTTGTCTAACATAGTCCAACATAAATATCACAGGCAAATTCAATACCTTTAAATAAATAAAAATATCAACACTTAAATAAATAAAATAAAACATAGAATAGAAAGAAAATACATATCTGGTGGATCGATGCGTATAAATATTGTTCTAAGAAAATACATATCTGGTGAATGGTCAATTCTTCTCAAGATACAACGATCCGTGGAGTCAAGGTACAAGCATGATATCCCTATATTGAACCAATTGCGAATTCTATTGCCCGTATAAAATCTTATATATATGTAAAATATAACAAAATATTATTTCTCTTTATTTTTATATCTCAATAAAATCATACTCACTATTTTACATAATATCATATTTTTTTCTCCATATATTTTCTATATATCTTTATATTTTTTAATTCACACACACCTATATATAGTGTATGAATTATAAGAATTATATAACTCTTATTTTAATATTAAGTACTTATAATAATAAAGTTAATAAAAAACACTAATTATACACATATAAATATTATAATAATAAATTATAATAGAATTTATAAAATTATTTTAATAATTTTAGTAATTTAATTACAATAAAAATGTTTGATAACTGTATAATTATGACACACAAAAATATTATCATTATAAACAATAATTTTATTAAATAAAATAATATAATTTATGTATAAAATAATAAATAAAATATTTAATTTTAAATTATTTGAATGTGATTTTTTTTGGTTAGTAAGTTGAAGATTTTTGGTAAAATGAATTCTGTTTTTAAATTAGAAGATTTTTCATTTTTTGTTAAAAAAAAAATAGATTATAGGATTATACTGTCCAGACAAAATTATTATTAAAAAAATTAATATTGAATGATAGATGTGTGGATACTAAGGTTATGTTTGGATGAAGGATTTCTAGGGGGGATTTCAATTGGGTAGGGGATTTTGAAATCCATTTTTAGCAAATCCCTTATTTGGGTAATAGGAGAAGAGATTTAGGAAATCCTTTTTTAGGTGATTGGAGGTATTTAGAAATGAATTTGGGAGAGGTGGGATTTGAGAAATTCATTCAACCAAAGGATTTGGAAAATCAGTAGAAACCCTTCAGCCCGCTACCAACGTTCGACAACAACCTGTGAGAAGACGACCGGATCTGGTGACGACCACCAGTGCTGAAGACGATGAACAGAGCTGACGACCATCTAGGCTGAACGATGACCACCATCGCTGAAGTCGGACGAACGGATCTGGCGACGACCACCTGTGCTGAAGACGACGATCGGAGCTAACAACGATCTAGACTGAACGACGACCACCAGATGACGATCTAGGCTTAATGACGACCACCATCGCACAGTCGACGAACAAATCTGAACAGCGACGACCTGTGAGCTGAAGACGACGGCGGTTGACGGCAAGAACAGGTTTTTGGTCATTTCTTTTCCATGTTTCTTGCTCAATTTGGTGTAGATCTGATTGTTTGTTTCAATTTCACCCTAGATCTAGCTTGATTCTTCGTTCATTTGTTCTTTTGCTGAATAATGGGTTCCATTTGTGCATTTTGTGAATAAATTAGGTTCCATTTGTGAATTTTGTGAATAAATTAGGGTTCCATTTGTGCATTTTGTGAATAAATTAGAGTTCAATTAGTGCATTTTTGTGAATTTTCTGAATAAATTAGGGTTCAACTATTTGCATATTGTTAATTTTGTGAATAAATTACAATTTTTTGCTAGATCTATGAAAGTATGAATTTCTTGGGCATTTTGTGACAAATTCTTGGGCATTTTGTGGTGATTTGTACTATATTTTGTGGATTTCGGTATTTTGTGCTCATTCTCATCAATAATTGAATAATTTGTTGTGGTTTTTTTTTTTTTTTTTTTTTTTTTTTTTTTTTATCTCTACAAGAGTAATGAATCAACAAATCGTGCAAAGAAATCGTAAACGCCTAAGAAACGAGGAAGAAGAAGAAGAAATGGATATCATTATGGTTATGCTTGCAATAATTGTGATTCGACTATACTACTTGTGTAAGTACGATATTATACCTAGGGTGCCCTCACGTGATTTTCAGTTTGAACGAAGAGCCGTTTTTAGTCGATTATATCAAGGCGATGATGTTGAATGTCTTGATCAACTTCGTGTTAGCAAACAATGTTTTGGAAAATTATGCCAAATTTTGGAAGATAAATATCAATTGAAACGGATAAAACACGTCCCAATTGAAGAGGCCGTTGCTATGTTTCTCCATATTCTTGGGCACAACCTAAAATATAGGGTTATACATAACACTTATTATCGTTCCAAATAAACAATACATAGGCAGTTTAACCATGTTCTTCGTGCTGTGATGAGATTGGCCAAAGATTACTTGAAGTTGCATGACTTTATGCTTAGTGAATCAGAGGCAGCCAAATGGAAATGGTTTCAGGTACTCGGTTATTATGTTCTAATAATTAAATTCTTATTTTCTTATATAAGTAGGTTTATATTTTCTTTTCAATACATTTTAGAATTATCTTGGAGTGCTGGATGGTAGCCATATTCCTGTAACTGTGCCTATGGAAACACGATCTAGATATCGTAATAGAAAAGGTGGTATTTCAATCAATATGTTAGGCGTGTATAGCCCAGACATGAAATTTACATACGTGTTGCCTGGATGGGAGGGTTCTGCATCTGATTCTCGAGTTCTGCGTGATGCCATCAATAGACAACATTGTTTACATATTCCGCACGGTAAAAATAATAATAGATTAAAAATTTAGCAAATTATTGTAACTTCTTCATGTGATGTGATCATTTTTTTATGGTGTAGAAAAGTATTACCTTGTGGATGCCGGGTATACCAATGGACTAGGATTTTTAGCTCCATATCGAGGCACGCGATACCATCTCAATGAATGGAGTGGTAATACACCACAAAATTATAAAGAATTGTTTAATCTTCGACATTCTATTGCTAGGAATGCGATTGAACGATGTTTTGGAATTTTGAAAAAGCGATGGAGTATATTGCGAACGCCTTCTTTTTTTGACATCAAGACACACGTACGGATAATCAATGCATGTTGTATACTCCACAATTATATAGCAATTGAAACATGTTGCGATTCGATATTACAAGCTGAACATTTGAATTTGCTTAAGTCGGTTGACGGTGAAATTTCAACGAACCAAGTGGAACAAGAACATAACAATAAAGAACGAATCACATGTGTTCAAATTACTAACGAATGGACTACATTTCGTGAGACATTGGCAAAGAATATGTTTGACGATTACCGAGCTAGGCGTAATTGATTGTTTATTATATGTTATGTATTGTGTTTGACTTTATTATGTCTTCTTATGTATTGTGTTTGACTTTATTATGTCTTACGTATCATTTGTGACTTTGATATGTTTAACATTCGGCTTTCATTTTAATGTATTTATTTATCATTTTATATCCTATGTTTATATTTATTTGAAGTTGTTACGAATAGAAATTGAAGAAGAATGGAAGGAACTAGCATGAAAGTTGGGAAAAACAAGCAAAAGAAAGTAGTTGATGACGAAAAGTTGGGAAATTATTTTCATTGGACTAATGAAATGGAAGGTGCTTTAGCAAATGTTCTAAGAGATGAGAGAAGTATGGGAAATAAGGGAGACGGATGATGGAAGACAAGTGCATTCAATTCGGCGTCTTCTATTCTATCAGCTCAATTTGGACAAAATATTACTACAGACAATATAAAAAATCGAATAAAAATGTGGAAGAAGTATTATGCGGTAGTGAGTGACATATTGTCTCAAAGTGGATTCAGTTGGAACGATTCAAAGAAAATACTTGATATTGACAATGAGTCGGCATGGGTTGAATATGTTAAGGTAATTTTATTTTTTTTTATTTATTTGAAGTCTCCCGCAAATTAATTTTTCACATTGCATGACATATTTTTTTTCCCTCTACTTGTAGTCTCATAAGGATGCGAAACAATTTCGTTGGAAAGTTATACCTAATTGGGATGATATAGTTGACTTGTGTCCAAAAAAACCGAGCTACGGGAGAAGGTGCTGAAACTGCATTTGATGTAGATGATATAATGTCTATGGAGGATGCAATTGGTGATGACGACCATGTAGAATCTACTAATCACGGAACTAACAGTTCTAAACGAAGAAATCGTGAAAATTTAGCATCATCTGCTACATCTCCACCAAAGAAGAGAGGAGGAAAGAAGGATAAGACAGACGATGCGATTGTGAGGTTGGCTGATGCTGTAGAATCTTATTTTAAAATAAAGACCTCGACCCCCTCATCGAAGTTTTTGAAGTTCTTACTGCGATTCCAGGGCTTGACAAAGAAATCCTTTGTCGTGCATTGAATTTGCTTCAAGAAGATGAGCAGAAATTTGACACACTTAAAAGACTCCCGGACAAGTATAAAAAAATTTACATCTTAAATTGTTTGCCTAAACAATAGATTTATGGGTTATGTTTAATTGTAGACAACTATGTTTAATTTTGGGGACAATATGTCTAATTGTAGACAACTATGTTTAATTTTGGGGACAATATGTCTAATTGTGGACAACTATGTTTAATTTTAAGGACTATATTTCTTAACTTGTTTTTAAGTTGTTTTTTGGGGACAATATGTCTAATTGTGGACAACTATGTTCAATTTTGTTTTTGTGGACAATAGTGTGTAATTTAGATTTGGAAAACCTTTGTGTTGAATTTATTATTTTGAATTAATATTAGCATGCTGTTAAATATTTATATAAGCTTAAAAATCGATAAACATTTAAATTCTGTTTACAAATATTTTATCTATCCAAATAAGGGAATTGTAAATTACACGTTCAAATACTTCAGCTCAAACAGTTATCCAAACAAAATATTTGTGAAATGAAGGGATTTCAAAATTCAGGAATTTGAAATCCCTTCATTTCACAAATCCCTTGGATTTATCAAATCCCTTACCTAAATGCAACCTAAATTTGTAGATGTGATGTCAACGTAATCTTTATTGGTTTAATTATCTTACATTTATTTTATTAATTTAATTTACAATTCTGAGACTTTTGTTGGCCGTACTCCTCAGAAAATCAAATTTAAAAAACAAAAATTAAGATAGCGTTTGATAACCATTTCTGTTCTCATCCCAACCGTGGGATGATGAAAGAATGGGATGAGAATTATGTTTCTTTCTTGGGAGTAGAATCGCGTTTGGTAACGATAATTTTTTTTTTTGTTTTGGGAACAGAATCGCGTTTGGTAACGATTTTATCCTAAAATAAAATAAAAAATAAAAAAATTATTGTTTCGAGAATTTATTTTTGTTTTTTGGCTGGATGGCGGCGGCGGTAGAAGACGGTGACTAGCCGGCGGTTGTTGGCGGTGCTGGAAGTTGTTGGACGGTGGCCGGCAGCGGTGTCGGAGATGCGCCGACGGTGGCGGACGGCAAATGAACAGTGACGGTGGTTTTCGGGAATGAGATGGGAATAATGAGAAACAACTTTTTTTTTTTTTATTTCTCATTTCTTAAGAAAAAAGTGGGCACAATTCTCAAATAGGAATGGAATGGGAACGGGAACAAAAATTACTAAACACTATTTCTGAACAGAAATCCCAAAAATCTGGGAATGGGATGAGAATTTCTGGAATGGAAACAGTTACCAAACGGGGCCATAGAAGGTGACGTTTGGTCAGTTTTTCTACTTTTCTCAATCCAACTAGGTTGGATTGAGAATTCTATTTTCTATTGGGAACAGAATTGCGTTTCGTAATGACAATTTTTTTATTTTTTATTTTTTTTTGTACTGGGAATAGAATCACGTTTGGTAACAATATTATCCTAAAATTGATTTCATGAACCAACCCTAGAATTGATTCAATCAAATCCTCAAATTCAACCAAAATCCCTAAATTAAGAACCAACCCTAAAATTGATTTCATGAAATTCAACCAAACTCCCAAATTCAAGAACCAACCCTAAACAAAAATTGAGAACGAACCCTAAACCAAAATCAAGAACCAAACCCTAAATCGATTTCGTGATGAAATCGAAATTGAAAAGCGAAATCGATTTCGATTTTGAAATTGAAAATCGAAATGAAAATCGGAATAGATATCAAAAATCGAATTCGTGATGAAATCGAAATCGAAAATCGATTTCGTGATGAAATCTAAACCAAATCGAAATCGAAATAGAAATCAAGAGTGAAATCGAAATCAAACCCTAAACCAAATTCAGTAATCGAAATCAAGAACGAAATCGATGTCAGACAAATTGAAGACGACGACGAACAGATCGAAGAGGAGATGGACGGCGAAGACGAGTTTGAAATCGATGTCCGTTAGATCAAAGACGATGGCGATGCAAAGTACGAGGAAGATGACGGCTACGGGTACGAGAGGAGGGAGGAACGATTGCGAAGATGAGGAGAGGAGGAGGTGAGGATGGCGAAGACGATTGCAAGGAGAGGAGGAGAACGACAAGCTGGTGGTGGACGGCGAACGTGGAGGAGTTCGGCGAAGACGAAGAAGACGCTAGAAATGGGAGAGAGAAAAATGAAAAATAAAACTCTTTGTTTTAAGTTTAACAAAAGTTGAATACAAGACTCATTAACATCTCGAATAATTCTTTTTTTGTTTCTCATTTTCTTAGATTGAACTGGATTGGTTTAGGTTGAAAACACTAACTAAATCAGGCAAAATTAGTAGAACTTAGATGATTATTATCCCCAGTTTCTTTATTATTATATTTTTTTTTTTTTCTACTTCGTGAAGTGCAAGCATTTCAATAGTATCCATTTTGTTTTTTTAAACCCAAGCCTCGTGGAGCACATGATTTGCGAAATAATTAATGTATATGTATGTTTGTGTGTGTTAGTTTTTTTAATTTCTCTAATTTAGTCTAGCGAAATTGGGACTCATGACAAGCTTGAGCACATGAACTCTGGCCAATATGAAAGGAAAATTATTGGTTTTTCCCTCTTGTTTTTTTTTTTTTTTAAATAAAATAAAAATTAGTCTGTTGAGGATAACTTGTTCAACAATTTTACTTTTTCATTACATTTACAATTGTATCTCAAATTTTTATAAACTAATTTATAATTTATTTATTTTTTTTATTTTTTTATTTATAATAGAGTTGAATGTAACTTGATGGAAGATATTTTGGAAAGTCTTGGCTACAACTACACATAAGAAGTGAAATCACAAAACAAAACTAAAAGCTCAAAATCCAAACAAAACTTCGAGGGGCCCGTGGATAAAACCTGGGATCCCATGAGATAGCTTGGTCTTAGGATCACCAGAGATCGAGCTATCCCCAGCTTGGGCCTTGATCCATTGATCAGGATCTATCCCTGAATCTTACCTTATAAAGAAAGAGGATTGGATGACTTGTTCAACAAGTATAAATCCCTCGATCTTTTGATTGTCATGAGGATAAGAGAGACTACTCAAGCTCACGAGGGAAGGATTGTAAATCAAGTTTCCACACGCCTATAAATACAAAGGGTTATTGTCAGGCTATGGTACACATAATTTTACTAGGGAAATTCTTTCAAATTACTTTCGGACTTCCTAATCTCTACTAATTCTCATACCAAAGGTGTCACATCAACATGGCTCAAATGGTGACTTTGTGTTACAGTATTTTACACTCAATTTTCATTCTCATTTGTTGAAGTTAAATGGTGCAGTGTTTTTTTAGTGTTTTGTGCTCTGTGTTGTAGTGTTTTTGAGAATATTTTTCACTCAAATTGTATTGTTTGTAGTCCGTGTTGATTGGTTTAGTTCAAATTTGAATATTTTCCATTCCAATTCAAATGGTGCACTTCTTCCACTATGTTTATGTGGTTGTGTTGCAGAATTTTTCCAAGAATGCAATGAACAAAAAAGAGTATAAATTTCTACAATGAACTGATATCAACAATAATGGACAAAGTAGAGAGGATAGATCGATAAAACATAACATAGAACCTTCAAATTAAAATTACAACAACTGAAAATCAAAATTACAAATCTAAAAGCCAAAAACAATTACACCAACTGAATGAAAGAAAATAGGCATTCAAGATCCAACAAAAAAAAAATTAATGAAAAAATTACCCATGAAATAATCACACAAATCCAAAAAATTCTCTCATTTCTTTGTTGCTTGTTTATCTTCCTTAATAATTCAGAAAACCATTTGTTTGCATCTGTCACAAGGAAAATGGTCCCCAAAAAAAAAAAGAACACCACAACAAAGAAGACCCATCTCACATCCGTAGAATCTACTTGAGGAATTTCTAACAGTCCATAAAGTTCTTACCTAAGTGATGCATTCACAATAACAGAACATTATGTTCCTCCTTATCATGGTAGGTTTGCAATCTTGATTGCAGAACAAAAAATCAAAAAGCTTCAACCTTTAGCTTTCAACTTCACACACTGCTTCGGTCACCTTCAACTTCAGCACTGAAATCTTTTCCTACGATCAATTTTTTTCTTCCCCTCTTCAATCTTCTATTGCTCTCATTGCTTTTTCTCTGAAAATAGAGCAACAAACTTGCAGAGCCCTTTAAAAGCTGCCAAGGGTTTTAGGTGGGAAGAAAGGAATTCATTCCCTTCGATTTTTTTAAAAATTTAAATAAAAATAAGTGTAATGACCATTATGTTCATAAAAAAATCAGATGATGTGCACGTGGAGCAATTCCATCAATTTTGGATGGAAAAATTAATGGAGTGATCATTTAAAATCAATGACATATTTAGAAAGTTTAAATTGAAACAAAACAAATTTATTAGATTACAAATAAATATGTTAATAGTTAAAGAATCTAAAATAAAATTTGTGAAAAATAAAAATAAATAAGCGCCCAACGTGGAACTGATACTAAAATTAACAAAATTGAATAAAAAAAGTGAAATAAAGGTGATTGAAAAATAATAATAAAATTTAGTCAAGTAATACAACTCAAAGACCAACGCCACTTCTACCCAAAAAAAAAAAACGCCAGAGATTCACGGGCATAGATAGATAAACAAAGCCGCACCTACCCCGTCATCACCCTGAAATATCTCCTCCATCTCTCTCTCTCTCTCTCTCTCTCTCTCTGTCTCTCTCTCCTGCTTCTTCCTCCTCCATTTTGATTCTCTCGCCGTCGGTAGATCTCTCCTCACTAACTGCGGTCTCAGTCTCCGTAACTAAATCATGGCCTTGCAGCTCTGGGAGACTCTCAAAGAGTCGATAACGGTGTACACAGGCCTCTCTCCGGCGACCTTTTTCACCGTTCTCGCTTTAGGTCTTGCCGTCTACTACGTCGTCTCCGGTTTGTTCGGGTCCTCCGATCCCGGTCATCAACAGAGGCCCAGAGACTTCGAGGAGCAGATGCAGCCCCTGCCGCCGCCGGTTCAACTCGGAGAGGTCACTGAGGAGGAGTTGAAGCAGTACAACGGGTCCAATCCCGATAAGCCTCTGCTGATGGCGATCAAGGGTCAGATCTATGATGTTTCTCAGAGCAGGTATATCGTTGGTTTCTATCTATATATGTAGCTTCAATTTTAGCTTTCTTGTTTGTGAATTTTCTGCTACATATATGTTTGAAATTTGAACTTCTGAGAGTAGAAAATCGAACTGCTACGCGATTGATGAAATCTTTTGAAAATTTTGTAGCGTTTTAGATTTCTTGTTATTCATCAATCAGCATAATTTCTTCCTATTTCTTATTTTTTATTATCTGGTTGACATCTTCACAAAAATGGAATTTCTTGCTGCTTTTTTTTTTTTTGGTTTTGTTTTGTTCTGAAAAAGAAGCAAATACTTTGATTTGGGAACTGTGATTCTACCTTTTGTTTGGTATTATCATGGGTTTTCTAAATTGGGTAAATTGGTAATCTGCAGTTGTTCTTATCATGGGTTATATAAATTTGGGGAGAGTGAACTGCCATTGTCTGTAAAAGCCAGTCAAGAGAATCTCTCTCTCTCTGTAGGAATCAAATTGTTATGTGAAATGATATTCAATAGATCATCTGATCATGCTTTGAGGTTTTTAAATTTCAATATAGTTGTTTTGGTGATTAAAATTTGTAAAGGAACTGCTCCTAATGTTCTGACTTTTTATCTTATGAATTGGTGCATGATCTAAGGAGTTATGCAACATCCCCCAACTTAGACAAGTTGATTTTTTGAATCTTCTTGCATCTGAATAACTGTTGAATCCCATATCGGTTTGTTACCTAATTTTGAACTATATATAAAGCCTAAGGTAATCCTCCTCTTTTAAGATCTCTTTTTGAGAGTGAGTTAGGCCATTGGGTTTCTACATGGTATTAGAATTAGGTTTTCGTCAAATTTTGGATGTGTTGAATCCCACATCAATGTTGGGCTCCCTATATCTATCTACAGTGGTTTGTCAAAGTACCTTGCGCGTGAGGAAGCATGTTGAATCCCACTTTGATGTTGGGTTCTCCGATATCCGTTCGCAGTGGTTTGTCAAAGTCCACCCTGCGTGTGAGGGGGCGTGTTGAATCCCTCATTGCTTATGTTACCTAACCTTGAGCCATATATAAATCTTAAGGGTAATCCTCTTCTTCCAAGGCATCTTTTGAGAGTGAGTTAGGTCCATTGGGTTCCTACAATAACATAACTTCACTCTTATGTGTGTGTGTATATATGTGGTAATTACTTCTTCTAGCAAGTTTTCCCCCCCTCATTTGTTTTATTGATCAATTTGGTTCTATTTTTACATTCTATATCATCATACATCCATGCTATGAAAGGCCTAGTGATTTTCGAGGTTGTTTTTATTCGAATGAGCCTTTCTTTACACGCTGTTTGAATTGAAAGAAATGGACTCTCTCTCTCTCTCTCTCTCTCTCTATATATATATATATATATATATCGATTTTGGATTCCTTATTCATAAAAGAATAAGGATGCCAAAGTCACGGACCGACCATAGAACCCTGTTCAATCATTTCACCTCTCTTACTGAGGGGATGACTCTTGATCGATCACTTTGGATGGATTCATGTAGTTGACCTTATTTAAGAGGGAGAAAGGTTTAGTTGTTGTTTTGTTGTTCTTCATGTAGTTGACCTTATTTAAGAGGGAGAAAGGTTTAGTTGTTGTTTTGTTGTTCTTGTATTTCTCGTCTCTTCCAAACAAGAGAAATGTGGACATCAACTTTCTCTTGATCCAAACAAAGCCTTAGGGTATGCAATTTTTTTTCTCTCTTTTTGGCAGGACCTTTTATGGACCGGGTGGGCCGTACGCCCTCTTTGCTGGAAAAGATGCCAGCAGAGCACTGGCAAAGATGTCTTTCGAAGAGAGAGATTTGACGGGAGATATCTCAGGCCTTGGTGTGTTTGAGCTCGACGCCTTGCAAGATTGGGAGTACAAGTTTATGAGCAAGTATGTTAAGGTCGGAACAATCAAGAAAACTGTTCCCGTGACGGATGAATCGCCATCAACTACTACTAATGCTGAAGCTAATGAAAATGGTCATGTGGCGGCTTCTGAAACTGTCGAAACCGCTTCTGTTGGTGAAGTTAATGATAAGACAGAGTGATTTAATGAGAAATCGAAAGCATGTTGAGATGAAGAAATTGGGGAGAAAAAGTTTCTTTTTCTTTCTTTTTCTTTCTTTTTCGTTTTTGTTTTTTTTTTTTTTTTTTTTTGGGGGTGGGGGGCGGTTGTTTTAATTTATGTAATGCGAAAATCTTGGGTTGGTACTTAGTTTATTTTGTGGTGTAGGAAACAAACTTTGGTTAAATGTTGAACGTATGTGGAAGGTCTATGTTGTACTAAATAATGAAGGGCATGTTGAAATTTCATGGGCATGGCCCAAAAAAAGGTATATTTAATTGAATGCCCTGTTGTAGGATTGTTTAAAGATTATGATTTAATGAATGTAAATTGCTAAATTTTACCTATTTTAATTTTAAATAAAATAAGATTTTTTTTTTTTTTTTTTTTAATAACAGAATATGTTTAGATTAACTATTTCATTTTCTTCCCAAATGCTTCAGTTCCATTTATGATTGTCAGTTCCACACGAAAAGATAATTTCTCACTTTCTTTAATGTAGAAGTGAATAAAGTACGCATTTTTAAAATAGAAAAGGACAAAATAATAATTAGATAGAATAGAGGAGGATAAAAGGTCCTTTAATGTATTTAATATATTTTTTCTAATGAAACAGTTTATTGGTTTTTTATTGGGAAAATTATATTTTTGGTCTTGCATGTTTATGTGGGCCTTGAGGTTTGTTAAATCACAAATTTGATTTCTCGTTTAATATTTATTTCAATTTGATGAAATGTAAAACTGATGAAGGTATTTTCGGACACTACTAAACTAACACCTAGGACCCAGCCACGTGTCCACATTCATAGTAACATGGACGTAGTTCGGAATCCACAACGCCATGCTGAAACATATGCCGACCACGGCTCCTCCTTGAAATCTCCTTTGCACCTAGATAGGGGTAAGATGCCCTACAGGGACGTGCCGCCCTTAACTCTGTGTTGTGTCCTAAACAGTCAACTTTAGGGATTTAGCCGTTCACCTCGATAGACTCTCAATTCTAGCTCATTTCTCTTTTAGGACTCTATGGATCTCTACTCTCCTCTACCAGCTCACCATCACAGGGCTGGTAGAGGCCCATGGGCTTTGCCAAATGAGCCCAAAAGCCCAAGTCCATTGATTATCTCCTAAACGCCCCAGATTATCAGCTAAACGCCCCAAATTATCAGCTAAACATATGGTTTCACCTAATTAACCGTATTTAGGCCTGACTAATCATCTTCGACGCCTACATATACCAGGGGCTATGCAAGCCTAAGGTATGCTTTATTACGCATATGCATTAAGTTCACTTGCTTACTTGTCACATTTATGTACATTTTCTCTCTAAGCTCTAATTCTTATGCCGGAGGGGCTTCACCGGGACAAATCCCAATCTGAGCCGTCTGCGGGAACCGTATAAAAAACCTTCCCCTGATCATTGCTCTCTACTCAGTTGAGCCTGGATGATCATAAGGTCTGGTCAAACAGATAGACCCAGAATAGTAGAAAGATAAGACATGTCAAGGACTCCAAGGACATACACCCCCAACTCCTACCAACGAAGATAATTGCCCTCCCAGGATCAGGCAGTACCATCCACTCTGTCACCTAGGGCTGCGGGACTAACCTTAGGAGCCGTGAAGGCATCTTGGGTTGATCTCCTTGAACACCAAATGAGTGAGTGATGAGAACCAACATGCACAAACAAAGGATCCGCTGCATATTCCAATTGGTCCTATTACGAGGGCAAGATCCAAGAAGATCAAAGAAGCACTTAATGGGCTAATTCAAGATATATGAGTTGAATCTAAAGTCGTAATGCCCAAGTTAGGCTCAAATGGCAATCAAGGCCTAATCCATCTCATAAAGGCAAGCAAATGGGCTTAGTCATGAACTTAAATGGGCCAAAACATGAGACCCACGAAATTCTACTTATTTATTTTAGTTTATATCATTTTGTAAGACATCAATGCCAATTAGTATTTTTATTTTCTAGTATTGATATTGTAATAAGTTTGAAAGGCATCTAGGACTTTTGTTCTTGTAGCCTCCCCCTAGGTGTGAAAGGCCACCCACTATCTATAGTAGGGTGTGCTAAAGTTGAAGACTTCTTGTGTGAAAAGGACAACCCTAGGTGTGAAAGACCGCCCCCTATCTAAGGTAGGGTGTGCTTGACCACCCACTAGCCTAGGCTCTCCTTTGTGTTGGTTTCCTATTTAAGAGAGTTGTATTCCATGGAAAAAACACATTACTTGAATAATATATCAGATTGAGAGAGTTTTCTCTTGAGTTCTTCATAGAACTTTTCTTTGAACTTATCAAGAATTTCTTGTGGCGTTCAAACTCTATAACTTCGGTTCGTGATTCCATTATAATCTTTGGGTCGAGGT